>JALAZF010000612.1:671666-1343333 GCA_022829125.1 Lathyrus tuberosus
CTTCTTGAACTTGCTTGATATCTTGGAATTGAATGTGAATTAAATCATTTGAGTTTGCTTCTGACCTTCATGTTATGATGTGCATTACTTGATCATTTGGATTGTGTACCTTGCTTGAACACATGCTTACCTTTGAAGATGATCATGTTATATGTTTAGCTAGTTTTGATGCATGCTTTGAGCTTTTTCCTTGATGTTTCCTCTTGCTATTCATGAGTTGATGTTTGAGTTGACATTCATGTTCATGCTACTTGTATCGCCCTGAATTATTCTTTTTTATTTTTCGTAATTAAAATTATATGATGTTGTGTATATGTGTGTGATTATGTGTGTTTTGGTTTTGTTTGGGTTGCCCTTAGTATGGTGTAGTGACCTTGGAATTATAGAGATTAAGGTGTTGGGGGTGTGTAACCAATTATGTAGAATTTGGTGGTGTAGAGAGTAGTACTAATTAAATTATATTAGTAATATTTTGTTGATCATAATATTAGTTGAATAATATTAAATTAATTAAAATATTGATTATTATTATTATTATTATTTTAATAAGTGGATATTAGTAATAATAATAATAATAATAATAATAATAATAATAATATAATATAATAACAAGAATAAGGAGGGCAAAGTGGACTATTCATGAGGATTAGTAAGGGTAAGGAAGGAAAAGCATAATAGGGGTCAAAGGGTTATAGTAGGAAAAGAGAAAATTGGGAAAGGGAGAATCAGTTTGGGAATGATCACATTTTTGGAGAAAAGAGGAACGTAAGAGAGAAGCAGAGCTAGGTCTTAGAGAACCTTCGAAGAATCGTCACTAAGGTAAGGGTGGGGTTCTTTAATCACTTAAGGGATGAATAATGCATGTATAAGGGTAGGTAAATCGTTAGGTTCATCTCGATACATCTCTCTATTTTCTTTTATTGTTTTCGGTTATGTGTCGGTGACTCTAATAATATGTAAAATGTGCAAATTGATCTCTTGTTGAACTGAAATTTTGTGTTGGAAGTGATCATGGATGATGTGTGTTGTTGTTGTATTATGATCATGTGAATTATGTACTTTTTGAATAGTTTGGTAATGAAACTAGAGGAAACTTGGGGTTGAATTCGTGCAGAAATCGCAACTGCAGAGTTGCTGATTCACGCACTTCGCCGTGCAAAAGAATGTTCGATGGGCGAAGGGTTCGCTAGCATATCGTCGGGCGAATGGAGAGGTGAGCAAAAGGGAAGGATAGGTGATTCTGGAGTAAGATTTAGGGAGATTCTCCCATGGTTCGCTGAGCGAACTCCTAGTGGACGAAAGTTCGCTGGGCGAATGTCGAGGCGAAGGGAGAGGGAAATAGGAGAGCCTCTGGATTTTGTATGGGGAAGGTGTTTCGCTGGCAAATTTGCTAGGCGAACTCCTAGCGAATGACAGTTCATTGGGCGAACTTGTAGCGAACTTGACAGTTCTACTTGCTGCTGTTACAGACATAATTTTCTTAAACTTTAAACATTCATATCTTTTGATCGTAAGTCCGTTTCAGTTACTGTTCAAATCGTAGGAAAGGTGATTTCATGTATTTTATGTTAAAATTATTTTCAATGCCAGAATTCTAACTATTCGACGCTTTAGTAGTGTTTCCGTGAATATTGTGATGTGTTGAATGTTAAAATGTTGAGTTTAGTTGCGCGAGTGTGCGTTGTGGTTGTAGATTGCAATTGTTGTATGTTTTGGCAGGTATATGTTGTGTGTTGGATAGTTGTGGTGTGATGTATTGGTTGTATTTTAATCGTAGGTATTGGTCACTATTGTATGTTGTCGTTGAATGCATATCATGTTGCATAAGTTGTATGATAAGTCGTGTGGCCCATGTGGGGTGTGAGCGATTACGGGTGTCCGTGTGCCCATGTGGGGTGTGAGCGACACATATAGAAATTCCGACGGGAATTATGATCATGAAAAAGGGACCGAATTGGTACCACATGCATTGAGTCGAGTTGAGAGTCTCATTGCATTGCATTATGTTGTGTTATGGATTTTTTTATTATCCTCTTGTGTAGGAAATTGTAATGGTGTTAATGTTGTGATGATAGGGTGATTTGTGTGATGATTATATGCCTTTATTTGTATATTATGCATTTCTTCTGTTGATGTGAGAATCTCACCCCTTCTGTTTGAATGTTACCTCTACGTGGGTAACATGCAGATAATCAAGAATAGTACAGAGTTGCGGTCAGTGAAGATAAAGTCTCCCATTTTATTTAGTAGAGTCGGCGTTTGCTCTGATATGTAACACTGGGTTACGGAACGTTATGTTATTTGAGTTATCGTTGGTTATTTGATGTTTGTTGACTTTTATTGGTTATGTTCGTTTCAAAATATGTTATGTTTTCGTCATTAATTTGGTGAAGTTTCCGCTGCTTGATAAGATGAACTTTAACTGTAATTTCGTTAATTTCCATTAATAAAGTTTTTGTGTTACATGTCGCCTGTATGAGCAAGTTTTGTTGGAAAATAACATCCTACGTGTTATATTTTTCATATATTTACTCTGATAAATAGTATTATTTCACGCGGGGGTTTTCGGGTGTTACATAATGGTATCAGAGCAGGTCGGTCCGTCCGGCCAAGTTGTCGAGTCGTTGTCGTGTGGCAGTTGATTACTGTCGGTGTCGGTTCCTTAACCATTATGTTTTGTTGTTGGTGTGTAACAGATTTAGAATGGCTGGAAGGAACGATGCTGCTATTGCTGTTGCTTTGCAGGCTGTTGCTCAGGAGGTACATAACCCGCCTCATGCTGGTGAGAATGACGAGTTTCGTAAGAATAGACCGCCTACCTTCAAGGGAAGATATGATCTGGATGGAGCACAGGCTTGGCTCAAGTAGATCGAGAGAATCTTCCGGGTTATGGAATGTCCTAAAGCACAGAAGGTGTGGTTAGGTACTCACATGCTGGATGAGGAGGCTGATGACTGGTGGGTTAGCACTCTTCAATTGTTGGGAGCAACAGGAGAGGTAATCACTTGGGTTGTGTTCTATAGGGAGTTCTTGAGGAAGTATTTTCCTGAAGATGCCTGAGGAAAGAAAGAGATTGAGTTTCTGGAATTGAAGCCGGGTAACATGACGGTTACGGAGTATGCTGCCAAATTCTCAGATCTGGCTAAGTTTTACCCTCACTACAGTGCGGCAACTGCTGAGTTCTCAAAGTGTGTCAAGTTTGAGAATGGATTGAGGCCCGAGATCAATTATGCGATTGGTTATCAGCGAATCAGAAGGTTTCCAGATTTTGTGGATTGTTGTAGGATCTTTGAGGAAGATAGCAAGGCTCGATCGACTCACTATAAAGGGTTGGCCGAGAGGAGAAGAAAACAACCAATGAACCGTGGAAAGCCTTACGTAGCTCCAGCTGAGAAAGGTAAACAACAACACACTGATGGCAAGAAGCCGAGTAGGGGAGGTGCCCCTACTCCTCTTAAGTGTTACAAGTGTGGTGAGCTAGGTCTTCATGTAAGTGAGTGCACGAGTGATGTGAAGAAATGCTTCAAGTGCGGACAGGCAGGACATCTGATTGCTGACTGCAAAGTAAATGTGGTGACATGTTACAACTGTGGAGAACAGTGTCACATTAGTACTCATTGCCAGAAGCCAAAGCAAGCTTCAACTAGAGGAAAGGTGTTCGCTTTGATAGGGACTCAGACTTCTAGTGAATAGACTGATCAGAGGTATATGTTATATTCATACTACGCCTTTGATTGCTATTATTGATACTGGTGCTACTCACTCTTTTATTGCTGCTGATTGTGTGAGAAGGCTAGGCCTTGTTGTTTCTCCTATGAAGGGAGATATGGTTGTCGAAACTCCTGCAAAGGGATCGATGACCACTTCCCTAGTTTGATTGAATTGTCCACTATCAATCTTTGATAAGGAATTTGGTGTGGATCTTATTTTCTTGCCATTGGAAAATCTTAATGTGATCTTGGGTACGAACTGGTTGGAGTTCAATCATGTTCATATTAACTATTTTAACAAGTCAGTGCGATTTCTTGCTCCTGAGGAAGAGGAAGAAGATGGTTTTCTATCTGCTAGAAAGTTGAGAGAGCTCTTAGAAGAAGAAACTCAAGTGCTTGCATTATTTGCATCCTTGTCGGTGGAGAGTGAGTCAGTGATTAATGAATTGCGAGTAGTGCGTGAATTTCCAAAAGTGTTTTTGAATGATATTACTGATGTACCTCCAGAGAGAGAAGTGGAGTTTACTATTGATCTCGTCCCTGGTACCAGACATACTTCTATGGCACCATACAGGATGTTGGCATCAGAATTAACAAAACTGAAGAAGCAACTGGAAGAGTTGTTAGAAAAGAAAATTGTGAGACCAAGTGTATCTCCTTGGGGAGCCCCGGTGTTGTTGGTAAAGAAAAAGGATGGTAGTATGAGGTTATGTATCAATTACAGACAGCTGAATAAAGTGACGATTAAGAACAAGTATCTCCTTCCAAGAATAGATGACTTGATGGATCAATTAGTGGGTGTCCATGTGTTTAGCAAGATTGACTTGAGGTCAGGTATCATTAGATACGAGTAAAGGATGAAGATATTCAGAAGACGGCTTTCAGGACCCGATATGGACATTATGAGTATGTAGTGATGCCGTTCGGAGTTACTAATGCACATGGTGTATTCATGGAATATATGAATCAAACTTTTCATGCTTACTTGGATCAATTTGTGGTTGTCTTTATTGACGACATTCTAATCTATTTAAGTCAGAAGAGGAACATGCTGAGCATTTGCGGATAGTACTGCAAGTGATAAGATAAAAGAAGCTCTATGATAAGTTATCTGAGTGCGAATTCTGGTTGAGAGAGGTAAGCTTTCTTGGTCATGTTATTTCAGGTGATGGTATTGTTGTGGATCCATCCAAGGTAGATGCAAATCTACAGTGGGAGGCTCCAAAGTCGGTAACTGAGATTAGAAGCTTTTTGGGCTTGGCTGGCTATTACCGTAGGTTTATTGAAGGCTTTTCGAAGTTGGCACTTCCGTTGACTCAGTTGACTTACAGAGGTAAAGTGTTTGTGTGAGACGTTCACTGTGAGAAGAGTTTCATTGAGCTGAAGAAGAGATTAACTACAACTCTAATTTTAATTCTACCTGAACCAGATGAACCGTTTGTGGTGTATTGTGACACTTCGTTGATGGGTTTAGGAGGTGTATTAATGCAAGATGGAAAGGTTGTGGCTTATGCTTCACGACAGTTAATGGTCCATGAGAGGAATTATCCAACTCATGATTTGGAATTAGCGGCTGTAGTATTCATATTGAAAATTTAGAGGCATTATCTTGATGGTTCCAGATTTGAAGTGTAAAGTGATCATAAGAGCTTGAGGTATCTGTTTGATCAGAAGGAGTTGAATATGAGACAAAGAAAGTGGTTAGAATTCTTAAAGGATTATGATTTCAGTTTGAACTATCATCCCGGTAAAGCTAATGTCGTGGAAGACGCTTTGAGTCGGAAGACATTGCATATGTCTGCTATGATGGTTAAAGAATTGGAATTGATTGAGCAGTTCAGAGATATGAATTTGGTTTGCGAACAGACACTGCATAGTGTGATGTTGGGTATGCTGAAGATCAACAATGAATTTCTTAATAGTATCAGAGAAGGTCAGAAGTTGGATGTGAAACTAGTGGATTTAATGATTGGAAATGCGCAGACAGAAGGTAACGAATTCAAAGTGGATGAACAAGGTGTATTGAGGTTCTGTGATAGGATTTGTATTCCTGATGATCTTGAGTTGAAAAGAATGATTCTAGAAGAAAGTCATAGGATTAGTTTCAGTAAACATCCATGAGCTACAAAGATGTATCAAGACTTGAAGAAAACATTTTGGTGGCCTGGATTGAAATGTGATGTGGCTACGTTTGTATATGCTTGTTTGACTAGTCAGAAATCGAAGGTGGAACATCAGAGACCTTCTGGTTTGATGCAACTGTTAGATATCCCAGAGTGGAAATGGGATAACATTTCTATGGATTTTGTGACTAGGTTGCCTAATACTCCGAGAGGACATGATTCCGTTTGGGTAGTAGTGGATAGACTGACGAAATCAACACATTTTATTCTGATTAATATCAGTTTTCCTTTGCAGAGGCTGGCAATGATTTATATTCAGGTGATTGTGAAGTTGCATGGAGTTTCGTTGAGTATTGTGTCGGATAGAGATCCAAGGTACACTTCCAGATTTTGGGAGAGTTTGCAAGAAGCTTTGGAATCGAAACTGAGATTGAGCTCAGCTTATCACCCGTAGACGGATGGACAGACGACGAGAACTATACAATCCTTGGAGGATTTGTTGAGGGCTTGCGTGCTTGAATAGGGAGGTGTTTGGGATAGCCATTTGCCGTTAATTGAGTTCACTTACAATAACAGTTATCATTCCAGTATTGGAATGGCGCCTTTTGAAGCTTTGTATGGTCGGAGGTGTCAGACACCTTTGTGTTGGCATGAATCTGGAGAGAGTGTAGTACTTGGACCTGAGATTGTTCAGCAGACTACTGAAAAGGTGAAGCTAATTCGGGAAAAGATGAAAACTTCGCATATTAGGCGGAAGAGCTACCATGATAAGAGGAGCAAAGATCTTGAGTTCTAAGAAGGAGACCATGTGTTTTTTAGAGTAACTTCGGTGACAGATGTTGGACATGCGTTGAAGTCGAGGAAGCTTACTCCTCAGTTTATTGGTCCATATCAGATTTCTACAAGAGTTGGACCTGTTTTCTACAGAGTGGCATTGCCACCCAAATTGTCGAATTTGCATGATGTGTTCCATGTGTGACAGCTTCGAAAGTATGTTCCGGACCCATCACATGTGATTCCGATGGATGATGTAGAAGTAAGGGATAACCTTATAATTGAGGCCTTACCAATACAGATTGAAGACCGTGAGGTAAAGCAATTGAGAGGTAAAGAGATCACTCTTGTGAAGGTAGTGTAGGGAGGCGCTGTCGGTGGAAATATGACTTGGGAATTAGAGAGTAGGATGTGAGAGTTGTATCCGGAGTTATTCATATGAGGTAAACTTTTTAGGACGAAAATATTATAAGTGGGGGAGAGTTGTAACGCCCCGGTTTATTCTATTTATTTTTTGTAATTAAAATTATATGATGTTGTGTATATGTGTGTGATTATGTGTGTTTTGATTTTGTTTGGGTTGCCCTTAGTATGGGGTAGTGACCTTGGAATTATAGAGATTAAGGTGTTGGGGGTGTGTGACCAATTATGTAGAACTTGGTGGTGTAGAGAGTAGTACTAATTGAATTATATTAGTAATATTTGGTTGATCATAATATTAGTTGAATAATATTAAATTAATTAAAATATTGATTATTATTATTATTATTTTAATAAGTGGATAATAGTATTAATAATAATAATATAATATAATAACAAGAATAAGGAAGGTAAAGTGGACTATTCATGAGGATTAGTAAGGGTAAAGAAGGAAAAGCATAATAGGGGTCTAAGGGTTATAGTAGGAAAAGAGAAATTTGGGAAAGGGAGAATCAGTTTGGGAACGATTGCATTTTTGAAGAAAAGAGGAACTGAATAGAGGAGCAGAGCTAGGGCTTAGAGAACCTTCGAAGAATAGTCACTAAGGTAAGGGTGGAGTTCTTTAATCACTTAAGGGATGAATAATGCATGTATAAGGGTAGATAAATCGTTAGGTTCATCTCGATGCATCTATCTATTTTTTTTTTATTTTTTTCGATTGCATGTCGGTGACTCTAATAATATGTAAAATGGGCAAATTGATATTTGGTTGAACTGAAATTTTGTGTTGGAAGTGATTATGGATGATGTGTGTTGTTGTATGATGATCATTGTCATACCCCAAATTTGTCCTACTTGTACATTACTCTCATATGTACATCCGTCCACTAATTGTTATTCAGAAAATCCAAAAAGATTAGGTTGTTGCCTTCATTTCTTCTTATTCAAATTATTCAGGGCAGTGGTGTTCAGGTCAAGATGTCAAGTCAGGTGTGTAGTTTGAAATGGGTACAATGGTTTTTGAGTCAATCTCTTGGGCAGGCAAGAATTTGGTTTCATGATTAATGTCAGGGAATGCGGTTTATGTGGTGTGTGTCTGAAGTGTTAAGTCGGGGATTTCGTGCCAATCCAAGTCAGTTGGTGTATGGTTCATGTTATCAGGGTGTGACAAATCAAGTGCTTCATGATTAAGAATTGTCAAAGATCCAGTTCATTCCAATTAGGGCCTGGATGTAACGCCCCGATTTATTTAACCGTATTTAATTATTCCATTTATGTGAAATTTTGTGAATTGTGTGATTTATTGTGTTTCATGTTAATGCATCATGTTTGGGCATTGAGAGTTTTGTGGCATAAATGTGTCACATTTTGAACTAACTTCCACTAGTGGAAGTTAGTGTTATTTTTGGTTGTGTCACATTTTGAACTAACATCCACTAGTGGAAGTTAGTGTTATTTTTGGTTATGTCACGTTTTGCACTTGAGTTCCACTGGTGGAAGTTAGTGAGTTTTTGGCCTTTTTTTGAATTGTGTAAATTAAATGAGTTTTACCTGTTAATTGGATAATTTCTCTGATAGGTAAAATATTTGCAATAAGTTATAATTTCTTTTCAATTTTTATTTTCCGAAATATATTTCATCGGTATGTTTAAGTTTTATCGCATTTTGAGAGCGTTTGAGAGATATTTGAGCTGAGGGGTATTTTGGTCTTTTTGGGGGTAGATATTTTATAAAAAGAAAGAAAAGAGAGAAAAGATAGTAAGGAAAAGAAAAAGAAAAAAGAGAAAGAGAAGAGAAGAGAAAAGAGAGGAAAGAAAAGGGAGAAGAGGAAAAGTGGAAAAATCGAGAATTCATCCGTTTAAAGCGCGAATAATCGGGTAAGGGTGAGAAGTTTCAATTATATTTCGATTGTGTATGTATATGTGTATGTTTCTTGGAATGTTTGTTTGTTTTTTATAGTTTTCATTTCTAGGTTGAAAATGGTAGAAATGAATAGAAATCGATGTTTTCACGGACGAAAGTTGGAATAAATTGCGTAGTTGTGTCGAGTAATGTTAGGTCGTGATCGAGTATGCTTGTTTTATCGAATTTGGTTGATTTTGTAAGTTTTTGCATTTTTGGAGATTTGAGGGTTTAAGATTCGGATTGAAATCGAAAGTCGTAGAATTCACGTTTGATGGTTCCAAATCACTACTATATGTTTGGTATGAATGAGTATGTGTTTGTTTCGAAGAAAATAATTGAATCGGTCGGATTTTCGGACGAAATTGCATGAACCCGTAGGGCTGTTAGCAGAAAAATTCTGGTTTTTGCAAAATTTCAAAAATTCATAACTCTTGAACCGTAAGTCGGTTTTGACCCCCGTTCGAAGCGTTGGAAAGCTAACGAGATGTTCTTTCTAGGAAAAATAGTTTTGAGGTCTGTATATGATTCAATTATAGCAGAAAATTGAAACCGTATTGTTGTGTTAATTTTTACCGTCGTGAATGCGTGCGATTGAGGTGTTATCGTGCAATATGCTTTTGTTATATAATGTATAGCTTGTGTGTACTGTTATACGATGTGTTGTGGGTAGCCTTATGGCGTGAATCCTAGATTGTGGAAATTATTGTGAATTGTGGCATTTTGGCAAATAAATGCATTGTTTAAATTAAATGTAAATGCATGTTAATTGTGAAAGAGTTCGTTGCCGTTTGGGTGGTAAAGCGATGCTTGTTGCCGTTTAGTGTAATTGATGTGAATTGGTGTGAATGCATATGATAATATGCTTGTTGTTGTGATTTGTGGTTAATGATGAATGCATTGTTTGAATTGATTTTCAATGCATGATTATTGATGTTGAAATGGTTCACATGGTTGTATATATGTATGCCTTGGATTGTCATGAGTCATTTGTATGCCAAACATCATGATATGCATTGTTGTGACGTCCTGAGTGACGGTTTGGTTCCAGAGGGAATCCGCTATAACATCGTGTGCCTATGTGAGGACCTAAAGCGATGGTTATAGACGATCGTGTGCCCATGTGGGGACCTAAAGCGATCGGATTGTGTGCTCATGTGGAGACCTAAAGCAATCCATAACGTCGTGTGCTCATGTGGAGACCTAAAGCGACGGGTGAGCATCGTATGCCCGACGGGGTGTTACTTGAGCGACCCTCAGTAACGAGCGATGGTTCCAATAGTTCCTGAGTGAATTGGTGATGAGACATGAAATGTTGGAAGTCGGTACCGCATGGCATTTGCATAGAGTCGTTGTGTCGGTCTCTGTGCATTTGCATAAATCATGGATTCATTATGTGTGAGAATTGTGAATGGATGCATTACGTGTGGAAACTCATGAATGGATTGATTGTGTGAATATGTTATTATGTGGGCATAACTGATATATGCTATGTGTTCGGATTGTCGGAAATATGTTATGCATCTGTGGTTTGCTATATGTATTGGTATGTGATGCGTGAGGTGAGAATAACTGTGTATGTGATTTTTATGTGTGTTTGCATATTATTATGCAATCTTGATTTTAGTTGTTATTTCTCACCCTTCTGCTGTGGTTTGTTGCTCTATGAGGCAATTGCAGACTTGTGTCTTGGAGGCTTTTGTGAATATTAGTTCTCCATCTGTTTGTCGGTCTTGGTGTCTGCTCTGATACGTAGCACGGGAGTCGGGGAACGATTATATATATATATGTATACATTTGTTGAATGTATTTGGTAGTACTTTTGTATATATAGTAGAGGTTCTAAAACAATTCATTTTGTAAAACAAGTCGGTTATGGATCTTTCCGCTTTATTCCATAATGGACCTTTCCTTTTGTTGGAAAAAGTTTCCCCTTTGAGGGTATTCTATTTTGTGCTATGTATTAAAAATATATGAGCAGAGATGATGTTTTGTTTATTTAAATGTGACATCCTTGTTTCTGTCGGAAAAATAAATTTTTAGTTACTCTGATTTTATTTATGTATTATTTATTCGCGATGGGAATTGGGGTGTTACACTGGAGGTCCAAATCATTTGTCAATCTTGCCAAGTTTTTTGATTCGTGTGGTGGAGTTAAATTACAAAATATCCAAGTTGATGCGTTTGGCCTCGTGGTTCAAAGTCAATGCAAGATATTCATTCTTCAAGGTCTTGTGTTGTCCATTGTTACTTAGTATTCAAAGAAAACTCAAGGTGATTCGTTGCAAATTCGAGATTGATTCACTTTTGATCTAAGGCTTTAATTCATTCATGATTGTTTAAATGGAGAATTCAGAGGTGTTTAAGATCAACATTCAAGTCACAACCAATCTTCAAGTCTCATCCAATATTATAATTTTGTTCCAATTCAAATCCACTTCGAATTCCATTCAAGGGTTAAAGTTCATGTTTATTCATGGTTCAAAGTTTAAAATTCTAAATCCATTCCAAGAAAAGTCCATGGTTCTTTGTCATAATTATCTGCCAAAAACCAAAAAAAAAAAATCAAGGCCCATAAGAATTTTTCATTAAAAAAAAACCCAATTAAATATTCTTCTACAATTTGTAACAAAAATAAAAAAAATAGTCTGCCCATGAAAATTACTACAAGACATGGCCCGCCACAAAGCTACCAATTTGCATTGTCTTCAGCTATCATCATCAGGTCGTGCATGCAAGACTAGCTGGTGCAATCTTTCCCAAACAATCACTATGAACCAAATAATTGAAACCACCTCACAAGAATTGCAAGCCAAGCCATTTGTTTTAAATAATTCTCAACTGCAATATCCACAACAAGCAAGCCACGCAAGTTGTTGCTACCTTCCACCTCAAGTCTGCCATCAACTCATACCGCACAACCATTCTCAATGTCCACATACGACAAAACCGGTGGGTACAACATGATTCACAACCAAACCTCCCCAATCCTGTCCACAAAACACCACAGCCAATACACACTAACTGATCCCATCTTTTTTTTACGCACGCATAAACAACATCGCATGAAGCCAACATTTTCCACAAACAATTACGCACCGCCACGCACCTGCAATGTATACAACACACCCAAAACCAAATGCCAGCTAGCGAATTGAAATTTCGTACAAAATCCCGTTACAACAGGTTGTACAAAACCACAGACTCCAAACATTCCCAAACGCAACAACGACTCTCTTTGAAGCTCTTCCCAAATTACCCTCATATTCTCCTATTAATAGACACCCTTCGCTCCTCAAATTCCAAGCCCTAGCCGCCACACAACCATGCTAAAAATTCCTCCAAAACCTCACCATCTCCAACATATCCAACAATAACCCAACAACTTTAAATCACCATCAAACCTACTCTTCCCAGCCTTAATTTTTCTCTTCAGAACCACATCCCTCCACTTAAACCTCAACCAAATCCATACAAAATCCAAAACCCAGAACCGAGAAAAATAGAAGAAGGAGACGCGAAAAATGAAACACAAACTTGGACCTGAATCAAACCTGTTTGAAGCGAGAGTGAGAAACCGAATCGAGATCGAAATCAAACCCTATGCGAGAGAGATTGAGATGACGCAAGCGCACGAAGGTCGAGACGTGCCTTCCATGGCCGGATTTCTTTTTCTCCAAATGAACAGTTTTCTGTTGTTTTAATGATGAGCCACCGTTTACTTTCAATAGTTTTAATGTTTGTTATTTCTGATTTCTGTGGATAGCTTTTGAAAAACTGAATTTCAACTTTAGCCATGCCCTATTTTTTCTCTCGTTTGACTGAACACACTATTATCATGCCTTTCCTTTATCTTTTGAAAACCGTGTTTCTTTGTTTAGGTTTGTAGTATATTAATTAATGGGTGTTAAAAGTGACTTAGCGAGGTTGCCTTTTGGGCTTTAAAACCCACCTGTTGTTTTTCTTTCATCACCCTTCTTGTTGTTTCTTTTCCATCGTTTTTGTTTGTCTGGATGATGGGCTTTGGCCCAGATGATTCCACTCATCACACACCCTTGTTTCTTGAATGCACTTCCTCTATTTTTTATATTCATTTGTTTTTCTTTTTTCTTAAATTGTTTTAAAAAACTACTTTTATTATTTTTCTACTATAATAAATATTTGTATTAAAATTTTCTTTGTGTTTTTTATTCATTTTCGTTCTTGATCCATTTATCTTATTGCTTCATCTTGTTTCGATTTTATTCTTTTTTTGGGCCAATGATATAAAAAACATCATGATTTGTTGATTTATTTCAAATAGATCTATAATCTTGGTTAATATGAGGCCTATTTATTTTCTTTTCGATTTATTTGTTTTTACCATTCATTTTGTGTCAATGAAAACCAAACATCAAAGATTTATCGATTTTCGATTTAAAATCTTGATAAAGGTGAGACCTTTCTTCTTTTTCTCGATTTTATTTCATTTCTTATGATTTTCATTTCACATATTCTTTTATTTTCACTTTTGGTCAATGATATAACAAAAGGTCTTGGATTTATTGATTTGAATAAATCGGAAAATCTAGATCAATATGAGACCACTGTTTTATTTTTCTTTTAGCTATTGGCCAATGAAAGTCAAATATCAAAGATTATCGATTTCTCGATTAAATCTTGATTAAGACGAGACCATTTCGATTTTCACTTCATTTCACATCTTCTATCTTCTTTTTCATTTTCGATCGATGAAGTCTTTCTATTCACGAATATTGATGGTTGAAGCGATTAACCTTCATTATTTCAAATTTGTAGTGAGTGATCATTGAGATCTCTTTCTATACTTTGAGATTTTGATAGTTACCTTCGATTAATCGACGAAAGTTTGTGATTAAGACGAGATCATCACCTTTTCTTTTCGTGTAGCACGATTTCATTGGAGAATGATCCTCAATATCATTTCTCTATCGTGTTTTAGCACAAAGATCAAATTGTGCATCCTCCTATAGTATGATCTTCGTCATAGATCGTGCTACGATGGCTCAGCGCTACATTGGACCCGATTCATTCGACTAACCACTAACTTTACATTTCCGTCAATATTATCTTGATTTACTTTTATGCCAATATTATATCTTGTTCATATTATCTTGATTATATTATTGTTCATATTATCTCATTATCATTGTTCATATCATATTCATATCTTATTCATCTAACCATTTTCTTTGTTTATATACTTAATCAAAATACACTAACAATTATCAAAACCTAAAAAACTAATTGGTGGACTGTTGGTTACTATCCTTTGCTTGGAGATTTTGTCCGACTTTTGCTCAAGGTTTAGTTTAGGACACCTTGCACACACACGACTTCCTCTTGGGCTACCTTACAATGAGACTTTTTATTTCATGTCATCCCTTGTATTTTACATGTACCCCTCTCCCCATTCCGATGTATGCATTTAGTTTTCTTTTGACTGTGGTTTGTTTACTAGGAGCACCCCTAGGGACTAGCATAGGCAACCCATTTTCAAACTAATTCTCGACTCGTCGTCGAGCCATTTTCAAACAATTCTCTTTTCAACCAAACCCTCGATTCGTCGTCGAGCCATTTTCAAACAAACCCTTTTCAACCAAACTCTCGATTCGTCGTCGAGCCCATTTTTAAATCAACCTCTAACCAAATCCTTTTTCAAACCTAACTCTTTTCATAACAAATAAACCCTTGATCCAACGTCAAGCGGATTTTCATAATCAAACTTCAAAAACAACTAACAACTGTCGCAACTCTTTTAAGGTGAAAAATGGGGGTTCAAGTCTTTGATCTTCCTTCGATTGTTTGGGTGCGAGTTATCTTACTCGTGTGTGAGCAATTGATGCCTCTTCTTTTAACAAATCAAATCCTTTTCAAGATAACCAAGCACATACAATAAACCCTTGATCCCACGTCAAGCGGACTTTCATAATCAAACCTCAAAACGACTAACAACTATCGAAACTCTTTCAAGGTGAAAAATGGGGGTTCAAGTCTTTGATCTTCCTTTGATTGTTTGGGTGCGAGTTCTCTTACTCGTGTGTGAGCAATTAACACCTTTTTTTAAAAATCAACCAACTCCCTTGTTTCGTGGGCGTACCACGAACTACGACTGCTCTGATTCTTTATTCTCGTCCGAGTAAAGATACGTAGGCACAAGATTGTGATGATCTTGGCGAGCACACTACCATCTTTTTCCGTCAAACCCCGTAGTCGAACTACGATTGCTATGATTACTCATTCTCGTCCGAATGAGCATACGTAGGCCCGAGGTCGCGATGATCTTTCCGAGCACCCTATCCTTAAACCACCCATTTCCCCTTAGTATCTTTTCCTTTTATCTTTACCTTTCCGCATTTATTTTAGAGAAGAAAATAGACAAACTTAGCTAACAAGCATCGCGATTCGAATTAAGAGGTTCCCGTTGAGTACAACGGACGTGAGGGGGTGCGCGTACCTTCCCCTCACGTAACTGACTCCCGAACCCAGAATGTGGTTGCGACGACCATGTTCTTACCCATCTTTAAAGCTTTTCTCGATATTTTCCTTTCCCTCTCTTGGGATAAATAAAGTTCGGTGGCGACTCTGTCGAACCGTTCCGTGCCTTTCGCGCGAAGGGTCGTGTCTTCGATTAAGCAATTTTTTCGAGGTGCGACAGCTGGCGACTCTGCTGGGGAATGCCAATTGCTCCATGCAAGAGAGAGTCAAGCCTATCTTGATTCGAATCGCGAGTTCGTTAGTTTTGTTTATTTATTTTCTTCTCGTTTGCTTACTTACTTGCTTTCCTATTTTCTTATCTGTGTTACCTTTTGTGGCATTGTCTGGACGTTCTTATATTGGGAACTTTGTGAGATGGCTCTACACCCGAGTCGAGAAAAAACCTAGGATTAGGATGGTGGTTGTGTAGTGTAGGCTTGCGTGGTCTCTTCTGCGTGAGTTGAAGCGAAAACCCCGCTTGGAGTAGACTCCCTTGGATATATTATTGTTGCGGTGAATCTTTGCCATGGCGGTAATATTTTTGAGGTGAGTCGTTGATCCCAAGGACCATTAACCTATTTATCCATGGTGGTTAGTAGTGTTAACTCCTTGTGGGTTAATGCGAATGCCCCAATCAGATGAGATCCCTCGAACGTATTACTTCCTGACAGTAATATTTTGGACCTCGATCTAGGATTCTGAGAACCCTACTTAGAACCCGTGTGTCGATGGTTGTGTAGTGGACGTCTCCGAGGAATCTTTCTCGTGGGGAAGAAACGAAGACCTCACCTAGACGAGATTATTTCGAGAATATTATAGCCGGACAAATCTTTGTCGTGGCTATAATGTTTTCGAAATATATCCATAAATCTAGGCACCTACCTATTTTAGAAACCTACCCGCGGGCTTTCTTTGATCCGAGCTGTGGTTCTTGACCCGTCATCTCCGGCCAACCTCAGAACTGTTTGAAGCTGTTTGATCCTGTGATCCTGGATCTTGCATCTTGCATTGCATCTCATATCATTGCATTGCATTGCATCTGTTACGCACCTTGCATTGCATTTCAACCTCAGAATCTCACTTCAACTTCCTTCCTTCTCCAGTAAATCAAGTTGATTCCTCGACACCAATACGCAACTCGAGCCAATACCAGATGCATGATGGAGCAAATTCAACAAGAGCAAGCCGCCTTCAGAGAAGAATTAGACTCTATAAAAGGAAAGATTTACCAGATTCTCGAAGCCATCATGATGGCCAGAAAAGAAGAAGAACTACGTGAAGCCACTGCTGCCCACAACAATGTTCATGTGCAAGGGTCAACCTCAAGTCTCTCAGTTCCTGTTCCCAACCCTATCAATTATGGGATACCAATGAACTTCACTCCTGCCACTGAAGGAGCCACTCCTCAACCACTTCCAACATCTAAAGTTACTGTTGGAGCTATTCCGCAAGCCCAACCTGTTGTCACTCAGATTCCTATTCCTCATACTGAAGAAAATTTACTAGATCAGTATGATGAGGTCCAGAACAATCATGCTGCCATCCCTATTATCAATCCTACTGCTGCTCAAGATTCTGAAGCCATCAAAATGTGTCACGAGCTAGCTGAAAAACTCTGAGTCATGGAGGGGAGCAACTCAACTTCTTTGAATGCTCTGGAAATGTGCTTGGTGCCAGATGTCGTCATTCCTCCCAAGTTTAAAGTGCAAGAATTCCTGAAGTACAAAGGTCTCAGTTGTCCTCACATCCATCTGAAGACGTACTGCCGCAAAATGGGTGCCTATGCCAAAGATAAAAAGCTGATGATCTATTGCTTCCAAGACAGTCTGTCTAGGGCATTTCTTGAGTGGTACATGCAGCTAGAGCGTAGCAATGTGCGCACTTGGGATGAGCTAGCTGATGCATTTGTCAGGTAATACAAATACAACATTGACCTTGCTCCGAATCGTACTCAACTTCAGAGTATGGCTCAAAAGGACAACGAATCCTTTAAGGAGTACGCGCAACGCTGGAGAGAGCTAGCTGCAAGGGTGCATCCACCTCTTATTGATCGTGAACTGATTGACATCTTCATCGGTACTTTGCAAGGCCAATACTATGAGAATCTGATTGGTAGTGTTTCTGCTGGATTCTCTGATTTGGTAATCATCGGTGAGAGAATCGAAGAAGGTCTAAAGAGCGGAAGGATCCAAGGAGGATCTAGCAGTCAGTCTCAAGCCAAGAAGCCCTTCAATGGATACAAGAAAAAAGAGGTTGAAACAAATGTTGTCTATGCTCAGAAAGGGCAAGCTCAACAACAAGCTCCTACTCCAATGCCTTATCAAATCCCTTACTTCCAGTATCCATATGTTGCTGCTGCGCAATACGCTCCAATGCCTTATCAACCAACAGTTCAAGCTGTTCAAGCTCCAATGCCTCAACAACAGGTTCCTCAGCAACAATCCTACAATCAACAAGGGTATCAGTATCCTCCTCAATATCAACAACAGAGAGCTACTCAACAACGTCAGCCTAATCAACAAAGGACAAGGAGGTCTGATAGAGACTTTGATCGTCTGCCAACATCATATGCTCAGATCTTTGCTCAATTGATGGAGAACAGGGTAATCACTCTGAGAACCTGGCTCCTCCAACTGTCATTCCTCCAAATTATGATGCTAATGCTCATTGCGAGTTTCATAAGGGTGCTCCAGGGCATACAATTGAGGACTGCAGAGCTTTCAAACACAAGGTTCAAGACATGATCGACTCAAAGTTTCTCACGTTCAATGGGAGGGCTCCAAAAGTCATCAAAAACCCGCTGCCACCGCCAAACTAGTGCCAGCATCAAGTCAAATCAAGTTCAAAGTTCCCCGAAGAAGGCAGTCATGTTACCTTCCCATCATTTGCATTCTTGTTATTTTGTTTCTGTTTGCTTAAGTACTGTATGATTTAAACATTGCCTTTTGTATCTGGTTTTCTTAATGTAGTAATTATGCATGTTCTGAATCAGTTATGTCGTATTCACTCATTTTTTCCATTTACTGCAAAACACTGACACACTTCTCCACTTCACTCTCTATATCAAACTGTTGTTAGCAATGATTGGAGGGAGGATGATGACAACGAAATACCCATAATTGCAAAATGTGTGCTTTCGGATAGAATCCCGCCGATGATGTACAGGCATTGTTTCAACCCCCAAAAACCGGAGAGATAAGGAGTTAATCCCTAGTAAACCACTTCGAGCCTAGAAGTAGTAGTTTTCTTCGGATATTCAAATCCTTACACTCAACCTGGGGCAGGGTAGTGTTCAGTTAACCCAATAACACACTCGAATCACAAAGCAAAATTCTACAAGACATGACGGTTGTTCATCAATACCCTGACATGACAGTCATAATCATCCACCAAAATCAAAAATAAAAAAAATCAAAAAATCAAAAGCCCGCTAAGTCAAACACCTCAAAAGGAGACTTAGGCAAAAATCAAGGCTACCCTGATGGATTCGAAAAGCAAAATCAGTCCATGCAAAAGATGGGATCAAAAACAAAATCAAAAGAGGCCCTCGAATCTTCAACCAAAACAAAATAAGATTCAATGGCCACCATATCAAAACCAAAGGGTCACTGACATCCATTCACAACAAAATAAGGTGTCTGACATTCCAAGCCATACCTTGAATCATTCACTGCTTACACCATCAACCCTTTTGGAGGACAAACTTGTGCAGAATTAACTAGACATAGGACTGGAGAACATCACGAAGAAGGGGTGGGTACAAATTATACTTTGAGCCTAATATCCTTTGTTTCATAAACTGTGAACCAGACCACGTTAATGCCCTCGAAAGACCTAATTGAGGCGATGTTTATTCGGAAAACATACTATTGTAAGGTTGCGTAAACTGACTCCCCATATTTGCTAATCTTCAGCATTGGTGTCATTCTCCTTGCTATATCTTTCACACCTTCAAAATCAGCACACGTTTGGGCTAACGGTCCATTCGTCTCACTATCACGACACTCCAATAAATGACTCTTTTTCAAAACTTGCACGAGCATTGCATTAAGATTACCATTTGTAAATGAACAATTTTAATTGCAAATTAGTGCCAGACATCAAAGACATTCCAACAAGGGGCAATCGAAGAGGAACTTGGACTTTCAGTGGTGCCGACCAGAAGCAAGACTCCCTTAAAACCCACAGTCTGGGGAAAACTCCTTCAACAGCTCAATCAGGGGCAAGACATCTCAAAGCATATCAAAGTTCGACTTCCAAATATCCAACTATGTCAAGAACTGGTTAATCAGGGGCAGACCATTACCATGTTCAGACTGGGGCAAGATCCATTGCAGCAGGCAGATCCCTTTGTATCTTCAAGTTGGTCAAGCAGGCTACCCTTATCATCAAGCACGAGTTGTGAAGTCATTTTTGTCTACTTCAATCATGGCATCATCAACAAACTGAGTGTCGAGGAAATCAAATCCCTCCCACCGCCCAAAATTCCAATCCTCATTGGCAACTACCAAAAGTCCACCATGCGGGCACCCTCTCCAAAAATATCCAATCACCCGTCTGCAATCATATGCATCATATGCATTACATCTGTCATCATAGGCATCACATGCATACCAAAACCAAATCATACTTCCCCAACACTTGCATCTCTGCGCGTCAGCATACGCATTAGACATCATTACAAAATCAAGCATTTGTACATGCATGGTCAAGATCCAGGATCAATCTCAAGATTGCAAGACGAACTTCAGCCCAGCCAGGGGCATCTTCTGCAAATCCGTGGGCGTTCCTCACGAAGTTATATCTCAAGAATCCAAGAGCATCCTCAGCCCAGCCAGTGGCATATTCTTCAAGTCTGTGGGCATTCCTCACGAAGTTGTTTCAACCTTTTGTTGATCAAGCTCAAGCAATCTTCAGCCTAGTCAGGGGCATCTCCTTCAGTTCATGGGCGTTCCTCATGAAGTTCTTCAACCTTTTGTTGATAAAGTTGTGATCTCCAAGCAAGTTAGTGGGCGTTCTTCATTGAGTTGTGTTCCTCAACCTATTGTTGATGAAGTTTGTCATCCTCAGTTCAATCAACAGCATTTCTCCAAGTCAGTGGGTGTTCCTCATTGAGTTGGATCCCTTCAACCTTTTGTTGATGTCTCCAAGAAAGCCTCACTCATCATATCTCCAGCAAACTTGACCTTTTGTCAATTGCCTGACTATCATCCTTTTGGTGATAGCCAAACCCTGTCAACTCAATTCAACCTGCATCCTTTTGGTGCTGGTCAATCCTCAAAATTAGAAATTTACTATCATCCTTTTGGTGGTAGCCACTCACGTCATTTCAACCTAACCTGCATCTTTTCAGTGTTGGTCCTCGCAAGTGGGAAGTTACTATCATCCTTTTGGTGGTACTAGCTTGTATTGATCCGTCATCCTTTTGATGTCTCCGATCCGTGAACTTATGGTATGTGAATCATCCTTTTGGTGAATGACAGCCTTTGTTATTGTTTTGCTTGCTATTATCCTTTTGGTAGTAGTAAGTTGTGACCTCAATTTCATTCTTTTGGTGGAAGGGTCTGTGTGTGTGCCCTATTATCCTTTTGGTAATAGCAGGCTTTGACCTCATTTTTATCCTTTTGGTGGAAGGGTCTGTGTGTGTGTGTGCCCTATTATCCTTTTGGTAATAGCAGGCTTTGACCTCATTTTCATCCTTTTGGTGGAAGGTTCTGTGTGTGTGTGCCCTATTATCCTTTTGGTAATAGCAGGCTTTGCCCTCATTTTCATCCTTTTGGTGGAAGGGTGTGTGTGTGTGCCCTATTATCCTTTTGGTAATAGCAGGCTTTGACCTCATTTTCATCCTTTTGGTGGAAGGTTCTGTGTGTGTGTGCGCCCTATTATCCTTTTGGTAATAGCAGGCTTTGACCTCATTTTCATCCTTTTGGTGGAAGGGTCTGTGTATGTGCCCTATTATCCTTTTGGTAATAGCAGGCTTTGACCTCATTTTCATCCTTTTGGTGGAAGGGTGTGTGTGTGTGTGTGTGCCCTATTATCCTTTTGGTAATAGCAGGCTTTGACCTCATTTTCATCCTTTTGGTGATAGGCATAGCATCCTTTTGGTGTCAAATTCTCCTGTTATCATCCTTTTGGTGATAACGACCTTTGTAAGTCATTTAACGTCTACACGAGGGGTGACATTGATCCGTCATTCCATCTCCCAACACTTTCTTTCTTTTCGGAAAAATTCGTGGTCTTCTTCATATCTAATTGTCTTCTACCTCGAAAGAACGAAAGTCGTAGCAGTTCATCTTACTCTGTTCAAGCCAATTAGATAGGGGCATCTGTCATATCCCAAATTTGTCCTACTTGTACATTAATCTCATCTGTACATCCGTCCATTAATTGTTATTCAGAAAATCCAAAAAGATTAGGTTGTTGCCTTCATTTCTTCTTATTCAAATTATTCAGGGCAGTGGTGTTCAGGTCAAGATGTCAAGTCAGGTGTGTAGTTTGAAATGGGTACAAGGGTTTTTGAGTCAATCTCTTGGACAGGCAAGAATTTGGTTTCATGATTAATGTCAGGGAATGCGGTTTATGTGGTGTGTGTCTGAAGTTTTAAGTCGGGGATTTCGTGCCAATCCAAGTCAGTTGGTGTATGGTTCATGTTATCAGGGTGTGACAAATCAAGTGTTTCATGATTAAGAATTGTCAAAGATCCAGTTCATTCCAATTAGGGCCTGGAGCCGATTCTAATTTTTTCATGGAGGTCCAAATCATTTGTCAATCTTGTCAAGTTTTTTGATTCGTGTGGTGGAGTTAAATTACAAAATATCCAAGTTGATGTGTTTGGCCTCATGGTTCAAAGTCAATGCAAGATATTCATTCTTCAAGGTCTTGTGTTGTCCATTGTTACTTAGTATTCAAAGAAAACTCAAGGGGATTTGTTGCAAATTCGAGATTGATTCACTTTTGATCTAAGGCTTTAATTCATTCATGATTGTTTAAATGGAGAATTCAGAGGTGTTCAAGATCAACATTCAAGTCACAACCAATCTTCAAGTCTCATCCAATATTATAATTTTGTTCCAATTCAAATCCACTTCGAATTCCATTTAAGGGTTAAAGTTCATGTTTATTCATGGTTCAAAGTTTAAAATTCTAAATCCATTCCAAGAAAAGTCCATGGTTCTTTGTCGTAATTATCTGCCAAAAACCAAAAAAAAATCAAGGCCCATAAGAATTTTTCATTAAAAAAAAACCCAATTAAATATTCTTCTACAATTTGTAACAAAAATAAAAGAAATAGTCTGCCCATGAAAATTACTACAAGACATGGCCCGCCACAAAGCTACCAATTTGCATTGTCTTCAGCTATCATCATCAGGTCGTGCGTGCAAGACTAGCCAGCGCAATCTTTCCCAAACAATCACTATGAACCAAATAATTGAAACCACCTCACAAGAATTGCAAGCCAAGCCATTTGTTTTAAACAAATCTCAACTGCAATATCCACAACAAGCAAGCCACGCAAGTTATTGCTACCTTCCACCTCAAGCCTGCCATCAACTCATACCGCACAGCCATTCTCAATGTCCACATACGACAAAACCGGTGGGTACAACATGATTCACAACCAAACCTCCCCAATCCTGTCCACAAAACACCACAACCAATACACACTAACTGATCCCATCTTTTTTTTACGCACGCATAAACAACATCGCATGAAGCCAACATTTTTCCACAAACAATTACGCACCGCCACACACCTGCAATGTATACAACACACCCAAAACCAAATGCCAGCTAGCGAATTGAAATTTCGTACAAATTGAAATTTCGTACAAAATCCCGTTACAACAGGTTGTACAAAACCACAGACTCCAAACATTCCCAAACGCAGCAACGACTCTCTTTGAAGCTCTTCCCAAATTACCCTCATATTCTCCTATTAATAGACACCCTTCGCTCCTCAAATTCCAAGCCCTAGCCACCACACAACCTTGCTAAAACTTCCTCCAAATCTCACCTCCAAAACCTCACCATCTCCAACATATCCAACAATAACCCAACAACTTCAAATCACCATCAAACCTACTCTTCCCAGCCTTAATTTTTCTCTTCAGAACCACATCCCTCCACTTAAACCTCAACCAAATCCATACAAAATCCAAAACCCATAACCGAGAAAAATAGAAGAAGGAGACGCGAAAAATGAAACACAAACTTGGACCTGAATCAAACCTGTTTGAAGCGAGAGTGAGAAACCGAATCGAGATCGGAATCAAACCCTATGCGAGAGAGATTGAGATGACGCAGGCGCACGAAGGTCGAGACGTGCCTTCCATGGCCGAATTTCCTTTTCTCCAAATGAACCGTGTTCTGTTGTTTTAATGATGAGCCACTGTTTACTTTCAATAGTTTTGATGTTTGTTATTTCTGATTTCTGTGGATAACTTTTGAAAAGCTGAATTTCAACTTGAGCCATGCCCTGTTTTTTCTCTCGTTTGACTGAACACACATTATCATGCCTTTCCTTTATCTTTTGAAAACCGTGTTTCTTTGTTTGGGTTTGTAGTATATTAATTAATGGGTGTTAAAAGTGACTTAGTGAGGTTTCCTTTTGGGCTTTAAAACCCACCCGTTGTTTTTCTTTCAGCACCCTTCTTACTGTTTCTTTTCCATCGTTTTTGTTTGTCTGGATGATGGGCTTTGGCCCTGATGATTCCACTCATCACACACCCTTGTTTCTTGAATGCACTTCCTCTATTTTTTATTTTTATTTGTTTTTCTTTTTTCTTAAATTGTTTTAAAAATACTACTTTTATTATTTTTCTACTATAATAAATCTTTGTATTAAAATTTTCTTTGTGTTTTTTATTCATTTTCGTTCTTGATCCATTTATCTTATTGCTTCATCTTGTTTCGATTTTATTCTTTTTTTGGGCCAATGATATCAAAAACATCATGATTTGTTGATTTATTTCAAATAGATCTATAATCTTGGTTAATATGAGGCCTATTTATTTTCTTTTCGATTTATTTGTTTTTACCATTCATTTTGGGTCAATGAAAACCAAACATCAAAGATTTATTGATTTTCGATTTAAAATCTTGATAAAGGTGAGACCTTTCTTCTTTTTCTCGATTTTATTTCATTTCTTATGATTTTCATTTCATATATTCTTTTATTTTCACTTTTGGTTAATGATATAACAAAAGGTCTTGGATTTATTGATTTGAATAAATCGGAAAATCTAGATCAATATGAGACCACCGCTTTATTTTTCTTTTAGCTATTAGTCAATGAAAGTCAAATATCAAAGATTATCGATTTCTCGATTAAATCTTGATTAAGACGAGGCCATTTCGATTTTCACTTCATTTCACATCTTCTATCTTCTTTTTCATTTTCGATCGATGAAGTCTTTCTATTCACGAATGTTGATGGTTGAAGCGATTAACCTTCATTATTTCAAATCTGTAGTGAGTGATCATTGAGATCTCTTTCTATACTTTGAGATTGTGATAGGTTACCTTCGATTAATCGACGAAAGTTTGTGATTAAGACGAGATCATCACCTTTTATTTTAGTGTGACACGATTTCATTGGAGAATGATCCTCAATATCATTTCTCTATCGTGTTTTAGCACAAAGATCAAATTGCGCATCCTCCTATAGTATGATCTTCGTCATAGATCGTGCTACGATGGCTCAGCGCTACATTGGACCCGATTCATTCGATTAACCACTAACTTTACATTTCCGTCAATATTATCTTGATTTACTTTTATGCCAATATTATATCTTGTTCATATTATCTTGATTATATTATTGTTCATATTATCTCATTATCATTGTTCATATCATATTCAAATCTTATTCATCTAACCATTTTCTTTGTTTATACACTTAATCAAAATATACTAACAATTATCGAAACCTAAAAAACTAATTGGTGGACTGTTGGTTACTATCCTTTGCTTGGAGCTTTTGTCCGACTTTTGCTCAAGGTTTAGGTTAGGACACCTTGCACACACACGGCTTCCTCTTGGGCTACCTTACAATGAGACCTTTTATTTCATGTCATCCCTTGTATTTTACATGTACCTCTCTCCCCATTCCGATGTACGCATTTAGTTTTCTTTTGATTGTGGTTTGTTTACTAGGAGCACCTCTAGGGACTAGCATACGTAACCCATTTTCAAACTAATTCTCGACTCGTCGTCGAGCCATTTTCAAACAATTCTCTTTTCAACCAAACCCTCGATTCGTCGTCGAGCCATTTTCTAACAAACCCTTTTCAACCAAACTCTCGATTCGTCGTCGAGCCCATTTTCAAATCAACCTCTAACCAAATCCTTTTTCAAACCTAACTCTTTTCATAACAAATAAACCCTTGATCCAACGTCAAGCGGATTTTCATAATCAAACTTCAAAAACAACTAACAACTATCGCAACTCTTTTAAGGTGAAAAATGGGGGTTCAAGTCTTTGATCTTCTTTCGATTGTTTGGGTGCGAGTTCTCTTACTCGTGTGTAAGCAATTGATGCCTCTTCTTTTAACAAATCAAATCCTTTTCAAGATAACCAAGCGCATACAATAAACCCTTGATCCCACGTCAAGCGGACTTTCATAATCAAACCTCAAAACGACTAACAACTATCGAAACTCTTTCAAGGTGAAAAATAGGGGTTCAAGTCTTTGATCTTCCTTTGATTGTTTGGGTGCGAGTTCTCTTACTCGTGTGTGAGCAATTAACGCCTCTTTTAAAAATCAACCAACTCCCTTGTTTCGTGGGTGTACCACGAACTATGATTGCTCTGATTCTTTATTCTCGTCTGAGTAAAGATACGTAGGCACAAGATTGCGATGATCTTGGCGAGCACACTACCATCTTTTTCCGTCAAACCCCGTAGTCGAACTATGATTGCTCTGATTACTCATTCTCGTCCGAATGAGCATACGTAGGCCTGAGGTAGCGATGATCTTGCCGAGCACCCTATCCTTAAACCACCCATTTCCCCTTAGTATCTTTTCCTTTTATATTTACCTTTCCGCATTTATTTTAGAGAAGAAAACAAACAAACTTAGCTAACAAGCATCGCGATTCGAATTAAGAGGTTCCCGTTGAGTAAAACCGACATGAGGGGGTGTGCGTACCTTCCCCTCACGTAATTGACTGCCGAACCCAGAATACGGTTGCGACGACCATGTTCTTACCCCTCTTTAAAGGTTTTCTCGATATTTTCCTTTCCCTCTCTTGGGATAAATAAAGTTCGGTGGCGACTCTGTCGAACCGTTCCGCGCCTTTCGCGCGAAGGGTCATGTCTTCGATTAAGAAATTTTTTCGAGTTGCGACAATCATGTGAATTATGTACTTTCTGAACTGTTTGGTAATGAAACTAGAGGAATCTTGGGGTTGGATTCATGCAGAAATCGTAACTGCAGAGTTGCTGATTCGCGCACTTCGCCGTGCGAAGGAATGTTCTCTGGGCGAAGGGTTCGCTGGCATATCGTCGGGCGAATGAAGAGACGAGCGAAAGGTAAGGATAGGTGATTCTGGAGTAAGATTTGGGGAGATTCACCTCAGGTTCGCTGAGCGAACTCCTAGCGAACGAAAGTTCGCTGGGCGACTGTCGGGGCGAAGGGAGAGGGAAATAGGAGGGCCTCTGGATTTTGAATGGGGAAGGTGTTTCGCTGGTGACTTTGCTAGGCAAACGCCTAGCGAATGACAATTCGCTGGGCGAACTTGTAGCGAACATGACAGTTCTGCTTGCTGCTGTTGCGGACAGAATTTTCTTAAACTTTAAAAATTCATATCTTTTGATCCGTAAGTCTGTTTCAGTTACCGTTCGAATCGTTGGAAAGTTGGTTTCATGTATTTTTTGTTAAAATTATTTTCAATGTCAGAATTCTCACTATTCGACGCATTAGTAGTGTTTCTGTGAATGTTGTGATGTGTTGAACGTTAAAATGTTGAGTTCAGTTACGTGAGTGTGTGTTGTGGCTATAGATTTCAATTGTTGTATGTTTTGGCAGGTATATGTTGTGTGTTGGATAGTTGTGGTGTGATGTATTGGATGTATGTTAGTTATATGCATTGGTCATTGTTGTATGTTGTCGTTGAATGCATATCATGTTGCATAAGTTGTATGATAAGTCGTGTGCCCCATGTGGGGTGTGAGCGCCTTATCCGGATTATTAAAAGAGAATCGTGTTGTAGTTGTTGAGGTAATCGTGTGCCCATGTGGGGTGTGAGCGATTATGGGTGTTCGTGTGCCCATGTGGGGTGTGAGCGACACATATAGAAATTCCGACGGGAATTATGATCATGAAAAAAGGATCGAATTGGTACCACATGCATTGAGTCGAGTTGAGAGTCTCATTGAATTTCATTATGTTGTGTTATGGATTTTTTTTATTATCTGCTTGTGTAGGAAATTGTAATGGTGTTAATGTTGTGATGATAGGGTGATTTGTGTGATGATTATATGCCTTTATTTGTATATTATGTATTTCTTCTGTTGATTTGAGAATCTCACCACTTCTGCTTGAATGTTACCTCTACGTGGGTAACATGCAGATAATCAAGAATAGTGCGGAGTTTAGGTCAGTGAAGATAAAGTCTCTCATTTTATTTAGTAGAGTCGGCGTCTGCTCTGATGTGTAACACTGGGTTACAGAACGTTATGTTATTTGAGTTATCTTTGGTTATTTTATTTTTGTTGACTTTTGTTGGTTATGTTTGTTTCAAAATATGTTATGTTTTCATCATTAATTTGGTGAAGTTTCCGCTGCTTAATAAGATAAACATTAACTATAATTTCGTTAATTTCCGTTAATAAAGTTTTTGTGTTACACGTCGCCTATATGAACAAGTTTTGTTGGAAAGTAACATCCTACGTGGTGTATTTTTCATATATTTACTCTGATAAATAGTATTATTTCACGCGGGAGTTTTAGGGTGTTACACTACTGCTCATCTTGATTCCTTAACCCAATTTCATTTGTTTAAAACATGTATTACTTGTTTTTATGAGTTGATGATTTATGAATGCATAGTCTTTGTTGTGGTTCATGTTGGATGGTGTGGTGCCTCTCTTTTCATCTTTGAATTGGATTGATCATGATGTGATGTAAGTTCTGACTTTGCTTGATTCCTATCTTGCTTGACTCATGTTGTCTTGGTGTGGTACTTAATGGTGTTCAATTATGTTTCTAAGATAAGTTTGCTTGTGCACTTCTTTGATTGTCTTTGCTCATTTGTCTGAACTTGAATGTGCGAACACTTTGATCATAATGTGTTATGTTTGAGGATGTTGATTGTGTGCTTTATCCTTATTTGATATCTTGATTCATTTGATGAGCATACTTTGACCCTTCTTTAATGTGTGACACTTGTGCATTGATGTTGGATTATGCATACCTTGTGTTGTTCTGACACCATTCTCCTCTTCATCCCCTTTCTTCTCCTTTGGGTTTTGAGTTCATATTTGTTTTTTGAGATTGAGTTGTATAATGTTTACTTGTGATTTATCACATGCTCCCTTAGAGCTCCTAGTTTGAACTTAATTTTTGATTAGGTTCAAAGTAGGATAGACTTTAGGCTCTTAATCCTTTGCAGGACAACATTAAGGTAGTCACTTCTTGACCTCAACCTTAGGTCCATCATTTGTATGATAACATTAGGTAGACTTCCCTTCTCATCCTCAACTATAGGGCCATATTGCATGACAACATCTAGATGAGTCCCCTTTAGATTTTCTTTTGCCCTTTGAGTCTTCTTTCTCTTCTCAAAACAAAATCAGAACACTTAATAAATATGATGTGCATAGTGCGCCACGAGCCTTAAGCATATGGGAAAAGATGAGCGGATGAATTTCTAACCTCATCTTAGGGTACTTTGTGCGCGAGACGCTTGGATCGTTAGCACAAAGTATTTGATCCTATGTCATAGACTTTAGTGCAATGTGCATTTCAAATAAATTCAATTCACTTCTGTTAAAATTCACCAACAAACTACATACCATTTTATCCTTCGGGATTGTTTGTCAAATATTTTTTAGAAAGAGTATGTTATTTCCGTTCTACCGCAAACATGCATCGACCCTAACTCTTGGAACGCAAACTTGGCATCGCTCATAAAAAACACTTAACCAATCTGTGGTCATACCCATGAACTACGAACGCTCTGATTTCTTCATTCTCGTCCGAATGAGGATACATAGGCATAAGACGGCGAAGTCTTGGCAAGCAACCTTCCCCCTTCCACACATAGTCCTCTGAACTATGTTGACTCTGACTTTCCTATTGCACGAGGGAATACGTAGGCCTAAGATGGTAAAGTCCTATCGAGTCTCCTTTTGTTTTTTCCCTTTTTCATTTCCGTTAGCAATAGGCTTTAGATACACACACCCTTTGATTATCACAGCAAGTGTGGATCCCGTTGAGTACAACGGACGCGAGGGGGTGCTAATACCTTCCTCTCGCGTAATCGACTCCTGAACCCATAATTTGGTTGCAAGACCATGCCCTTTCCCTTTTTGAGGTTTCTTCGGTCGTTTCCTTTCCCCCGTCGGGATAAATAACATTCAGTGGCGACTCTGTTTTCAGCCTGTTATTTTTCGCGTTGCGACAAATGGCATCTGCAATGTCTTGAGGTGTGGGAATCTTTTCCAATCTACTAAAAGGCTTCTTATCTAACACTGGCAGACTAACCCAATATGAATATTCTTCCATAGTAGGGACAAGTTGGTAATCTAGGATAGTGAAGCAATGGTAGAGGGGATCATAGAACTGCACAAGTGTGTCAAGAACTCCATCTTCCATCTTGGTCTTGATAATACCCAAACGTGTCCCATAGCGTTTTCTGAAATCCTTAGGACTGGAAACCATAGCCCCTAGCTTTCTCAACTCTATCACATCAGGTTTCTTGAAGTTGTACTTCTTGGTGTTTCTCTTCCCATAATCCATGATACCTATTGATTTTTGCAAAGAAGTGGACAACTGAGTTCTTTGAAACCACAAAGTTTTTCATGAATGCAATGAATGTATGTTGATGCAATGCACACAAACATGGTTACACACAGGTTTAAGGGTCAATAACGAGCATGGAGCCAAGGTTTAGCCCTCCCACAAGGATATGTATTATGGGTTTATTGTACCTATACAATTGGTTCTACAAAGTTCCCAGAGTCATAGATTCATCTTTCGCATATTATCGGCTTGCACGACTACTCATGAAGGCTAATAATATTTTCAAGATAAACTCGTCTGAGTGTAGTATCGTATAACAACTACCTCAGTTCTACACCTGGATAATCATTACACTACGTCCTAAAAAGGCTAAGAGAGGTGAAGGGATACGAAGGTCCTCAGCTTCATGGACTCCCAGTTCGGAAAAAGTAATGCCAATACAATTACTCACATGACATCAGTAACCCCAAAGGGGCATCCACTGAGCGTGATTATATCATATGTTAATCATGTTAGGACTACTCCCACAGTTAACTTTTGATTATACTACAATCCTATCTTATTTATGTACACTCAAGTCCGAGTTAGGACTTACCTCACCACACAAAGCTCACCACCCTGAGAAACAGAAAAATACAAACAATACAAGCAAGCAAAAAATAATAACACAAATACAAACAAGATAGGCTTAACCCTCTTGGGAAGTCCCTAGTGAAGTCTCCATTTCTGCCGCGGTGAGAATCGGATATCAAGCTATTATATTAAATTGAATCACAAAATATTGAATGTTCACAAACGAACTTAAATTTATCCAAAGAAAAGGGAAAAGATCGAATAAAACCCTAATTGTGCAATGTATAAAAAATGCGAAGAGATATAAAGGTTTGGGGGTTGGTTATACTAAGGGAAGGTACTAGCACCCTAAGTGTTTGTGTTATGGTAATTTGCTTGCTAATGTTTGGAATGTTCTATTTTTGGGTTTTATGAGATAGGGAACCTAAGGAGGTTTATTGCTAGTGTGCTCGTCAAGACTTCGCAGTATTATGCCTACGTATCCTAACAATGAGGGAATCAGAGCAATCGTAATTCTCCTAAACTACGAGTGAAGAACACTTGATAGTGATCAAGACTCCAAAGGGGAAAGTAAGTATTTATAACAAGAACAATTACATGACTTAACAAAGTTAAAGAGTTTACAAACTCTAACCTAAGACTATGTTGAAAGGTTAATGACTTAACAAAGTCAAAAGGGGTAGTTGAGGGAAAGTTATACTACCTATGACATAAAGTCAACAAAAGAAATCTTTCCTTTCGATTTAGGCAACAAAAGAAAATAGAAAAGAGAGAGCTAACAAGCTAACATCACTAGAGGATGACTTGACAAAGTCAAAATAAACATAAGTATATGGGTGATAATGGATGAGATAAACAAGAATGATAATCAAACATGATATCAAAGTAAATAGCACATGACAAAGGATGATATTCGAACATGATATCAACTAAAGTGGATAAAGAGTGATAAATATGATGTCCAAACATGACACCAAACAAGGCAAATAATAAATGAAAAAGATGATGTTCAAACATGATACACAATCAAAGGATCACATGAGATGAAATGAGATATACCAAAGTCAATTGAACATGGTAACAACCAACACATGAAGGTAGATGTGACAACATCTAAGACAAGACTTGACAAAGTCATAAATAATAATGGTAACAACCAAGGTAAACAACACATAAATATAGATGTGACAACATCTAAGATAAGACTTAACAAAGTCATAAATGATCATGGTAACAACAAAGGATGAACACATAAACATGGATGATGCATAGTCAAAGCATACATGAGACATGGTTCTAACAAGACCAAAGTAACAACACAAGTATGACATCTCATAGCATGTTCATAACAATAACATGTGAGTATGGAATATAAACACATAAGTAACAACATATGAGCATGGACATAAATGTAACAACATCATCATGGACATGAAGGATATAACAATATCAAACATAGGTTCAAATCAACATGTGAATCATGGATATAACAATATCAAACAAAGGTTCAAATCAACATGTGGATCATGGATATAATAATATCAAACAAAGGTTCAAATAAACATGTGAATCATGGATATAACAATATCAAACATGCATGAACTAGGGTCAAGATTGTGATATGGTTTAGGGTTGACACGAACACCACTTAATCATGAATACAAGTTAAGATTTCAAATAATTATGGACAAGTTTAAGATACCTCTTGATAATGAAAACAAGCTAAACATCACAAGATATACATCATGGTATACAAATATAAATAAAGATTACCAGGTTACAAACACATAAGTGAAAGCAAGACATAACCCTAAAAGGGAGCAACATTCATACAAGATGAGAAACAAATTCATGACAAGCACAAAATCAATCCTAAACCTAGGAGACATAAGCATACTTTGTCAAACAAATTCATGAAAGAAAATACTTGAACATGGTGACAATATGGCATGTTTAATCAAGGTAGAAATCAAAGGAACAACATTTTACATGATGTAAGACATAACAATAGGTCACAAAAACATTTATGAGTCATTTGGTTGAGGAGCAACTCAAAATAAACATGAAAAAATCCTAAGAAGCACATAAAAATGGACATGTTTTCAACATAAAGAAAATGGGTAAAATAAATAACATTTTGGAATTTTTTCACATACTCATAAAATAGGCATAACAAATAATGGGTGTGAAAAAAATCAGTTCAAAATAATGAATAGATTGAGAGATATGATTGAAAGAAAATTGAAAAAAAAAACATAAAAAGGGACAAGTGCTAAAAAAGAAGGGAAATGGTCCACGTGAGGTTTGAACCCACGCACCCTTGGCTGCATCTCAAAACTTAGCCACTGGGCCATTTGCTTGGCCTTGATAGAACACGCGTGCAGAACATAATATGTGAAAATAAGTTGAAAAATATACAAAATAAAAACAACCAAAAGGTCTGGGGCGAGAAGGATTCGAACCCTAGACCTTATGCATGCAAGCCTTACAAACACACTCCTCAACCACTGTGGCGCAACGCCCAAGTCATTATTAACATGGAAATGATAAAACAAATATTAAAACATGTTTAAAAACTGAACTATGGCGCCATGACCATAATCTTCAACCTCTACCATTTTCAAATTTCTGGAAAAATCAATCTCACTCGTTTCTCAATATTTTCACATGGTGTAAAAATGAAAAATGCTTGGAATTTCATACGGAACAAGATGGTAATAACCAATTGCATTAATTTTCAACATACCTCAGGCAATGGGAAACAGACCAGAATGAACCCTAGAATATAAATTCAAAATGAAATCATGTACACCAATGATACAAACCAATTATCATAGGGTAAATTACCTATATATTATGGCAAACATGTTTGTAATCAACATGCATGAGAATGATGTCAGAATCACATAGTTGCCGAGGTTATGGACTTACATATTGGAGTAGGTCCAGCGCCTCTTCAATCTCACTGCCAGAAGGTGATTGATGATATAAAAAGCTTCTATAAACCTCCAAGATGCTTTTAGGATGCTTAGTTTGCACTGAAACAACTTCTACTTCCTTACACGATCCCTCTTGCAAATGTGAAAAATGGGAATTTGATCTTGATGGAAATGAAGTTACAGTTGCAAAATGATGTTATGGACAGTTTGTGGGATGTTTATGGAGGGTGTTTGAAGGCTTGATTGGATTGGAAATGGATTACGTGGAGATTTGGGATGCTTTATGCAGAAAGTCAACAAAATGAGTGTTGAGAGTTGACTTTCTGGTCTTGAGGGTTTTTTATCAAGATGATGGTTGGAACACCTTTGTTATATGTTTTATGGTGTGTATGGATGGTTGGTTTGAGGTTTTTATGGCAGTGGAATGTTTTGGCAAGTTATGTGAAAATCGAGGTTTGAAAATGGTGGAAATGGTGTGATTCTGGTGCAGAGGTGTTTGATATGCTTCGAGGTCTCTTTTTCTGTGTGTTTTGGATTGAGGAAGTGTCATATATTTATAGGGAAAGGTTGAGAGATTAAGGATTATGCAGAACCAAGTTTTGTGCAAAATGGCTTGGTTGGATTCAAAATGGTAGTTTCATTGATCTTTGTGGTTCCAAGGTATAGTACCATGTCTTTCTAGAGTTGTTGAAAAGTTTAGAGGTGTTGCTTCTGTGCCAAGAAGGGTTTGTGTGTAGAAGGAACAAAGTATGGGCTCAAGACAAGTTGAATTCTTGATTAAAGTCACTTTATGCAAATGGCATTGTAAACTTTCTTGGAAAATAATCCAAATATGGCATTACAACTTGGTTAATGGCTCAAAAATTTGGGTAATGCATCACAAACCTGTGTAAACTTCTGATTAGAGGAAGATATGCAAGTAACATGACCTGCAAAGCAAGATTATGTAGGTTTGGCTAGGTTTTGTAACAAGAGTTTGACATGAACATGAACCAAAATTCAAGTTATCAAGGCCAAATTCCCTTCTTCGAAACTCCTAGCTCAAATATGATAAAATTGTGTTCTTGGACTTTTTGGAAAGCTTGAAACATCCATTACAACTTTCATGTTGACAACTTTTCTTGAATCAAAAGGGATCATGGTGGAAAATGGCCAACAAGTTGGCTCCAAGACAAGGCAGATTTTGTTGAAATTTTTTCTAAGTGTTTAGGTTCCAAAAGTGTTGAACCTTCCACTTCATGGCTTCATATCTCTCAATCCATGCATTTTTTGGGAAATTATCCACTAGGACAAAGTTTTAGTATGAAACAAGATCTTCATTTTGGTCTTTGGAGCAAAGAAAATGGTTACTTAATGAGGAAGTTATGAGCTTGGCAAATTGAGTAAAAATCATTGAATTTCATAACTTTGAAAAAACCATGAAACCCTAATTTGTGGACCAGATGAATTTGAAACTTGATAAACTTGTAATGAGGCCACAATACACTTGATTGTTGATGTAGGGAAACCTTTTATCACGAGAACTTGATATATTGATGGTCAATCCAAGACTTTGACTGATCAACCAATAATCTCCTTGATGCAAACCCAAATTCACAAACATAGCTAAGCAAGAAAATATTTGATAATTTGAGGGTTAGCTATGCATGAATGACACACCTAAAATGTGTTGGATGCTATGCAAATGATGATGGAATTTAGGGGTAAAATTTGGGGTCTGACATCATGCATCCAACATTCACATCCTGTGTCGCATTTATTGGGATTTATGTCCCAAATAAAGTGATCGTTTATTTTGTTAGTATAGATAGGTTCTCGTTTACTAGTAAAAACATGAACCGGGCACCAATCTTCTTTGAGAATTGGCTGGATCATCATGGTTTGGAAAATAGGAGGAGCTAAACTTGATCCTTCATCTGGTTTCTTGAAAATTGTTTTGACAGTTTTGTCAATGGATCTTCTTAAGGTAGCCTCTTGAGATTGTATTTGTCTTCTATCTTGATGGATTTTTCTTTTCATAATTTGTTATTCATTCCAGGTAAATTAGCTGAGTTAATTTTTCCCTTGTGATCCTTCTTGGTATTTAGGCGATAAAGGGTAGATCTTCTTCTCTATTAGTAACTACTAACAGCGAATCAGAAGAACATCTAGTGAGAGGAAAACCTATCGAATGATTTTATAAGCGATAAATTATATAATGATGGAAAGTAGAAGACGTGGCTTATGGAACTTGATAAAATCCAGTGATTTGAATTTGGACTTTTAGTCTTGTGGATAGAGTGCATTCGTTGAGGCTTACATTATAATTTGGAAAAACAGTGAGGACAACACTTCCCGCATGAAGTGTGGTTAAAACAGTCTCTATGACAACATTTTCATAATGGAGATATCTCGAATACAGGAGAGCTATTTTGTTGAAGACATGCTTATTTTTCCTTCCATGGAGAGAAAGGATGAGCCTAACCGCTCCTTTTGATTTTCAGTGATTTATGAGACTCTGAGAAATCTCTAAGTCTACATACTGCTCTTGGTTTATAGATCTCTGACTACATTGGTCTAGTTGGGATGACTTGACATACTCTTTCAATGAGGGTGGTTTGTAGAGATTAGGTTTCTGATGGATCTGGTAAATTTTTTTTGTTTTTTTGAAGATATTATAAGGACTTAAAAGGGGAGGTATTGGTTCAACAATTTAAGCATCTTCTGAAACATAAGAATACTCAACAAGGTTTTCTATTTTGTGGATATCATTCTTTTTCCAGAGTTTAGGAAGTGATATGGAAGAGGTGATAGTAATAGGTTGAGTGTTTGGTTGTGGTGTTTCCATGATTAAGTGATTTTCTTCCTTACTCACTCTCTTTATTGTATTCATACTATATGCACCTCCTTTTTTCTGTCGAGGCTCGGATGCCACACTGTTCGGGAGCTTTACATATCATGAAATCAGTCTTAACTGTATCGTCATCAAATTGTGAACCATAAATATAACATAGACTAACAATTAAAACTGAAATTTTATAATAGCGATGACCGTAATATGTAGATTGAAATAATAATAACATATTTTCAATTAATAATTCATTTATAATTAATTATTATCATGACAGAACTCACTATACACAAATAAAACGAAACAGTTTGAGGCATATTATTTAGATTATATGTTACGCTATAATGCGTTACAAAAGAAAAGTAGTAATTTCTAATAAAAATTTTACTAGAGAAATTTATTTTTTAAAAAAAAAATTGACATGAAAATTGAGTAACGTAAATCTCCAAATCTTCAAGTCTTATTTAATTGGTAGGAGGGCATTGGAGGAACAGTAAATCCTGCAAAACATTACCAAACTCAATAAATAAATTTTTAATCAATAATTATTAATCTATAAATAAAGAGATTAAAGATCGTGCCTATAATATAAAATAATTTTATCTAATTCATTAATTTATTATATTTTCGATTGTGTATATTCTTTTTTCTCACGAATAAATTGAAAGTTTCTTACTATCACACTGGAAGCCATGTGGAAGAGGTTTGCCACATTTATCAAAACAGTACATCACTTTGTCCCAACTAATTATATCCGCATATGTCTTTTTAGGATCAAGAGCTGTTTTATAGAGAAAAATAAAATTAAAATTATCAAAATTAAAATATAAATGGTTTAATATTAATCTAATCATCAATATTTCAATTGTGTTGAAGAAGCAAAAACTTACGCAATTTTCGACTGAGACCATTCTTGCAAACGCATGGAAAATTAACAGTTTTAATTTTATTACAACATCGATCATTAGGAGGTATAGGTTCTTGCAAACCTATGTTCATGTAAACCATGCACTCAATATTCATGCCAAGGATATCAGTCTCACAATCCTCTCCATTCACATTTTTGTAATAGCATAGAGATATTATTACAAGGATTGTTAATAACCATATTGATTTCATGTTAGAACCTAACGTTTTTGTTTTCTCTCTTTTTTTAGATGTGGGTTTGGTGTATGGTTGAGGTATTATTTATATTAAGGTTATAGGAGGAAAAATAAATGTGTATTTAATTTAGACTTAAATAATTAACATTTTCCATTTTAAATTATATTAATTATAATATGCTAAGCTAATATCAACCTATTACTAAAACAAATTATATTAATTATTATCCTTTAATTATATTATTTAGTTAATATTTTTATATGTATTAGTTTTATGAGACTAATATATACACTGATAGTGGTGTAAGATAGATACATCCATATCTAATTAAATTTTGATAAATAGATTTTTATTAATACTTGTTTAAAATTACCCTTAAATATAAAAATAAGGGATATGACTTAATTTGATTGGATACATTTTATACGTCAGTGCCTATATTTATCTCTTATTTTAATTTTGCCCCAGTAAAATTTTCTTTCAAAAAAAATATATTTAGAAATGTTTTCAATTTTTTTTATTTAGTAAAGAAGATCTCTGTAAAAATAAAATAAAATAATGTCTATAAAAAAAGAGATATATTTCTTTTGACTCTTATTTAAATAATTTCAAAAAAAAATTATTTAAAATATTTTTTTCCTTTTTCTATTTCCTTTTAATAATTTCAATAATGCAAAAAAAAAAACATTTTTTTTAAAATTTTTTTTTGAACATTTAATTAAAAAAATTCCATTCAAATATTATCTTTGTTTTTGTTACTATTTTTATTATTATAATCTTACTTTTTATTTTATTCAATTTAAAAATACAGAGAAAATAATTATATAAAAAAGGAAAATAAGTTGGTAAAAAAGCCATTTTTCCTCTTTGGAGTAAGGCTCCCCTTCTCCTTTTTCTTTGTTCTTTTTTTTTGAGACACCACCTTTTGAATGCAACACTACTACACACCAAAACAATTACAACCTACTACATTATTTAGAAATTGAGAAGTCTCTTTCTCCAAAATTTGAACCTAGAAAAAAAATAGGCAAATCACTATTCATCATCTTCTGCAACCTCACAACAACCACCATTTTTCATTCACTCAAACCACCACTTTCACAATACACAAAACTCCCACCTTTGTCATCTTCATCAACAATAACATTTATCATCTTCAACTTCATATCATTCATTTGTGCAAATTTCGTAAGTTATCATTATTTCTCAAAAATACTCATGTTGTAGTTATTATAAGTTTGTTGTAATATTAATGTTGTTGTTATTAAAGGTTTGTTATAATATTCATGTTATTGCTGTCATAAGCATGTTGTAATATCTATGTTGTTTTTTTTTTTAATAATCATAAAACTTCATTCATATATCAAATGATTACAATATGAATGAACCCTTTCTAACTCCTCTTGGCCAACAGCTTTATTAGCCCAAAAGAAAAGAGAAAGCAATAAAGTTTAGATAGCCTAAGAGCTGTTTCAAAATCTTTATAACAACAATTGTTTAAATCCTAAACTATATTCCTACAGAAACAAACACCAGCTCAAAACATTTAATTACAGACTTTGCAGATCAATGGGCATCTTGTACCAATCATAGAAGCTACCCACATCAGCTTTCCTTTTCATCTTCCTCCTCCATTTCCATGTAACCAGCTGAATTTCCATCAGCAACTTCTTTAAATTCAGCTCATCACCTTTGAATATGATCGAATTTCGCAACCTCCAAATTCCCCAACAGGATGACAACCATATAAATGATAGTTGATCTCCTATACCACATGTTGTCGACCAACTTAAGAACTCTTCAATGCAGCTGGATCCAAATGGGAGATTTAAACCAATACAAGATTCCAAATCTTTCCAAAACAACTTGATTTTATCACAGCCAAGCATAAGATGGTTGACACTCTCAATCTCTAATTCACAGAAAACACATTGTAATTGATTATGGTAAAAAATAATACCTCTATTACTAAGATTCTTACGAGACGATAATCTGTTCAGCAATAGTCTCCAACCAAATATCAGAATTTTCAATGGGAGCTTTAATTTCCACAGGTGACCAAGAGCAACTAGCGTATTATTCTCCAATTCATCTTCACCACCTCTGCTCATCCATCTCTCATAGCAGACCTTTACACTAAATGATTTGTCAATCATCCTTGGCCATAGTATAACATCATCTTCCAGGCACGATAAACAACTTTCTCCCAACAATTTGTGTAATTCCTCTACATATTCTTCATCTGCATTAGACTGAACCACACCATTTACTATTAAATCCCATGTCCAGTGATTTTCTGTTCAGCTGCCACAATCTTTAACTAAAATATGCTGATTAGAAGAAGAGCTAAAGAGAGTTGAAAATATGACATTAAGAGTGTTCCCCTCATCCACCTAGACTGCCAAAACAAAATGTTACAGCCATTACCAATTTATGTTGTTGTTGTGAACTTGTTGTTATTCATAAGAAATATTCATGTTGTTTTTACATGCTGCAAACCTAACTTAGTTCCCATACTTGCAACTGTCAATGGAGAGAAACCTTTGGTCCACATTATTCTTCCATAGAGGTTGTGTTTATATGCTGCCAAACCTAACTTATATTCTTCCTCTAGGATAGTGATGGAAAGACGATCTCCTTTCAAACAGGAAGTTGACTTTTGGAATGTCACAAACATACATTAGAGATTACACTTGCAAAGATTTTCTTTGGCGGAGGGACTTTGTTTTCCAATTGTTCATTTGTAGGTTGCTTTGTTTTGAGATTGTTGTCTATTGTTTTTAGGAAAAGTAGATAAGGAAGCTTAGAAGTTATTGTTGATTGCAAAAGAATGGAGAAGATTGAATGACTAGGTCAATGGTGTTTTCCAAACAACATGGAGAAACATTTCTTCAGATCGTTTAAACTATGTGTGTTTGATTGCATCGGTCACTAATAACTAACAAATATATTTTATAATATGTTTTTAAATAAAAAAATCATATTATATTAATTATAATTTGCTATAAAAAATCATACACGCAACAATTGCTTTAAAAATTATTTATTTTAATATCTTTGATATCTAATAGAGAATAATTATTATATGCGCGCAAATCATAATTTTTTTCTCACATCATTATTTTCATGTCATTATTACATTATCACAGAGGATCATCAGGTCATACAAACTTTCTTTGGATTAATATTAGAAATAAATTCAGTTGTTACATGTAATAAATAAATAAATAAATATATATATATATATATATATATATATATATATATATATATATATATATATAAAATAATTTTATATTTTAACTTATAATTTATTATAAAAATCATACACTAAAAAATTTAGAGAATTTCTTAATACACCCCATAAGTTTCTTAGGTACCACGCGAAATTTTTTTTTTACCTCCATATATATGTATTCTGTTTTTTTAACAGTTTTTAGGAAAAGTAGATAAGGAAGCTTAGAAGTTATTGTTGATTGCAAAAGAATGGAGAAGATTGAATGACTAGGTCAATGGTGTTTTCCAAACAACATGGAGAAGCATTTCTTCAGATCGTTTAAACTATGTGTGTTTGATTGCATCGGTCACTAATAACTAACAAATATATTTTATAATATGTTTTTAAATAAAAAAAATCATATTATATTAATTATAATTTGCTATAAAAAATCATACACGCAACAATTGCTTTAAAAATTATTTATTTTAATATCTTTGATATCAAATAGAGAATAATTATTATATACAAATTATAATTTTTTTCACACATCATTATTTTCATGTCATTATTACTTTTTTTTTTTGATACTCAAATCAAAGAAAATTCCATTAACAGGTCCAAGATAGACCAATCAACAAGAATTACAGATAGTTTTCCAAATCTCAATTCAAAAACTACAACAGAAAAACAAGAAAAACCAATAGGAATTTCTAGTAATCTCCCAACAGCAAGTGTTGCCTAGAACAAACATAAGCCACAAACTAAGATTATGAACAACAGCCATCAAGATACTCCAGTAACAGCAAGCGGAGCTTTATACCATTCGTACCAACTGCCAGTCGACACTTGCTTTGATCTCCTTCTCATCCAATTCCAAGAAAAAACCTGCACATCATGCAGAATTTTGTTTGCCATAGCCACCTCTCCTTGGAATATCACCTTGTTTCGAGTCCGCCATAAGCACCAACACGATGTCAGCCATAAACAAGCCAATGTTGAGCCGAATTCCTTGTGTCTAGCCCAACTAACAAACATATCCATATAGTTTTCTTCTCTAGGTAAATGGAGACCAACCCAATCCTCCAATCCTTTCCACACCAATTTGAAAGTATTGCAGCCCACAATAATATGATTGATGTCCTCCACAGCTCTAAAGCAAAAAACACATGATTGTTGATGCGGATCTGATATACATTATCACAGAGGATCATCAGGTCATACAAACTTTCTTTGGATTAATATTAGAAATAAATTTAGTTGTTACATGTAATAAAAATATATATAAAAATAATAATTTTATATTTTAACTTATAATTTTTTATAAAAATCGAACACGAAAAAATTTATGTCTTAAGAAAAGTCACTTAAAAGTTATGATTCATACAGGAGACGATTGTTTTATGAATTAATTAGTTCAACATAATTTTCTAATCATTTTTAAATAAAAAAGAGAATCATTATATTAAATTAATTTATTTTAAAAATCATATATGGTAATAATGCTTATCTCTAAGGAATTCCTTAATTTTTTTTTCACATCTTATATGTAAAAAATATAAAATAATTATAATACACAAATTATAGTTTTTTTGGGAATTTGTTTTTTTAATAACATTGTTATTAAAAAAAATTACCTAAATAACACCTAATTCAAATTAATTAAGGAAGTGGCTATGTTTTAAAAAAAATCAACCTGTTGGCGCCATACCATATGACGCCTCAGGCAAAAACAAAACCCTAAAAGCCATATGAAATGGCGCCTTGGTTCAAAACTCCATGCCCTAATTTTTATTTTTTCTTTACAGGGGAGGCGCCATATGGTATGGCACCTCAGTTCATGTCTTTTTTTTTAATATTTATTTTAATTTGGAAATTGATAAATTAAATGGTAAAAAAAAGGTTGGCAAAAATTATATAACAATGCTCAGAATAAAAATTTGTACAATTGATGGAAAAAAATATTTAATGGTCGTGCCTATCGAAACGTCCACCGGTTCCACATGTCGGGGCTCTTGCGCGGCGTCTAGGTCTACCACGATTTTGTTGAGGTGTCTCTGGCCTTTGCGTGTTGACCGTGGAAGAGGCATCTGTTGAGATGGTCCCGGTGTATTAGACAAATTTTAAAGCATCTGTCCCCAATAGCCGGGGGGTTGCCACCAACGGCACTTCCGTAATCCAGTTGAATGCTCATGTTTTCGTAGTTGGGATGGGGTGGTTGAGTTGGGTGTGGAAGGTAGGGTTGGCCGAATTGATGCATTGAATCGTTTTGGAAACGATGCAATGGTTGATGTGGGGTTTGGTAGTCAAACAGTTAGTGGGTTTGTTGGTTGTAGGACGATTGTGTGTTCATTTGCGGGGGGCAATGGTGGGTTGGGGTGGGTTCGAAAGAGTTGCCAGGGCTATAGGCAGAAGTTGGGTCGGTGTTGGTGGGCTGGCGGTAGGGGTAAGGCTCTTGTTGTTGTGACTGGGTTGGTGGCATGAAAGGGTTGCGGCTTTGGAAGATTGATTCGGTTGGTATACATGGTTGTTGGGTATTGTTGAAATACAAGAGACTAAGAGACATATGAATAAACCAAATGTTTTGAAATGCACTACAGAGACATTATTATATATTGATAGATTACAACTGATTACATGATATAGTCGATGTGGGACTATTATATATACAAATATTCTTAACACTATATATATATATATATATATATATATATATATATATATATATATACAAATATTCTTAACACTATATATATTTACAAATATCAAAACTCTCCCTCAAGTTTGAGCATATAAGTCAAATGCACCAAGCTTGTTACATATATAGTTAGTTCTGGGGCTTCGTAGGGATTTTGTAAACACATCTGCCAATTGATCATTAGAGTTGACAAAGCTTATAACGATGTCGCCTGACTCGATCTTCTCTCTGACAAAGTGACAGTTTATCTCAATATGTTTGGTCCTCTCATGGAAGACTGGATTTGAAACAATGTGCAATGCAGCTTGATTATCACAAATAAGTGTCATTGGTCTTTCTTCTTCAATTTGAAGTTCCTTGAGCAAGTGTTTTAACCAAATAAGTTCACATGTTGCCATTGCCATGGCGATATACTCTGCCTCAGCGCTTGATCTTGCAACTACATTTTGTTTCTTACTTTTCCAGGATATATGGTTTCCTCCAACAAGTACACAATACCCAGAGGTGGATCGTCTATCAATGGGTGACCCTGCCCAATCAGCATCAGAGTATCCAACTATCTGGGTATGTCTTTTATCCTCATACACAAGACCTTTTACTGGAGCACATTTGATGTATCTCAGAATCTGGATAATAGCATCCATGTGTTCCTGACAAGGAGAATTTAAGAACTGGCTTACCACACTAACTGCAAAAGAAATGTCCGGACGAGTGACTGTGAGATAATTCAACTTTCCAACCAATCTCCTATACCTTCCTGAGTCAGATAGAGGCTCCCCCTAATTGGGTAGTAGTTTAACACTTGGATCCATAGGAGTATCGGCTGGTTTAGCATTTAACAAACATGTTCTTCCAAAATATCCATAGCATATTTCCGCTGAGAAATCACCAAACCATCTTTAGATTGGGCTACTTCAATACCCAAGAAATAGCGGAGTTTACCAAGATCTTTTGTCTGAAATTGTTTCGAGAGATGTTGTTTCAACTGGAGTATTCCCTGCTGATCAGTACCAGTTATGACAATGTCATCTACATACACAATAAGATAAATACACCCTTGGGGTGAGTGATGATAAAAAACAGAATGGTCAGCTTCACTACAGATCATACCAAATTGTTGTACTACAGTGCTGAATCTGCCAAACCAAGCTCTTGGAGATCGCTTAAGACCATAAAGAGACCTGTGTAGCCTACAAACCATATTCGATGACTCCTCGTCTAATATAATAGATTGATAGTGTTCTCTAAGGTATTTTAAGTTAATACCTTGGCCCCTAGGTCGACCATCACATGTTGGCTCAGGTGTTTCGACACCGAGCGGTGTGCCCAACAAATGTCCGCACAATTGGTTGTCGACAAAAACCTTGCCGTTGACGGCCTTTCCATCGATGCGTAGGCCAAGTAGCATATACACATCTTGGAGTGTGACTGTGCATTCACCGAACGGAAGGTGAAATGTTTGGGTCTCTGGCCTCTATCGTTCTAGCAAAGCAAGAATAAATTTTGGGTCAAGCGAGTATGACTTGATTTTTATCAACTCACCAAATCCACATGTAGCTAGGTATTCTTCGATGAATGGGTCGTGTGGCATGTAGTCGTGCCCACGACAACCAAACCTTGATACCTCCTGAACAAAAATATAAATAACATTAGTTTTATAAAAAAAAACATCTAACTTAGGGAAGACAAAACAAATTAAGGACAAAACACTTACAAAGTCTACAATGTTTTCAGGTGTTCCTCTGTGATCGTTTCCCATGGTGAGTAAAGACATTTTTTTGTAATTGGTATGAAGAAGATGAGTTTGTGATGGATGCAAATATTTTGTGATTTAAGAAGAAGAGTTTAGGATGAGAAGATTTTGTAGAGTGGTGAGAATGTATTTATAATGGTGAAGAATGTGATGAGGGGAGTCACATGAAAATGCATGCATTCTTGGTCATTGTGTAAGGAATCACTTATGTGTTCTCTTACATGCATGCATTAGAATTGTAGTCTAACAAGTGTAGTCATGCAGAGATTCTTGGTTAGACATTTAAGAAGTGAATTACTATTTCGTGTAGTGTGCTAAAGAAATAGTGTATAGGCATGCTAGAGAATAATGTATTTTTGCAGAGAATCACATGTGAAAGTCTTGGCATGATAGTATAGTCTTGTCATGCATAGAATCATAAAGAAATAGTGTATAGGCACGCTAGAGAATAGTGTATTTTTGCAGAGAATCACATGTGAAAGTCTTGGCATGGTAGTATAGTGTAGTGTATTTCGTGTAGTGTGCTAAAGAAATAATGTATAGGCATGCTAGAGAATAGTGTTTTTTTTGCAGAGAATCACATATGAAAGTCTTGGCATGGTAGTATAGTGTAATGTGCTAAAGAAATAGTGTATATGCATGTTAGAGAATAGTGTTTTTTTGCAGAGAATCACATGTGAAAGTCTTGGCATGGTAGTATAGTCTTGTCATGCAGAGAATCATAAAGGCATGCAAGACATGTGATAATATTTAATAATAATAACAATAACAATAAATGGTTTAGTTTTTTATAACTTTAATTGTAAGTATAGTTGGTAAGACTTTAGTTTAGTCTTCTAATTTCGTATAGTGTGCTAAAGAAAACAAGTGTGATTGCATGTGATAATGAAAAGTGAGTTAGAGAAGCTAAATTTCGTGTACACATTTTTTAGAATAATAATAAATGGTTTTGTTTTTTACAGAGATTCTTGGCATGGTGGTGTTGTCTTGTCAAGAATAGTGTAGTCTTGTCATGCAGAGAATCATAAATGCAAGCAAGAATAGTGTAGTCTTCTGATTTCGTATAGTGAGCTAAAGAAGACAAGTGTAGTTGGTAAGACTTTAGTGTAGTGTATTGTCATGTGAGATTATTGGCATGGAAGTGTAGTCTTGTCATGTAGAGAATCACATGATGCATGCAAGGCAATGGTTTTATTTTTTACTTTAATGTCTTGTAAGTGAAGTAGGTAAGACAGAAGTGTAAAGCATTATGAAGCATTAAAACTTACAAGACGTGTAACTAAATAATCCGTATCAACTATACGCCTATTAATACACAAGAGTCATACAACTTATTATCACATCATTTAGTTAACATATTCTTCCAAACACTAAAATTTGTAAACCATTTCTTCCAAACATGAGTTAGTAACGTTTTTGTTATGGCTCAAACACCATAATACATGATCAGTGCACATCTCAATGGTGAGATGTTTGAATGTCCCATTACCGGTTTCAATTTTAGAGATACGGAAATCACTAGGTTTTAATTGATAGAAGATCAAATTTTTTACATTTGAAATCCAGATTAGAAAAGAAATTACAGTGTGGTTCAGTTGGCCAAATCATCTACAAAAATCCTCTATTTTTTTGGAGGGCAAGAGCAATGCAAATTTTTTCAGTTAAAGATTCGGGACGATGATGATGTGCGTAATATGTTTCTCAGTCATGAGTATTCTGGATTCAATGATATTGAGTTATATATTACGTTACAACAACAACAACTGTCTCAACAACTTGAATCTTCTCAAGTTTTTAATGAATCCGACAACGAACAAGCTGAGGTCGATGTCGTTGACGAGGAAGAAGAAGAGGCGGAGGACATTGTCGATGAAATGGTAAACAACGATGAGGAAGACCTATTACCAGCCAATCATGTTTATTGCCCACCTAACCACATGACAAGACTCAACTTAGGCGAAGACGAACCATCAACGAATATTTTTTACAATCCATACATGCAGACGGAATGAGTATTAAAAGTGGGAGACAATTTTCGTACAAAAGAAGATTGTGTCCGAGCTATAAAACAATATCACATGGACTTGTCTGCAGATTATAGAGTCAATCGAACAAATCCGACTCTGTATAAGTGTTGAATGCAGAATAGCAGCAAAAATATTTATTTTCGGAGAGAATTCCCTCCAGGATTTATGTCGTATCCACAGAGATCGGTTCGAGGGAAAGAATGTCGTTCGACAGTCTCTCGCGTTTATGAGTTTGGATTAAAATAGTTTCAAACAAGAAAACATAAAAGTAAACATTAAAACAAAAAGAAATCATTCTTCAGAGAGAAAAACTCGTCCGGCAATGCATACAAATCACTCCTCACAAACTTAAACTTACCGACCAGTTATACTCCACCTACAATACTCCTCAATATCACCCAGCATCGCTCACAACACAGGTTATGTCTAACGCAAAGTTGAAATAACAACCGTGTCACTCTCTTCGTCACTCTCGCGAGCGAAGCCTCGAAACACGGAAGGCATTAAGCTTCGGCGCCTATTAAAGATTGTTAGCTCCTAAATCTATCTCTAGAGTCCAGAAACTAACAGACAATCATCCCTAATCGAAGTTCGCGAAGGTTATGTCTAACGCAACCCAAACCCCGCGCATAAAGCAAAAATCAAAGATAATCACCAATAGAGATTTTAAAAGTAGGTTTTATATAACGCCATGGGCGACAAATATACATGAGTTCATAGACAATACATATACACAACCCAACCATGAAGAAAAACACAAAGAAAAAAAGAAATGAACCAAACATCTCGCGGATTGTCAAAGCCGATCGACGATCAATCCACCCCGGTTCATCCGTATGCATGCTCCATAGTTGTTTTCTAAGCAAATCTACCAAAGAATGAAGTTTGATGGAAGTGGGATCAAGAAAACCCAAAAACCATAACATAAAAAGTGACTGAAATGAATTATATACATTGCAAATTCTGCACTGTTCGCTAGGCGAATGCACGAAAATGGCACTTAAGTGCCTCTGAATAGTTAAACCGCCCCTTGCTTTCTTCAGAAGTTCGCTAAGCGAACGTTTTATTCGCCTAGCGAATGCTCGCCAAGACGCTCTCGAAGCGAACTTAGGTCTCTTTCTCCTCTGCCTCTTTCTGGCCTCCTTCACTGGGACCTTCGCCAGCCTTCGCTAGGCGAACATTCGCTGTCACACTCGCTAAGCGAACATGACAGAAAAACAGCCCCTTATTTTACCACAACTTCTGCACCGTAGCTCTGATTTACGCACGGGCGGAAGCGCTGGAAAGCTTATTAGATGCTCTACAAGAATATGGCATGATGGCCTTTATTAGTTGCCTACAAAAATGAGACAAAATCAATTAAACTCAACGATATATACAAGAAAACGCAATATACACACGAAAACGTAAAGTAAACGTATTTACACATAAAGTGGGGTTTATTCAACCAATTTTAACACAAAGTAACGATAAGTGCAACAAAAATTATTTACAAAAATAGGTACACTTTGCCCTTATCAATAAGATCTATTGCCATAACGAGGTGTGCCCGTTTAGATTAACAACATCTTTCCAGAAGCGATCCGATTCCTAGAAGATAGGGTTAATGGGTCCAGAGCACAATTGTATAATAACGAATCCAATGCAGGATCATCGCAAGCTCAGCTCTCAGTTGATATGCAACAAAATTCTACCAGTCATTAGCGACAATCCTTCTTTGAAGGTGGGTACCATAATCGTGCATATGGTTCAAATATACAATTATACTCCTTCGTACAGGAAAGCATGGATAGCTAGGACTAAGGCGGTTGAAATGATTTTGGAATTTGGGAGGACTCTTACAAAGAACTTCCAAAATACCTGGTGGCACTTAAACACTATGCTCCAGGGACTGTTGTCATCTTAGAGACATTGTCGGCGTATACGCCAGACGGGAATTTCCACAGAGTCTTCTGGGCGTTTAAACCATGCATCAAAGGATTTGCGTACTGTAAACCTATCATTAAAATTAATGGAACATGGTTGTACAGGAAATATAAGGGCACGCTACTAATGGCCATGGCACAGGATGGCAACAACAACATATTTCCAATCGCCTTCGCTTTAGTTGAAGTGGAGACTGCTGGAGGTTGGAGTTTTTTCCTAAAAAATCTCCGACAATACGTGGCTCCCTAACCTAACTTATGTTTGATCTCTGATAGACACCCATCAATCGAGAGTGCATACAGCAATCTTGATAACGGTTGGCAGGATCCTCCCTCAAGCCATGTGTATTACATTAGACACATCGCTCAAAACTTCATGCGGGAGATCAAGGACAAAACGCTAAAGAAGAAGGTTACTAACGCGAGTTATACACTAACAGAGCCTACCTTCAGGCACTACCGTGACGAGATCAGACTGAAAAATGCATATACATTGAGATGGATTGATAATATTCAACTAGAGAAATGGACAAGGGCATACGATAATGGGCAGCGATGGGCCACATGACAACAAACCTCGTTGAGTCAATGAACTCTGTATTCAAGGGCATCCGAAACCTACCGATAACCGCTTTGGTGAGGTCAACATATTTTAAACTTGGTGCACTTTTTGATACCAGGTACAAAGTGGGGTTCGGTCTTGCAATCTGGGCAGCTGTTTAGTATTAGTTCAATGACATTTATGAAGGACGAAGCTGCCAAAGCCAACACACATGTGGTCACGATCTTTGACCGTACTAAAGGCCACTACAGTGTTGCAGAGTCTATTGATCACAATGAAGGGAGGCTTAGGGGATGTTACCGAGTGAAACTGGATAGGAGTTGGTGTGACTGTGGAAAGTTTCAGACATTTCGTATGCCTTGCTCCCATGTTATAGCAGCATGTTCGAAGGCTCGGCTGGACCCAACCAACTATCTCTCTGTTCTTCACCAAGTCATTACTCTATGCAATGTCTACGTCACTAGCTTTCAGGTGGTAGCAATGGAGGACTACTGGCCTCCATACGAAGGCGAAATTGTGTGGCATAATAATTTGATGCGAAGAAAGAAAAAGGGTCGCCCTAACAGCACCCGTATTCGAATGGAGATGGATGTAGCAAACAAAATGGTGAGGTTATGTAGTTCATGCCGTCAGCCGGGACACAATCGTACCAAGTGTCCCAATGCGGGATCAAGCACAACATCATAGTTTCAACTGTAATCTTGTCTATTTATAACAACAACAAGTTGCATTTTATTGATAGCATCCCTAAGCGATTACAACGACATAATATAACAATGCATAACTTAATAGCTCAACAACAATAATTAACAACGACATAACCTAATACCAAATCAGAAAATAACAACAACATACCCAAAAGAAACAACTCAACAAATCAACTTATCTAGGATATTACAACCATCAAGCTAATTTTCTTTGGTGTTAACATCATCATAAGGACACCAGCATCATTTTTCACTTTTCTCCAAGTACGGGTAACTCCATTTCGACTAGACTCCTTAACCAGCCTCTCAATCTTCCTGATCTTTTCACCTGCAGCAAATTCTCCTTTTAGCTAGCGATAAAGATCCCTATGCAAATGCTTCAATGTCTGCGTGTTCCAAAGTAGGACCTTCATCGGAGGCTTTGTTGCTGAGAATACAACTAGAGCATTTCTTTTCATAAGTGGAAATGTTGGAAGCAGTTCCTCCGGTGATGATGATGATGGATGCCGATTTAACCACTCAAACATAGTGGGAGGGGAGAGATTAGGATATTGGTGACAAGTGTTGTGGAGTAACAAATGAGGATGCAGTCTCATTTATAGACACATGAAACACTATAGCTACCCATTTTAAAAAAATTTAATAATAAATTTAAAAAAAAAACAAATAAATGGCTTTTTTTTTAAATTAAAAAAAATAAAGAAATTGCATGAGGCGCCATATGGTATAGCGCCTCCCCTGAAAGTGAAATTAGGGCACGAATATACACTGTGTCGCCATATCAAATGGCGTGTTCTAAATTTTTGAAATTTTTTTAGTCTGGGCGCCATATGGTATGGCGCTAGCAGATTTGTTGTTTTTCAAAAACATGTCATTTTCGTAATAAATTTGAATGTTTTGTTTTTTTAGAATATTTTTTGAATAGCATGGTTATTCTAAAAAAAAAATCTCTTTTTGGAGTTCAATTCTCCCTAGTGTTTATCACTAACTAATATTTTTTATTCACTCAAACCACCATTTTCACAATACACAAAACTCCCACCTATGTCATCTTCATCAACTATAACATTTATCATCTTCAACTCCATATCATTCATTTGTGCATATTTCGCAAGTTATCATTAATTCTAAAAAATACTCATGTCGTAATTATTATAAGTTTGTTGTAATATGCATGTTGTTGTTATTAAATGTTTGTTATAATATTCATGTTATTGATGTCATAAGTATGTTGTAATATCTATGTTGTTGTTGTGAACTTGCTGTTATTCACAAGAAATATTCACGTTGATATTAGTGTAAGTTTTGTTATTCATAAAAATATACATTATTGTTGTGTTAGGTTGTTTACGTGTTGTAGTTGTAAGTTCATTTGTGCTCATAAAAGGTAATATGTCATTGTTGTTGTTTATGTGTTGATGACTTTCATGGTTTCATTTCTACAAAAGTCAAGATCATAAAACTGGTTTCAAAATATTTAGGTTATAAAAATTGAAGATATGTTACCTAGGGATGACAAAATAGATAGATTGGATGGATTTGGATTGAATTGTTAATGGATGTATTAAAACAATCCATTAATCCATTAACGATCTACTAAATCTTTCTTCAAAAAATCCAATCCAATTCATCCACTAAAAGATATAATTCATCCAATCCAGAAATTAAGACATTTTTAATGGATGGATATTCATCCATCCATAAAATTAACTTAAATATTTTATTCTTTTTAAATTTCTTTTAATATTACAAATACATTTTTTTTTTAATTTTTAAATTTTAAATATTTATCTCTATTATGTAACTAATTCTAATCAATTAACATCTTAATTAACTTTAACTTTATAATTTAACCAACTAACTTCTCCTTAACTATATGCAGGTATGGTTCTACATGCATATAGTGCCAATTAAATTCTCATTAATAATTGCCAATTGATTCAATACGTATCAATTATTGCTGAGCCAATTAACTCAATGTGTACATGTCTGAGCATCATTAATTTTTTCATGGAGAAAACAAATCACTATTTACATATTTAAGTAACTATATGTATGTACTTTTTTTCATGGAAAAAACAAATCACTATATACATATTTAATTAACTGTATGTATGTACTTTGATCCAAAAAAAACTATATGTATATGTATGTACTATAGCATAATTTCTTAAATTAACTATATGCAGGTATGGTTCATACTTATTCACACATTTTCATGTTTACATCTCCAACAACAAATATTTTATTCACATTTTTTACATTAAGAAAAATACAATGGATGAATAGTGTGAGAAATAAAAATGTCAAGAAATTGTTTAATTATAGATTTTTTATGTTTTTTTAATAAATAAAAAATTTTAATAAGTAATAAACTAAAATCCATTGGATTTACAAAATGAGATGGATGGATTGAATCCATCCATATAGTTTGATGGATGGATTGGACGAATCCATTAAATTTGTTTTTTATTTAATGGATGGATTGAATGGATAAATTATTGGATGGATTGGATGGCTATTCTTAGGGGTGGCAAACGGGTATGCCCGCCCCGTTTAGGCCCGCCCCGCAAATGCCCGCAAAAAAACGGGGCGGGGCGGGGCGGTTATAGTTGAGGATGCGGACCTAAAACCTAAGCCCACCCCGCAAAAAAGTGAGGGCGGGGAGGGAAAACCCGCGGGCACTGTACCTTTTAAGTCTAAAAATGCAAAATTTTATGTAAATGCTTGTGCCCGCAAAAGCTCGCGAAGAAAACGAGCGGAGCGGGACGGACACATTAGAGGATGAGGGCCTAAACCCTTGGCCCACCCCGCACTAAAGTGCGGATAAAACGGACATGCCTAACGGGCCGGGTCCACTTTGCCACCCCTAGATATTCTCTTAATGAATTTTATTGCCACCCCTACTGTTACCTTGGTTTTCCTTCAAAGGAATCATTAACTTCATCAATAGTAGGCATTTGAGGAATCATTAGCTTCATCAATAGTACAGGTCAATATATATATCAAAATCCATCAAGGCGAATAGAAAGACAAAGGAACATTAATTTTCTGAGGTTCATTTCTAGTTTTGGACTTGTCGGCTTCCTCTAAGTTTGTATTCCTTTTCCTTCGTATCCCTAAGGAGTGACCAATGATTTGCAATGGTTACACAATTTGGGCAACGTTTTATACTCCATATCTACAAAGAAAGAAAATTCTACTCTCTCAATAAGAATCTTATATCTTAGGTCCTTAAGTTAATCAATGTCTACTAGAACTGTCACAACGTGACCAAAAGATCTATCAAAAGCAGGCTCACTTTAAGAGGAATATATGCAAATTGGTGTGCCTAAACTACCCACAATAACAAAGATAATCAATATTCTTGCGATAACTTATAGTCTCCAATATTCTTGCGATAACCCGTGTATTTTGACCCACACATGAACAGAAGTGCGATTGACATTTGAAGAAACAAAGTCTTTCGACCATGGAAAAAATTTAAGCATGCTTGGGCTGAGATTTCATGAGTTAAGAGATATGACCCTTTGCACATCGGCAAGGCTTGAGAAGGAAAACTCATAGAAGCCTTTTCCAGACAGTATGGAGAAGCATTTTTTTCAGGCCGTTTAAACTATGTGTGTTTCACTACATATATCACTACTCAATTAAAAAATATATTTTAGAATATGTTTTTAAATATAAAAATCATATTATACTAATTACTCTCTCCGGTCACTATTATAAAAAAATCATATTATACTAATTACTCCCTCTGATTATTATAAAAAAAAATCATACACACAACAAATGTATAACACCAACGAATTACTTCAAAAATCATTTATTTTAATATCTTTGATATCAAATAGTGAATAATTATTATATACAAATTATAATTTTTTCACACATCATTATTTTCATGTCATTATTACATTATCACAGAGGATCATCAGGTCATACAAACCTTCTTTGGATTAATATTAGAAATGAATTTTGTTGTTACATATAATAAAAATATATATAAAAAATAATTTTATATTTTAAATTATAATTTATTATAAAAATCATACAAACAAAATTATGTCTTAAGAAAAGTCACTTAAAAGTTACGATTCATACACGAGACAATTGTTTTATTAATTAATTAGTTCAACATAATTTTCTAATAACTTTTAAATAAAAAAGAGAATCATTATATTAAATTAATTTATTTTAAAAATCATATATGGTAATAATGGTTATCTCTAAGGAATTCCTTAATTTTTTTTTCACATATTATATGTAAAAAATATAAAATAATCATAATACGCAAATTATAATTTTTTGGAGTTCAATTCACCTCCGTGTTTATCACTAACTAGTAGGAAACCCGTGCGGACGCACGGGTTCTGGTGTGAACTGCGGATACGTCACCAGTTAGGTTATGAAATATAAAAAAAAAAACCAAAAATAAAAAAATGTAGTTTTAAATTCAAAATGAATTAAAATGATTCACCCAATAAATGATGTATTTTTTCCCGTATATAAATATTATTTTTGTTTTAACACTATTTATAAATATATTTGAATCAATGGTAAAGTTGTTCCTATTTATAAAAATATTTAAATAAAAATATTATTTTTGTTTTGACATTATTTATAAATATATTTGAATCAAAAGTAAAGTTTTTCCCGTTTATAAAAATAGGTTTTAAGAATAATATTAAATTTAAGTTGAAATAGCAATAAATGTAGAAGATGAAATGAAAAACAAAATATCAAAAATAATATGATTTCAAAATAAGACAATAATTTTATAAAAGAGAATACAATTTTAAAATATCAACAATATATTTTCTAATTTGAATATTTGCTCATAAAAGCATATAATGATTACAAAGAAGTCTTGATTCAAATAACTGTATATTTGATACTCTGCCACTGTGTAGCTTGAGATAACATGCACAAGGATAAATAATTGCCTGTGATAAAAACATGAATAATATGTAAATAAATATATGCTTTCATAATGTTTTTACATAATAAGAAAAATAAATAACTTTTTGTTTTGAAAAAGGGCAACATTTTATTAACCAATGAAAAGGCATAAGTTATGCCAACGATACAAACATATAAAAAGAACTACATATCACCTGAATCCTACAAACCAAAAATAAACTCACTTAAATGAACCATCCCCCACACCAAAACACTTAACTGAATTACAAACCCAACCCCTATCAGAAGAACTAAACTAAACACAAACCAACAGCACCAAAAACCTCCACAACCAAAACCAATAAGATACAATCATTAAAACACCCCAACCACAGCCCCACCAAATTCTGCAACAGATGATGCAAAGCTACAGACCCAAGGTCTAAAGACTACAACAAACCAGACGGAAATGCTTAAAAAACTATCTATCCAAACTCCGATATCCAAACTGATTGCCTAACTCACACATCCGCCAAGCAATATATGAAACTCAAAACAGACCACAAAATCCGCTAAGCGCCACGAATGACTATCCATCCTGACATCCACCGCCTTAGCACTGGACTGCACCACCGATGGCCGCCTTGACACAACCTAAGCTCTTCTCATCTCCTCTCTCTCTAACCGGCTAGACCAGCAGCACTCTAACCAATTTGAAACTGATTACGAAGATTGCATCTCTCCGCCACCAAGCTGAACTCTACTGAACAGACTTCAATTGACCCTGCAATCGTAAAAAATGCTACCTGCTACGCGGTATAGAAGATTCAAATAGAAAGCCTCTCCAAGAACCAGATGAACTCCACAACACTACTGATACAAACCAATCACGCTAGCAAAACATACCCTCCTCAACTACACAAATCGCCGAGATACACAACGCCTGAAATCTATTCAACGAAACTACTGCGACTCTTTCACAGACAGACAATACAAATTAGAGATATCTCTTAGCTACCAATCCTACTGACTTAGTACTCCCAACTCTAGCAGCACATAAGCCACAAATACAAGATCATTGCTAACCCCAAAGAACCAAACAACAATCTCCATCCCGGATAACCAATACAGCACGCCTCAAGCTACAACAACAAACAGCAACCGCATGAACATCCAACACCTAGGCCAAAACAATAGCATAAGGAAAGCTAGCTGAATGTTATACAACCATTACAGTAAGAAACCTTCTGCTAACAATAACCGAAAAACAGACTGCATACCACTTGATATACCAGCAGTTCCCCCCACTACCTAAACCAAACTATAAATGATACCCCAGCTAGAGAAACTGCACACAAAACCAATTAAAACCACTACTGCACCAAGTGGAAGTAAAGAGCAAAAAATCCAACAATACCACTAAACAATTGCATATTCCCCGATAACCAACCGCCTGAGCCTTGACCACTAAATTGCACCACCTCGCAATTTAAATTCGATCAATACTTCTGCAACAATCCTGAGCCAATTCTCCTCCCTAGACGGCGCTCCTGCCTGGGAGCCCCAAGATAATAACCGCACCGATGTATCACTAAAACTGTTATATCATGGTCCACTGCTCCAAAACTCCTATTAGATGATGAATGACAGATGGTGTGTTGTGAACCTGTGTCCTTTTAAAATTGAACTAGCCCATATGCATTGTAGAACACATATTAGTAATAAAACCGAAATAAAATATCTCCATTAGATGGCCCTAAACTCAATCCAGTTCTGATCACTAAAACCTCGCAAACCAGCCCCGGAGCAAGCTTGTAATTGACTATTCCAACTGCGTTTTAGTTGATACACCAAAACCATTCCAACATAAATCTCAGTATATGCTTGGTTCTTTCAGCAGCCAGAAAACTAAATTAAAATCAACCAGCAGCCCCAACATCCTCCTTAATATAAACTTTTAATCTTCAATCGCTGCACCACCCCAAATCACTTCCCTGCTACGCACTTGCACCAGATCCAGCAACCACTGAGCCAACCATAAAGTTATCCATTAAATACTTCCAGCTCAACCAACAGAGATTCGATACCCGCACCACCGTTAATTGGCTTGACACAATCTATGCGTTTCACCTCTCCTTGCACCATTCAAATAGAACAACCAGAACCACAATTATTAATTTTCCAAATCAGATCCTACCAAGCCCAAACCACCTTTTCACTACACTCAGTCTGCAATGACACTAACGTCTGTGATTTCTACAGCAGACTGGCTGCTACCGCGCCTGCCACACACTAACCATCTCAATCAATTAGTGCCATCAGAGAACCAATTAGTGCCATCAAAGAACCTGTAATAAATTTGAAAGAAGGTTAAACACCATAAATTCTTTCTCTGTCATGAAGTGAAATGTTTTTGTGGCTACAATCACGGTCATCCGCTGTTTTTCAAAACCACGTGTAACACCCCAAAATTTGCCTTGTTGTTTTTAGCTAACTGGTTTATGTTTCTTTGCATTTCTTGCATTAGAAAATTTGCATATCATTGGCTCTTAGCATGGGATCAAGGTACTTAGTTCAGCTCAGGTGAAAAAGATGTTTTCAGGGTTTCAAGCAACAGTTCATGTGCAGTATTCAAGGGGCTAAGGGAGGATAAGATTCCTGATATTATCAATCCATGAGCCCAAAGGAGCCTCAAGCTCCAAGATGTCTTGATTAGTTAATCACTTCGAGATTGGCAAGCAATTTCAAGTGAACCACACTCTCCTAGACTGATTGTGTAAATTAGGGTTTTGGAGATTATGAGATCTAACCCTCCAATGAGCAAGCTCTTTGAGTTTTTATCACCACCATATGGTATATTTCATCATCCTATAAGAGGATACACATCATACTCAGAGGAATTTGGATTTGGAGGATGTGTTATTTCCTCCTAACCAAAGGGTACCAAAATTAGGGTTTGCTTTAGAAACAGTTTATTTCTGATTTTTTTGGGCAAGACTTGATTTCATGGTATTCCTTATATCCTTAAGTGTCTAGGGATGGAAGATTGCCCATCAATTTGATTCAGAAGGGTTTCAATTGGTCAAAAGGTTGAAAATCAGGAGATTTGGGGATAAAGTCAACTGTGCAGTGAAAAAGTCAACTCCTGACTTTTTGAGGTCAACATCATGATTTCCAAGTCAAATATGGTCCATAAATGAAATTTGATCAAGAAATGTTCAAGGATTCATGAAAAATCAAGAATGTGGAAAAGGTTGCCAAAATTGGAAATTTAAGTTTTAGAAACTTACTATTTTTAGTAAGTTTTTAACTACTTTCTAAGCCATTTTTCACCTTGTTTCAAGCTTTATTTGAAAATCCCTTCCATATGAAAGTTGTTGTGTGAAACTTTTCCTTCAAAATGGGCACAAGAACCATGCTATTTGAACCATTTTTAGGAGAGTTATGGTGTCCCAAAGTTGGAGCTTTTAAGTTGGAAAATTTCAAAACTTAGATTTCCCTAAGTCTCTCTCTTGGCAGATTTGGAGACATGTTTTCATGGCCACATTACATTGTTTTCCAAGCATTATGTCCACTTGCATTAAACATCAAAATTGCTCTATGTCATGCCTACTTTCCAATGAATATTCATTTGTTTAAATTAAGTAAGGTTGCCATAAGTTATGAAAGGTTGAATATGAAGGCTTGCATGGATGCATGAAAATAGACATAATAGGAATTGATTTTCCAGCATCATGGTTGGCCCCAAAAGCATGCGCATAACCTCACCTACTATGACTATTTTTGCCTTGCCAAATATTTCCAAATGAGGACACACACACTTGTACCAACTTTGCACCTCAATGGGAATGTTGCACTAAAGGAGAAAAGGATTTTCTTGCACAAAAAGCTGATGTCACCCTCTTTCTCACGTGAATATTGGAAATACCTCTCTCATGTGCCAAAACCATTACTTCCAAACCTCTTGGCAAAGAAAAACACGAGCCACACATGTGCCTTTTATTCTCTATTCACATTCTAATCCCAAACCGAGAATACACTGCTCCAAACCTCAGCTTTGTTGCCAAACCAATTACCAATCCTAAATGCACCATATATAAACTCATTATAACTCCAAAATCAGGGGACTCGCCACTTTTTCTCAGATCCGAACCATAACTCTCCTTTTCTTCTCATTTTTCGAGCTCTGCATTTTCTGAGAGTTCTTGAGATCCCTTTAGTAAAACCATCATCAACTAAGTAATCTCTCGCTTCTGTGCGCAAGATCTTACTTCTGAATCCACCATTGGAGGTTCTACAACTTCATTTCCCTTCACCATTAATTTGAGTCTGGCAGAGGAATCACAACAACATTTTGTTGGGTTTGAGTTTCGATCTGGGATCTTCAAAGTGCAAGAAAGCTTGCTGCGGTTTGTGGTAGTTTTGTGTGAGACATCGAAGGCGCGGTGGACGTAACTCCACTAGGTATTTCACGATGCATGTTAGCTCTTCTTCATGGCTGTAGGAAGAAGATGATTGGGTGGCACGGTGTGATTGGCTATTTTTTTTTGTCTTTTTTTTCATTTAAAATAAGTGCACCGGTTGATAAAGGTTACATCATGTCACGTTTTCATTACTTTGGTTTTATAATTTTTTTTTTTAAAAAAGATCTGATGGGATGACCTTGGAATTGGGCTCGCCCCTTGGTTCATGGCCCAACGCGCCATAGAGCATTCCCATGTTGCTCAGTATTACTATTGCACCCCCTTTGTTTCTTTAATTTTCTTTTTACTTGTATTTCTCATCTTTTTTAGTTCCATTTTATTTTAATTGCTAAACTACTTATAAAAATCACAGAAAAATATTTTTCTAGTCAATTGTTGTATTGCCTTTATTTTCTTTATTTTTATTTTTATTTTTATTTTTTATTTGAATTAAATTGATGGTGTATTTCCAATGATACCCTCCATTTAGGGTTAGGAATGTTTCATATTTTTTAGCACCATTTGAAGCCAATCTTTTGGTCACTTTTAAGGCATAATATGAAGGTGTTTCAATGCTGATTTGATGATGGTTTGAGTTGCTTTAGGTGACTTTCCATTTGCTTTTCATGAGCCCTCGATTCTTGTTCGATTCTTTGCACATCTTGACTTGTGGATCACTTTTAGACAAGATCATTAACTCTTTTTGCTCCAATATTTTTGCATATGTTACTTGACTGAGTTAACTTCCATTTGATTATTTTTTGGGATTTTATTGAGCCACTTTACTATTTTTGATTAATTTTTACTTGTGGTTCAAGCTTGATTGAGACATACTTTGATACTTGACCTAGTTTGAGTGCATTTGCTTACTTGTGATTGAGTGATGAGTGATGCTTGAGATGTTTATATGGTATGATCATGTTATGTTTGATCTTGTTTTTGGCTTTGGAATCATCTCCTTTCACTCATTTTTCTATTTGTTCTTGATTTTACAAATTGTTGATGTTTTGACTTGAATTCCATGACATACTCAACCTAATCTTGTGATTGTTTCTTTGTGTGATCTCACTCATGTATGAAACCTTTTGTTTGACTTGTATGATATGCTTGAGGTTCTGGTACTCTTGATTTAGGGTTCATTATGTGATTTTCATTTCACTTTATGCCTCACATTTCTTTGCTTGCTCGCATGAATGATAAGTGAATGTCTTTCTTAACTTTGATACATGTTTTGAATGTGTGCTTGATGATTAATCTTGTATGACTTGATTTTGATCTTGGCATGATGTTAATGTGTATGCTACTGCCCTTTTGGTTCATTACTTGATTTTCATCTCACTTGATCATCATGGTTTGAATTACATGATGCATATCATCCCCTTTGGTTTTGTGGTTTCTTTGACTCATAATGCATCATAAATGTGAAACATTCTTACATGTTTGAGTTAGATGATCATGATATGAATTGAATTCTGACTTGGTTTCATCTTCATCTTACTTTTCTCATTTCATCTTGATATGAAGTTCATGAGTGCTTAATTGTGCATTTCATATAAGTATGCTTGCATTCTTTCATGATTATCCTTGCATGCTTACTTGAGATGATTTTGCATGATCTTTGAGACATGTGCATTGATTTGAGTTGGATATTTATGATATGATGTGCTTGCTTCCATTTATTGTTTCTCATCTTCTCCTTCTCATGCTTCTTTCCTCTCTCACTCTCTTCCTCCCTTGAGTCTCAAGACTTGATTAAGTCTTGGATTCCTTTCCCTTAGAGCTACCTAGTCCAACTTAATTTTTGATTAAGCTTGGAGTAGGATTAGCATTAGGTTTTAGGTAGTCGTCTCTCCTAAGCCTCACTAACTATAGGACATCCATGCATGATAACATTAGGACTCTTAGTTTCCCTTTAGAGTTTCCTTTGTGTCGTCTCTCTTCTCATCTCAAAACTTCTTCAAAACACGTAATAAAAGTTAACGTGTATTGCGCTCGAGCCTTAAGCTTGGGAAGTGAGGAATGAGGGGTTTCCCTTCACTCCTCTAGGGTACCTAGTGTACGTCCTGTTGGGGACGATACGCGAAGTATTCGTTCCTATGTCATAGACTTTGGTGCAATGCAAGTTATGAACTAACTTAAAACACTTCTGTCTAAAAAACACCAAACAAATTCAAATCTTTTTTGTCCTTCGGGATTGTTGGGTTTCAAACTTCTTTTTCAAAAAAGAGCTCGTCGCTCACGTAAAAAACACTTACCCATCTGTGGTCGTACCCGCAAGCTACATTAGCTCTGATTCCTCTCTCTCTCGTCCGATTGAGGATATGTAGGCACAAGACAGAGATTGTCTTGGTGAGCAACCTTCCCCCACAGTTCTCGTCCGAACTACGTTGACTCTGACTTTCTCATTGCACTGAGGGAGTACGTAGGCCTAGGACAACGATAACGTCCTACCGAGTCACTTCTTTTTTCTTTTCTTCTTCGTTTCTCCGTTCTTTCCGTTCTCGTTTCTTCTCCGGTCTAGTAGCAGTGGAGCTCCAGACGACGACACCCCTTGATGCAGACAACAAGCGTGGATCCCATCGAGTACGATGGACGTGTTGGGTGTTAAGACCTTCCCTTCGCGTAACCGACTCCCGTACCCATTTCTCTTGGTCATGAGACCTTGTTCTTTCCCTTTCTCTTCAGGTTTATGCAGTGTTTCCTTTCCCTCTCTTGGGATAAATACACATTGCTGATGACTATGTGTTTTCCGCGCCACTCTCGCGTTTGTACCGTTGGATGCGAATCTTTTGGGAGCGACACCACGGTCGCGTGTGAACAAAGCAATGTGCATCATTGCTCTAAAAATCTTAAGGAAATGCAGCCAAAATCATCCCTGTTTTTCCGTTGTGAAGACCTTCTTATCTTAAACCTTTATATTGCAGTTCTAGACGCAATATAAAACTATGTATGATGTGCAAGATGTTGTGCAAGATAAGGCATAAGTGTTTAATAGGGTTGTGTCATACCCCAAATTTTGACCACTAAGATTTCCCATCATTGTGTAAATCATCATCACAATATGGAAGAACCATCAGTCTCCCTAAAGATGGGTGAGCCTTCACTACAATCAGAATTAGGGTTTCAGGCCATCTCAGAGTTCTTAGACAAAGGATCAATCAAGGAATGACATGATTTTCAACTTGTCTAAACCCTCAAACATTCACAAAGGATCAATAGGACTCCCACTTTAAGGATTAAGCACAAGGCTGCAATCTTCTAGGTGGATCAAGCCTCAAGATCGCCAGTGTCACCAAATTAGGGTTTTCGTTGACCAGGGCCTCCAGATGGAAATTTTCCTCTGGGCATGAGCCAATGCTTCAAAGCATAACCTAATATGCTCCATGGAACATCATGGACCCAGTCATCAAGTCAATTTAACCTCAGGGGATGTATTCATAAAAAATCAGGAATTAGGGTTTCTTGACCTAATTCACCCCTAAGTTGACTTTTGGGACAAATCATGAGCCAATACCTCAAGACATGATTTGATGGTCTCTAACACACCACATTTATCCATTTGCAACAATGGATTAATCCAAGAAGCTTGAGCAACAAGTTTCAATTTCATCTGAACCACAATTAGGGTTTCGCGAGAAAAGTCAACTGTAGTTTTGACTTTTGACCTGGACATGCTCCCAAACCCTAGGACATGATTCAATACACCCTATAACACCTATGAAATCAATCCATAAAGTTTGATTTAGGTCAAGGACTTGATTTCATAGAGGATTGCACAGTTTGGAATTCATCTGACAAAAAGTCAACTGTGCACAAAAGTCATCTTTGACTTTTTGAGATTTTTCACAAAAATGGTTTTTTAACCCTAAAATTATTTTAATGTATAATTGGAATCATCATTCATCAAGAAAAATCAAGAAAAGTGGGATAACTTGTAAAAGGGGTAACCATAAAAGACTTAGAAAATTTTCTAAGTTATGGTACAAAGTGGCTAGGGTACCAACTTTGGAGGATCATAACTCCTAAACCACAAGGCCATTTTTCCCCATCCAAAGCTGGATTTGTAGCCCTCATGGCCCTCTACAAAAGCTTCAACTACACCTCATTCCAATTCATTATGGATTTTGAGTTATGGAATTATCAAAATCAAGAAAAGTGAAAATGTCACTTTTTTCCAACACTTAGTGAAATTTTCACTAAGTCAGAATCTGCCTTACTTTTTTCCAAATGTAGGGGAATTTTTCACTTGGATCCAAAAAGTATCAAAACCAATTATGATCAAACAGTTATTGTATCATATGATGGCTTTCCAAAATGGCCAAGAACATCACCAAATTCCACTTGAGCCATGAGATATGATAGTGGCAATATGCCTTGCTGAAAACTGCCAAAGCTAGGCAGAATTTTGCACTTTTGCTCGATTTGGAAAAATCAGATAATTCCAAGCCTTGTCATCACTTTGAACACTTATAGAATTGCCTAAAATAGGGACAAGACTCCAATTTTGCATTGGAGCATTTAATGGATGCTTAGAGGTGGCATGAACTGAGCTATTTGCAATTGAATTCAGTCAAGAATGATCCAACAACTAGGGAACCAAAGGCATGTGCTCTAACCTCTAGTCAATGGCTAGAGGAGACTTGGCTTCCCATTGATCAACATTGGCCAAACCTCTGTTGTGGTTTCCATTCACTATTGATCCCAAAACAAATTTGCTCTACTATAAATAGAGCTCATTTGTGCTCAGTTTGAGTACACCAAAGCCACCAAACAGATGCTTTCCTTAAATCACTTTCTTTAGACAAAAATACCTTCTTTAGCAAGGTAACTCTGAGTTTTTGAGTTTGAAAGCAATTCCAATCAAACCACTCACACACACACCTCATAAACATCACATAGAAGTGATCCAAACACTCATATAACATCTGGAACACCAAAATCACAAAATCACCTGCCTGCTCAAACCTTTGACAGATTTGCAGTTGAGATACCATCTCATGTTCCAGATCATTTCAATCCACTCCAAGCATCCAGACACACTCCATAGCACCTAGGGAAGCTGTCCATAACCTTGGAACTAAGCTGTAACACCTCTAACACAAAACACGATCACCAGCTGCAAGTGGTAAGCATGAGCCCTTCTAACTCTATGATCCATGCAATTTTTGCTGCACAATAATTTGGACATATGTTCATAATCATGCATGGAGTGTTTTTCCTCAATCAATTGCATTGTTTGAATCGTGTATGGAATTTCTAAACCTTCATGCAAATTTTAGGATTCTTGAGGTTTCTCTTTGATTTCTTATTCCATGTTTAAAATAAATGAAATTAAAGACCATAGACATGATCTGAGGTTGAAACGAGTAGATTGATATGTAGATTGCATGATACCATCAAGTATTCAGTGAGATTGACGAGAAAACGCAAATCTGGGCAAAACAGAGCACGCGGGCAAGGCCAAGGTGTTCTTGGCGCCCTTTTTCAATTATTTGAATATTTGAATTTTGTGATTTTTATTTAATTGATTCAAAAATTAATTTTTCTCTGAGTTTTAATGATTTTGAGTTGATTCTTTTTTTAATAATTCACAAAAATGTTAAAATATTTTATTTTACCAAAAAATCCCAAAAATATTATTTATTTCATATAATTGATATTTTTGCAAAGAATTAATATTTTAATTGTTTTTGACATTTAAAATATTTTTTCCTTCTTGATTTTACAAATTTTAATGATTTCTAATCATTTTGTAGGTCAAAAATTGATTTTTGAAACATTAATCCAAGATCACAATTTGTTTTTCACATGCTTAACAATTTTGATCATTTTAATTGAATTTGTATTCAATTAAAATATATTTTTGTAAACAAATTAGGGTTTTTGATTAATTCAACCCTCATCAAACTTTTTTCAAAATAATCTTTGGGCCTCTAATAGAGTGTAAGACCCAATCCTTTGTAAATACAAACTTGTTTTGGGCCTCAAATGTTGTATAAGTCCCGCTGTATTTCAAAAGTTCGACGCGATCATCAGCCATTTAAAACAAACCCCTGAGCCTCTCCTCGAGCTATAAGACCCATTCAAAATCACTTTGGGCCTCTATTAGAGTGTAAGACCCAATCCCCTTTTAACCAAACCAATTTTGGGCCTCAGATATTGTATAAGTCCCTCTGCATTAAAAGAAAATCTCGGCGCGATCGCCAGTTTTAAAACAAAGTCACATGGGCCTACCCTCGTGTTATAAGCCCCATTTCTTTTCTTTCAATCATTTTTGGGCCTCTTGAGAGAGTGTAAGACCCACCCCTTTGTACAAAAAAACTATTTGGGCCTCTGTCACTTGTATAAGTCCCTGTACAAAACAACAGTGCAGTCACTGATAAAACCCTGGACCTCTCCTTGAGCTGTAAGCCCCAAATTTCCTTTTAGAAGTACTTTCTCCTTTGATTTTGAAATATATTATTGTTATCAAAGCTTTCTTTGTTGAACAAACTAACAAAACAACATGGAAGCTCTACAACCGAGTAAGTGTTTACCCACTTTCATTTACCGCTTTCATATGTATATAACTGTACTGTGGGGCTGTTTCACTGTAAGTCTTCTTTCATAAACTCATATCTACTGTGTAATATTAGTATAGATATTTAGAGTTTCCCCGGCAACTACGTCTAGAACTAGACAAAACCTCGTCTCCTTACATCTGACTCTCCCCCGGATATTTCAACATAAACTAAACAGTAAAGAACTTTCTAGATAACTAGATCTAAGAAATTCCCCCTTTGAACAGTTCATATACAGAAGGCCAATGTTCCAAGTGAAACCCCTTCTGGAACTGTTCATCAGCCTCCTCTTGGGCTTAGTGCAAGGACCTTCAGGATTCTTAAAAGCATCCCCGCCTCCTCTTGGGCGTTGTACAAGGACCCGTCAGCTTCTTAGAAGTTTTCACAGCCTCCTCTTAGGCTTTGTATAATGATTCTTCCTCCTGGAAGATAGCCTCCTCTTGGGCTTAGTACAAATTGTCCCTCGACTTCTTAAAAGTTATTCTCGCCTTCTCTTGGGCTTCGTACAAATTGTCCCGACGACCTCCTAGAGGTATAGGAACAAGAATTAGTCATCTAAATAGAAAAGTCTTTCAAAGAGTCTAGATTTTACTACTACTGTTTCTTAAGCATAGTACAAGAGATAAAACCCGTAGACTCGGACAGTCTAAAAAGCCCTTTGGATTCCTCGTTTCCTTAGGGAAAAGGAAATAACCATGATCCTCAGATTAAATCTATGAGTACAACATAACTCATATAAAAACTGATTTTCTCTTTAATCAACATATTGGGCCTGTCATTCAACTGAAACAGTCACCAACCTTTTAGCCTCCATCTCGGGCTTCGTACGAGATACAAAAACACTCTCTTGTTGAGTACAAAAGATTCTCTCGTTGAGTCACCAAACCTTTGGCCTCCATCTCGGGCTTCGTACGAGATAAAAAAACACTCTTTTGTTGAGTATAAAAGACTCTCTTGTTGAGTCAAACCCCTTTAGCTTCCGTCTTGGGCTTCGTACAAGACCCACAAAGAGACTCTCTTGTTGAGTCAAACCCTTTTAGCCTCAATCTTGGGCTTTGTACAGGACAGAAATAACATTTTCCCCGAAAAAGTCAGCCAATAGCCTCCTCTTAGGCTTTGTATAAGGAAAACCTGGTTGAGCCAATCAACCTTTTAGCCTCAAAATCTGTGCCTCGTTCACAGTATACAAACATCAACAACTCCTTTTGCCTTCATCTAATTGCTGTAAGCGGCAAGCCTCTGGATTATTTACATCCACGCCATTGTCCCTCTTTTAGCATGAGAAATTCCTAAGGAAAGATGGCATTACTCTACACTGAGTTAAAGTCTTCTCCTTCAGGTTAAAAATCCCCTATAAAGGAAATTATGGCATTGCTGGAGTCACATATCCCAGTTAAAGTAATTCTCCTTTATAATCAGTCACCCAACAGTTGTGACAAACAGACCCCCTTTAGAGATGACAAATTCTCTCTAAAGTCAAAAACCATTTAGCTTCACATCTTGGGCTTCAAACAAGATACAAATAGACCCTTCAGCTTCACATCTTGGGCTTTGAACAAGATACAAACCACATTTAGATTCACGTCTTGGGCTTTGAACAAGACACTAAAACACCTTTTCCTCCCATAGAATAGGAGGAACTACGATCGCTCTGATTTCCCTGTTTCGGTAAACGGGAATACGTAGGCATAAGATTGAAAGAGAAATCTTAGCGAGCACACTAATAAAAAAATCTAAAGTCCCCTACCTCCACCCAATCTGACAAATTCCCCATGAATAGTCCCGGTATTTCATTCTAAACAAAGTAAGAAGAGAGAGGCCCTATCACATAGCATCCGTAACCTAACAGACCGCTGTTTAAATTCAGTATGCAAGCAGGGTTAGTTGGAGACATCTATTTCCCTTCCTTCATCAGCTTCAATAGGATAAAAAATGAATCGACCTGTAGTACCCCAGAGCGGCAGTGCTTAAGAACTACGTCCAAAATCGCTCGCTACAGAAAAGTGGCGCCCACCGTGGGGCCCTTCTTTCTTTCTTACAATTTAAGGTGAAAACCTTGGACAAGTTATTTTTATAACGGTTCCATCGGGGAATGTCATTGTTGCTAGGACTGGCCCACACTAGGATCTTAGGTCAAAAAACCTTTAAGTTGGGAAGGTACCACTGAATGGCGACTCCGCCAGGGAGCCATTTTCTGTTAGGATCCTAGGATTCATAGCTCTTAGAAAGTATAGGACATTAGGACAAATATATATACTGCTTTTCCTAATTGATATATGTGTTTATTTTTCTGCTAATGGGAATGTGTGTGATGCCGCATGTGGAAAGATTGAGTATACACCTAAGAAAAACCTCTTTTAGTAGTGCGGAAGCTATCGGAAATAGTTGTCACGCGATACTACCCTCTTCTGAGATTCTTCAAAATACATCACCTAGCACGGTTCCCGACTCGCTGATGTTATCTCGACAAGAATCAATGATTTTGAGAGACAGATACAAAAATCACTAGTATGAACCTTTGGAGGGGTAGAGCCTTGACTTCACGACACCGACCCTTTGACCCTATGTTTTTTCTATGTTTTTGTGTGCTGCATTCATGCATTCATTTTAAAAACGTTAAACAAAGAAAATCTTCTCTTCTAGTCTCTCTTTTTCAAATTAAACTAAGACAATGATTGCAAATGTCAGAGAGAGAAAAAGATTGCGCTCATGGATTTTGGTAGACGAAAAACTCACAAGTATACCTTCAAGGTTCCAAAACTAGAGGATTTAAGGGGTCTGGCGAGGATGATCACCAACCCTGAGGATTTCAGAGCCAAGTACGGAGGTCTGTTACCTCTGTTAAGGGTCTATGTCATTGAAGGAATCCTGGAGGCACTCATTCAGTTTTACGATCCGGTCTATCACTGTTTCACATTCCCAGATTACCAGCTCGCACCAATGCTGGAGGAGTATTCTCACATGACTGGTCTCCACATTACTGATCAAGCTCCATTTTCAGGACTGGAAGAAATTCCAAAAGATCAAATCGTTGCAAGAGCAATCTATTTGGACGAGTCAGAAGTCAAGACTCACATGACCACCAAGGGAGGAATCCCAGGTTTACCAGCCAAGTTTATGGTAAAGAAGGCTCTGTACTTTGCTAGTATAGGGAACGTAACTGCTTTTGAAAGCATCTTTGTTTTACTCACCTACGGGTTATTTCTGTTTCCCAACATTGATAACTTCGTCGATATCAACGCCATTAAGGTTTTTCTTATTGGAAACCCTGTACCAACCTTGCTCGCAGATGCGTATCATTCTGTACACTTAGGGAATTTGTACAACGGAGGAATGATCACGTGTTGTGTTCCCCTGCTATATAAATTGTTTATATCCCATTTGCCTAAGTCTGCTGCTTTTTGGGATCATAAGCGTGCCTTACATTGGTCGCAGAAAATCATGTCTCTTACCAACTCTGACATAGATTAGTACAATAGGATTTATGACGGGATCCGAATCATTGACCATTGTGGAAACTTCCCCAACGTACCCCTCATAGGAACTAAGGGAGGAATCAATTACCATCCAGTTTTAGTTCGTCGTCAATATGGATACTCGATGAGGCATGTCCCGCGTAATGCTCATCTGGAAGGTCTTTTCTTCAAGGAAGGAGAAAATGACAGGGCACTAAAGATGGAAATAGTGCATGCTTAGAAACATGTTCATAAGAAAGGACGAGAGTCTCTCGGAAAACCGGACTGTGTCTAGGTGGACTTTATCTCCACTAGGTATAAACTAGAGCTCTCAAGCTAAAGATGCCTTATCCCCGTCACAGAGTTCTTCCGCCAAGGGAATCTGTCATGTACTTCATGACTGAAATGGAAAAACTTCAGGTTACTCTCAACAAAGTCCAGCCGGAGAGGAGGTATTGGAAGAACAAGTACCGCATTCTCAATGTGGAGTGTGCCAAAATACAGCAGCTACTGAAAGATAAGGATACTCTAATTGAGATTTTGGAGCAACATGTTATAGAAAACCAGGATGACCAAAGGAATTTGCTCGCTCCTTTCACTTGGCAAAGGAATGACAACCCGACAACGGCCCAAGAGCCCCGGTCAAAGAAAAGGAAAGTACCAGAATCAGCACCCGAGTTCTCCTCAGAGAGGACTTGGGACCCATTAGCTTAGGTTTCTGTTTCCGCACCTTGTAATCTACTGTATTTCCATTTCCGCAATCCTTTGAATTCAATAAAATGGGGTTTTCCCCACTGTTTGATATTTGCAATCTAATTGTCGAAGTTTATTTTGATTAAACCAAAAAACAATTAATATAATCATTGCATTCATCATTCTCACGTCACGTATTCTTCTTACCTATGAATCTCATGTTTGTGTCTCGATTCTAGAGTCAAATTGTCTCATTCGTACAACACTCGGGCCAATCGTCAGAAAAAGATGGATGATCTCGAGGAAGAGAACAGAGAGTTGAAAGAAGAGATCGACACTCTGAGAGAGGATATGAGAAAGCTTCGTAACGACATGCAAGCCATGGCAGAAGCTCAGCTACAAAGAACTGTGATCTCAGAGATCACCTCAACGCCCATAGTGGAGAAGTATGATCCTAGGTATCAAATGCCGAAAGATCGTCCCTGGGGCATGCCTGTTAACTATATCCAGGAAGGATATGTTACGCCGATCACTGAAGATCAGGGAATCATAGCAGAAGCCGCTGGGCCTGAAGGTTACAAACTTCGGGAAAGCGAGGATGCCAGAGGCATGGTGAGGACTCCTGAAGGTTACAAACTTCGGGAAGCGCCAGGATTCACTGTTGTAGTAACGGTGCCACTCCCTGTGGTGCACACTGTCCTAGAATGACAGATTCCACAGATACCTTCTGGTAGAAAGGAAAGTATGTTCGATAAAATGGATGAATTCCAGGAGCAATTCATGGAGATGCAGAAGGAACTGCAAGCCATTCGCGATCAGGATTTATTTGTAAAGGACGTCGCGGACCTTTGCTTGGTCCCCAATGTGAAAGTCCCGCACAAATTTCAAGTGCCCGATTTTGAAAAGTACAAGGGTAACTCTTGCCCTCGGAGCCATTTGGTGATGTACGCTCGGCGAATGTCAACTCAGACAGAGAACCAGGATCTACTGATTCACTATTTTCAGGATAGTTTAACCGGTGCCGCATTAAAATGGTACATGGGTTTAAACCGTGCTACAATCAGCACTTTCAGAGATCTTGGCACTGCCTTCGTCCAACAATATAAATAAAATTTGGACATGGCACCAGACAGAGATCAACTCCGATCAATGTCACAAAAGGACAAGGAGACTTTTAAGGAATACGCTCAGAGATGGCGTGAGATTGTCGCTCAAATTTGTCCACCTCTTGAGGAAAAAGAGATGACAAAAATCTTCTTAAAGACTTTGAGCTCATTTTACTACGACATAATGGTTGCCAGTGCCCCCAGCGACTTCACCGAAATGGTTGGTATCGGAATGCGTCTCGAGGAAGCCATTCGAGAAGGATGTCTAGTCAAAGACACTGGGTCGACAAGTGGTACTAAAAAATACGGTAGTGCTCTCCCTAAGAAAAAAGAGCAAGATATTGGGAATATCTCTCTCGGAAAGCAAAGGCGACGGTACCAACCAGTAGCAGCTGTAACTCCTGCTATTAACCCTGTGCCTGTTTCTACGTATCAACCTCAGGTTGCTCAAAGCCAACCACATTCGCAGCAATTTCAGGAAAGGACACAACAGCCTCTCCCGCAGGCTCGTCCTCAATACAACAACAACCGTACAACGCGGCCACCAGGATTTGATCCTATACACGTATCGTATGCAGAACTATTTCCGTTACTGCTAGCCAAAGGGCATATCCAGACTAAGGCTCCTCTTACAGTACCGGAAAATCCACCTTTTTGGTTTAAGGTGGATCATACTTGCCCTTACCATCAAGGAGGACCAGGGCATAACATAGAAAATTGTCTCAATTTCAAATCCGATGTGCAAAAGCTTGTTAGGAGTGGGGTCTTATCTTTCAAAGATATGAACCCGAATGTTCTCACAAACCCGCTGCCTCAACATGAGAAAGCTACAGTCAATTTGATAGAGGGAGAGTCTAACAACATCTATCAAATTCACGATGTACTCTTGTTAAAGGCCAACTTGGTCAAGATGCATTGTAGACAGAGTGGATATGGCCATGTGCCACCTCATAATTATCACCAGTGTGATATCTGTTCTAAGAACAATCAGGGATGTTCTGTGGTGCAATCAGCTCTACAGGAACAGATGGGTCTCAGATGGATCCAAGAGCACCGAGTTCGTGGAGTTAACATGGTTTATACGAATTCTAACATCATTCAAAACCACGACATCCGTGCGATGAATGTCAACTTGGTGGCAATGCAATCAAGGCAAAGCCAGTATCATAAGCTGCCACGGCATGATTACAATTCCTGTCTGACCTGCTCGGTAAACAAACAGGGTTACTCTTTTGTACAAGAGGCCCTCCAGCGTCAGATGGATCTTGGATGGATCCAAGACTACCATGATAGGAATCATTATCAAATCAACATGGTTCAAATCTTCGATATTCGCTTAATGAGTACCAGCCTGGTGGAGTTACATGCTAAATAGGTCAGGCTCGGGTTCCTGGTATCACATGATTATCGGAGCTGTAACGCGGGTTGTGAAAACGATCAAGGTTGTGCCCTTGTCCAGGAAACACTTCAGCACTTGTTGAACCACTGGTGGCTTCCAATCTATATGGATGAAGACACCCAGCAAATTAGTATCAATAACGGGAATCCTACCAGATATCAAAGTTAGGGCGTTAGGTCGATGGAAACGGACCTAGTAAGGTTACACTATATTCAAAGCGGACGTGGTCAGGTACCACTACACAACTATGAGCGGTGTGGAGTTTGTTCAGTGGATAATCAAGGATGCTACTTCGTGCGAGCAGCCCTTCAAAGTCAGTTGGACCGCAAAGAGATTCAACCGTGGTCAAGTTCTGGATCAGTCAACTATTTCGTTGATCAAATCGAGGACGTTGTCGTAATCTCTGATCATCAAAGGACTAGGGATGTTTATGCCATCATCCATCTACTTGAGGAATCGAGAGTTCCCAACCAGGAACGGATCGAAATTACTTACGATGGTCAGAAAAATCAGAAGGTTCTCATAGTCATCTATCTACCGGGACCACTACCGTATGAATCAACTAAGGTTATCCCTTACAAATACGGTGCAACAACAATTGAGAACGTAAAGGAAATTCCGTTACCCTCCGTCGTGAATATTGCAGACATCAGTCGAGTAACACGGAGTGGTAGAATCTTCAACCGAGAACTTGGAGAACCCAGCAAAGAAAAGGAACCACAGACAGAAGTTCCCAATCCACCAGTCGGTCAATCCCGTGATTCCGACCTCTCAAAAAACGACTATGAGATGGTGTCATACCCCAAATTTGTCCTACCTTTTTACAAATTTTCTTGCATTCGATTTTATTTTCATTCCGCATCATCCGCATATCATAGCATGCTCTTCATTGTGCATTGTAACGCCCCGATTTTGATTATTTCCCAATTATGTTGAGTCTTTTATTTTAATTGGGTGATAAATTATTTTAAATTGTGAATTTGGTGTGTTAAATGGTATTTTACCATTTTGAGAGTTTTCGGGGAAATTAGAATGGAGGGTATTTTAGACTTTTCTCAATTAATGATAAATTAGAAATTAAGTGGAATTAGAATTTGTGAGAAAAATGAATTAATTAATTGTTTGGAAAATGAGAGAAAAGAAATAGAAAAGAAAGAAAATAGAAAGAAAAGAGATAGAAAGGAAAAATAGAAGGAAAAATAGTAAGAAAAGAGAATTAGAGAAAAAGAAGAGAAAGAAAAAGGAAGAAGAGAAAAGAAGAGGAGAAAGTTTGGGAAAACTAGGAAAATCATCAAGATCGATCAATTAGCGAGTTTGGAATCTGGGTAAGGGTGTGAAACATTGTTATCTTATCAATGTATGTGATTATGTATGAGTTGTTGTTGTTGTTGATTGATTTTATGAGTTTTGGGTATAAACCCTTTTTGAGAAATTGATTGGAAATTGATTCAAATGTGTTCAAACTTGTGTTGATTGTGTTCTTGTTGGTCTATACATGTTTAATATGTATTGTTATACTTCAAACTGGTATTTTTCTGAATTTAGATGATGAATTGGTGGAATTGGGAGGGGAAAACGCAGAACATTGTTCTGCAGAATTTTTCTGGAAACCCCCGGGCCATACGCGTAAGGGGCATGTCCATAGGCGTATGAGCCAAGGTGATACGCGTAACAATGGCCTGTGGAGGGGTCAATACGCGTATGGAATGTGGCTTTTCCCTGCCCTCTGGTGATACGCGTATGGATGTTGGGCATACGCGTATGGGGTATGAAATGGGAAATTTCAGAAGGAAAATGGTTCTGCCCATACGCGTATGGGCATTGGCGATACGCGTATGGAAATGGCGAGAAATTAGTCCAGTACGCGTATGAGAGTAGTGGTACGCGTATGGACAGGAGGAATGTAAAAATGGGATTTTTCAAAATGTCATTTTCGTTTTCGTCTGTAACTTTTGTTCCGATTATCCGATTCGTACATTCCTGGTATCGTTGGAAAGCTATTGAGTTGTACTTTGTGATTATGATGATTTGGAAATCGTTAGCCGATTTAATTATGTCGGAAATTCGGGAATAGTGCTATTTAGCGACTTTTACCTTTTTGACGGGGTGTTTGAATGTGAATCATACAATAGTGCATTGATGTGAATGTATATGGATTGTATGTGATTGTATGAGATGAATGCATGAATATATTGTGAATATGTATGAATTTCAAGAATGTCTTGTGTCATTTTGCATGTGAAGCATCATGAAATACATTCTTGTGTTGAGCGATTCTAATGAGAATCCGTGGTAACATCATGTGCCTATGTGAGGTGTGAGCGATGATTACGAACGATTGTGTGCCTATGTGAGGTGAGAGCAATTGGATTATGTGCCTAGGTGAGGTGTGAGCAATCAGATCATGTGCCCGCGTGGGGGTGTGAGCGATCGGGTCGTGTGCCCAGGGGGGTGTGAGCGATCCATAAACATTGTGTGCCCATGTGGGGTGTGAGCAATGGGTGAACATCGTAGGCCCGACGGGGAGTTACTTTAGTAACGAGCGATGGTTCCAGCCGAAGTTCCTGAGTGAACTTGAGATGATTGAGTCAGTACCGCATTGCATTTGCATAGAGTCGTGAGTCGGTCTCTATGATTTACATTTATCATCTTTATAATGATGTGTTGTTGAGTAAACATAATTGTGTATGTTTATGTGGAATGATTGGGAATTGTGAAAGTATGCATGATGAATATGCCTGATTGATATATAGATATACATTGTAATGTATATGGGTGTATTGTGATGAACGGTAATGAATTATGGTGAATTGCGGTGAGAATGTGGAATATGTATATTTTTATGATTATATATATAATTATATGCATTGTTATTATGATAATATTTCTCACCCTTCTGCTGTTTTATGATGCTCTATGAGGCATTGTAGAGTAGGTATGCTGGAGGTCTTTTTGTGAAGTGTGTCTTCATTCTTTTGGTCGGTTGGCTCTGATATGTAGCACCGGGTAGCTAGGATGTATATTATTCTTTTGTGATACATTTATACATGTATCTTGTGGATAAATGTTGATGTAAACATGAATTATGTTGGTGGATAATACTTGATGAAGTATATATCTCTGTATATATGTTTGAATGTGGTTCAATGTTTAGATTTTCCGCTTTTATTCAAAATATTGAAATGTGGGTGTAAGGACAAAGTTCCTCTGTTGCAAAGTTACCCCACTGTTGCATATAAATGTTTTGAGCAGGTGTTGTATGTTGTAAAATTGTGTATGATGTGACATGCCTCTTTTATGCCATGTTTTAATCGTACTCTGGCGAAATTTTTAATATGTGCCTAAATGATTTATGTGATTATTTGGGGGTATAGAAAGGGGGTGTTACATTAAGTGGTATCAGAGCCAGAGTTGAGTCAGTTGTGTCTGTCTTGTTGATTATGTTGGTTGAACTGTTGTTTAACCTTGTTGTTATTTTTGGGAATGATCAGAATATGTCTGGTAGAAACGACAATGTGGTGGCTGCTGCTTTGGAGTCAATGGCTAGGGCGGTGCAAGGTGCGTCGAACGTGAATGCTAATGACGAATTCAGGAAGAATCAACCACCGGTTTTCAAAGGAAGATTTGATCCCGATGGTGCTCAACTTTGGTTGAAAGAGATTGAAAGAATCTTCAGGGTCATGGACTGTGCGGAAGAGAATAAAGTGAGGCTTGGGTCTCACATGCTGAAGGAAGAAGCCGATGATTGGTGGGTCGGTATGCGTCAAATTCTTGAGGTGGATGATGAAGAGGTAACTTGGAATTTATTCTGTACTGAATTCTTGAGAAAGTATTACCCTGAGAGTGTGAAGGGAAAGAAGGAGATGGAATTTCTTGAACTGAAACAAGGTAGTATGTCGGTGGTGGACTATACTGCTAAATTTGTGGAGTTGGTTCAATTCCATCCTCATTATGCTGCGATTACTGCGGAGTTCTCGAAGTGTATTAAATATGAGAATGGTTTACGTCCTGAGATTAAGCAAGTTGTGGGGTATCAAAGGATAAGAAGGTTTTCCTATTTGAGGGAATGTTGTAGAATCTTCGAGGAAGATAGTAAGGCTCGTTCTACACATTACAAAAGTTTGAATGAGAGGAAGGGAAAGCAACAAGCTAGAAGTGGACCTTATGTGACACCCGCTAATAAGGGAAAGCATAGGGGAAACTTTGATAGGAGGTCTGGAGGAGGAGGTTCCAGTGTTATTAGGTGTTACAAATGTGGTGAACTGGGTCATAAATCATTTGAGTGTAAGAAGCCAGTGGTGAAATGTTCTAATTGTGGAGGTATTGGGCATGCTGCTACAGATTGTAGAAGGAATATGGTGAAGTGCTATAATTGTGGAGAAGTTGGTCACATTAGTACTAAGTGTACTAAGCCGAAACAAGCTCAAGCGGGCGGAAAGGTGTTTGCATTGGCGGGGACTCAAACTACTAGTGCAGACCGTCTGATTAAAGGTACTTGCTTTATTAATAGTACGCCTTTAGTCGCTATTATTGATACTGGAGCGACTCATTCGTTTATTTCGTCTGAGTGCGCGAAGCGTTTAAATCTTGTGTTGTCTCTGATGGATGGTAAGATGGTTATTGATACTCCAGCAATGGGGTCAGTAATTACTTCTTTGGTTTGTTTGATGTGTCCTTTGACCATTTATGGTAAAGACTTTGAGATGGATCTAGTGTGTTTGCCGTTGGAAGGATTGGATGTGGTCTTGGGTATGAATTGGTTGCAATTTAACCGAGTTCATATAGATTGTTATCATAAGTTAGTGAGGTTTCCTTCTCTGGAAGAGGATGAAGATGAGAGTTTCCTATCCACTAAAGAGTTGAAGAAACTTTTAGCGGACGAAGCTCAATTGTTTGGTTTGTTTGCATCATTGTCGGTGGAGAGTAAAGTTGAGCTTGATGTGTTCCCAGTGGTGTGTGAATTTCCAGAAGTGTTTCCGGAGGATATTACGGATGTGCCGCCGGAAAGAAAAGTTGAATTTTCTATTGATCTAGTTCCAGGTACTAGACCGATTTCGATGGCACCGTATCGTATGTCGGCATCGGAGTTGGTAGAATTGAAAAAGCAATTGAATGACTTGTTGGACAAGAAATTTGTAAGACCAAGTGTTTCTCCTTGGGGTGCTCCGGTATTGTTGGTAAAGAAGAAGGACGGGAGTATGCGGTTATGCATTGATTATCGACAATTGAACAAAGTGACAATTAAGAACAAGTATCCGCTTCCAAGAATCGATGATTTGATGGACCAATTGGTTGGTGCGAATGTTTTTAGCAAGATTGATTTAAGATCGGGATATCACCAGATTCGTGTGAAAGGAGAGGATATTCAAAAGACGGCCTTTAGGACACGGTATGGTCATTACGAATATTCCGTGATGCCATTCGGGGTTTCTAATGCGCCGGGTGTGTTTATGGAATACATGAATCGTATTTTTCATGAACAGTTGGATCGTTTTGTGGTTATGTTCATCGATGATATTTTGGTTTACTCTAAGTCTCAGGAGGAGCATGAAGAGCATTTGAGAATTGTGTTGCAAATTTTGAAAGAGAAACAACTGTATGCTAAGTTGTCGAAATGTGAGTTTTGGTTATCGGAAGTAAGTTTCCTTGGACATGTTATTTTCGGTAGTGGTATTAGTGTTGATCCATCCAAGATTGATGCGGTGATGCAATGGGAGGCTCCTAGGTCAGTTACGGAGATTCGAAGCTTTTTAGGCTTGGCGGGTTATTATCGGAGGTTTATAGAGGGATTTTCGAAGTTGGCACTTCCGTTAACGCAATTGACTTGTAAAGGAAGGGCTTTCATTTGGGATATTCATTGTGAAGAGAGTTTCAATGAGTTAAAAAGAAGATTGACAACGGCTCCGATCTTGATTTTACCTAATCCTAATGAACCATTTGTTGTGTATTGTGATGCTTCATTGACAGGTTTAGGTGGTGTCTTGATGCAAGATGGAAAAGTTGTGGCGTATGCTTCTAGACAATTGAGAGTGCATGAAAAGAATTATCCTACACATGACTTGGAGTTAGCGGCCGTGGTGTTTGTTTTGAAAATATGGAGGCATTATCTTTATGGTGCGAGATTTGAAGTTTTTAGTGATCACAAGAGCTTGAAATATTTATTTGATCAAAAAGAGATGAACATGAGACAAAGGAGGTGGCTAGAACTTTTAAAGGATTATGATTTTGGTTTGAATTACCATCCGGGTAGGGCAAACGTGGTGGCCGATGCCTTAAGTCGGAATTTGTTACATATGTCCGCATTAATGATGAAAAAATGGGAACTTTTGGAGGATTTTAGAGACTTGAGTTTAGTTTGTGAAATGACGCCGAGAAGTGTGAAACTTGGTATGCTACATGTTACGAATGATTTTCTTGCAACGGTAGGTGAAAAACAAAAGTTGGACTTGAAATTCGTTGATTTGATGTTGAATGAGAATGAGGATTTCAAGGTTGATAATTTTGGAGTTTTGATATTCCGTGGTCGTATTTGTATTCCCGATGATGTAGAGTTGAAAAAGATGATATTGGATGAAGGGCACCGAAGTAACTTAAGTATTCATCCGGGAGCGAACAAAATGTATCAAGATTTGAAGAAAATCTTTTGGTGGTCCGGATTAAAGAGAGATGTTGCTCAATTTGTATATGCATGCTTAACTTGTCAAAAGTCTAAGGTGGAACATCAAAAACCTAGTGGATTTTTGCAACCGTTGGATATTCTGGAATGGAAATGGGATAGTATATCGATGGAATTTGTTACGGGATTGCCGAATACGCAAAGAGGCCATAATGCTATTTGGGTAATTGTTGATAGGCTTACTAAATCTGCTCACTTCATTCCAATTGATATTAGTTATCCTTTGGAGAGGTTAGCCGAGATTTATATTCTTGTGGTGGTGAAGTTACATGGAGTTCCTAAGAGTATTGTATCGGATAGAGATCCTAGATTTACATCGAGGTTTTGGGAGAGTTTACAAAGGGCTCTGGGTTCTAAGCTAAGATTGAGTTCGGCTTATCATCCACAAATGGATGGTCAAACCGAGAGGACGATTCAATCGTTGGAGGATTTATTGCATGCTTGTGTGCTCGAGCAAGGTGGTGCTTGGGATGATTATTTGGCGTTGATTGAATTCACTTACAATAACAGTTTTCATTCGAGTATAAGTATGGCACCATTTGAGGCTTTGTATGGTCGTAGATGTCGAACACCTTTGTGTTGGCATGAAACGGGTGAGAGAACAATAGTTGGACCGGAGATGGTACAACAAACGACGGAGAAAGTGAAGTTTATCCGAGAGAGGATGAAAGCTTCTCAAAGTAGGCAAAAGAGCTATCATGACAAGAGAAGGAAAGATCTTGAATTTCAAGAAGGCGACCATGTATTTTTGAGAGTTACACCGGTTACGGGTGTGGGTCGTGCTTTGAAGTCGAAGAAGTTGACTTCTCGTTTTATTGGTCCGTATCAGATTACTTCCCGAGTTGGTGTTGTGGCTTACCGTGTGGCGTTGCCTCCAAATCTTTTTAATTTGCATGACGTATTCCATGTTTCGCAACTTCGGAAGTATGTTCCGGATCCGTCACATGTTATTCCTATGGATGAGGTTGAAGTGAGAGATAACCTTACGGTGGAGGCTTTACCGGTTAGGATTTTGGACCGTGAAGTTAAGAAGCTAAGAGGCAAGGATATTGCGCTTGTGAAGGTAGCGTGGGGAGGCGCTGCGGAAGGCAATATGACTTGGGAACTAGAGAGTGGGATGCGAGAGTCGTATCCGGAGTTGTTTGAATCAGGTATTATTTTCGAGGACGAAAATTTTTAAAGTGGGGGAGAGTTGTAACGCCCCGATTTTGATTATTTCCCAATTATGTTGAGTCTTTTATTTTAATTGGGTGATAAATTATTTTAAATTGTGAATTTGGTGTGTTAAATGTTATTTTACCATTTTGAGAGTTTTCGGGGAAATTAGAATGGAGGGTATTTTAGACTTTTCTCAATTAATGATAAATTAGAAATTAAGTGGAATTAGAATTTGTGAGAAAAATGAATTAATTGATTGTTTGGAAAATGAGAGAAAAGAAATAGAAAAGAAAGAAAATAGAAAGAAAAGAGATAGAAAGGAAAAATAGAAGGAAAAATAGTAAGAAAAGAGAATTAGAGAAAAAGAAGAGAAAGAAAAAGGAAGAAGAGAAAAGAAGAGGAGAAAGTTTGGGAAAACTAGGAAAATCATCAAGATCGATCAATTAGCGAGTTTGGAATCCGGGTAAGGGTGTGAAACATTGTTATCTTATCAATGTATGTGATTATGTATGAGTTGTTGTTGTTGTTGATTGATTTTATGAGTTTTGGGTATAAACCCTTTTTGAGAAATTGATTGGAAATTGATTCAAATGTGTTCAAACTTGTGTTGATTGTGTTCTTGTTGGTCTATACATGTTTAATATGTATTGTTATACTTCAAACTGATATTTTTCTGAATTTAGATGATGAATTGGTGGAATTGGGAGGGGAAAACGCAGAACATTGTTCTGCAGAATTTTTTTGGAAACCCCTTGGCCATACGCGTAAGGGGCATGTCCATAGGCGTATGAACCAAGGTGATACGCGTAACAATGGCCTGTGGAGGGGTCAATACGCGTATGGAATGTGGCTTTTCCCGGCCCTCTGGTGATACGCGTATGGATGTTGGGCATACGCGTATGGGGTATGAAATGGGAAATTTGTGAAGGAAAATGGTTCTGCCCATACGCGTATGGGCATTGGCGATACGCGTATGGAAATGGCGAGAAATCAGTCCAGTACGCGTATGAGAGTAGTGGCACGCGTATGGACAGAAGGAATGTAAAAATGAGATTTTTCAAAATGTTGTTTTCGTTTTCGTCCGTAACTTTTGTTCCGATTATCCGATTCGTACATTCCTGGTATCGTTGGAAAGCTATTGAGCTGTACTTTGTGATTATGATGATTTGGAAATCGTTAGCCGATCTAATTATGTCGGAAAGTCAGGAATAGTGCTATTTAGCAACTTTTACCGTTTTGACGGTGTGTTTGAATGTGAATCATACAATAGTGCATTGATGTGAATGTATATAGATTGTATGTGATTGTATGAGATGAATGCATGAATATATTGTGAATATGTATGCATTTCAAGAATGTCTTGTGTCATTTTGCATGTGAAGCATCATGAAATACATTCTTGTGTTGAGCGATTCTAATGAGAATTCGTGGTAACATCGTGTGCCTATGTGAGGTGTGAGCGATGATTACGAACGATTGTGTGCCTGTGTGAGGTGTGAGCAATCGGATTGTGTACCTAAGTGAGGTGTGAGCAATCAGATCGTGTGCCCGCGTGTGGGGTGTGAGCGATCGGGTCGTGTGCCCAGGGGGGTGTGAGCGATCCATAAACATTGTGTGCCCATGTGGGGTGTGAGAAATGGGTGAACATCGTAGGCCCGACGGGGAGTTACTTTGGTAACGAGCGATGGTTCCAGCAGAAGTTCCTGAGTGAACTTGAGATGATTGAATCGGTACCGCATTGCATTTGCATAGAGTCGTGAGTCGGTCTTTATGATATGCATTTATCATCTTTATAATGATGTGTTGTTGAGTAAACATAATTGTGTATGTTTATGTGGAATGATTGGGAATTGTGAAAGTATGCATGATGAATATGCTTGGTTGATATATAGATATACATTGTAATGTATATGGGTGTATTGTGATGAACGGTAATGAATTGTGGTGAATTGCGGTGAGAATGTGGAATATGTATATTTTTATGTTTATATATATAATTATATGCATTGTTATTATGATAATATTTCTCACCCTTCTGCAGTTTTATGATGCTCTATGAGGCATTGCAGAGTAGGTATGCTGGAGGTCTTTTTGTGAAGCGTGTCTTCATTCTTTTGGTCGGTTGGCTCTGATATGTAGCACCGGGTAGCTAGGATGTATATTATTCTTTTGTGATACATTTGTACATGTATCTTGTGGATAAATGTTGATGTAAACATGAATTATGTTGGTGGATAATACTTGGTGAAGTATATATCTCTGTATATATGTTTGAATGTGGTTCAATGTTTAGATTTTCCGCTTTTATTCTAAATATTGAAATGTGGGTGTAAGGACAAAGTTCCTCTGTTGCAAAGTTACCCCACTGTTGCATATCAATGTTTTGAGCAGGTGTTGTATGTTGTAAAATTGTGTATGATGTGACATGCCTCTTTTATGCCATGTTTTAATCGTACTCTGGCGAAATTTTTAATATGTGCCTAAATGATTTATGTTATTATTTGGGGGTATAGAAAGGGGGTGTTACATGCATACTGCCTAAAATGTCAGCAGGAGTAGAATTCTCGGGTTTACAAATGAATCAGTCAAAAATGAAAATCTGTCCTGATTAATTTCTGATCAAATATTTTATTTCTCCGAGCGATTTATCCCATGCTGATAATTTTAGTGTTGTCTTTTTAGAGAATTTCGATACCCATTTTTTTTAATTCGCATTTATTCATTTCATTTTATTTGCATTTTTTAGTTGAAAAAATCTTGTAATGAATTTAGAATTAACTTAGGTTTTTTAGCTAAATATATTTTTTTAATTAAATTAATTTTTAATTTAGATAATTAGGATTTTACTTAATTTTACTTTTCTTTTATTAATCTAAAATTAATCTAGATTTGTTTTTATAATTAGGATTTTATTCACTTAATCATATTTTTTCTATTATTTTTTGCTAATTAGATTCATTTAAATTTATTTGATTTATTTCATCATTTTTTTTATCAAGTCTATTCATTCAAAAAACTTCTAAAAAATAACATAAACACTTAACCATTTCTTTTAAGCCATATTCTCAAATCCATTTTCTTTTTATTTTTTATTTTTTATTTCTGTTTTAAACCAATTTTTTAAATTCTTTTCTTTTTTCACAATTATAAAAAAATTGTCATTAACCATTAAAAAAAAAACAAAAGAGGGCCATTTTACCAATTACAAAGCCCATTACTTTAAACTTTTGATTTACAACAAAAACAAATAAAAAAGGGAAAGCAAGAACAACCGTGCCAAGTCATATTACAAATTAACCAAGTCTTACTCCTACACACCACAATCGTCCAAAGAGTTTGTACTTCTCCACAAGACCAAAACTCTGCAACAACAATGCCATGTGCAACAGCAACTACTCACGACCAAAGCCACGCCAAACAAACCTGCCATATACACAGTCTGCAACAAACAACACAGACCTGCAATATGTGAAAGCAACCACTCAATACTACAATGACAGGACAAAGGAATCATGCCAAAGCAACAGAAAGGATTTTTTATTTTAAATAGAAGAACAAGAGTTCAAACAAAGGGGAGAAAAAAAACTTCTGGATTCTTGATCAAAGGCAACTTTTATTTTTCATAGAAAACTTCATCCCACCAACATAAAACTCTCTCTATCTTCATTAAGCTCGGGATAAAACCTAAACCTTCCTAAGAGGAGCGACGAACCAACATCACCATAAACCGGCGGCTATACAACAACATTTCCTCTTCATCTTGCTTTACCTTCATCTCCATCCACCATGTGAACAAGATTCCGCCGCCTTCCGTAACAACAAACACTTATCTCAAGTAACCACACAAACACCTCACAAGACCAAAATCAACCTTTCCTCAAGACACTATTCTCGCCACCATTCTCGCCGCAAAAACAACCATAACCGACATACCTTTCGCCACTATTCACACCAACAACTCTGCCAAAAATCGAGTCTTTGTATTAGCCATTAACAGACCACACATTAATTAATAGCAAACTCATCAGGTTTCATCGCCGCGAACTATCTGCAGCAAAAACGTGACCACCACTTTCCACAAACCCACTCTTCACCGCTGCGCAGAGCCACCTACGACTTCCACCAAAAAAACTAATCACTCCCAAAGATAGATCCCGACCTGCAAACCATCGCCCTCCCTGCCGTATCCCAAAACGCAACAACCCTTCATATTTAAACAACCCAAATCACTTAACCAAACCGACCTTCAAAAACCAACCTTTCCGACTTTCAACCTTAAATCAGTTTCCAACCCAGATCACCAAATCATAAAGACGGAATCAGAGAAGGAGGAATACTGAGAGACGTTACCTCGACGGATTTATTATCGGACTGGCTCCGATCTTGTGAGTCCTTTCTTTTCTGTTCGATTTCCGTTCACCTTATTGCATAAATTCAAATCTCTGACCTGATTTTCTCACCATGTTGCTTTGTTGATTGTATGAGTGAGGAGTGATTGTGGATTTTTTATGTGGGTAGTGATTTGAGCATTTAGGGTTCACTTGCCAAAATTGATGGTGAAGTTTTAGGGAGAAACTTGTTGGAGTTGTTTCTTAAGAGAGAGAGAGAACGAAGGAACAGAGGGAGAGGCAATTGAGTTTAGGGAAAAATTTATTTTGGAACGTGTGTGAGTTTATTCCAATCTGAAAATTCTTTTTATGATAGAATTTTTATTGAAAATTTAACTAACCATTTATTTTCCTTTATTATTCTATTAGTGAATTTTGAATACTGTTAATGATGCTTATATGTGTTAGATTCATTGCATGCTTTCCAAAAACACTTGACGGCCCTTTGATTTTTGTCGGCCACGCCTGTCATGGGAAAGACTTCTAATTGACCTTCTTTATTTCATCCTGATGTGCGGGCCAACCGAGTTTATTTCGTTTAGGCCCATTTTCATGGTTTTATTTATTAGAGTAATTTTAAATTTAGCTTTTAATTCCACCTTCTTTAAATATTAATCTAAAAAAATAAAAAGAAGAATTAATTTCATTTTTTTTTAACTTTTAAACTTTTTAATATAATTTAACTTTTAAATAATTTGAGAACTAGTTTAGTTTTTAGATTTAGTTTTAATTCTACCTTTTTTTTTAATATGACGAAAATAGTAAATATAAAAAAAAAGAGTTTTATTATTATTTATATTAAATATATTTATTTAATATTAATTAATTAAAATATTAATTAATTTTATTAAATATCCATATTTAATTTAATTAATAATCTTTGTATATAATTTTGTGTGATTTTACATGTGATCTCTAACCGACTATCTTGACTATGTCTTCCTCATTTTGTGCTTATGTTGTGATAATACCATTTTGACTTTCGTTTCTTACTTATGCAAATCATTTTCAAAAATAGATTCTCGATTCAACGTCGAGCCATTTTTCACCCTTGTAAGTCGAGCGCTTTTGCCTCGCAATCGACCTTACCTTAAACCATATGACCTCATTTCCATTAGTTCTCAAACCATTTCGTACGCAAATTCAAACCTCGATCAACATCGAGCATTTTTCAAATCAAATCAATATATTTAAATCACACTTAAATACTATTTCATAAAAGAATAAAAGGGAGTAGAATGGAATCTTCGATTCTTCTCCTCAATTGTTTGGGCCCGAGGAATCTTTCTTAAGTTCAAACAATTGTCTTCTATACAAGACTCATAACACGATTACATATCAAACCCTTTTTACAATAATCCAAATCAAATCTTATTTTCTTAAACATTTGGATGAAAAAGAGAGAGAGTCGGTTCTTCGACTAGCTTTCCCGATTACTTGGACCCGAGGAATCTTTCTTAAGTTCAAGTAATTGTCATATATTTAACATACTCTAACCATATTAAAACTCTTTCATAATTAAGGATGAAAAAGAGAGAGAGCCGGTTCTTCGACTCGCTTTCCCGATTATTTGGGCCCGAGGAATCTTTCTTAAGTTCGAGTAATCGTCACCCAATCAAAATACGAACACATTAATCCAACTCCTCGCCGCCGTGCGATTAAAACTTTTCCCAAAAGAACATTGTTTAAGTCATTCTTTCGCGCATATGAACTCTTGCTTCAGCCTCCTCTAGCGAGCAGACAAGCCAATGTTTAGCAGTTAAAATGCAACCTAAACTCTCGTTCGCCTGAAACACGTCCAAATCAAACCTATTTTCTCAATCAAATCCCTAATACACTTAATTCATACTCAAACAACTTTCACAAAAATAACATTGTTTAATCCATTCTTCCGCGCATATGAACTAGTGCTTTAGCCTCCTTTGACGAGCAGACAAAACAACGTTTAGCAGTTAGAATGCGAATTAAACTCTCGTTCGCCTAAAAAACACAAACCAAACAACCGTAGTCCCACGAACTACGAATGCTCTGACTTTCCCATTGCACAAGGGAATACGTAGGCCCAAGGGTTATAATCCTTGCCGAGCACAATAATAAAAAACCACCCATTTCCCCCTTAAAAATTAATCCATTTACCTTAGAAGATAAACAAACAAACCTATCTAACTTTCTCACGAATCGAATCAAGAGGTTCCCGTTGAGTACAACGGACGTAGAGGGTGCTAATACCTTCCCTCTTGCGTAACCGACTCCCGAACCTAGAATTTGGTTGCGATGACCATTTTCTTATCCCTTCAAAGGTTTTATCAATATTTTCTTATTCCTTCCTTGGAATAAATAAAGTTCGGTGGCGACTCTATTTCGAACAGTTCTTTCCGCGTCCATCGCTAGGATCGTATTTTTTGAGGTACGACAGATGGTGAAGCTTATCCAGAAGAGTGAATACAACATTGTTGATCAACTATTGCAAACTCCTTCAAAGATCTCGGTATTATCACTGTTACTTAGTTCAGAAGCGCACAGGGAGGATCTACAGAAAGTCTTGGAGCAAGCCTTTGTGGAACAGGCTGTAACAATCAGACAATTCGATATCATTGTTTCTAACATCACTTCCTGCAATAACTTGGGGTTTAGTGATGAGGAATTACCTGAAGAAGGTCGTCGTCACAACATGGCGCTCAATATCACAGTTAACTGCCTGGGCGATGCTTTAGCCAGCGTACTGGTAGACACAGGGTCAGCCCTGAATGTTATGCCGAAGTCCACTTTGATGCAATTATTGTTCAAAGGACCTCCGATGAGAACCAGCGAGGTCGTCGTCAAAGCCTTTGACGGATCTAGAAAGATGGTTATCGGCGAAGTCGACCTTCCCATAACTATCGGTCCTCATACTTTCTTGGTCACTTTCCAGGTCATGGACATTCGGGAAACATACAGTTTTTTATTAGGAAGACCTTGGATACATCAGGCTGGGGTGGTCACTTCGACCCTCCACCAAAAGCTAAAGTTCATCCAGAACGACCAACTCGTCACAGTCTGTGGAGAACAGGCCTTGCTCGTGAGTAACTTATCTTCATCCACTTGTGTGGAACCGGAGGGGGTAATCGGATCCCAGTTCCAAACGCTTTCGCTACACAAGGACAATCAATCCGAAGGGGGAACTTCGATTTCCTCGTACAAAGACGCTATCAAAGCGGCCGAGAGTACCAATACAACAGGGTGGGGGCAGCTTGTCATTCCTACTGACAATAAGAAAAAGAAAGGTCTTGGCTTTTCCTCTACCAGTACCCAGACAGCTGCTAACGATGAAAGTTTTCATCCCATTCAGAACTTCTTCCACAGTGGAGGCTTCCTTCAACCAGTGACTCAAGAAGTGCATACCATCAATAAAGATGATTCCTCCAATACAGAAGAAGAATGGAAGTCATATCTCAACGAGGACGGTTATATATCTCAGGAAGAGGTGCTTACGCCCTTTTGCTATCCCGCATAGAGTCCGAGATTTATACCCAGTTTAGACGTCGAAATGATATACGGAGATTGTGATCCGGAAGGATGTCGTGCTCCTCCAAACTCATTAGAGGAGGACACTCTGATGAAAGACAACTTTGATCACGACTACTATGGCCCGATGGATGGCCTGCCAATGTGGCAGCCTTACCCAGGAAACTTGGGGCAAGAAAGTCAGCCGAACGATGCATATCAGCTCAGCATTATTGAAAAGAATACCTGCGTCCCCACCATGTCATAGGATCAACACTCAGGTCGTTCAGAACTTATCCAGTACGATGATGAATTGGCAAAGCTTGCCGGACTAGAATTCATCAACTATGCTTTCCCAGAGGTCAACGTCATAGAGAGAGAGACGACTCCTCCAGTTCCACAGAAGTGTGGGACACCTTAGGACAACCAAGTGGAAAATACGACTATATGGTCAAATACACCGCTCCTGAAAGCTCTCGTGTCAGGCTCGAAGACATCCAGCCAACTGGATGGGGAGATACAGCTGAGAGTACAAATACTATGCAAAATACAATTGAGGAATCCTCCTACGACAACTCTTCCTGGGAGACAGATTCCAATGATCATGCTCCACCAGAAATCAGCGTTATTTCTGAAGACAAATCAAGGAAGGTACCAGACTTTGTGATTCACCGAGGTGTTCGCCGCCAATGGGTTGCTGTCGATATTCTGAAGATCGTTCATAAATCAAAGTAATTGCCGTCTTTAATCTTTCACCCTGCCCAGGTGAAACGAATGTTTTGATAGGGCTCACTTTCTGTAAATTTCCCTCTTCGCTTCGCCCAAAGCGACAGAGTTTTGTTTTATAGGGCTGTAGTTTCAAGAATCGACTTGATCATAAATAAAATAACGTCGTTCTGTAATTTCCGCATTAATTTCTGTTTTCTCTTTTCGCTTTCTCAGGAAATGGTAATCCTAAAAAACAACTCAATAATAAAAACAAGCATTAATAAAAAAAACACTGCACACACTCTTGCATTCTCTATCTCTTCTAAACACAAATCATCACGTCATGCAGATTGCTTGTTTTCAACCCCGTTGAAACATACGATCCAATGCCTTCTCCCAACTTTGAATTCCCGGTATTTGAAGCTGAAGAAGAAGATGACAACGAAATTCCAGAAGAGATCTCCCAGTTACTCAGACAGAAGGAAAGGTCCATTGAACCTCATAAGGAGCCGTTGGAAATAGTCAACTTGGGTTCAGAGGAAGAGAGAAAAGAAGTCAAGATTGGGGCATTGCTCAGTCCAACTGTCAAAGCAAGTTTGAAGAAACTTCTCAAAGAGTTTTCCGATGTATTCGCTTGTTCCTATCAGGATATGCCATGGTTGGATACCAGCATCGTGGAACATCACTTACCGTTGAGATCGGAATGTCCACCAGTAAAACAAAGGTTGAGACGGACTCATCCAGACATGGCTGTCAAAATCAAAGAGGAAGTACAGAAACAGATTGACGCGGGTTTCCTCACTACATCAGAATATCCTCAATGGTTACCCAACATAGTACCAGTTCTGAAAAAGGACAGAAAAGTCAGAATGTGTGTCAATTACAGAGATCTAAACAAGGCTAGTCCAAAGGACGACTTTCCTTTACCACACATTGACATGCTGGTTGACAGTACAGCAAAATTCAAAATTTTCTCCTTCATGGATGGATTCTCGGGCTATAACCAAATAAAAATGGCGTCGAAAGACATGGAGAAAACTTCGTTCATCACCCCATGGGATACCTTTTTCTATAAGGTAATGCCATTCAGTTTGAAGAACGCCGGGGCAACCTATCAAAGGGTCATGACTACTCTGTTTCATGACATGATACACAAAGAAATCGAGGTATATGTCGATGACATGATTGCCAAATCAAAAATAGAAGAGGAGCATGTGACCCACCTGTCAAAGCTCTTTGAGCGGTTGAGAAAGTACAAACTCCGCTTGAATCCCAACAAGTACACCTTCGGTGTCCGTTCAGGGAAACTTTTTGGGTTCATCGTCAGCCAGAAAGGAATTGAGGTTGATCCTGATAAGGTCAAGGCCATTCAAGAAATGCCTTCTCCAAAGACTGAAAAACAAGTCAGAGGATTCCTGGGACGTTTGAACTATATTTCTAGATTCATATTCCTCATGACCGTGACATGTGCGCCGATTTTCAAATTACTCAAAAAGAATCAGGACTATGTTTGGACAGAAGACTGTCAAACCGCCTTCGAAAGTATCAAGGAATATCTGTTGAATCCGCTGATTCTATCACCTCCAGTGGAAGGAAGACCACTGATCATCTATCTAACAGTCTTGGAAGACTCGATGGGTTGTGTACTTGGCCAACAAGACGAAACCAAAAGGAAAGAGTCTGCCATTTACTATTTGAGCAAGAAATTCACCGACTGCGAGACTCGGTACACTATGCTTGAGAAAAATTGTTGTGCTCTGGCTTGGGTAGCCAAACGTCTTTGCCAGTATATGATTCGTCACACTACTTGGTTAATCTCTGAAATGGATCCAATCAAGTACGTCTTTGAAAAGCCTACTCTTACGGGATGGATTGCCCGTTGGCAGATGTTGTTATCAGAATATGACATAGAGTACCATGCTCAGAAAGCCGTTAAAGGAAGTGTTTTAGCCAATCATTTGGCTCATCAACCGATTGACGATCAAGAATCAGTCAGATTTGACTTCCCAGACGAAGATGTCATATATCTAAAATTGAAAGATTGCGATGAACCACTACCCAGTGAAGGGCCAGGACCAGGTTCCCAATGGGGACATATTTTTGACGGAGTTGTCAATCATTATGGAAACGGAATTGGGGCAATTATCATAACACCTCAGGGTGCCCATATTCCTTTCACCGCCAGACTTACGTTCAAGTGTACAAATAACGAGGCCGAGTACGAAGCTTGTATCATGGGTCTCGAAGAAACGATCGATTTAAGGATCAAAAACTTGGACGTATATGGCGATTCAGCCTTGGTTATCAATCAGATCAAAGGAGATTGGAACATATACCAATCGGGACTGATTCCTTACAAAGACTACGCAAGAAGGTTGCTACCCTTCTTCACCAGAATCGAGTTTCATCATATCCCTCATGAGGAGAATCACATGGCTGATGCATTAGCCACTCTCTCTTCCATAATTAGTGTAGATCAATGGAACGACTTACCTAAGATCGACATAATGCGCCTAGAAAGGCACGCTTACGTCTTCACGATAGAAGCAGTCATCAACGACAAACCTTGGTATCACGATATCAAATGCTTCCTTCATAAACAAGAGTACCCTCACGGGGCATCCAGAAAAGACAGAAAAACCCTCAGAAGGCTGGCTGGCAGCTTCTTCCTGAGCGGTGATACCCTCTATAAGAGAAATTTTGACATGGTCTTGCTTTGATATGTAGACAGACCAGAAGCAAACATGCTGATCAAAGAAATTCATGAAGGATCCTTTGGCACTCATGCCAACAGACACGCAATGGTGAGAAAAATTCTCAGAGCCGGGTACTACTAGTTGACCATGGAATCCGACTGCTACAAATACATGAGGAGGTGTCACAAGTGTCAGATATACTCCGACAAAATCCATGTACCACCAACGCATCTTAAAGTTCTTTCTTCCCTATGGCCTTTTTCCATATGGGGGATCAACATGATCGGCATGATTGAGCCCAAGGCTTCAAACAGACATCGGTTCATCCTGGTAGTCATTGATTACTTCACCAAGTGGGTCGAAGCAGCGTCATACGCTAATGTAACCCGACAAGTGGTGGTCCGATTTATCAAAAACAATCTCATATGCCGTTATGGTGTTTCGAGCCAGATCATTACTGATAATGGATCTAACTTGAACAATAAGATGATGAAAGAGTTGTGCGCTGAGTTCAAGATCGAATACCATAACTCATTTCCCTACCGACCCAAGATGAACGGAGCGGTAGAAGCGGCTAACAAGAACATTAAGAGGATCGTTCAAAAGATGGTTGTAACCTACAAAGGCTGGCACGAGATGTTACCCTTTGCTCTTCACGGTTATCGCACATCTGTCCGCACTTCAACAAGAGCTACCCCTTTCTCTCTGGTATATGGCATGGAGGCAGTACTCCCCATAAAAGTAGAGATCCCATCAGTCCGGGTATTGATGAAAGCTAAGCTAACAGAAACTGAGTGGTGTCAAAGTCGACACGAGGAACTGAATCTGATCGAAGAAAAACGAATGACGACACTATGCCATGGTCAGTTGTATCAACAAAGAATGAAGAAGGCCTTCGACAAAAAGGTCCGACCTCGCATCTTCAGAAAATGAGACCTTGTGCTCAAAAAGATACAATCATTCCTCGCTGATTCTCGGGGCAAATGGACCCCGAATTATGACGGCCCCTATAAGGTAAAGAAACCTTTCTCAGGCGGCGTCTTGAAACTTGCAACCATGGATGGAGAAGAATTTTCCTACCCCACAAATGTTGATGTAGTCAAGAAATACTTCGCCTAAACTAAAAAAAAAACGTCTCGGTGGATTGAAAACCCGAAAGGGCGGTCCAGGCAAAAATTAGAGACATGATCAAAAATCATCCCGATGGATTGGAAATCTCAAAATACAATCCAGGCAAAAATTAGGGATAATGGCAAGTAACTATGTTAAACAAAGGGGCAAGTCCCTCAGCAGCAGTTACGCCATCGAAGAAAACTCCAGTCAAGGTCATCTTCGACGGAAGCTCAGGATGCCCAGAATTCAAAGTTGGTAGAAAGATATTGGTCGTTATGTTTTTATGTAGCCCTTTTCCCTTAAATTACCATTTTCTAACTTTGTAAGTATTCTAACGAAACAAAAATGAATTTATTTATTAAACTTTTTATGCTTTTAAAATAAAGATGGCAATTTATTTTGACTATTGAACGTCGAAAGAACATTGATCGCTTCTCCAGAAGTAATCGAACTTCAAAGTGCAGGATCAAAGTACTCCTTCTAAACCGGTGCACCTGAATGAAGGATCAACTATGTTAGATGCGAATATTCCGTCCGACACCCCCGGCAGAGTCCTTATCTCCTAAGCCCGACTAACATAGATCCCAACAGGGACTATCTCTCCTAAGCAAGGCATAATTGCTATCTTGGACCAGCGATACCTTTTCGTCCCCCGCAGTGGCCGAGTATCCCGTCGTGTTCATCCGTCAGTTTATATGTCGCGTCAATTTTGTCAGCATAAACATACATACATAATGCATTATTGATTTACATTCGCATTCATATTGCATCACTATCTCTCTTGTCGGTCTCATCCCTAGTGATAAACGTCTTCTTGTCAATCGAGTTGTCAGTTCTTTCCTTGTCAGGAAACATCATGTCTGAACAACCGCTTCTCCACTTTGCCACTGAACTAAAGTTGGTTATTCGACCACTTTGATAACTTGAATCTCAGAAAAGGCAAGAGAACCCTCAGTCGACGTCATCCTTCGCCATTGAAGATGATATCGTCACTTTCCTAGATTAAGGAAAATCCCTAGAGAAAGCCTCTCAACTAAAGACTTTCAGCAACACATTGGTCCTTCTCTTCAGAAAGTCAATGTTAACAAAGTCATCGGCACCTCAAAATTGGGGTACATCGTATGGCATTTCTCTAAGAAGGTCTCGAGAAAACTATGGTGTAATATCCCCAAACGAAAGCAGTCTCTCACGAGACTCGTTTTTCCCCAGTAGAGTCAACAAATGGCGCCTCCAACAGAGAAGTTTGTGCCCCTCTACAATTAAAAAATTTTCCGTCACATGGCATCTCCCCAGGAAAATTCGGTGAGAAGTTTGAGGAAAACCGCCATGAACAGCGTCCCTTGTCAATAAAGTTTAGTGACAAAAGAAACTAAGACCAGTTCCTTGGTAGGAAACCATGATCGAGGGGAAGTTTAAATCAGAAACTAAGACCAGATCCTTGGTAGGAAACCAGGGTCGAGGGGAAGTTTAATTCAGAAACTGAGACCAGTTCCTTGGTAGGAAACCAGGATCGAGGGGAAGTTTACCTTTTCTAAGCATCATTGCTTAGCAAAAGAAGAAGGATGCATGAACTGCCATTCTTAACCGCCATCAAAATTATGGGTATTCCGATATTTAATCCTCTTGCACCCCGAATGCCCGAATACCTTCGCCATTCACACCTTCAGGCCAAGAAGATTAAATAGGGGCATCTGTCATACCCCAAATATTGACCACTAAGATTTCCCATCATTGTGCAAATCATCATCACAATATGGAAGAACCATCAGTCTCCCCAAAGATGGTTGAGCCTTCACTACAATCAGAATTAGGGTTTCAGGCCCTCTCAGAGTTCTTAGACAAAGGATCAATCAAGGAATGACATGATTTTAAACTTGTCTAAACCCTCAAACATTCACAAAGGATCAATAGGACTCCCACTCTAAGGATTAAGCCCAAGGCTGCAATCTTCTAGGTGGATCAAGCCTCAAGATCGCCAGTGTCACCAAATTAGGGTTTTGGTTAACCAGGACCTCCAGATGGAAATTTTCCTCTGGACATGAGCCAATACTTCAAAGCATAACCTAATATTCTCCATGGAACATCATGGACCCAATCGTCAAGTCAATTTAACCTCAAGGGATGTATTCATAAAAAATCAGGAATTAGGGTTTCTTGACCTAATTCACCCCTAAGTTGACTTTTGGGACAAATCATGAGCCAATACCTCAAGACATGATTTTATGGTCTCTAACACACCACATTGATCCATTTGCAACAAAGGATTAATCCAAGAAGCTTGAGCAACAAGTTTCAATTTCATCTGAACCACAGTTAGGGTTTCGCGAGAAAAGTCAACTGTAGCTTTGACTTTTGACCAGGACATGCTCCCAAACCCTAGGACATGATTCAATACACCCTATAACACCTATGAAATCAATCCATCAAGTTTGATTTAGGTCAAGGACTTGATTTCATAGAGGATTTCACAGTTTGGAATTCATCTAACAAAAAGTCAACTGTGCACAAAAGTCAACTTTGACTTTTTGAGATTTTACACAAAAATGGTTTTTTAACCCTAAAATGATGTTAATGTATGATTGGAACCATCATTCATCAATAAAAATCAAGAAAAGTGGGATAACTTGTAAAAGGGGTAACCATAAAAAACATAGAAAATTCTCTAAGTTGTGGTACAAAGTGGCTAGGGTACCAACTTTGGAGGATCATAACTCCTAAACCACGAGACCATTTTACCCCATCCAAAGCTCGATTTGTATCCCTCATGGCCCTCTACAAAAGCTTCAACTACACCTCATTCCAATTCATTATGGATTTTGAGTTATGGAATGATCAAAATCAAGAAAAGTGAAAATGTCACTTTTTTCCAACACTTAGTGAAATTTTCATTAAGTCAGAATCTGCCTTACTTTTTTCCAAATGTAGGAGCATTTTTCACTTGGATCCAAAAAGTATCAAAACCAATTATGATCAAACAGTTATTGTATCATATGAGGGTTTTCCAAAATGGCCAAGAACATCACCAAATTCCACTTGAGCCATGAGATATGATAGTGGCAATATGCCTTGCTGAAAACTGCCAAAGCTAGGCAGAATTTTGCACTTTTGCTCGATTTGGAAAAATCAGATAATTCCATGCCTTGTCATCACTTTGAACACTTCTGAGGATCAAATCTAAAGGGAACAAACACTGATCCAAGCCTCCAAAGTCTTTGGAACAAGAAGTAGCATGCCAAACCTAGAATTGCCTAAAATAGGGACAAGACTCCAATTTTGGATTGGAGAATTTAATGGATTCTTAGAGGTGGCATGAACTGATCTATTTGCAATTGAATTCAGTCAAGAATGATCCAACAACTAGGGAACCAAAGGCTTGTGCTCTAACCTCTCGTCAATGGCTAGAGGAGACTTGGCTTCCCATTGATCAACATTGGCCAAACCTCTGATTTGGTTGCCATTCACTATTAATCCCAAAACAAACTTGCTCTACTATAAATAGAGCTCATTTGTGCTCAGTTTGAGTACACCAAAGCCATCAAACAGATGCTTTCCTCAAAATCACTTTCTTTAGGCAAAAATACCTTCTTTAGCAAGGTAACTCTGAGTTTTTGAGTTTGAAAGCAATTCCAACCAAACCAATCACACACACCTCATAAACATCACATAGAAGTGATCCAAACACTCACATAACATCGGGAACACCAAAATCACAAAATCACCAGCCAACTGCTCAAGCCTTTGACAGATTTGCAGTTGAGGTACCATCTCTTGTTCCGGATAATTTAAATCCATTCCAAGCATCCAGACACACTCCATAGCACCTAGGGAAGCTGTCCATAACCTCGGAACCAAGCTGTAACACCTCTAACACAAAACACGATCACTAGCTGCAAGTGGTAAGCATGAGCCCTTCTAACTCTATGATCCATGCAATTTTTGCTGCACAATAATTTGGCCATATGTTCATAATCATGCATGGAGTGTTTTCCCTCAATCAATTGCATTGTTTGAATCGTGTATGGAATTTCTGAACCTTCATGCAAATTTTAGGGTTCTTGAGGTTTCTCTTTGATTTCTTATTCCATGTTTAAAATAAATGAAATTAAAGACCATAGACATGATCGTGAGGTTGAAACGAGTAGATTGATATGTAGATTGCATGATATCATCAAGTATTCAGTGAGATTGATGAGAAAACGCAAATCTGGGCAAAACAGAGCACGCGGGCAAGGCCAAGGTGTTCTTGGCGCCCTTTTTCAAATATTTGAATATTTGAATTTTGTGATTTTTATTTAATTGATTCAAAAATTAATTTCTCTATGAGTTTTAATGATTTTGAGTTGATTCTTTTTTTAATAATTCACAAAAATGTTAAAATATTTTATTTTACCAAAAAATCCCAAAAATATTATTTATTTCATATAATTTATATTTTTGCAGAGAATTAATATTTTAATTGTTTTTTACATTTAAAATATTTTTTCCTTCTTGATTTTACAAATTTTAAGGCTAAATTACCTACTGGGTCCTTTAACTTATTTAATTGTAACACTTTGGTCCTTTATGTTTGTTTTGCTTCAAGTACGTCCTTTATGTTACATAACTGTTGCAACGTTACCCTTTTAATCAACTTCCATTAAAAAAAACGTGATGTGGCACAAACGTTGCTTATGTGGCGTTTAACAGTGTTGAGGTGTAATTATTAAATTTATTATTTATTTATTCATCATCTTCTTCGTTGGAAAGTCACGCAGGTACTATTCACAACGCCATGGCTATCATTTCAAGCTTTCTAAAATCAAAGCGGCGGGATGCGAAACACACGCAGAATGAATCGAAATCACAAGATAAACACAATGCTACAATCAATTTCGAACTGCAAACAACAATAAAAACGAATCAACAACACAAAAACTCTTTTTGTTGGCTAGGATTGGACTGTTGGAAATGTAGTAGTGGCTGTTTGAGATGGAACATTTGCAGGTTTGAGATGGAACCAACACTTGTTATAGTTTCCACACACCAACACATCGATTTAGTTTGTGAGGAGCACTTGTTAGTTTCCAAATAACCTAGAGTGCAAGGGCGAAACTTAAAGGATGTGATGTGTGTTATATATTCTTCAGATGGCCTTAAAAACATGTTTGTGATAAATTACACAAAGGCCGTCATTCAATTCGATAAGAGTGAGGCATTTGCCTCCTTTGAAGACCAAAAGAGGGTGAGAAAGTAGTATCATGTATGGAACCCGGAAACAAAGTGGATCGATACATCCTCTCATTCAGAACTGATAGTTTGCTAAACTAGATTGAAGAAACTTCTGTCAAAATTGTTAAAAAAAAAAGACATACAAATGCTATAGCTCACAGAATGGTTCTATCCTGAAAATCCAAACGTACAAATATTTTGGACTCAATGTAGATACATCAATTTCAATGAAAATTTAAAACTGAGTACTTATCTCTCAAAGTTTGTAATACAACTAGAGTTACCTACTAAAACTAGATATGACATGGAAGAATTGAAACATAGCAAGTTGTTATCATACTGTTAATGAGTTTTTCTTAGAAAAAAAAGATTCCACCTTCTTCTTTATAGAGAGCTTAGGAGAATATTACACACTAACTAAACTCTAACCAATATTAGGAGAATACTAAGCACAATAAGAATTAATATTTACTCTGCCATTGTTTTATCATTTTTCATTGATTCAGTCCACTCAATTTTTCTTCTTCCTGTTTTGATTGAGCTCATTAGTTGACTCCTCTTGAGTATCAATCCTCTGCCAATCAAAATGTTTATCAAACTGACACTATCAAGAGTTCAATCTCAACCTCCCAGTGTTGGTTCCATCTCAACCTGGAAATGTTCCATCTCAAACAGCCACTACTACAGTTCCAACAATCCAATCCCAGCTAACAAAAAGAGTTTTTGTGTTGTTGATTTGTTTCTGTTGTTGTTTGCTGTTCGAATTTGATCGTAGCATTGTGTTTATCTTGTAATTTCGATTCATTCTATGTGTGTTTCGCATCCCGCAACTTTGATTTTAGAAAGCTTGAAATGATAGCCATGGCGTTGTGAATAGTACCTGCGTGACTTTCCAACGAAGAAGATGATGAATAAATTAATAATAAATTGAATAGTTACACCTCAGCACTGTTAAACGCCACTTAAGCAACGTTTGTGCCACATCACATTTTTTTTAACGGAAATTGATTAAAAGGATAACGTTGCAACAGTTATGTAACATAAAGGACCAACTTGAAGCAAAACAAACATAAAGGACCAACTTGAAGCAAAACAAACATAAAGGACCAAAGTGTTACAATTAAATAAGTTAAAGGACCCAGTAGGTAATTTAGCCCAAATTTTAATGATTTCTAATCATTTTGTAAGTCAAAACTTGATTTCTGAAACATTAATCCAAGATCACAATTTGTTTTTCACATGCTTAACAATTTTGATCATTTTAATTGAATTTTTATTCAATTAAAATATATTTTTGAAAACAAATTAGGGTTTTTGATTAATTCAACCCTCATCAAACTTTTTTTCAAAATAATCGTTGGGCCTCTAATAGAGTGTAAGACCCAAACCTTTGTAAATACAAACTTGTTTTGGGCCTCAAATGTTGTATAAGTCCCGCTGTATTTCAAAAACTTCGGCACGATCATCGCCCGTTTAAAACAAACCCCTGGGCCTCTCCTTGAGCTATAAGACCCATTCAAAATCACTTTGGGCCTCTATTAGAGTGTAAGACCCAATCCCCTTTTAACCAAAACAATTTTGGGCCTCAGATATTGTATAAATCCCTCTGCGTTATAAGAAAATCTCGGCGCCATCTCCAGTTTTAAAACAAAGTCACATGGGCCTACCCTCATGTTATAAGCCCCATTTCTTTCCTTTCAATCATTTTTGGGCCTCTTGAGAGAGTGTAAGACCCACCCCTTTGTACAGAAAAACTATTTGGGCCTCAGTCACTTGTATAAGTCCCTGTACAAAACAACAGTGCAGTCACTAATAAAACCCTGGGCCTCTCCTTGAGCTGTAAGCCCCAAATTTCCTTTCAGAAGTACTTTCTCCTTTGATTTTGAAATATATTATTGTTATCAAAGCTTTCTTTGTTGAACAAACTAACAAAACAACATGGAAGCTCTACAACCGAGTAAGTGTTTACCCGCTTTCATTTACCGCTTTCATATGTATATAACTGTACTGTGGGGCTGTTTCACTGTAAGTCTTCTTTCATGAACTCATATCTACTGTGTAATATTAGTATAGATATTTAGAGTTTCCCCGGCAACTACGTATAGAACTAGACAAAACCTCGTCTCCTTACATCCGACACTCTCCCGGATATTTAAACATAAACTAAACAGTAAAGAACTTTCTAGATAACTAGATCTAAGAAATTCCCCCTTTGAACAATTCATATACAGAAGGCCAATGTTCCAAGTGAAACCCCTTCTGGAACTGTTCATCAGCCTCCTCTAGGGCTTAGTGCAAGGACCCACAGGCTTCTTAAAAGCATCCCCGCCTCCTCTTGGGCGTTGTACAAGGACCCGTCGGCTTCTTAGAAGTTTTCACAGCCTCCTCTTAGGCTTCGTATAATGATTCTTCCTCCGGGAAGATAGCCTCCTCTTGGGCTTCGTACAAATTGTCCCTCGACTTCTTAAAAGTTATTCTCGCCTTCTCTTGGGCTTCGTACAAATTGTCCCGACGACCTCCTAGAGGTATAGGAACAGGAATTAGTTATCTTAATAGAACAGTCTTTCAAAGATTCTAGATCTTACTACTACTGTTTCTTAAGCATAGTACAAAAGATAAAACCCGTAGACTCGGACAGTCTAAAAAGCCCTTTGGATTCCTCGTTTCCTTAGAGAAAAGGAAATAACCATGATCCTCAGATCAAATCTATGAGTACAACATGACTCATATAAAAATTGATTTTCTCTTTAATCAACATACTGGTCCTGTCATTCAACTGAAACAGTCACCAACCTTTTAGCCTCCATCTCGGGCTTCGTACGAGATACAAAAACACTCTCTTGTTGAGTATAAAAGATTCTCTTGTTGAGTCAGCAAACCTTTGGCCTCCATCTCGGGCTTCGTACGAGATACAAAAAAACACTCTCTTGTTGAGTATAAAAGACTCTCTTGTTGAGTCAAACCCCTTTAGCTTCCGTCTTGGGCTTCGTACAAGACACACAAAGAGACTCTCTTGTTGAGTAAAACCCTTTTAGCCTCAATCTTGGGGTTTGTACAAGACAGAAATAACATTTTCCCCGGAAAAGTCAGCCAATAGCCTCCTCTTAGGCTTTGTATAAGGAAAACCCGGTTAAGCCAATCAACCTTTTAGCCTCAAAATTTGTGCCTCGTTCACATTATACAAACATCAACAACTCCTTTTCCCTTCATCTAATTGCTGTATGCGGCAAGCCTCTGGATTATTTACATCCACGCCACTGTCCCTCTTTTAGCATGAGAAATTCCTAAGGAAAGATGGCATTACTCTACACTGAGTTAAAGTCTTCTCCTTCAGGTTAAAAATCCCCTATAAAGGAAATTATGGCTTTGCTGGATTCACATATCCCAGTTAAAGTAATTCTCCTTTATAATCAGTCACCCAACAATTGTGACAAACAAACCCCCTTTAGAGATGACAAATTCTCTCTAAAGTCAAAAACCATTTAGCTTCACATCTTGGGCTTCGAACAAGATACAAATAGACCCTTCAGCTTCACATATTGGGCTTTGAACAAGATACAAACCACATTTAGCTTCACATCTTGGGCTTTGAACAAGACACCAACACACCATTTCCTCCCATAGAATAAGAGGAACTACGATCGCTCTGATTTCCCTGTTTCGGTAAATGGGAATATGTAGGCATAAGATTGAAAGAGAAATCTTAGCGAGCACACTAATCAAAAAAACTAAAGTCCCTTACCTCCACCCAATCTGACAAATTCCCCATGAATAGTCCCGGTATTTCATTCTAAACAAAGTAAGAAGAGAGAGGCCCCACTATCATATAGCATTCGTAACCTAACAGACCGCTGTTTAAATTCAGTATGCAAGCAGGGTTAGTTGGAGACATCTATTTCCCTTCCTTAATCAGCTTCAATAGGATAAAAAATGAATCGACCTGTAGTACCCCAGAGCGGCAGTGCTTAAGAACCACGTCCAAAATCGCTCGCTACAGGCTGACCAATTACAAATTGAGTCAGACAGTAAAACCAACATGACAACAGTAGTATTACTTACCAAATCACCTCAGTAACAAACTATTTCCAAAATTCAAACCGAAATGCCGTAAAAACTAAATTAACCAATGAGCGAACAGAGAGTTAAAACAACAATCTCCAAACTGCAAGGTTTCACGATCGCAATGCTTCACAATTCGAAGACAAAAATCGAACAAAAATCATAATTGAAATAGTTCAAAATAATGATAAAGTTATCGCCGTTACCGTAAATATCCATGTTGCTGCTGAAATTGGTCGGAAATTCTGAAGCGACTTCGAAGAGGTTGTGGAGAGATTGTCGGATTCGTCGAATTCCTTTCCTCTCATGCGTGGTGGCGACCGCTGGATGTGGCTGTGCTGTTGCGTTTGTTGTACGTTGTCGGCGAAGAAGATGAAGCAATTTTTCCACGCTTGTAATTGATCGGAACTGCAACGAAGGAGAGTGAAAATGTTGATTCTTGGATCGCCTTAACAGAAATTCATGTTTCCTAAATTACCTTCCAAGGAACATTTTCCTTCCAATAACTCCAAGCTTTACTTAAGTGCTCCAATATGTTTTTGGCCATATTGTGCTTACTACCCTCTGTCATTCAGGGGACCATAACACCATAACATGAGTAAAATCAAAGAGATAAATGCAGAAGCCACTTGGAGAATGAATGAAATTAAAAAATTAAAAAATTTGTTTGACAACCTCTAATTTTCCCGATTTCTCGCAATTTAGAATATCGGGATCAACCCGTGCTCTGCTGGTCTCAAGCTTCACATAAACCTTAGAGATCCTGACCGGGCCTTTCAATCCTCAAACCATGAAACGCAGCAAGAACAACCACCGTGTCATTCCTGTTTTTCATCAAACACATGGAGGGAAAGGTGAAACATGCATTAAATCGGTAAACTGAAACATGAAAGTTATAGTCAGGTAAGATAGTTCACTGTGATTTACACTGCAATCGATGTTCGAACACAAACTCATGTGATCTTCGACACCATTCAAGCGATTTGAAACAACAATAGCAACGCGTAACAGATCGAACACACCTGTAGCAAAATAACAAACAACTTCCATCAGCTCATTGGTTATGTTACAAAAGAAATGTTAATGAGAATATCAAATTATTCTTTTATTATTACACTCAATGTTTCACAATTGAATTTCTATTACATCTGGCTAGAAACATAATAGATAGACACTCAATGTTTAATGAAATATATAGCTACAGTCCCGAGCTTTTAATGACAGACAATTGACTTGTTCATCCATTTGTGAACTCTCGCCTGATGTACTTGTCTTCGTGGACGAATACCAGGTCGTTGAATAGGCATAGTTACATATATTTCTCCCACATATATTAGCAAATATTATTCATATATTTATGGTTTGAAATTTTCACAAAAAGCATACAATTTTGTGTAGTTAGCATGACATATTGAAAATGTATGATATAAAAAAAATAACAATTGCATCTTTAGTTGGTAAGAAGAATTGAACATGTATCAGAAAAGAAAACCAGTTACCAGACCCGATACGGCAAGTCTGGTGAGCTTCTTGTAGTTCATAACAATAGCACGGTTGCATTCGTCATCGTCTGACAGAAAAATAAAATTGATTCTAATTTTCTAACTAAAATTCAACAAAGTGAGGTTTGAGCAAACCGGATAAATAGCAGGAAGGTAATCCGGCCAAATCCCCCTAAATCCAGACAAACAAAACAACGATCTGCAAGCTGCAAAAGCAGAACGTTAGAAATTCAAAGGGCACTCAACACAATCAAAATCCAAAGTGACAGACATTACCTATTATGCAGATTAATGTGTTTAATCTCAGTTGCAACTCTCTGAAAAAGATTAACCATGCCAACTATAAAACACTGTAAATATGATCTTTCATGAAAAGCCTATTATAAGCACAATCATAATACAAATCTCACAGCAAATTTGGTTGCTGCTAACTTCTAAAATAAAATAGAAGTAACTTACAAAACAGTAGAACAACTTGTCGATATTGTGCCGTACATGTCATAAACAATAAAAAATTGGTTAATCAACAAAAAAATAACCCACAACAATAACTCAGATTTCCAAATATAAACAGATCAAATATACCTGAATATGTTAATGACAAAACCTAAATTGATAAAGTCATACATAAACTTCAACAAAACCAACCACCACGACACTCGTTGCTGGAAACCCGTTTCCATCACCACCACACTCGTCGCCGGAAACTCGTTGTCACCACCACCAAACTTATCGCCGGAAACCTGTTTCCACCACCACCACACTCATCGTTAAAACAAAATAACTTTAAAAAAACATAGCAAATGTTGAAAACTTCAAAATCGTGATAAACTAACCACAAAATCATCAAATCCACCACATAAAGCCCAACTACAAAATCAAAACCCTAACTTTCTAAGATAACCAAACAAAAACAAAAGAGAGGTAAAGATACATGAGGGATGTAAAGATACATAAATATAGAAGCCTTACCGTATATATAGGCTGATTTATTCTCCAAACCTCAGACAAGAAACGGTGACCTTTGTATTTCTTCAATGATACCCGAAAAGAGGAAGACGTTGAAGTAGACGGAGAAGGAAGAAGAGGCGAAAGAAGGAAGAAGTGGAAGAGGAAAAGAAAGTTAGGGTTTGGAAGAGGGTGACAGAAGAGAAAGAGAAGGAAGAGAGGTGAAGGAAGAGAAAAAAAAGAGAGAGAAAGAGACTCATAGAAATAAGACAAGAGAGAGAGAAAGAGAAATAAAATGATGTAACCAAAATGTAGTTTATGGAGAAATATGAAGATTTAAAATCAGAATGCATGGTTGTGTGACACGTCATATAAAGGGTATAATGGGATTTTCCAGAGCCTTAGATTTTCTTATATGGTAGATGGTTGGAAAACTTGATGTGGATTTGAAAGGGTAATCCGATTAACTAATGGAAGTCAATTCTATTTGATTATGTGGAAATTAAATAATTAATATAAATTAATTATTAATTAATAATTATAATGAGTCACTCATCAAAACCTAGTTTTAACCTAGTTTTGATTGAATAACTCCCTCCCACTTTTTTTCTCTCAACTCTTCCACTATTTTTTCTCCACTCTCCCACTATTTTCTCTCCATCATATCAGATTCATGGCTATAAATTGTATTATGCGTATCAGTTGGAAAAAAAAACTCAAGATTATGAATTTTTCCGGAATCTCTCTTCCCCCTCTCATTGACTTCATTTATAATTTTTCTTTTTCTGATTAACTAGTGGTTTATCGCACCATCGTCGATTGAATTTACTTTCAGATGCGAGTGGTTTTAAAACCATTTGAAAGTGTATCTCTAAGAATGATTTATCTCAGTGCAAGTGATAATTGTAATTTTTAAACGAACTGTTTTACCCTAGAGATGTCGTCAAAACGTGACTGCATTGCATAATTTTGGCAGTACGACGAAACGTCTTAAAGAAAGCGACCTAGTACGCGAATCGTCCCGATAATTTCCTTGTGCTAATTTTTTCAAAACCGAAAACAACAATTTTAAGATGATTTTTTGTAACTTCCATGGCTACTGAGAAAATTATCGGTACTACTGCGGCCGCTTCTGTCTCTGACAAACCATTTAAGTTTGAGGGTTCTCACTTCAAACGTTGGCAATCTAAGATGAAATTTTTCTTAACTTTGAAGAAGGTTGCCCATGTTCTGACTGAGGATATTCCTGTTGCTTCTTCTGGATCAACTGAACAAACTAATGGTAAGACAATTGCGGATTTAGACGGGACTCTCAACTTGTCTGAATCAGACTCTTCTGCTAAGACTAAGGCAGATGATTTAGTGCTCCGAAAAGAGATTGCCATCTAGAAAGATAATGATTATCTTTGCAAAAATCACATTTTGAACAGCCTTGTTGATGATCTGTACGATTACTACAATAATTGTAACACTGCTAAACATGTATGGGAAGCTCTGCAGAAGAAATATGACACTAAAGAAGCAGATGTAAAGAAATATGTTGTCAGCCGCTATCTGAATTATAAGATGATGGATGAAAAGTCAGTGGAAGCTCAAAGCCACGAAATTCAGAAGATTGCTCATGAAATCATAACTGAAGGAATGTGTTTAGATGAATTATTCCAAATTGCTTTTATTATTGATAAATTGCCCATAGTTTAAAGTTTTTAAAAATTATGCTTCACCGTAAAACAAAAGAGTTTTTAATTGAGAGTCTGATTATTAGCCTTCGAGTTGAAGAAGAATCTCAAAGACGAGATCAAAACGAAAAGTCTTGGTTGTTTCAAACAACAACAACAAAATTCAGTGTAGTTCTAAAGCCATTTGGCAAATGATTAAAGAATCAGAACCGCAATATTGTGAACTGAATTAAGAATGAGAACCCTTCAAGGGCCCGAATTACTCCAATTGATAGGCAACAATCACCACCATAAAGAAATGACACTGGAAAGCCAGGTCATATGATTAAGAAATGAAAGATCGATTTTAAACCTTGTGTTCCCCCTAATGCATAGGTTAACCTGATTGATGAGTAATTTATTGCTTTGATCACTAAAATTAACATGATTGGTGAATCTGATGGTTGGTAGATGGACATTGGTTATTCTCGTCATGTCTGTTATGATCGTGCAATGTTTAAAACATTCACGAATAAGAAAGTGTTGTTGGGAGTTGTCCACACCACTAATGTTGTCGGTATTGGAGAAGTGGAATAGCGTCCACCTCTGAAAAGACTTTAATCTTAAAGGATGTCATGTATACTTCAGAGATTAGGAAGAATCTTGTTTCTGGTTTTCTTTTGAATAAGGCAGGGTTTAGTCAATCTATTGGGGCAGATTTGTACACCATCACTAAGAATGATATTTTTATTGGGAAATGGTACGCCACTGATGACATGTTTAAGTTGAATGTTGATTTGAATAATATTTCTCCTTCTGTTTACTCTTTGTGTGATTTTAATATTTAGCATGCTAGACTTTGTCACGTTAATAAGCGAGTTATCTCTGATGCAAGCAACTTAGGCCTAATCCCTAAATTAAATGTCAATGATACAAATAAATGTGAATATTGTAGTCAAGCTTAAATTACTAAGACGTCTCATAAATCAATTATTAAAGAATCTGATCCCTTAGATCTTATACATTTTGATATATGTGAATTAGATGGAACTTTAACTAGAAATAGTAAATGTTATTTCATCACTTTTATTGACGATTGCTCTGATTACACTTACGTATACTTAATGAAGAATAAAAGTGAAGCATTTGACATGTTTAAGATGTATGTAACTGAAATTGAGAATCAACTTAGTAAGAAGATTAAGAGACTTCATAGTGATAGGGGAACTGAATACGATTCTAGGTTATTTAATGATTTTTATATTAAACATGGAATTGTACATGAGACGACTGCTCCATATTCTCCTGAAATGAATGGTAAAGCAGAAAGAAAGAATAGAACTCTTACTAAACTTGTTGTCGCAATTATGATGAATTATGGTTCTACACCTCACAGGTGGGGGGAAATTTTATTGATTGTTTGCTATATCCTAAATAGAGTTCCCAAGTCAAAAAGTAAGATCTCACCTTATGAGATATTAAAGAAAAAACAACTAAACTTGCCTTATTTGAGAACTTGGGGTTGTCTGGCTTATGTCAGAATTCAGGATCCGAAACGAGTTAAACTCGCTAGTAGAGCCTATGAATGTGTATTCATTGGGTATGCAACAAACAGTAAGGCATATAGTTTTTATGACCTAAATGCAAAAGTGATCATAGAATCAAATGATGCTGAATTCTATGAAGACAAATTTCCCTTCAAATCAAAAAATAGTGGGGGCACTCAATCGAGTCACATGTCTGTGATAAGAAGCACAGAAAGTGACGACAATGTAGAAACAGAACTTCGACGAAGTAAAAGAGTAAGAGTTGCTAAAGATTATGGGCCCGATTATGCGGCTTATAATGTAGAAGAAGATCCAATAAATCTTTAAGAAGCCTTGTCATCTCTGGATGCATATTTATGGTAAGAAGCTATAAATGATGAGATAGAATCTCTAGATTCTAACAGGACCTGGCACTTAGTAGACTTGTCTCCTTGGTGCAAACCAATAGGTTGTAAATGGGTTTTGAAAAAGAAACTAAAATCTGATGGAACTATTGATAAATACAAGGCTCGCCTTGTAGCCAAGGGTTTTAGACAAAGAGAAAATATAGATTTCTTCGACACTTTTTCTCCAATCACTAGAATTACATCCATTAGGGTACTTATTTCAATAGCTGCTATTTATAACTTAATAGTACACCAGATAGATGTTAAAACAGCTTTTTTAAATGGTGACTTAGAATAAGAAATCTATATGGAACAACCGGAAGGGTTTGTGATCCATGGACAAGAAAACAAGGTCTATAAGTTAGACAAGTCTCTGTATGGACTAAAACAAGCTCATAAGCAATGACATGAAAAGTTTGATAACTTAATGATATCAAATGGGTACAAATTGAATGAAAGTGACAGATGTGTTTATTACAAATCTAAAAATTGCATTTGCACTATCATATGTCTCTATGTAGACGATCTACTCATATTTAGATCAAACATTCAGACCATTAATGATGTGAAATCAATGTTGTGCAACAAATTTGATATGAAAGACCTTGGAGAAGCAAGCATGATCCTTGGTATCAAGATCACGAGATCCGAACAAGGAATTTCTTTGGATCAATCACACTATGTGGAGAAGATCTTAAAGAAATATAAATACTTTGACTATAAACATGCGTGCACACCATGTGATCTAAGTGTGAAACTGTTTAAGAACACTAGTGAAAGTGTCAGACAAACAGAATATGCAAGCATCATTGGTAGTCTTAGGTATGCCACTGATTTTACTAGACCCGACATTGCATATGTCGTAGGATTGTTGTACAGGTTTACGAGTAGACCGAGTAACGAGCACTGGCAAGATATTGTGCGAGTCATAAGGTACCTTAAAAGGACCATGGATCTCGGCCTACTTTACCAGAAATTTCCTGCTCTACTAGAAAGATACAGTGATGCAGATTGGAACACCTTATTGGATGATTCCAAAGCTACTAGTGGCTATATATTTAGTATAGTTGGAGGAGTTGTATCTTGGAAATCAAAGAAACAGACTATCCTGGCACAGTCCATAATGGAGTCTGATAGTACTAGCCACAGCTAGTGAAGAAGCAAGTTGGTTAAGATGCTTGCTAGCAGAGATCCCTCTGTGGGAAAAATCTATGCCAGCTGTGTTGATCCACTGAGATAGTACCGCGGCTATTGAAAAAATTGAGAACCGTTATTATAATGGTAAAAGACGTCAAATAAGAAGAAAGCACAACATTGTTAAAGATTGTATCTCTAAAGGAGCTGTAAGAGTGGATCATGTACGCACTGATGAAAACATAGCAGATCCTTTGACGAAAGGATTAGCTACAGAGAAAGTCCATAATACATCCAAGAAGATGGGACTAATGCCAATAAAGAAATGAATTGTTCATGATGGTAACCCGACCTAGATGACTGGAGATCCCGAGAAATAGGTTCAATGGGTAACAACAAGTTGTGAGCAATATGAGATGAGCATGCAAGTGAAGCATCGATCCTGTAGTATTAAGAAGATGAGATAATAGAAACTCTTAATGAGATCTATACTCTGTATGAGGGAGTACCTAGACTACAGGTGTAACGCCCTGATTTATTATTTAATTATTTTATCGAGTTTAGCGATAATTTTGAGTGATTTACATGAATATTTGCGATGTATGATGTTTTGTGATGTGTTGATGGGTGTTGGTGAATAATATTATTAGCTTATTATAATATTATTAGTGGGGAAATAAATAATGAGAATTAGTGGTATTGTTTGATTATTAGAATATTAGTTAAATAATTGTTTAACTAGCGTGACATTAAATATTTATTTAATGGAATAAAATTAAAACGGAATAATGAGGTAGTAAGGGCAAAACTGGCAAAAAGAGGGAACTTAGGGGTTCTAGGGGCTAAGTTGGAATAAGGGGAATATGTTATAAGGAGTTTGAGGAAGTTACACAATAGAACGTGAATACAACTTTTGAGGAAACCGTAGAAGTGAGAAGAAAGAAGAGAAGAACGATCGTGAGAAGGCAAGAGACTAGAGTTTAGAGATTCAAAAAGGTCATCCAATCTAAGGTAAGAGTGAGACTAACTTTCTCTAATACGGGTTCAATAATCATGAAAGGGATTGAGTTAGATATTGGTTGATAGTTGTTGTTGTTAGAGATGAATGAAATTGATTGATACGCGTTAATTTAGTATCTTGATATTAGGAATTTGAACCCAATTTGATGTTAGGAGTTTGAAATGATTGAATTATAATGTTATCGTTATGATGTAGTGTTTTTATGAGAATAATGTGAAGAAATTCTGTTTTGGGTTAGGAATAGTGAAACCTAGACATTTTGGTGCGAAATTCATCGTCGCGAAAATTAGTTTTTATGCTACCAATGAGTTCTAATAGGTATAACTAAGTTAAAATAAGAGTCTCGCGAATTAAATCGAAGTTTCGGATGGGTTTTTGGGCAAAAAGTGATCAAACCCGTAGCTATGTTAGTGCAGAATTTTGGAAACTTCGAAAATTCGTAACTTGAGTTCCGGGAGTCCGATTCGTACGCCGCTCGAAGCGTTGGAAAGATAACGAGACGAGCTATCTTATAATAATAGTGTCTGGCCCAGAGGTGAGTTATCTTGTGTGGAATAATTGAAATGGAATTATAGTGTTAAAATTCTGATTTTTGGCGAAGTGAAAGTATGAGTTTTAGCGCGATTTCGAAATTGAAAATTTTCCAGATTGTGAAATGAATTCAGAACGTGATTCCTTGTATTTAATGATGAATTTAGGTGTATTTTAATAATTATTTCATCATGTCCTTGAGCTGCTTTTGAAGCGTTTTCGATTAAAGTTTACATGCTTGAGTTTTGTAATTATAAGTGTGTGAATGAAATTATTGTTTATTTACGAAGAATAATGTTGATTAATTGTGAAGTCGTGATTGCTTGTAGTATATGTTAGTCGGTACAGAGTATGTTATAGTTGTTGTGATATTGTTGTTGGGAATTATAAAGTTGCAGGTGTGAAATATGTTGCATTGCCTCTAATTATTGGCAAGAGTTAAGTTGTGGGCCTATGGCCAATGTTGATTTGTTGTTGTGTTGATATATAACTATCATTGCTGTTATTCTGACGTTCATGTTGAGTCGCATTGCATAGCATATCAAGCTGGAGCTGCTGCTCGGTAAGTTGGCCTGGATTGGCAAAATATTAAGTTGAAGGCTTATGCCTTGTTGATGCCTCTATTAATTGGCAAATTTTAAGTTGGGAGTTCTGCTCCAATGGTACCACATGCATGATTGCACTGCATTGCATCCGTTGAGTCGTGTTGTTGTATTGTTGAGCGAAGTTATGTGATGATTTGTTGTTGGACTTATGCGAAGTATTGATAATGATGAGTTGCGCAGTTATATGATGTTATGTGTTGCTAATTCCTTTATATGAGTTATTGCCTTGTATTATTGAATGTGAAATCTCACCCCTTCTATTTGAATGTTGCCTCCACGTGGGTAACGTGCAGATAATCGGGAGTAGTGTAGAAGTCGTGGTCGGTGAAGACGAGGTGCTTCACTTTAGTTTGGAGTCTGCTCTGATATGTAACGTTGGGAGTCGGGAACGCTTTATGCATGATTTTACTTTGTTAAAGAATTACAGTTGCCTTTACATTTTTGAAAACAAATATTTTGATTAATTGAAACCGTTATATTTTGTTGATCACAATGAAGAATTTCCGCTGTGTAATAAAGATGATTTTTTTATTAAAGTTGCATTAATATTTATTATATGTTACATGTCTTATTGTGAGCAAGTTCTTGTTGAAAGTAATACCCTTTTATTCCGAGTTGTTTCATTTTACTCTGATTTTTTTATTAAATTATTCGGGGGAATTTAGGGTGTTACAAGTGGTATCAAAGCAGGTCGGTCCGTCCGGCCAGGTTGTCTAATTATGTTGTTCCCTAGTATGCGACATATGTGTGAAAACACTGTCGGTGCTTATTTTGTTTTCCATTTGCAGGTGGGTAATGAAACAAGTGGGAGAGAAGTATCTGCTTCTCTTGGATATTCCAGTGGTTGAGGGATTGGATATCATGTTGTCGCATGAGGGAGTGCAGTGTTGGATTGTCCAACTGTTTGAGAATGGTGTGATCCTTGAGGGTAGACGGTCAGGTGTTTTCATTGTTCGCTTCCTTGTGAGGGGGAAGGCGATGTTGTGGCTAGAGATAGGCCGGTGATGTGTAGAGTATCCTGACATGTTTCCTTAGGAGGTGCACATTTATCTTTAGTTAGAACAAGATGATGTCATTTTTGGATGAATTGGTAGAGATAAACCATGTGTTTATCAATTATTAAGATGAGTGGTGTAGTGTGTTGTTGAGACAAGTGTAGCTTCGGTGTTATTAGTTAAGAAGGAAGAAGGTAGTACGAGATGGTGTGTGGATTACCGACGGTTGATAATAAATATCCATTTCAACGAGATTGATGATTTGATGGACCAACTGGTGGGCTAGTGTGTTTTCGATATAATGGAATTGAAGTCGGATTACCTTCAGATTTGGGTGAAAAGTGAAGATAGTTGGAGGATCTTGGGAGTAAGAGAAAAATGTGGAACTCATGTTCATCATTTCCAATTTTCATTTTCGCACTTATGGAACAGTCTTCACTAAACAGGTGATAACTTTTCGCTGGTAACTCCGATGGGAGAAATTCTGGACTTTTTGGAAAGCTTGTGAAATTCCCTACGGTTTGCATATAAACTTTGTCTTCTACATGTTTTTTACGAGAGAGAAAAATGCATTTGAAGATTTGGGTCTGATTCTGATTTTTGAGAAGGCAGGTATACGGGATTTCTTGATCAGCCTCCATTGCGCAGGTGATAACTTTTTAATCGAAACTCGGATTAAAGTGATTCTTGAATTTCTAGAATCTACGGGAAATTCCCTTCATTTTGGCATATAATTTTGTATCAGGAAGGTCTGTATTGAAGGGGATAATTGTGTTTGAAGTTGAGTGAGTCTTGCTGAAAGTGGGTAAGATGAGGTCAGGTATAAGATGTTTGGTAACAGGACGGAGGTGAGGACCTCAGAGAAGCACATGGAGATGCGGCATATGCCAGTTGAGAATGATTAGAGTGGAGATATTTTTGAGGAATGGAGAAGGTTGAATAGTAACGTGGATTATGTGTCATTGATAACATGGTGTCAACATGTGTCAGGATGATTTTGGAAAGTTTCTATCACCAACCAGATGATGAGATGGTACTGTTAAGATGGTGATTAGGATGAGATCAAATGTGAAACTATACGGATCATCGAGATTGTGAAATTAAAGAAAGGACGAAGGATTTATTAGTATTGTTAAAGTCCTCTATTTGGATAAATGTTTCATTTAGAGCGGACCGATTTGGATTGTACTTAAAGTAGTAGCATTTCTGGTTTTGGGAGAATATTTAACAATTGTGTTATGTTACAAGTGTGTATCGGAGAATATGTAATGGATTTTGGGCGTTTATATATCATTGACGAGGTTGAAAAGAAGGAAATTAAGAAAACGATTGTAAGCCTTAGAGAGATGGCGGAGCATTATGCTTAGGTAACTTTGGGCACGAAGTAAAGGATGTTATTGTAGTTGGGTAATGATGATGTATGTCACCGTTATGGTTGCTAGCTACCTATTGACAAATTGAGGAACTGATCACCCTTAATCTCTTGTTGATAGTAGACGGGATCATGTTGGATGGGATAGTTGTGTATTGCTAGCTGGTATAGTATGTACATTGAATTGTTTGAAGTCGAGCCAAGTGCTTATGGATTGTTTGATTAGTCGATGCAAATTCCTATATCTGAAGATGAGGCAGATTCGAGGCTTTTGTATGTTGATCAGATGATGTTGATAGTTACTTATCAGAAGCAGAGAACAACGTGCTGACTAAAGATATGCCAAGGGTGTTGTCATGGAGAGCCTTATTATTATTAGTAAAGAAAAGAATGACAGCATGAGGTTGCGTGTGGATCGGTGAGTAGTATGGAAACTTACAGTTGTGTCCAGGGTAGCTTGAGTTTTGATTTGAGATGAATCGAGAATCCGATAGACATGAGACTTGAAGCATTGGAAAGATGATCCAGTGAGGGAATAAATGGAAATACGAGACCATGATTTAACCAAGGATGTTTGGTAGAGGATAGTAGTGACTAGTACTCCTTAAAGTGTGTGTAGGGAGTATGGATCGTATCTTCCATACTTATTTGGATAAGTTAGAATTGGTGTTCATTGTGGATGTTCGGATCTATTATAAAAATCGAAAGAAGAACGTGTAGAGTAATTGAGAATTGAGTTACAAGTATTGAAAGAAATGGAGTCATATGTTAAGTTACCAAAGTGTGATTTTTGGTTAGTAGAGATGAGTTTACTTGGTTATCTTAATTCAGATGAGGGTATTGTTGTGGATCCATCCAAGTAGTTGTAGTTCTACAATGAGGAAGCTCTGCAGTGGATTAAGAGGAGTATAATATTCTTGGACTTAGTCGGTTATTATCACGGAGTTTTGTAGCAGGAATCGCGAAGGACGCCTAGCGCCGTTGAGCGCGCCCAGCGCGGTCTGGAAGACTCTCGCCCTCTCGAGGCAGAAGCGAGCGCGCTTAGCGCGAGTCGGATCCTACTTAGCGCGGTCTGGGAGTGGAAAAGGTGATTTTTCTTGTCGAAATTAATTGGAAATATGTATCCTTATGCGGTTATGGTATTGGGATGTTGTTATGTGTTTAAGATGAGTTTAGACAGTGTGATAATATAAGATGGTGAAGTTGTAGCTTATGTTTTACGATAGTTGGAGATTCATGAAAGTATCTATCCTATTCAAGATTTGGAATTGGCTGAGGTTGTAACTGTGTTAAGTATCCGAAGGAATTATTTTTATGGATCTATGTCCAAAGTGTTTAGTAATCACAAGAGTGTAGAATACCTGTTTGGTCGGAATTCCCGATGAGTTAAGTCGAAAGTCGTTTCTTATGTCTGCTTTGATGGTCGGAAGTTGGATGTGAACTTGGTAGATTTGATAGTTGTGAGTAATTCGAGTGCGCAACGAAAGCGTGGTGTAGTGCAGTTTGTTCGTACGTGTGTAACAACGATGTTAGTAGTTTGGCTACATTGAGGTTGTGTTATGGACTTTTGTGTTTTTATCTTTGTTGTTGCCTCGTTACCTATGGTGATGGTTCGAGTGCGAGTAGATAATTCCTATGATGGGGAATTAGGGGAGTGTTGCCTATGGTGATGGTGAGATCGTGTTGTGTTCTGGTTCATAGTGAACCTGTGTGTTCTTAACTTGGTTATTCTTTGTGTCTTGAGTTGGTCGTCGAGTGCATTGCGTGAGCATTGCGTCTTGTTGTTGTTGTTGTCGTTAATAAGTTAGTTTGTTGTTTTGTGTTAACCGCGGTGTTGCCTTTCATGGCATGGGAATTTATTAATCGGATACGAGGACGTATCCGGGGTAGTTCGTATCAGGTGAATTTTCGAGGACGAAAACATTCTAAGTGGGGGAGAGTTGTAACGCCCTGATTTATTATTTAATTATTTTACCGAGTTTAGCGATAATTTTGAGTGATTTACATGAATATTTGCGATGTATGATGTTTTGTGATATGTTGATGGGTGTTGGTGAATAATATTATTAGCTTATTATAATATTATTAGTGGGGAAATAAATAATGAGAATTAGTGGTATAGTTTGATTATTAGAATATTAGTTAAATAATTGTTTAACTAGCGTGACATTAAATATTTATTTAATGGAATAAAATTAAAATGGAATAATGAGGTAGTAAGGACAAAACTGGTAAAAAGAGGGAACTTAGGGGTTCTAGGGACTAAGTTGGAATAAGGGGAATATGTTATAAGGAGTTTGAGGAAGTTACACAATAGAACGTGAATACAACTTTTGAGGAAACCGTAGAAGTGAGAAGAAAGAAGAGAAGAACGATCGTGAGAAGGCAAGAGACTAGAGTTTAGATATTCAAAAAGGTCATCCAATCTAAGGTAAGGGTGAGACTAACTTTCTCTAATACGGGTTCAATAATCATGAAAGGGATTGAGTTAGATATTGGTTGATAGTTGTTGTTGTTAGAGATGAATGAAATTGATTGATACGTGTTAATTTAGTATCTTGATATTAGGATTTTGAACCCAATTTGATGTTAGGAGTTTGCAATGATTGAATTATAATGTTATCGTTATGATGTAGTGTTTTTATGAGAATAATGTGAAGAAATTCTGTTTTGGGTTAGGAATAGTGAAACCTAGACATTTTGGTGCGAAATTCATCGTCGCGAAAATTAGTTTTTATGCTACCAATGAGTTCTAATAGGTATAACTAAGTTAAAATAAGAGTCTCGCGAATTAAATCGAAGTTTCGGATGGGTTTTTGGGCAAAAAGTGATCAAACCCGTAGCTATGTTAGTGCAGAATTTTGGAAACTTCGAAAATTCGTAACTTGAGTTCCGGGAGTCCGATTCGTACGCCGCTCGAAGCGTTGGAAAGATAACGAGACGAGCTATCTTATAATAATAGTGTCTGGCCCAGAGGTGAGTTATCTTGTGTGGAATAATTGAAATGGAATTATAGTGTTAAAATTCTGATTTTTGGCGAAGTGAAAGTATGAGTTTTAGCGCGATTTCGAAATTGAAAATTTTTCAGATTGTGAAATGAATTCAGAACGTGATTCCTTGTATTTAATGATGAATTTAGGTGTATTTTAATAATTATTTTATCATGTCCTTGAGCTGCTTTTGAAGCGTTTTCGATTAAAGTATACATGCTTGAGTTTTGTAATTATAAGTGTGTGAATGAAATTATTGTTTATTTACGAAGAATAATGTTGATTAATTGTGAAGTCGTGATTGCTTGTAGTATATGTTAGTCGGTACAGAGTATGTTATAGTTGATGTGATATTGTTGTTGGGAATTATAAAGTTGCAGGTGTGAAATATGTTGCATTGCCTCTAATTATTGGCAAGAGTTAAGTTGTGGGCCTATGGCCAATGTTGATTTGTTGTTGTGTTGATATATAACTATCATTGTTGTTATTCTGACGTTCATGTTGAGTCGCATTGCATAGCATATCAAGCTGGAGCTGCTGCTCGGTAAGTTGGCCTGGATTGGCAAAATATTAAGTTGAAGGCTTATGCCTTGTTGATGCCTCTATTAATTGGCAAATTTTAAGTTGGGAGTTCTGCTCCAATGGTACCACATGCATGATTGCACTGCATTGCATCCGTTGAGTCGTGTTGTTGTATTGTTGAGCGAAGTTATGTGATGATTTGTTGTTGGACTTATGCGAAGTATTGATAATGATGAGTTGCTCAGTTATATGATGTTATGTGTTGCTAATTCCTTTATACGAGTTATTGCCTTGTATTATTGAATGTGAAATCTCACCCCTTCTGTTTGAATGTTGCCTCCACGTGGGTAACGTGCAGATAATCGGGAGTAGTGTGGATGTCGTGGTCGGTGAAGACGAGGTGCTTCACTTTAGTTTGGAGTCTGCTCTGATATGTAACATTGGGAGTCGGGAACGCTTTATGCATGATTTTACTTTGTTAAAGAATTACAGTTGCCTTTACATTTTTGAAAACAAATATTTTGATTAATTGAAACCGTTATATTTTGTTGATCACAATGAAGAATTTCCGCTGTGTAATAAAGATGATTTTTTTATTAAAGTTGCATTAATATTTATTATATGTTACATGTCTTATTGTGAGCAAGTTCTTGTTGAAAGTAATACCCTTTTATTCCGAGTTATTTCATTTTACCCTGATTTTTCGATTAAATTATTCGGGGGAATTTAGGGTGTTACAACAGGAGTACTCTTGATAGACTCACCTATGTGATTATGGAACTTAGGCCGGTTCCTATGGAATTTTGAGGAAGAATTCCTAGAGCCTTCACTAAACCGGGATACACGTGCAGAGCCATTAAAACACGGGCTACTAGAATACACCTTAAGAAAAGGTTGTGTGCGAGTTTGATGTCTAAGATAGAGTTCAAGATAATGGTGTCACTCTTGTTGAATCAGAATCCTACTTGCTACGCCAAGGTTTAAGTCGTAGACACCTTTGTTTATGCACAACCTTAGAAACGTTTAACGTTACTTCTAAAATTATCTTTTAAATTCAAGTGGGGGATTGTTGGAAAACTTGATGTGAATTTGAAAGGGTAATCCGATTAACTAATGTAAGTCAATTCTATTTGATTATGTGGAAATTGAATAATTAATATTAATTAATTATTAATTAATAATTATAATGAGTCACTCATCAAAACTTAGTCTTAACCTAGTTTTGATTGAATAAATCCCTCCCACTTTTTTTTTTCTCAACTCTCTCACTATTTTTTCTCCACTCTCCCACTATTTTCTCTCCATCATATCAGATTCATGACTATAAATTGTATTGTGCGTATCAGTTGGGAAAAAAACTCAAGATTCTGAATTTTTCTGGAATCTCTCTTCCCCCTCTCATTCATTTCATCTATAATTTTTCTTTTTCTGTTTAACGAGTGGTTTATCGTACCATCGTCGATTGAATTTACTTTCAGATACGAGTGGTTTTAACACCATCTGAAGGTGTATGTCTACGAATGATTTATCTCAGTGCAAGTGATAATCGTAATTTTTTAACAGACTATTTTATCCTGGAGACGTCGTCGAAACGTGAGTGCATTGCATAATTTTAGCAGTACGACGAAACACCTTAAAGAAAGCGACATAGTATGCGAATCGTCCCGATAATTTCCTTGTGCCAATTTTTTCAAAACCGAAAACAACACTAACTAATATTTTTATATTGATTATTTGGCATTAATCTAATTTCAACCATATGTTTTAAATAAAAATGAGAGTAATTATAATAAAATATTTATAATTTATTATAAGAAATTATATATAAGATAGATAACTATTAATAAAAATCAATTAATTGTTCATACAAAAATAACTTTTTGAACAAAAAAAAACATATTTAATTATTTAAATAATTTTAAATTCTATTATATGTTATATATTAAGATTTAAAATTTGTTTATATGCGTCAAAATTAGGACTTGAATCCCTCCGAAATCCCGCTCGGATGTTATTCTTGTACTTAGGAATTGCAATTGGACTTATCCCTTGAGTATCCGCATAAATTATCTACAATAGGTAGGATAAAAATCCACATAATAGTTATGGGCATTGACAATTACACACTAAAATAAACGAGTGTGGGTGCAGGTACGGTTACCTTAATAGCCACCCCTTATCATATCTGCATAATATATATTTATATAATTTTATTATTATTATTATTAGTATTATTATTATTATTATTATTATTATTATTATTATTATTATTATTGTTCTGGAATGGGCCGGCGCCTGCCCATCCGTCGGGAAGGTCCAGTCCAATACTGGTGTGGCCCAATAAGATCCAAGGTCATCCAACGTCAGGCAGACTCAAACCTCCCCGACATCGAGCACGTGCTGACAGGCTACGTCGAGCAGAGTCTGCATGCACCGGGGAAAGGCCACACCTTTCCCCACGATCTTCACGTACTCCTCCTCGCAAGGACACGTCACCATGTAACCTCCCACCTCCGAAAGAATCGGTCTGCCCATCTTTCAGAGATCTCAGGACCGTTACCCTAGGGAGAAGACCACATGCTGGTCTTCCTTACGCCACGTAAGCCCTGACAGTCACCTGGATTGGGCCTTGCAATCCAGCCTAGTGCAGGAGACCGTTGGCCTCGCGCAGGGGGCAGCCTATAAATACCCTCTCGCTTGAGAGGGTCAGGTTACACAATATTCTCTAACTCACCCTTTGCTTTTTCTTTACTTGCTTACTCCCTTTTCCTGACTTTGGCATCGGAGTACCTTGCAGGTACACCCCCCGGCTATTTCATCACCACCGGAGTTGCTGATCTCAAGACGTTGCTAGCCATTGGATCCCTTCTGATCAGGTAAGATCAGTGGTGCCGTCTGTGGGAACTCTAGTTTCCCCGTTTTCCTCATCGTAAAACCAAAGCAACCACTACTTTTTCCGACAACCATGGCCAGCACCCAACCTGGGAACAAGACTCCGGACACCGCCTTCACGCAGCTCGACAACGGAACCCACCGTGAGGACAATGCGGCCGTCCAAGTCTAAGAAGGCAACGTAAGGGACGGGCAGATTGCCTCTCCTTTCTCTGACGACGCGGCGTATGACGCCGCCCAACAGGACAACCCTCCGGTTGTCTACCTGCCAGTCAATGCACCGCCAAACGTTGATCTGGGCATGGTGGCCCTGTTCTCCTTGATCAATCAGACTAACCAATTGATCACCCAGCAGAACGAGAGGATCGAAGGCCTCGAGAGGGGCCGACCACGACGCTCTTCTCCGCGAAGACATCGTCGCCCACCATCTCCCAACCGTACTCCTTCCCCGCAAAGGACACCCTCGAAAGACTCTCGCAGCACTTCCCCACAACCTACGGGCCACCGACCGTGCCTGGAACGAACCACGGTGCTCCCCGACCAAGAAGAGGAGCAAAGCTAACGGCAAAAAGCTGAAGAGCCGTTCCAGGAATTCTCCTCGACGACATGGACCTGGTCGAGGCCATCACTCCCCATCACGGTCACCAGTCAGAAGTGATGAGGACAACCAGAGGACCCCTCTGTCTAGGGAGATTATGGACACCCGTATCCCTGTAGGGATGGAAAAGCCTCCGCCCCTGGGGACCTACAATGGCACAGTCGACCCCGACGATTATGTCGAGAGCTTCGAGGCCATGCTCGACTATAGGAATTTCCAGGGAGCTATTTAGTGCAGGATCTTCCCAACCACCTTCCGGAAAGATGCCATGACTTGGTACAAAAGCCTTGCACCTAAATCCATCACGGCCTAGAAGCAACTGAAGGAACGTTTCTCCAAAAATTTTACTGCGTCTCACCGCCATCCGAAGACGTTGGCCTCTTTGGAAAGCATCCTCCAGAACGAATCTCTCAGAGACTACATCGAGAGATTCAACCGCGAAGTTGTCGAGGTACCCACCACCGACGACATGAAAAAGTTCCTGATCGAACGGGGACTACGTCATGGGACCGAGTTCTCCAAGTCTGTGGGCATCTATAGATCTAGCAACTTGGAGGACCTCCTCCACCGAGCACAGTTGTACATCCAGTTCGAGGACTCGGAGGCTGTCCACGTTGCCCGAGACTCGCGACACCAAGAGGGCTCCCGCGGCCCTAGGGATGAAGACTCTGCTGCCCCCCGGCGCGGGGGAGAGAGAAGACGTGAATGCCATCCCAGGGACTCTCGCGAGCCGATAGGCCCATCTGGCCGGTTCACGGAGTACACTCCACTCAACGCTCCCCGCGATCGAATTCTCAACAAGTGCGCAAACTCAGAATTTCACAAAGGTGGTGTCCGTTTTTTGAAGCCGACACCCCACAAATTAAACACGGACAAGTCCAAATACTGCAGGTTCCATCGGAGCCATGGACATGTCACCCAAAATTGCATCCACCTCAAAGATGCAATTGAGATCCTCATAAAGGAAGGGCATCTCAAGCAGTATAAAAAGAGGAATGACGCTCCTCGCCAAGATGCCCGAGACAGGCAAAGTGTCGAGGACACGACACCCCCTAAAGGGAAAACCGACTGCAAGTCGCCCTCAGCGTCACTCGACCCAAGGACTTTTACGTCCCCGAGGGAATCGAGGACCCCAAGGCAGTTCGCAGCATGTGGGCGAGCTTCCCCCTGAAGACCCTGTCACTGTCCGCAGCACGTGGGAGAATTTCTCCACGGTGATGGTCATATCCGGCGGAGGCTTCGAGAAGGTCTTCGTCGGGTCGATCAATCGGAAATTTGACGAGCTGGAATCCGCGACCTCGGCGAAGACTACCACTTTCGAGAAGGTGCAAGGGAGATCAAACCCCATCACCTTCTACCTCGAGGAGCTTCCAGGCGGAACGCCCAACGCCACCATCCCCCTCTTGATCCGGACGCAGATGGCAAATTTTAACGTCCGCAGGATCCTGGTCGACCAAGGGAGCTCGGTGGACATCATGTACGCCCACCTCTTCGAGACCCTCCAGCTCGACGAGAAGCATCTGACCCCTTATGTGGGCTCAGATCTACAAGGGTTCAACGGCACCACCACCAGACCGTGGGGCTATGTTGAACTGATGGTCACTTTCGGGAGCGAGGACACTGTCCGACAAGTCAAGACACGCTTCTTGGTGGTCGAATACCCATCCCTCTACAATTGCATTCTGGGGAGGACCACTCTGGCCTAGCTCACAGCAGTACCATCGACAGTCCATCTGAAGATGAAGTACTACACGGCCAGGGGCCGGGTCGTCACTATTGTTAGACGATGGCTATGGATCTAAAAGGGGTTGAATAGATCCCTTGAGTTTTACACGCAAATAGTTTACAAAATTTATTTTTAAAAATTGTTTAATGGAAGCTACCACTGGATAGAACGTCTACAACGAACCTTCTACCAAAAGGATCGGATATGCGCGAATATATCACAGATGAGTATGGAAGAGAAAAATTCAGTTTTGAATACTACACTTAATAACGCAGTCAACAAAATATCTGTGGCTTAATGTTTGTTCCAATCCAATGAGGTAAAGTGATAAGCAATTAAAGGCAACAAGTTCGAATTTTGCTTTGAAACAAATTATCAAACACCTAGTGTGCGTAAACACACTAAGTGCAGAATTTCAGTGGAGGGTAATGTAAAGCTTCTCCAAGATACAATTCAAGGAATTGTATCAGTTTAACAAAATAGTTTATCAGCTTACAATTACTCTACGACAGAAATTTCGATGACTTGCGACTTCACAAATTCGAACGAACTGAATTGTAAATGAGTTAAGGAGAGAGATAACAAACGCGATTTGATTAGGAAGTTCCCCAATCATCCTCGCTTTGGGTACGTCTGCCCCCAACTCCACAAATGGAATTGATATATATATATATATATATATATATATATATATATATATATATATATATATATAGTTGTTGCAAATTGTTTATTACAAGAGAAAACAATGAACATCCAAACCCTCGAACGTCTTCGATCGTTGATGCATAATTTTCTCTTCCCTTGATTCGAGATGAATTAAGTCCTCCAAATATGGTTGATCCAATTACCGTCCCACGCTACTAAACCGAAATAAACCAGCGTTCTTCAGTTACCTTCACTCGGTCAATTGCGATCTACCAAGAATTCGAACCCCAACCTCCTTTCTACGATCCTCTAATTACAGCTACTAAATCGAACAATTGCGCCAATTTCCGGTTACCTTCGCCCAGCCGAATCCCTGTAGAAAGAACAGTTTGTGCAAAAACCCCCAAAATCTATCCGATTCTTGGAGGACAAAACCAACTGGTTTTATTCAAGAAACACCTGCCAAAGTCTCAACCCAGAAGATGAAGATTACACTTCCTAAATTCTGAACGTTATCATTTCGATCAATGGGCGACACAAACAAAGATGATTATGTGTGATTGTTTGTTTACACAATGAAGAAGATGAAGATGAAGAGAGAAATGACATATATCTTTCACGTTTCTTGTTGTTAGATAAAAGGGATGACCAAAACTATTTATATGAAAAAAATGACCAACAAAAATAATAATAGAAAAATAACAGAAAAAAAATTAAGTGAAAAATGCAGAGTTTTGAAGTCATGCGCTGACCTCCACTCTTCATGCGTCGACGCATGAGCAAGCATTTTCGTGTCCATTGAGTTGTGTGCTTTCCCGCAGGTTTTGGAGGTTAGCGCATGAAATTGGAGGTTAGCGCATGAACTGGAAGGGTCAGCGCATGAAGTCCAATTTTTCATGAAATTCAATTTTTCTGAGCATTTTCACCAGACCAAGACCAGAGACACATACTAGACACAACTAAAACGATAGTGGACATTTATTTTTGGGAAAGACAAGATCCTAAGCATCTAGACACATGAACAATAATGGTTAGACGCAATATGCCCGACACGTGTAGTGATACCGCTCAAATTACAGTCTAGTTTCTTACATGTTTGTTGACATCATTAAAACAAGGTAAATAGAAGAATATCCCTCACATACTCCCCCATTTTGATGATGGCAACACTGTCTTAGCTGTCATGAGATTTATAATTTGAGAGTGAGCAACATGAGAAAAGCTCCCCCTGTCTTTGACAGTAGTTTAGTAAAATTGCTGCATATGTTTGTTATTCTTCTCCCCCTTTGACAACATCAAAAAGAAGAAAAGACGGTGGTCAAAATAAATCATAATAATATGTAAAGGATCATCACAAATTTGCAACACACAGACATAAACAGACAAACACTTAAATAAAAACATAAATACAATACATTCAATCCGATAAAGTTCAAACAAATGGAAGCAACATTCAAAGGTCAACAGCAGAAAGGAAAAACAAAATAGAAATGCAAGCACAAATGATATATGATGCCCTAAACTATATGGCCTTCTCCCCCTGAATGGATGACCTCTTCCCCTATAGTATTGGCTTGGTGGTGGAAGGTCCTCTAGATGTAGGTTGAGTTCAATTAATGCACTGTTTAGGTTTCCAAGACTATTTTCCAGGTTCTGGTTTTGTTGAGTCAAGTTGGCGTCCATCTGATTGAAACGATTCATAGCGGCGTTGGTAAAATTGTTGAAGTTGGTAATGTGAGATAAAACTTGATCAGACAAATTGGTGAACTGTTCTTGCTGAGCAGAGTAACGAGTATCTTGCAGAGCTTGAAATTCTTGATGCTGAAGAGTCAAGTCGCTCAACCTAGCCAAAATTTCTTCAGAAGCTTGTGGATCATGCTGAGGCGGTGGAGTTGGAGGAGCAGAATTGTCAGGTTACTGCCATTCATAGTCCTCACCATAGATTGGAGGCACATAGGCGCTTTCATGCACAGTCCAGCAATTTTGTTGCCACTGACCCCAGCCCTGATTTTCAGAAGTTTCTTCAGGTTGATAGCCCATTCATGCCTCATTGTTTTCTTCTTGCATAGCCACATTTTCTTGCATAACCACATCTTCTTGCATGACCACATTTTCATCATTGAGAGCTTGATTTGCATTTCCTGGAATGCCCTCATCATCACTTCCTTCAAGGTGAACTGGTTCGTCATGTTCAGGATGGGTGGATCTTGGTCGATAAATGAACTTGTTCTCACGTGAATGCCAAAAGTAACCCATCATCGAAAGGGTTTTGGCAAGAAATTGTTGTTCAGCAGTAATATGAATGTGACAAATCTGCGGAGCAGGAAGATCAAAGTGATTCAAAATGTTTGCAACAGCAGATGCATAACCAAGTGCCAGAAATTTGTTGGAGCTGCGAGTAATGAACATCCGATAAGCAAAATAATAAGGCCAGTTAATTTTGATCTTATTCTTGAGGATATAGATGAGATGAACCTCTGCCTGTTCAACTCTTGAGTACCCTCTTTTCTTAGGCCTCAAGATGCGAGCAACAATCCACTGAAGAATACGTTCTTCAAATTTTAAATGACTAGTAGTCACACTTTTAGGAAATAAACCACTTGCCACAAAATCATCTGAATACGGTTCCCGCAACATCAAATTCAGAGCAGTTTTGAATTCATAGCCCTGAACAAAGGTTTTATCAGTAACCTTTGGGAGAGTTTCATCAGTGTCCAATACAAACAATGTAGACCATACATTATTGGTCACTTCAAATTCTGCATTATTCATAGAGAATTTAAATTCAGCCCTATGAAATTTGCCCTTGATCCCACAGTAGAACAACCGATTCAAATCTTCACTATATTTATCATCACATTCAACAAATTCACCAAGATTTTGAAAATTTATAAGTTTAGAAATCTCAGGAATGTGAAAATCTGGACCCATCAGAGGATAAAAGCCATGTTGTCTTATAACAACACGATTACAAAATAGTTCCTCAAAAGGAATAGTTAGCCTTTCAGAAATTAAAGACTTAAAGGTTACCCGTTGTGAAGATGATGATGTTCTGGTTGGTGCTGATTGTGAAGATGATCCTCTTGTTCCCCTTCTACTAGGGTTTCTTCTTGAAGCCATGGTTGAAGAAAAATTGAAAGAGGATGATGACACTTGATTTTCGCTGAGAGTAAAGAGGAGATATGTGCAGCCCTTAGAAAACCTTGTAGCAGTAATATAGAAGATTTTCTCTTGGTGGGTTTTTTTATTTTTAGGGTTTTGATGAGGATTTAGTGGAGAGTAATTGTTATTGATGAGGTTTAATGGAGGAAGATAGGGAGAGATTGACCATAAAATCTAATGAAGTGACATGCAATAACCATAGATTAATGTGCAATGAGAATATGTAGAGATACTAGACAATGCTAGGTCGGCGCACGCGTCCTAGTAAAGTAGGAAGTCTGGACTTTTGATTTATGCGTCGACCTATGAATCTGTGCGTCGGCGTATGATTCATGAAGTTTCTGAAAAAAATGTTGAACATGTAGTTATGCGTTATTCCGAAAATTTACTAGGTCAGCGCATGAATCTATGCGTCGACGCATGAACATACAGAAGTGAAATTTTGCAAATTTTTAAGTTCCAACCAGATAAATAGACATATACACATACAGAACAAAACATCCACATGAACGATAAGTGCTCAAGATGCAATAAACATCAAGATTAGAGTAATTAATATGGCACAAAATATTGATAAACATCTATAAATCGGAACGATATTACCTTGATCATCATAACGATAAGATCCCTCACATATGGCTAAATATCTCTTTGCATTGTTAGTTAAAAGAATAAAAAAGCATGTATATATGTGAAGATCACTACTCTAAAGGATTATTAAGCACGATCCGAGATATCGAGAATGCCAAGTTCCCTACGGATGTGAAAGAAAGGCTCTGTAGCTAATGGTTTTGTGAAAATATCAGCAAGTTGATTCTTAGTGTCAACATGCTCAAAAATAACATCACCTTTCTCTACATGATCCCTAAGAAAATGATGGTGTATTTCGATATGCTTGGTGCGTGAATGTAGTACAGGGTTCTTAGTTAGATTAATCGCACTAGTGTTGTCGCACAAAATTGGAATACTTTCAAGTTTTAAGTTGAAATCAAGTAATTGTTGTTTAATCCATAAGACTTGAGCGCAACAACTACCGGCGGCAACGTATTCCGCATCGGCTGTTGACAAAGTAACGGAAACCTGTTTCTTGCTGTGCCAACTCACCAAGGAATTTGCAAAAAAGTGACACGTGCAACTAGTACATTTCCTATCCAACTTGCACCCGAAAAAGTCGGAATCGGAGTAGCCAACTAAGGAACAAACACTACCTTTGGAATACCACAGCCCATACTTTGGAGTACCAGAGAGGTATCGAAGTATGCGCTTAACTGCCTTTAGGTGGGATTCCTTGGGATGTGCCTGATACCTCGCACACATGCATACACTAAACATTATATCGGGACGTGATGCAGTAAGATAAAGAAGAGACCCTATCATACCTCGATACTTCTTTACCTCAACATCCTTACCCTTTTCGTCACGATCAAGATTAGCACTTGTAGGCATATGAGTATCTATTGCTTTGTAGTTCAGCATATCAAAACGTTTTAGTAACTCAAGACAATATTTTGTTTGACTCACGAATGTGCCCTCTTCAAGTTGTTTGATTTGCAATCCGAGAAAATATTTGAGCTCCCCCATCATGCTCATTTCAAACTCCCCCTGCATCAAACTAGAAAACTCCTTGACCAAGGTCATGTTAGTAGACCCAAATATGATATCGTCAATATAAATTTGTACCAAAATTAAGTGTTTTCCTTGATGTTTAATAAAGAGGGTTGTGTCAACCTTTCCTCTTGAATGCCCTTGATCTAGTAGAAATTTGCTTAGACGTTCATACCAAGCCCCAGGGGCTTGTTTAAGTCCGTACAGAGCTCGTTTGAGTTTATAGACATGATCAGGATATTCGTGGGATTCAAAACCCGGAGGTTGGGCTACATAAACCTCTTCATTTATGTATCCGTTAAGGAACGCACTTTTAACATCCATTTGGAATAATTTAAAGTTCTTTGTGCAAGCATAGGCAAGTAGAAGGCGTATGGCCTCGAGTCGGGCAACCGGCGCATAAGTTTCCTCATAGTCGATTCCTTCCTCTTGGTTATAGCCTTGCGCTACAAGCCTAGCTTTGTTACGCGTTATTACTCCATTTTCATCAAGTTTATTCCTAAACACCCATCGGGTGCCAATTACTCGATGATCTCGCGGAGGGGGGACAAGGTCCCAAACCTCATTTCTCCTGAATTGATTTAGTTCATCTTGCATTGATAGAAACCAATGCTCATCGAGTAACGCCTCCTTAGCGTTTTTAGGTTCAACTTGGGAGACAAAAGTAGAGTAATAACAAAATTTACTAAGTTTAGAGCGAGTAGTTACTCCCTTAGAGATATCACCAAGAATGTTGTCAATTGGATGGTCTTTTGAAGACTTCCAAGCTGGAGGAAGTTCATCTTTATTAGCATGATGATCATCCTCACTTTTCACTGGTTGGTGATCCTTTTCCTCCTCAATACGTACTGCTTCAGGCTGATCAATTCCCTTATCAGTGTCCTTGAGTATGTCTTCAGTAGGTACACCTGCACCATGAAAAGAACTACCTTCTCCAACATTTCTCGGATAAGACTCGTCAAAAGTAACATGAACTGACTCTTCAACTATGCGTAACCTCTTATTATAATTCTATATGCTTTACTTGACTGAGAGTATCCAAGAAAAATACCCTCATCGGCCTTGGCATCAAATTTACCAAGAGTCTCTTTCCCATTGTTTAACACAAAGCATTTGCAACCAAATACATGAAGGTGAGAGATGTTTGGCTTACGCCCTTTTAAAAGTTCATATGGTGTCTTGTTTAGAATAGGTCGGATGAGCACCCTATTCAAAACATAACAAGCTCTACTTATGGCGTCGGTCCAAAAGTATTTTGGTAATCCACCATCATTGATCATAGTCCTTCCAAGTTCTTCTAAAACTCTATTTTTACGTTCCACTACCCCATTTTGTTGAGGGGTACGTGGTGTAGAAAAATTATGATCAATTCCGTTGGAATCAAAAAATGCTTCAAATAAATGATTTTCAAACTCACCCCCATGGTCACTTCTAATTGACCCAATGTTTGTGTTTAACTTGTTCTGAGATAACTTAGCAAATCGTTCAAAGGCCGAAAAGGTATCACTCTTATTTGCTAAGAAAATTGTCCAGTAAAACCTAGAAAAATCATCGACTATAACAAGCCCACAATAGTTACCACCTAGACTTTTAACCCTAGATGGTCTAAAGAGGTCCATATGGAGGAGCTCAAGGGGTCTCATAGTTGAAACGATGTTTTTAGATTTGAATGAGATCCTTGTTTGCTTCCCCATTTGACACACAAGGTGATCCTTTGTGAATTTAATTTTGGGCAAACCGATGACTAGGTCTTTAGAGACAATTTTGTTAAGCAAATCAAAATTGATGTGAGCCAACCGTCTATGCCACAACCATGAATCTTCATTCATAGCGACTAGACACTTGTCTCCATTCAACGATACCTCATTTAAGTCTAGCATGTAGACGTTGTTCACTCTCAAGCCCTTAAACACGTTCTTTTTGTCGCTATCTTCAACTATGCAACAATCCTTTGAAAAAGATACTTTATAATTCTTGTCACATAGTTGACTAATGCTTAAAAGGTTTTGTCTAAGGCCTTCCACAAGCAGCACATCAGAGATAGTAGCAGATGAGGGGTTACGTACACTACCTTTGCCGAGAATCTGTCCCTTGTTGTTATCTCCGTAGGTAACAAACCCCTTTTTCTTCGCCACAAAGTCGATAAAAATAGATATGTCTCCGGTCATGTGTCTCGAGCAGCCACTATCCAGAACCCATCTTCTTTCGGTGGTCTCAAGACTTTGTACCTATAAAAACAATTAAGGGAGAGTAGGTACCCAATTCTCATTGGGTCCTTTAAGGTGAGTGAAACCAAGACCACACTTGGGCAACCATTGGTAGATGCCTTTCGGAACAAGAAACCTTCTGAAGCGACATTTCGCAATAGTATGACCAGGCTTACAACAGTAAAGACAATTACGGTTCATTTGGAATTTACTTTTGCTATCACTATCTCGAATCACATAAGTATACTTTTGATATGGATTATTCATGCTTTCACGAAAATGTGATCGATCAATAGCAAACGTAACTTTTGGCTTAAGAGCCTTGTCCAATTTGGCCTTGAGGGTTCTCACCTCTCGTTGCCAAATATGACAAGTGTCACAGCCCCAATTAAACCAAGAGGTAGAATCCTCTTCAACCTTGGATTTTGATGTGTCCACTATAGAGTTTTTGAGAGCTTCCAATTCCTTTTCGGAATCGGAAACCTTCTTCTCCAAATACGTGAAAATCCTTTTATTTGAGGCTAAACGTTGAAATGCTTCCTTAGCCTCATAGTGTAACATGTCAAAAGCCTTTCGTAACTCTAAATGCGATGTAGTATTAACATGATCATATTTAGAATGCTTTACCTCTTTTGCTTTGTTGTGGCGTGCCATAAGACAAAAGTTAACAGATTCACTTTCGTCACTTGAGGAATCATCTTTCTCCGACTCACTATCGCTTTCCCAAGCGATGTATGCTTGTCGAGACTTGTTGGAATTTTTGTTTGAGCGACTCTTGTCATTATCCTTATCTTTGTCTTTCTTTAGAGATGGACAATCCGGCTTGTAGTGCCCGGATTTTCCACAGTTGTAGCATGTACCTTTTACCTTGCCATTTTTATTTCCTTTGCTTCTAGATTGCTTCCTAAACTTGACTAGATTTCTATCCGAGTGTTGAATATCGTTCTTACGAACATATCTATTGTATCTATTCATAAATAAGTCCATATCATCACTGGATTCTTCATCTTTATCATTGTTGGTTTCATCATCACTTAGCTCTTGATGTGTGGACTTTGAACAAGAAGCCTTAAGAGCTATCGACTTCTTCTCCGTATCTTTTGCCTTCTCTTTCTTGATACTCTTTTCATGTTTATCCAAGCTAATGAGCACTTGCTCATGCTCATCGAATTTACCAAAGAGTGTTGTAAGGTCTAGTGTAGCAAGATCATTGGCCTCCTTGATAGCGGTGACCTTCGATTGCCATTCCCTGTTAAGACACCTCAGAATTTTGTTAGTAGAAACCTCATTTGGAATTGGTTTACCAAGAACATGCAATTTGTTGATGATGTGAGTAAATCGTTTTTGCATATCCGCAATGGTTTCCCCTTGCTTCATGTAAAACAAATCAAACTCTTGCGTTAGTGTATTAATACAAGCCAACTTAACATCATTAGTGCCTTCGTGGGCTACTTGTAAAGCATCCCACATGGCTTTGGCCGTTTCACAATGGGAGACTCGATAATACTCGTCAACTCCCAAGGAGGAGATGATCATATTATGAGCCTTTCAATCATAGTTGTACTTTTTCTCGTCCTCCTCAGTCCATTGAGCTTCGGGTTTAGGAACGACAACGCCTTCCGCGTTAGTCATAGTAATTTGCATGGGACCGTTTAAAATAACGTTCCAAACCTTCCGATCGTTGGAATTAATATGAACGCGCATACAATCCTTTCAGTAGCTGTAATTTTCGCCTGTAAAAACTGGAGCTCTATTATAAGCCCCTTTAGGTTCGTTCGCCATGATCCAAGAAGTTTTACCGAAGCACCAAAATTAACCGGAGCTTGTGATACCACTTGTTAGATGATGGCTATGGATCTAGAAGGGGGGTTGAATAGATCCCTTGAGTTTTACACGCAAATGGTTTACAAAATTTATTTTTAAAAATTGTTTAACGGAAGCTACCACTGGATAGAACGTCTACAACGAACCTTCTGCCAAAAGGATCGAATATGCGCGAATATATCACAGATGAGTATGGAAGAGAAAAATTCAGTTTTGAATACTACACTTAATAATGCAGTCAACAAAATATCAGTGGCTTAATGTTTGTTCCAATCCAATGAGGTCAAGTAATAAGCAATTAAAGGCAACAAGTTCGAATTTTGCTTTGAAAGAAATTATCAAACACCTAGTGTGCGTAAACACACTAAGTGCAGAATTTCAGTGGAGGGTAATGTAAAGCTGCTCCAAGATACAATTCAAGGAATTGTATCAGTTTAACAAAACAGTTTATCAGCTTACAATTACTCTACGACAGAAATTTCGATGACTTGCGACTTCACAAATTCGAACGAACTGAATTGTAAAAGAGTTAAAGAGAGAGAGAGAGAACAAACGCGATTTGATTAGGCAGTTCCCCAGTCGTCCTCGCTTTGGGTACGTCTGCCCCCAACTCCACAAATGGAATTGATATATATATATATATATATATATATATATATATATATATATATAGTTGTTGCAAATTGTTTATTACAAGAGAAAACAATGAACATCCAAACCCTCGAACGTCTTCGATCGTTGATGCAGAATTTTCTCTTCCCTTGATTCGAGATGAATCAAGTCCTCCGAATATGGTTGATCCAATTACCGTCCCATGCTACTAAACCAAAAGAAACCATAGTTCTTCAGTTACTTTCACTTGGTCAATTGCGATCTACCAAGAACTAAAACTCAAACCTCCTTTCTACGATCCTCTGATTACAGCTACTAAACCGAACAATTGCGCCAATTTCCAATTACCTTCGCCCATCCGAGTCCCTGTAGAAAGAACAGTTTGTGCAAAAACCCCCAAAATCTATCCGATTCTTAGAGGACAAAACTAACTGGTTTTATTCAAGAAACATCTGCCAAACTCTCAACCCAGAAGATGAAGATTACACTTCCTAAATTCTGAACGTTATCACTTCGATCAATGGGCAACACAAACAAAGATGATTATGTGTGATTGTTTGTTTACACAATGAAGAAGATGAAGATGAAGAGAGAAATGACATATATCTTTCACGTTTCTTGTTGTTAGATAAAAAGGATGACCAAAACTATTTATATGAAAAAGATGACCAACAAAAATAATAACAGAAAAATAACAGAAAAAATTAAGTGAAAAATGCAGAGTTTTGAAGTCATGCGCTGACCTCCACTCTTCATGCGTCGACGCATGAGCAAGCATTTTCGTGTCCATTGAGTTGTGCGCTTTCCCGCAGGTTTTGGAGGTTTGCGCATGAAATTGGAGGTTAGCGCATGAACTGGAAGGGTCAGCGCATGAAGTGCAATTTTTCAGGAAATTCAATTTTTTTGAGCATTTTCACAAGACCAAGACCAGAGACACATACTAGACACAACTAAAACGATAGTGGACATATATTTTTGGGAAAGACAATATCCTATGCATCTAGACACATGAACAATAATGGTTAGACGCAATATGCCCGACACGTGTAGTGATACCGCTCAAATTACAGTCTAGTTTCTTACATGTTTGTTGACATCATTAAAACAAGGTAAATAGAAGAATATCCCTCACAACTATGCACGGGGACATTGAAGCAACCAGGAGGTGCTTCGACGCCGCGACCAAGGGCCTAAGTTCCATCAACACCAAACCCAATGTCGGAGCGAAGTCATTCCCGGACACGGTACAGAAGCCGCTTCCTCACGTTAACACGGCCAACCTCGACAGGAGGTTCCCCGGCGAGCAGGAAGAAGGCGGAGCAGCTAACCACGACCTCCCAGCCGAAGCCAACGGGCAGCCTCTCCACCCAACCAGCCCCATCCCAGACGGAGACTTCGAGCTCCTCGCCCTCGGAGACGATCTAGACCGGAGCGTGAAGATTGTCACTGGACTCCCCGACCTGGCGAAGAAGTAGCTGAAGGCATGTCTCTGGGAGAACGCTGATCTGTTCGCGTGGAGCGCATTCGAGATGCCTGGCCTCGACCCAGAAGTGGCCTGCCATCAGCTCACTGTAGATCCGGCCGCTAGGGCCATAGTACAACGTAGGCGTACGCAGTCTCCCGAAAAAGCGGAGGCTGCTGAAAAAGCTGTAAAAGACCTCTTAGAGGCAAATTTCATTTTGGAGGCCAGGTACACAACCTGGTTGTCCAATGTTGTACTTGTCAAAAAGAATAATGGAAAATGGAGGATGTGTGTTGACTATACCGACCTTAACCGGGCATACCCGAAAGATTCTTATCCTTTACCTAACATCGACCAACTGGTCGACAATTCTGCAGGTTTCAAACTATTATCCTTCATGGACGCCTACTCGGGGTACAACCAAGTCCCCATGGCTAAGGCCGACAAGCAGCACACTGCCTTCATGACCGAGTTGGGCAATTACTACTACAACGTAATGCCTTTTAGCCTGAAGAACGCCGACGCGACCTACCAACGGATGATGAACAAAGTCTTCTAGGGAGAGATCGGCGACATGCTCGAGGTCTACATGGATGACATGATCGTCAAATCCGCAGAAGAAGTCGACCATGCTGCCCATCTCAAGAAAGTCTTCGACGCGGCAAGGAAATGTCGGATGAGGTTCAACCCCGACAAATGCACCTTCGGCGTCAGGGCGGGCAAGTTCCTCGACTTCTACCTCACAGACCGAGGAATCAAGGCAAATCCTGACAAGTGCAGGGCTTTCTCCGAGATCCCGACCCCGAACTCAAAGAAGTCGATATAATCGTTGAATGAGATATTGACCGCACTTTCCCGCTTCATCGCCAAATATGCACAATACGCACTCCCATTTTTCAAGCTTCTACGACAGAAAGCCATGTTCGAATGGACTGAGGAATGCGAGCAAGCGCTCCTCCACCTCAAGCAATTCCTTTCACAACCCCCGATTCTCTCCCGACCAGATAACGGGGAGACGCTATTTATGTACCTCGCTATCACGAGCGAAGCAGTCAGCGCTATCCTTATCCAGGAAACCCCTGACGGGCAGAAGCCGATTTACTTCACCAGCAAGGCCCTCCAAGGCCCCGAGCTCAGGTATCAGCAGATCGAGAAAGTCGCCCTGGCCCTCGTCACCGCTGCCAGAAGGCTACGACACCACTTCTTGGCCCACACAGTCATGGTAAGGACCGAGCAGCCCATAAGACTACTCCTCGGTCGACCAGACATAGCATGGAGGATGCTCAGATGGTCGCTCAAAGTTGCTGAGTTTGACATTCAATATAAAGGAAGAAAGGCCCTGAAGGCTCAAGTGCTGGCCGACTTCGTGGCAGAAATGACCCTCCCGGAACCTTCGACAAATGGATCCCAGAAGTGAACGATCTACGTCGATGGGGCATCCAGCTCGAAAGGTAGCGGGGCGGGCATCATCCTCGAAAACGAGGAAGGCATCCTGATCGATGTTTCCCTCACATTGTCCTTCCCGACGTCGAACAACCAGGCTGAATACGAGGCTTTCCTCGTCGGACTACGGTTGGCTGAAGACATCGGCGCCGAAGAAGTCAAAATTTTCACCGACTCCCAGCTAGTGGCCTCCCAGGTTCGAGGACAGTACCAAGCCAAGAACGAAAGCCTCGTCGAATACCTGACCCAGGTGAAGGAAAAGATGAAAAACTTCACCGCAGCGGAAGTAACCCACATCCCGCGCAAGCACAACACCCGAGCATATGTCTTGTCCAAACTGGCGAGCACAAAGAAGAAAGGTGGAAACAAATCCGTCATACAAGAAGTGCTTTCACGCCCAACCATCGTCAAACCCGTCCTCGCGACTGACTTGAACGCCATCGGGGACAACAACTGCTGGATGACGCCGGTATACGAGTATCTCACCACTGGAAGGCTGCCCGACGATCCCAAGGAGGCCGGAGTGGTTAAGCGACGGGCATGCTCTTATACCATCGTCGAAGACAAACTGTACCGATGAGGCTTCTCGATCCCCCTTCTCAGGTGCTTCGAAGAGTCCAAGGTCCCCGGCATACTCCAGGAAATTCATGAGGGGATCAATGCACAACACCTCGGCAGACGGTCCTTAGCCCACAAGGCTTTACGAGTAGGGTACTACTAGCCCACCATGCAGCAGGACGCCAAGGAGCACGTCAAGAAGTGCGACAGATGCCAACGACACGGGGACTTGCACTTGGTCTCACCCAGCGAGCTCAAAACACTGTCGTCCCCGTGGCCGTTTATGTGGTGGGGAATAGATATCCTCGGGCCCTTCGTCGTGGGGTCATACCAAAATAAGTACCTGATCGTCGGCGTGGATTATTTTACGAAGTGGATCGAGGCGGAAGCCCTGGCCAAAATCACGACTCACAATATACTACGTTTCTACAAGAGGGACATACTCGCCCGATTCGGCATGGCCCAAACGATTATCACAATGGGGCACAGTTCACCGACAAGAACTTCCAAGACTTCGTCACCAAGCTGGGCACGAAGCAGCACTTCACGTCAGTCGAGCACCCTTAAACGAATGGGCAAGCTGAAGCGGCGAACAGAGTAATCTTGCGAGGACTGAAACGCCGACTAGGCGACACCAAGAAAAGGCGGGTCGAGGAGCTGCACAACATCCTCTGGGCCTACCGAACAACCCCGTACTCCACTACCAGGGAGACCCCCTTCCGCTTGACTTACGGAATAGAGGCGGTGATCCCCGTGGAAATAAGGGAACCCTCGAGGAGAATGGAATCTCCCCTTGACGAGGAGAGAACGATGAGGCCCTAAGGGAGGAGCTCGACTTTGCCGAGGAGATAAGGCCCGACGCATCCCTCCAAGAAGCGTCACTTAAGCAGAAAATAACTCTACATTATAACAACAAAGTTATTAAACGTGATTTTCAAGTAGGCACCCTCGTCCTACGAAGGAACCAGAAAAATTTGCGAGAAGGCAAGCTCACCACGAACTAGGAGGGCCCCTACTGCGTCCGCGCGAAAACGGGGACAGGAGCCTACTACCTCTAAAATCTACACGGGGAGGAACTTGCTCGACCATTGAATGCTGAGAAGCTTAAACAATACTACAGTTAAGCACTGCCCGCGACACGGCCACGTCGCGATTACGGGGGCGCACTAAGGTACAAGCGCGACTCCCCTCCACTAGACAAGAAGATCAAAGGCCGCGTTGTGTGTGCGCGAAGACCCTCGATCCGACGAGGATATCTCGACCGACCTCCTTCGTCATCGTACCAACCAGGAAGAACACCCAGCTCGCGATGGGAAGTTCACGCCACGAGGCTAAGACCTCGACCGAGCTCCTAGCCTTGCTGAAGGTCGGAATACGCCTCCAGCCACTCGACCAGTTCCCCACACACTCGAGGATAAACAAAGTCGAGCAAACCCCTAAACTACCAAATTACTTAGACAAAAACAATAAATATATCAAGCAAACAAGCATCACACACACAAATAAGCAAAAGTCAAAACATTAAACCGGGCAGAAGCCTATTGTGCAAATAGTACAAAAATATCGTGAGGCCCCTGGCACGCAGGCCGGGCAATTACGAAATTCGCGGCACGCAGGTCGAACCAAACAAGGTCAAAAGAAAAATGGCATGCAGGCCGAGCAAACTAAATAACTATACAACGATCTCTTCCTCAATACGGGTACCAGTATCCCCGTCATACTCCTCGTCCTCCCCCGGTACGACCACCTTACCATCGACCACGCCATGGAACGGGCTGACTCTGTCAAGTGCAAGCTGGGCGTCTGGGTTCTCAGCCTCGATCTACGCCGCGACACTTTTGAAGCCCACCTAGAGGCCTTCCAAACAGTCCTGCTGAAGGTCCCCAATCTTCACGATCAGGGCACCACGGCTGACGAAACCCTTCTCTTCTGTTGTCTCATCCTCTGCAGGACGGGCAGCAGCTTCTAGCTCAGTAACCCTGGTTCGGAGGCGTTCCCGCTCCTCCTGAGTTGTCTTCAGTTCAGCATTAGTTCTCGTACTTCAACTGGGCCTCCTGCAGGTCACTCTCAGCTTTATCCTTTTCCTTCTCGAGGGCATTATATTCGTCCCTCAGCTTTTGCAGATCGGAAGCAGGGCATGTCTCATCATTCAGAACCAAGGCGGTCTCAAAGATTCGCGCCATGGCCGCCATATCTTCGACGAACACCTTCTTCCTGCCCATCTTATCGGCCGCCAAGATCGTCTTCATTTCGGCCTCGGTAACAGCGGGGGGACTCCCTCCTAAGAAGTCCCACTGAAGGTGACAGACGGGCAGCATGAACTTCTCCGTTGGAACAGGGTCCTCGAGATCCACGAGGATAGGTCCCTCAGTGCGCGTATTCTTGGCAGGGGTTCCCTCCGGGGGGAGACTGACTGCATTATAGGGAGGAAGAACCACTTGTCTCCCCAATCGGCACCGCCATCTGGATAACCTCCTGGACCCGGCCCTTACTCCTCTTGGCGCCCCGTGTGGTGACCAGCTTCAAGATAGGCTCGGTGGCATTCTACATTTGACCTGCGACAAAAGACCAGAAACAAGTAAGTATAAGAAAATGAAATAAAGTGAGCGCCCGAGCAAGGCTACGGGCTACTACCTAGGAACCTCTTGGCCTCGTCCAGGGACTTGCACTCGAGGAGGGCCTTGATGTTGATGTAACGAGGTTCGGTCATGATCTGTCCCCATACGTCGAGGAGGAAACTCCCATCTCGGGTTATACATTCGGACCGATTAAAGCCAGCAACATACTGGACCATCTTCGCAAACGCCTCCTTGTGCTTCACGATGTAGGCCTCTGTGCCACTCAAGAAGTGCGCCTCCTCCCACTCCAAGGGGCACTTGGACGCAAACCTCTCCTCCCCAGCGTCGTTGATCATGATGTTGTAGAGTGACCCCACGGCCTCGTGAGTGGCGGGCATGACATAATAGACCTTGTCCTTGAAGCACCGGACAGGCTCAGAGTACGCCTTGAACAGCTTCTTCGGCTGCTTGAAAGAGACCCAACTATGTCGGCCCTGGTTGGTTGCCCGCTGGAGGTGGAATGTACGAAAGAAAAGAGGGAGAGTGGTCCCAATACCCAGGTAGTCATACACGAGCTCGAACATTTGCATGAAGGCCAACGCGTTAGGGTGGAGCTGGGAGGGCGCCAAATGTAACCAGTTAAACACCCCCCGTTGGAAGTCGTTGAAGGGGAGACGAATGTCGACCTCCTTAAAAGCGAACTTGTACATGGGGAACCTCAAGCCCCAATAGCTCGAGCATATATGATGGTGTTCTCTGGGTTTGTACACTGTCCAGCTCCCTCGTTCGCCTATGGCAGCGTCCTCGACGATTATGAAGGCATCTGTGTCATCCAAGGCAAACCGCAACCTGATTCGTAATGGCTCATCCCCTGCCCAATCAGCGGGCGTACGAAGAGGATCCTCCCTGGGTTGCTGGACGGGCTCGGCCAGGTCGGGCTCCATGTCTATTTTAATAATGCCCGCGATCCTCACAGCCATTTTACCTGAAAAGCAGAGGAAACCGGTGAATTCGATAGCCTAGATCAAATCCACCCTTCCACCGCTGGTCAAGTGAAAGGGTGAGGAAACAACGCAGGGAACTGCCTGGGAAAACGCCCCCTCGACCACGGGGATCGGCGGCTACGCACAAGTGGGTTCGGTACCTTTATCTCGTTCACCCAACATACTCGACGACATCGTTTCATATCTCGGGGGATTCAACCCACGTCCTCGGGACATTCATCATGTCCCCGGGGGACTCATCCCAACTCCCCGTTGGATTCATCAGAAACCTAAAGGAGCTCCGCCGTTTTTGCCGAAAACTCCGTGGCCTCCTCGGGAACTTCATCAGTTCACCAGAAAAACCACCGTAGAAAAATAAAACGGAAAGAGAAGAAGGTGCAGAGGCTTACTTTAGACGGTGGTTGAGTGACGTCCGGTACGGCGGAGTGCAGCAGCGCGCGGTGGCGTACGGCGGAAGGACGGCTACGATTAATGGAAAATGGAGAGAGACGACTCAGAGCGAAAAAGGTGGAAACGTGCAAATGACATGAACTCAAACCCTTTTATAAGACCCCCACGGGACTCGAGGCATCCCTAGGCTCTTGAGTGCCCTAGGCCTAGCCGCCCCTAGGCATTGATGGCGGGCGACCCGTGGCACTCAGATGCCCACGCGCGTCTTTCCCTCTCCCTCACAGTCCTCGAACCTTCTCCCCGTCGAACACTCCTCTCTATTGATCCCCGGCGTCGTCACCAAATCGTTACTACGGGAGCATTACCCCATATGACAAACCTCCTCGACATCCAGGCTGACCCTTAAGTCATTACTCCGACAATTCTGAGCAACGACTTGGGGGCTCCTGTTCTGGACTGGGTCGGCGCCTGCCCAATACTGGTGTGGCCCAATAAGATCCAAGGCCATCCAACGTCGGGCAGACTCAAACCTCCTCGACATCGAGCACGTGCTGACAGGATACGTCGAGCAAAGTCTACATGCATCGGGGAAAGACCACACCTTTCCCCACGATCTTCACGTACTCCTCCTCGCGAGGACACGTCACCATGTAACCTCCCACCTCCGAAAAAATCGGTCTGCCCTTCTTCTAGAGATCTCGAGACCGTTACCCCAGGGCGAAGACCACGTGCTGGTCTTCATTATGCCACGTAAGCCCTGGAAGTCACCTGGATTGGGCCTTGCAATCCAGCCCAGTGCAGGAGACCGTTGGCCTCGCGCTGGGGGCAGCCTATAAATATCCTTTCGCTTGAGAGGGTCAGGTTACGTAATATTCTCTAACTCACCCTTTGTTTTTCTGTACTTGCTTACTCCCTTTTCCTGACTTTGGCATCGGAGTACCTTCTAGGTACACCCCCCCCCCCCCCCCCCCCCCCCCCGCCGCCGTTTCATCACCACCGGAGTTGTTGATTTCATGACGTTGCTGGCCACTGGATCCCTTCTGATCAGGTAAGATTAATTATTATTATGTTAATTTATCATTTTTATTAAATACATCACTATTGAACTTATAGACATTTTAATATAAATGTTTGTTTGTTTTTTAACTAAACAATAACAACTTTGAATTTTTTTTAATGTTATCGAAAAAATTTAAAATGACATGATAAATTAAAATTGATTGATCATTTTTTATTAGAATTACATATAATCAGGTATGAGTATGAGTACTTAAGCATCTATAAATTACAGGTACGAGTACAAAAGTTAGTGTTCACTCATGTATGAGATCGAATACGAAAATTTTTTTTAACTGTGGATATAAGGACTAATAGCATAGTATACTGCACAAATTTTATCCATTATCAACACTACTTGTACCTACTATACTAAACAATAATAAATAAAATAAATAAATATATAAACTCATTAAACAAAACTTATAATATAATTAATTAAATTTTAAAAAATAAAGTAAAAAATTTCTTATGGTAAAAAAAATAGTTATAAGTTTGATTTTGAAAAATTAACGACTATATTTATTATAATTGGTGCCATGTCACTTAACATAGACCTCGCCTTATGATAAACATTTTGTAAATAGTCTGATTAAAGACTTAAAGAAACTTATGGATTCGGTGGAGGGAGTGAAGGAAGAGGTTTACAGGTATTACAAAGGTGCTTATTCTGAACCAGTGAAGAATAGACCGATTTTAGAAGACTGTATTTTCAATAGTCTTTCTGAGATGGATGCTAAGTTCCTCGAGTCTCCATTCACTGAAGAGGAAATAAAGGCTGCAGTTTGGAGTTGTGACGATTTCAAAAGCCCTGGGCCTGACGGGTATAACCTTAATTTCATCAAAAAGTGTTGGAATATTATGAAATCTGATATTGTTCTTCTTTTCAAAGATTTTCATGGAAGAGCTTTTCTCCCTAAAGCTTATACGTCTGCTTTTTTAACTCTTATCCCAAAAGTAGATATTCCTCTGAATCTTGGAGATTACAGGCCCAAATGTTTAGTTGGTAGTATCTACAAGATCTTATCTAAACTTCTTGCTCTTAGATTCAAATCAGTGATTGGTAAAGTAATTTCTCCATGCCAATCTGCTTTCGTTCTTGATAGAAATCTCTTGGATGGGGTGGTGATCGCCAACGAAACTTTGGATATGGCAAGAAGAGATAAGCTGGATTGTATCTTCTTCAAGGTGGATTTTGCGAAAGCTTACGATTGTGTAAGCTGGAACTTCCTCCGTATCATGTTACAGAAGCTGGGATTTGGGTCGAGGTGGTGTAAATGGATGGATGCGTTAATTTTCAGAAGTCATCTTTCTGTGCTCGTCAACGTTAGTCCAACTTACGATTTCAAAGCTGAAAGGGGTCTTCGTCAAGGGGATCCTCTAGCCCTTTTTCTCTTTTTGATGGTTGCAGAGGGTCTTAAAGGTCTCTTGTCGAAGGCGGTTGATAACGGTAGTTTCGAAGGATTCAGACTGAATAACGACGTGGTTGTTGATATGATTCAATACGCTGACGACACTCTCATTATAGGAAAGGGAACTTGGCGTAATTTGTGGTGCATTAAATCTGTTTTAAGAGGCTTCGAGTTGATTTCCGGACTGAAAGTAAACTTTTGCAAAAGCAGACTTATCGGATTGAATGTCAACAATCATTTTCTTTCAGCTGCTTCCTTTTTCCTCTCCTGTAAGATAGAAATCGCATCCTTTTCTTTCTTAGGAATCCCAATAGGATTCAATCCTAGGAGGATTAAAGGTTGGAATCCTATTATAGAGAAAATTAAAAAGAAATTGAATCTCTGGAGAGCTAGATCCTTATCGCTGGCTGGGAGGGTGGTGCTAATCAATGCTGTTCTGTCTAGCTTGCCTACTTTTTGGTTCTCCTTTTACAAGGCTCCTAAGGCGATTTTGAAGAAGGTTGATTCAATTAGGAGTAATTTTCTATGGGGAGGAGCTGAGGAGAAGAATAAAATACATTGGATAAGTTGGGACATATGCTGTTCTCCGAAGTCGAAAGGTGGTCTCGGCATCAGAAAAATGGAAGAATTCAACTTAGCTTTGTTAACTAAATGGAAGTGGAAGATGGTTGCTGAAAAACCTGCTTTGTGGAAAGATGTTCTGATGACTAGATACGGAGCTATCCAACATCATGTTTTAACAGACATTTGGGTGCCTCAGTGTTCTTCTTCTCAGTGGTGGAAAGATCTAATCAACAGTGGGAAGTCTCTTTCTAACATTAGTTTTTATTTTGCAGATAAAGCTCTTTTTCAATTAGGAGACGGTTCAAATACCCCTTTCTGGTCTGCAACTTGGAGGAATGGGAAGATTATTGCTAAGGATTTTGCAGACCTTTACAACATCAGCAGGGACAAGGAAGTTTTTGTAAAAGATCTGATTGTTGCTAGCTTAAACGGTTGGAACTGGAGCGCTGTAGGCTTGTCTCCTTCAATTCAATTGGAGAACTCAGCTAGAATTATGGAACTGAATAGTTTCATTGGAGATTCGATTCAAGTACAGGAAGGAACGTTAAATACGGTTACTTGGAAAGGTGAGGTGGAAAAGGCTTTCTCGGTAAAGGAGGTATATAGTTTATTGGCGAACAATTCTCTGAGTTTAAGTCTTCCATATTCTGATCAATCCCCTTTATTAGCGTTTGATATATTATGGAAACTTAGAGTTGTTCCTAAGTTGACTCTCTTTGGGTGGAGAATTTTATGGGGCAGAATTGCGGTCAAAACCGAACTAATTAGGAGAGGCGTCGATTTGAATCCAACTTGTGTAATTTGCGATCTGGAAAATGAAGATGTTGAACACCTATGTTTCTCTTGTGCTCCGATTGTAGCTGTTTGGGAAAGAATCAGGGATTGGTGTGGATTCGATACCTTTTACGGGGGAAATAGAGTTGATTTCTTTTTGGATTGGTGTGGTATAGGTAATTCTTCTGAAGGGAATATGAAATTGAGTTTGATTTGGATTATCACAGTGTGGAGTATCTGGTTATGCAGGAATCGGATAATTTTCAAAAATGAAACTTTTAATTTGGACAATTTGTGTTGGGACATTAAAATTAGGACCTGGAAATGGTTTAAGGGGGGTGATATTTGTAAATCCAACTCTGATTTCTTAGCTTTTTGTATGGATCCTCTAAGAGAATAGCTAAGTTAGAGTTGGCTGGAAATTTCATTCTGTTTCGTTTTGCTTGTGTACTTTGTTACTGAACACTTTTCGTGTTCGCTATTCTAATTCCAAAGGCTTGAAGAAAAAAAAGAAAAAAAAGAAAAAAAATTAAAAGTCACTCACAATTAATTTGACACAGTATTAAATATATTGAAATAGACATGTAAGTTTAAAATAAATTATTCAATTATAAAATAATAAAAAATTATTTAAGTTTAATTATATTAAATAATTAAATTAAAAAATAATAAATTTGTGATATGGAAAAAGAAAAATATAAGAAATTTTGATTTTTGAAAATATATTTGTATCTCTCAAATAAAAATAAATATTAATTAAGACAAAATAGATATTATATTCGATAAAATTGAGTATTTTATTATGATATTTATTATTATGGTAGTTACATGTAACCAATTACTTCATTTACAAAATAATCTATAGAAACATTATCCAAAGTTAACCGGATTAGTAGTAAAGGATGTAAGAAAATAGTATATCCATGATGCTAGAAGAAAGTTGTCCTTCTGGCTACTTAGCTGCTTTAAAACATTTTTATATTATGTGTTGCTTTGTCTATTCATATTTGTTAATGTTTATTTAAAAAATAAAGTTGTCTCCCTAATCACTAGGTTGTTTTATATATTTTTCCTTTTTATACATAGTAAAGAAGGCGTTATGTATATTTACATGTGATGAATTCCAATATCGGTTAAAATTGGTATGATAGGTTGAGAATGTAATTCCTTGTATTAAAGTAGATGTAATTCGACAGAAATAAGGATGTGTCAAAATTAGTCTAGTGTGTATGAGTCGAGTTGTGTTAGATGTCAAAGTATCGAATTAGGTTGCTTGACACAGAATTTCGACTTAGACCAAAAATAAAAAATGTGGGTTTTTGTAATTTTTGGCTTTACCTTAGAGAGAAAGTTAACCCAATTATAAATAGGCAGTAACTTTATTATGAATTGTAACACAAAACAGAAAGTGCAATTGCACAGTTGAATAATATTTTGTCAATTTGACGACAGAGAATTACTCTGCATAAATCTTCTTCTTCCCCAATTTTTGTTAAACCCTAATTTTATTTCTTATTCAATTTTCTTTCTTTCTTCTTCCATTAACAATTGATGCACAAAATCATTCTTGCAATCAATGTGTGATTGTTTCACTTGAGTGAAGAGTGAAGAACAGAGAATTTCGATTGGTTGATTGAATCTTGTCCATCAAGATTGATTCAGAATTCTCAAAGTTTTGGGTTAATTTCAACATCCAGTATCTAGAGCATTGACTGAGGGATTCGTGGAAGAAAATCACGATGGCGATGAATCATCCAAACGAGCATTTTTCGGTGAGTCTTCCAATTCTATAGAACAATAATGATGAGAATTAGTGCAAGCAAATGAATGTGGTTTTCTGTTATCAAGATCTTTGGTCACAGGTGTCATACCCCAAATTTTGACCACCAAGATTTCTCATCATTGTGTTAATCATCATCACAATATGGATATACCATCATGCCTCATCAATCTCCTCAAAGATAGTTGAGCATTCACTACAATCAAGAGTTAGGGTTTACATCCCTCTCTGATCATTTGGACAAAAGATCAATCAAGTAATGACATGATCTTCAACTTGTCCAACCACTCAAACATCCATGAAGGATCAAGGGGTCTCCCACATCAAGAATCATGCATAGTTATGCAACATTCCAATAGGATCAAGCCTCGGGATCGCCAGTGTCACCAAATTAGGGTTTTGGTCGACCAGGGCCTCCAGATGAAAATTTTCATCTGGGCATGAGCCAATACTTCCATATATGGTCCAATAAGCTCAAAATAATCTCAAGAGCCCATCCACAATGGCAAAGTCACCTTGAGGGACCATCCATCAAAAAATCAGGAATTAGGGTTTTGACCTAATTCAACCCTTGAGCTAACTTGTGAAGCAAGACATGACTTGAAGCTTCAGGATGAACTTCAAGGACCTCAAATACATCACATTGACATGTCTACAATATTTGATTGACTCAAAGAGCTCAAATCATAAGCAACAAGAACTCAATGCCATCTGATCACAAACTAGGGTTTTCGATGAAAAAGTCAACCCCATCCTTGACTGGTGACCTACCCTTGATCTCAAACCTTGGGGAAGGGTCCAAGATATCTCTAAATACCCCTTAGAGGCCATCCATGAAGTTTAATTAGGCCTAAGGAGTGATTTCACAAAAGAATCACAAAGTCAAAGTTTCATCTGATGAAAAGTCAACTGTACAAAAATTCAAGTTTGACTTTTTGAAATTTTGGTCAACTAAGGTTTCCTTAACCCTAAAATGATTTTAATGTGTGATTTGAATCATTATTCATCAAGAAAAATCAAAGAAAATGAAATAACTTGTAAAAGGGGTCATCTTAGAAACTTAGAATTTTTCTAAGTTATGGAACAAAGTGGCTAGGGTACCAACTTTGCAATGCCATATCTCCTAAACCACAAGGCCTTTTTCTCCCATTCAAAGCTCAAATTGTAGTCCATATTACATGATTCAATTTCTTCAACTACAATGAATTCCAAATCTTCATGGATTTTAAGTTATGGACTGATCAAAATCACAAAAACATGAAAATCACACTTTTTCCAACACTTAGTGAAATTTTCACTAAGTCAAAATTTGTCTTACTTTTTTCAAAATGTAGAGGAATTTTTCAACCAAATGCAAGATGTTTCAAAACCAAAGTTGGACATCACATTAAAATAGGATACATCAGCTTTCCAAATTGTCCAAGAACACCCTTAAACTCCCTCTGAGCTAGGAATTGTGAACCTCACAAGTTGCCTTGCTGCAGACTGTTTTCATGGCAGTATTAGGCCGATTTTTCACATTTCTTGTACCACACGAGTTCTTTGTCCAATTTTGTCATCATGCCAAGCCTTGTCATCTTCAAGGATCAGATTGAAGCAAAGATCTCTGAGCCACCATCCTTGCAAGTCCAAAATATCATCATTGGCATGTGACATTCAAAGTCCAAAAATCCAAAACTTTCAAGTTTGTCATGAGGTATTTAAAGGATGCATAGAGTTGGCATGTATCAGTCCATGATCAACCAAATGAGTCAAGCCTTATCCCTGCAACAGAAAACCATAGGCATGTGCTCTAATCTCAAGTCAATGGCTAGAGGAGACTTGAGATTCCCTTTGATCCATATTGGCCACAGCCCTGTACAAGTTGTCATTCACTATTGTAGCCAAAACAAACTCGGTCTACTATAAATACAGCTCATTTATGATCAGTTCAAGCACACCAAAGCCCCCAAACTGAGGCTTTATTCAAAATTACACTTTCACCAAAAATACCTTCTAATGCAAGTTACCATCGGGTTTTGAGTTAGAGTGTGTTTCCAACCAAACCAATCACACACACACCTCACAAATATCATATGTGAGATGATCAAACACTAAAACAACATCTGAAACACCAAATTCACAAAATCACCATCCATTTGCTCAAGCTTTTAGTAGAGTTGCAGTTAGGGTGCGACAACCGGTTCCAGCTCATTTCAAATCAATCCAAGCATTCAAACACTTCCTTTGAGGTACAAGAAAGTTGTCCAAATCGTTGGAACTTATCTGTAACACCTCCAAACCAGAATTCGATTCTCACTTGCAGAGGTAAAACTTGAACTCTCAAACTCGATGAATCATGCATCATAAACATGTTTTCTTGTTACCATTGTGTTTCTGAATGTTTGTAGATTATTTACCCTCAATCAATTGTTGTTTACAGTTCGTATATAGGATTTCATTAAGTTCATGCCAATTTTAGGGTTCTTCAGGTTGTATCATGATATGTTCTGATTCAATTAATTTCAATAAAATTGGGTATTGCCATTGTGTTCCTCATCTGAAAACGCACGATTTTCATATTTGAATCATGTGAAATGGTTGAGAGATGAGTGAGATATGAGCCTTCACATATCTGATCTTGAGGTTGAAGATGGCCATGACGCCATGCTTCAAAAATCCAACTTGTTTTACTATATAATTTTCACTTGCCATATTACTCTTGAATTGGCATTGCGCCCCAGTGGTTGATCAACTGGTTTATGTGTATTGGCGAGCGAGAGGTCTGGGGTTCGAATCCCCCTCGCCCCATACCTCTTTTTTATCGCTTTGTTTTTTAATTTATTTTTCATATTATTTTATTTAATGATTTGAAAAATTAATTTCTTATTCAATTTTAATCATTTCTTATTGGTTCTTTTTCTAAAAAATCACAAAAATATTAAAGTATTTTATTCTAAAAAAAATCAGGTTTATATTATTTATTTAATATAGTTGGCATTTTTGTGAATAAATTCACTTTTGTTGTTTTTTAAACATTTAAAATGTGAATTCTTATCTTGAAAATCAAAATCAAATGAATTCTAAATCATCTTGTGATTAAAACTTCATTTTTCAAACCTTAACCAAAAATCACAAGTAGTTTATTTAAACTTATTTGGTATTTTTATCATTTTTTATTAATTTTCTTTAAAAGGATTACTTTTAAAAAATGAAATTAGGATTTCTTTTATTTTTTATTCTTATCAAACATTTCAAACTTTTTGTGCCTCTTGATAGAGTGTAAGTCTCATCCCTTTGTAAATAATTTTGGGCCTCTCCTTGAGCTATAAGTCCCACTTTTTTTCTTAAAAACACTTTTGGGCCTCTTGATAGAGTGTAAGTTTCATCCCTTTGTAAATAATTTTGGGCCTCACACATTGTATAAGTCCATCTGTACATTTTCAAAACAATGGCGCGATCGTCACCTTTTTAAAAAAAATCCACTGGGCTTCTCCTCGAGCTATAAGTCTCATCTTTATTCATTTTCAAATTTGTTGGGCCTCTAATAGAGTGTAAAACCTAATCCATTTTCAACCAAAATCATTTTGGGTCTCACTCACTGTATAACTCCCACTGCATTTTCAAAAACCTCGGCGCGATCGCCAGTTCAAAATCAAATAACTTGGGCCTCTCCTTGATCTATAAGTACCACTTCTTTTCTTAAAAACACTTTTTGGCCTCTATTAGAGTGTAAGACCCGACCCCCCTTTGTACATAAATAATTCTGGGCTTCAGTCATTGTATAAGACCCGATACAGTTTTCAAAATAACAGTGCGATCATTATTTTCATCTGGGCCACTCCTTGAGTTGTAAGCCCCATACCTGAAATAATCTTTGGGCTCTCTCTGAGAGTATAAGACCCAAATCTCTTTGTAAATACTTTGTTAATCATTCAGTCTGTATTCAAATAATCATCAGGGCATCTCTTGTTGAATAAGCCCCAAATTTTCTGTCTTGAAAAAATTGTTATCAAAACTTGTTTCAATTTCTTTGAACAACTAACATTACAGCATGGAAGCTTGCTCACCTGTAAGTTTTTATCTGCTTTCATTTACAAGCTTTTCATATATATAACTGTATTGTAGGAAGCTGCACACCTGTAAGTCCTTCTTTCATATTCTTTTAAATACTTGTCATATATCAACTGTATATATACTTGTATATTTGTTTAGAGTTTTTCCCCGACAACTAAGTCTAGAATTAGGTAAAGCCAGTTGTTTACTCTCTTAATACAGTCAAACATAGATCCCCCATAGGATTCCAGATATAGTCTTGCCTTCTCTTGGGCTTAAACAATATGGAACAAAGAGAAAGACAGTATTCTCGGTGAACCTTTTCTCAGACTGTCACTTTAGAAATTGTCAAAAAAATTCTATTCCCACAGAGAGGATTAATTCCCGGTGAAACTTCTCTTGAATTTCTTCAAACTCTAGAACTGTTCATTACAGAAAGAATTAATTCCCGGTGAAACCTTTCTTGAACATTCTTAAGTTTGGTCCCACAGGCTTCCTAAAAGCATCCCCAGCCTCCTCTTGGGCTTTGTACAAGGACCCTCAGGCTTCCTAGAAGTTCTCAGCCTCCTCTTGGGCTTAGTACAAGGACCCAGAGACCTCCTACAGGTATAGGAACATAACCTAGTCATCATTTTCTAGAGCAGTCTTTCTGAATCAAAGCAACAGACCAGTTAAGGGTTGACCTTCATCCCTTAACATACCAACCTTCTCTTGGGCATCATACAAAGATCATTCATCATTTGAGAATCAGTTTCTCAACATCAGTAGACTTGGACAGTCTCATTACCCTTTGGATTTCCCATTTCCTTAAAGAACAGGAAAATAACCCAGATCATCTGATCAATCTCCAAGCAGAGTTAAAACCAACAGTTTTCACAACTCAACTCTCTATCCTTACACCTTTAATTTTCCCCATCATTGGGTCAATTACTGTATACTCACCAAAAACCCTCATCAAAGGAAAGAATTCTCAATTGTCACATTTTCAGTTAAATCCCCAGCATGGGTCATTTCACTGTCACAATCCTCATTAGAACCTCAAGGTCTCTGATATCTTAACTCTTCTGTAAACCCCAACAAGAGTTAATCACCAATATGGACCTGTCTCTAGATTTCAATAATCCTCAGCAGAAGACCGACTCCTATTAGGCTTTGTATAAAGATTTCTTTCTTTATTTTCCCCCAGCAAAGATAGCCTCCTTTTAGGCTTTGTATACTGATTCTTCCCTGCAGAACTAGCCTCCTCTTAGGCTTTGTATAGTGATTATCCCTCAGTAGTCAGCCTCCTCTTAGGCTTTGTATAATGACAAACACCTCAGCTGAGTCCCCACTTTTAGCCTCAATCTTGGGCTTTGTACAAGACACCCCCTGAAATACCTCTCCAGTAGAGTCAGTCATCCTTTTTTGCCTCAATCTTGGGCTTTGTACAAGACAGATAATAACACTCCCTAAACAGAGTCTGCCTCAATCTTGGGCTTTGTACAAAACACCATATAAAATCCTACAGCAGAGTCAGTCAGGATATTTTAGCCTCAATCTTGGGCTTTGTACAAGACACATATAAATATCTCCCTAGTGGAGTCATCAAATCTTTTTAGCCTCAATCTTGGGCTTTGTACAAGACAGATACAATATTTTCCCAAAGAGTCAAATCTCTTTCAGCCTTCATCTTGGGCTTTGTACAAGACACAGAATAAATACTCTCTTGTTGAGTCAGTCAAATCACCAGCCTCCTCTTAGGCTTTGTATAATGATTTTCCCCAGTGGAATCCAATCAACCTCTTAGCTTCAACCTTGGGCTTTAATCAAGGCACACAAAAATCAACATCCCCTTAGAGGAAATCATTAAAATCTCTGCAGGAGGACATCTTTCTCTGTCTAATCACCTCAAAACAGTTAAATCAAAACTAAACCCTCAATTCCAGATAACTGCTGTAAGTGGCACACTTGTTGATACAAACATCTAAGCTATCTGTCCATCATTATCTTGGTTAAAACTTCATCTAATTGATGTAAGTGGCAAGCCTCTGGATACAAACATCCAAGCCACTGTCCCTCTTTTAGCATGAATTCCTAAGGAAAAATGGCATTACTCACACATGAGTTAAAATTTTCTCCTTCAGGAAAAATCACCCTGTAAAGGCAATTATGGCATTGCTGGTCTCCATGTATTCCAGTTAAAGTAATTCCCCTTTTCAAACCAGTTATCCAAACAATTGTGATTAACATATGAGATATCTCTCTTTAGAGATGACAAATTCTTTCTCAATCAAAACCTTTTAGCTTCAATCTTGGGCTTTGAACAAGACACAAATAAACAACCCTTTAGCTTCAATCTTGGGCTTTGAACAAGACACCAGACATATGTTTCTTCCTTAGAATAGGAGGAACTACGATCACTCTGATTTCCCTATACTCCATAACAGGGAATACGTAGGCATAAGATTTCAATGATCTTAGCGAGCACACTAAACAAAAAACCTTAGGTCCCTGACCTTACCAAAAACATCAGAAAAAACCCAAAAAAAAAAAACAAAAAAACTCTCTCTCAGATATCCTACCAAGACAAACTTTTCCCATTTCACAGACAAACACAATCAAGTACCAAAGTTGATCCTAAAACTGTCATCTCATGGATAACCATGTATAGGATGGGTAATTGACAACTCCCCATTGTATAACCTGACCCCGGACTCCCCAATCTCTGTCAAGCGTCTGTTCAGTTAAACAAATGCGTGCAAAGTTCGTTTTAGATCATTTTCCCTTTCCCTTCCAGCTTCACGGGATAAATCAGAAAGTAGCACCCAACGTTTTCCTCCCATTGAGGTGAGGAATACCCATTTCAGCGATAAGGTGGTCGCGTCACTGACAAAAATCGCTAGCTACAACATGTCTTGGGCCTTGAGGGGTGTTTGGTGTACATCTGGAGGTGTATAGGCCTTATTTTGGGGCATTTTGCTTTGCTAGAATTTCAACATTAAAAAATATATTGAAGAATGCATATGAGTTAGTAATAACACTAGCAAAGATTTCGAAAAAAAATTTAAATTTGGCAGGAAAAAATAAATAAAAATAATGAATACGGAAAAATAAATAATGAATAACTAAAATAATACTTGAGAAAAAAATAAATGTCGCTAATGATGAGAAATATTGAAAATAAGTTTGATGGACGGAAAATATTGAATCTAATGACGAGAAAAACTTAGTCTAATGACAATGAATTAGATCAATAATGAAAAGCAATAAATCCTCCCCCACACATATAGTAAGCAATGTCCTCAGTGCTTCCAATGTGTCTGATGTAAAGTAGACTGGCAGAGTGTATCCTAAAGAGATTGGCGTTGGTCACCCTGGTCCTGATGAGGGCAGGATGCTTGGACTTATGCGATCTGATGACCAAGACTGTAGATCTTCTGGTAGAGGTGATCTATCTCTTCGGCGTGTGTGGTATTAACTTCTTCCATCTGCAAGGTAAGATCAGTAAGTTCTTCGCGAAGAGAAACCATCTCCTGGCGCATGGCAATGACCTCATGGTCAAGGTTACGCCTCTAAAAATTAACATTCGAGGAAAGCACAGTGGTCCTTTCTGAGGGGGTTGAGGATGGTATTCCGGAACAGGAGGTGTGGTAGGTCTGGCTGGGGTCTCTCCTTGGTCTTCTAAAGCATAGGTTCAGTTTTCTTTCTTATGGATATTAGTTCTTCCCAAGTATGGTAAAGCGAAGTAGTGGACCGTTTCATTATTACTTAGTAACTTCTAATGCTCAGTGTTAAAGAAGACTCTTCTCACCAGGTCGCGGTTACGGACTCAACAGGACGGGACTGGGTGGTGCAAAAGAGAATGAAAATCTCTTCTGCGCTAACAGGCTCACAATTTTCACTTCTTCCAAAAAAAAGTCCTGTGAAAGTATCATTTGAAAGTATCTAAAGCAGGGTTATGGATACGGTTGGAAAGCTGGGTGGATGGGTTGGGACTGCCTCCACCGGTAATATCACCCCAGAAAGTGTCAATCTCTTCTTGCATGAATTCACAATTAAGTACTTCAGCCACAACATCTATGCCGCTCTGAAATCCTAGAAGGTTAGAAAACTCTCTGTGGGTAAACATGTATTCATGACTAAACAATCTGAAAGTAATCAATCCTCTATTGAAACCACGACCATGGTAAGGCTCATAGTTAAGTGAACTCATGAATTCTAGAGTCAGGTTTCAATAAGTGACATTCATGGCTTCAGAGTATTCGTCCCATTGGAGTTTGTGACATAGGTATCTAACACTGGCTTTGATCCCAAGGGCTTCCATGCAAGCGGGGTCAGGGTATCTAGTGGGTAACAAAGTCGCTCAGATAAGACCATATAATGCTTCCTCTAGGCTTCATCCCTAAATTGTATGTGCATATCGTCGAAACTCTGCATCCTGAAAATATAGTTAGTGTGAATAGAGAGCGAAGATACCTGAAACCTGAAATGTAAACATCAAACAAGTCAGCCCTGTTTAGAAAATAATTAATTAAGTAATTCACCATTTGTAAAATGGAAAATATGCAATAAAATAAAATGGGTCATGGGTTTCCTCCCACGCAACGCTTTGTTTTTAATTCACGTTGTTGGAGTAACAAGGGGTGGTTCTATCAAAGTATGGCCAGAATAGTATGGAGGAACATCCCCGCCATTATAATGTTTTAGTCATTGCCCGTTCACAATGAAAGGACTAGATAACAGATCTCTAATCTCAACTGCACTAGATTTCATGACTTTTGTGACTTCGTACAGACCAGACCATCTGGAACATAACTTACCTGGAAAAAGTCATATCTGGAGTTGAATAAAAGTACGGGATCCCCTACTTTGAATTCTTTTCTAGATATCCTTTTATCCTGCCACGCCTTAGTTCGTTCTTTATATATTATAGCATTCTCATAAGTATCACGACAGAGTTCTTCCAGCTTGTGGATATCGAGTACGCGCTTGTTATCGGCTGTTAGATAATCCATGTTAAGGGATTTTATAGCCCAGTATGCCTTATATTCTAATTCAAAGGGTAAGCGCATGATTTTCCATAGACTAATTTAAATGGGGTTGTTCCTGTAGGGTTTTATAAGCGGTCCGATAAGCCCACAATGCCTCTTGTAGCTTAGAGAACCTATCTTTCCTAGAGGTAGAAACTGTTTTCTCTAGGATCTATTTGATTTCCCTATTTGACACCTCTATTTGTCCACTAGTTTGTGGCTGATAGGGTGTAGTTATTCTATGTTTCACACCATACTTGTTTAAAAGGTTCTCAAAAATTCTTGAAATAAAATGAGCCCTCCGTCGCTTATAACGAGGCGAGGAACTCCGAATCTAGAGAATATGTAGTGCTTAGACATCGTAATGACTTCTCAATCCATTTAGAGACGTAATCGACAACTGCGAGAATATACTTGTTTCCTATGGATGATGGAAAAGGACCCATAAAGTCGATTCCCCAAACATCAAAGACTTCCACTTCTTGGATATTACTTAAGGGCATCTCATCGTGTCTCAAAATGTTTCCAGTGCGTTGACACCAGTCACATCTGACTATGTAAGCATGGACGTTGCGCCATAATGTTGGCCAGTAAAGGTCTGCTTAAAGAATCTTGGTGCACGTTTTTTATGTGCTCGCATGTCCCCCATAAGGTGCGGATTGACAATGAGCTATAATACTTTCCACTTCCTTTTCAAGTACACAACGACGAAATATACCATCGGTGCCTCTTTTGAAGAGAAGGGGTTTGTCTCAATAAAACTGTTTTGCATCATGGAAGAACATCTTCTTCTGTTGGTGCATTAAGTCAGGGGGTATGATATCGACTGCTAGATGGTTAACAAAATTTGTGTACTAGGGTACGTTTGTCATAACTAGTGCCTCTTCGGTATGAATTCCCAATTTGTTGAGGTCATCATCATGGTTTTCCTTAACTGATGATATTAATCTATCATAGGTGAAATCATCATTTATAGGTATAAGATCGAGTTTTAGATATTCGAGCCTTGACAGGTGGTCAGCCACCACATTTTCAGTGCCCTTTTTGTCGCGGATTTTCAAGTCGAATTCTTGTAGCAACAGGATCCAATGAAGCCATCTAGGCTTCACATCCTTTTTTCTAAGAAGATATTGAATGGCAACGTGATCGATGTACACTATTATTTTGGCTCCAACTAAATAGGAGCATAATTTGTCTATTGCAAATACTACTACGAGAAGTTCCTTTTTAGTAGTAGCATAGTTTTTTTGGGCGGCATCTAAAGTTCTGCTAGCATAATATATTACGTGTAGCCTCTTATCCTTACGATGTCCCAAGACAACACCAATGGCAAAATTACTTGCATCACACATAAACTCGAACAATTGGTTCTAATATGGTGATTGCATGATAGGAGCGGAGATTAATGCTCGTTTTACGTGATTGAATGCTTTGAGATATTTTTTGTCGAAGAGGAATTTGACGTCTTTCATTAGGAGGCCAGTTAAAGGTTTAGAAATCATAGAGAAATCCTTGATAAATCGTCGGTAGAAACCGGCGTGTCCAAGAAAACTACGGACTTCCCTAATTGTTTTTGGTGGTTGAAGGTTTTCTATAATCTCTATCTTAGCTTTGTCAACCTCAATGCCTCTTTCTGATACTATGTGTCCTAGTACTATACATTCTTTTACCATAAAATAATTTCTCCCAATTTAAAACTAGGTTAACTTCTACACACCTTTCTAGGATTTTCTCAAGGTTTGAAAGGCAGTTTTTAAAACTGGATTCGCACACCGAGAAATCATCCACGAAAACTTTCAAGATCTCGTCAAGGAAATCAGTGAATATTGACATCATACATCGTCGAAAAGTTGTTGGGGCATTGCATATCCCAAATGGAATTCGTTAGTAGGCAAATGTTCCATAGGGGCATGTGAAGGTTGTTTTCTCTTGGTCATCTGGGTGAATAGGGATTTCAAAAAATTCTGAATACCCATCCAGATAGCAAAAATAAGAGTGTCTAGCTAAATGTTCAAGCATTTGATCTATGAATGGAAGGGGGAAATGGTCCTTATGGGTTACATTGTTTAGTTTTCTATAGTCAATGCACATACGCCAACCATTTTATAAATGTTTTGCTACTGATTCTCCTTTTTCATTTTTCACAACTGTGACACCTCCTTTCTTAGGTACCACATGTATAGGGCTCACCCACTTACTATCAAAGATTTAGTAAATTATTCCAGGTTCAAGTAATTTTAGCACTTCTCTCTTGACTACATCACTCATTATAGGGTTTATCCTTCTCTGGTGTTCTCTAGAGGGTGTAAAATCTTCCTCTAGCTTAATCTGGTGCATACACATAGACAGACTTATCCCCTTTAGGTCGGAAATGGTATAACCTAGAGCTGCGGGATATTTTCGTAGGACTTCTAAAATTTGACTGGTTTCATTACTTCTCATATTTGCACTAACTATAACAGGAAAATTAAGTTCTTCATCTAAGAATTCATATCTCAGATTCTTGAGCAATTCCTTAAGCTCAATTGATGGTTGCTTAGGAACAGGCATATGGTCAGGGGTGAGTTCTAAGCATTCGTAAAGACTGTCATCTACATAGGGGGTCATTGATTTAAATCTGTCATCTTTCATTATGGGAGTTGAGGGAAGTTTTATCGTTGATGTGGGTGCTTCTGCATCTAATTCTCTTATACAGTCATCAATGATATCGATGGCGCAACACGGATCATCTACAACAGGTGCTCTAAGTAATTAGGATAAGATGAATTCTAATTTTTCTTTACCTAATTCAAAGGTCATTTTTCCTTTTTTGCCATCTATTATGGCTCCTGTTGTTGATACGAATGGTCTTCCTAGGAGGATAAGGATTTATTTGTCTTTTTTAATGTCCATAACAATGAAGTCTGTTGGAATGTAAAGTTGGCCAATCCTAACTGGAATGTCTTCCAGTATAATGATCAGATACTTAACTGATTGATCAACTATTTGAAGGAACATCCTAGTTGGTTGTATATCTCCTAGGCTCAACCTATCATAGACAGCTAAAGGCAAACTAACACTGGCTCTTAAGTACAATAGTGCTTTATTGATAACGTGTGTAATACGGTGGAGAACTGACTTTTTAATTTTGTTTTTGCAAAACATGTTGCGGTTAGCAAGAGTCGCCACCGACTTTTCTTTTATCCAATTTATTTAGGAAAGGTGAAAAGAACAGGAAAGACCTTTTTGAAAAGATTTTGAGTTCGGGGGGTAAGTTATGAAAAGGGAAGGTGTTAGCACCCCTTTTCATCCGTAGTTATCTACGGGCTCTTAATTGCTTGCTCACTTTAACTTGCTTTTTTTGAAATGTGGTGTGTGTTTAGAAAATATTTTGTAAAAAATTGACTTTGTAATAATTCGTGTAAGAATGTATACAAAGTGTTTGTTTTTGAAAATATTTTTGTAAAGGTTTGACTTTGTAATAATTCGCGTAAGAATGTATACAAAGTGTTTGTTTTAGAAAATATTTTTGAAAGTGTGAGATGTGAAAAGTATTTGTTTTTTTTTTAGTTGTGAGCAAACATTTAAAAGTTACTTACCCTTAATTTATAAGGTCTTTCTTGTACTTATCCTTTTCCTTGAGAGATAGTACTATCCATACCATTAGTGGGTAGGTAGTCCTATCTATTGGATGTGAAGGGACGGCGAAGGGTCATCGAATGGTCATAGAAGGCAACATGTAAGGATACCTTAGCAATTCGAAGGGGCTATCATCATTTTTCCGAGGGTCATCGAGGGACAAGATCACTTATTCGTAGGCAACTTCGAAGGGACTGTGATCTTTATATCGAAGGGACTATGATGATGTTTTTATCTCGTAGGCAACTTTGCTAAGATACCTCTACGCTCGAGGGACTTGACCATGTTTTGAAGGCAACCAAGAGGGGAAACCCTAAGAGGTGCTGATGGCGATCATATAATGATCGACTTACGTGTGTGAATATCAGTTTCAGTTATTTATCTTTAAATTAGTGGGCTAAGTTCATTTTATTAACATACATATCTTTGCATTCCCTGGATTACTAACCACGCGTCAATATTTACAGAAATTAAAAACGGAAGTAAAGTCCTACGCTATTACATCATGGGAGGGGGGATACATATTGAAATTGGGGAGTGCGGAAATAAAAAGGTGAAAAAATAAACCTAGACTATTACATGGGAGGAGCAATTACATAATCGGGAATAAAATTACATAATCGTACATCCTATGCCATCTATCTAATAAAATAAAAGAGACGAAGTAAAATCGAGAATTGGGAGGAAGAAGATGGTGGATAGATATTTAGAACAAAAATCAAATTTTAATTTTTTGATATTTTATGAAAAGAAATCAATTTAATTTTTAATAATAAAAAAACTAAATTAATATTTATTTACAAAAGAAATTATGATTTTATTATAGAAATAAGGTATATTTATTTTTATGATGGAAATAATTACGTGAATGATAGAAATAAAAGGGAGAATGTTTTTGGGATTTTTGTGTGAAAGAAATTAAATTAAAAGTTTAATTGAAGCCTAATTTCTAATTATGGATTTTATAATAAATCAAAAAAAAAGGGAATAGATTTAATTTAGAAAATATATTTTGGTAAAAGAAAAAAAATGATTTTTATAAGTTTTGATTAAAAAAAGAAAGGAAATAATTTAATTAAAAAAAGAAAGTTAAGAAAATAGAATATAATAAAAACAAATAAGAAAATATAAGAAAATCAAAGTTAGAAGAAAAAAGAAAAAAAAACTGCAGTGAGCCAGATTCGAACCCACTCTATTCGCTTCACAAGGTGCGCCTCAGACCATCTGAGCTGCGTTGCTTTTGTGATGTAAGGATGAAACAAACGTAATAAATATTAAAATCAACGCATTTCCAGCCTTGGCCAATCAGCACACGCCACCTCTCCTTCTTCTTCCTTGGATTTTTTTGTCTTTTATGCTGGATATTTGCTACGGTTTTGCTACAGTTTTGCTATTAAATTTTGTAGCTAATTAACCTGCATTTACAAAATCACAAAAATGCATGAATTAAAAAATCAAGAGTGCCTATTCCTACTAATTTGGGTCTTCTGAATCCAATGGTGCTATTTGTTTGGCCTGAAAACGCTCGCACGATGGGGTTTCGAGAAGAATCCGTTTTATGCCCTAGTAATGACAATGCTTGCTACCTGCGTGAAACCTTGAAACAAATACATCAAAACAGTTTCAATAATGTTTATGAACAAGAATATTTATGAATTAGTACTTGTAATGATGTAAAACAATGAAAAACGAAAAATTAAAGTGCATGGGGCGGCCATGGTTGGATCTTCGTGTTCCACATGGTTTCCTTCCGTACCAATGCTTGAGATCACTTCTTGGGATGTCCTTGAGAATGTTTTGATGCTTGGAAGTGATCGAAAGTGACTGCCACTAGGATTTCTATGGATTGCCTCTTTGAACTAAAAGTTTGGATTTGTGAAACTTCTCTCTCTCTTCAGCTGCCCCCCCCCCCCCCCCAGTTTTTAGGAGTGTATTGTGCTTATAAAGAGAGTCATTTAGGTTAAGAATTGGGCTTGGATAATAATGTTTTCATATCTTTTGATTTTATGAACTTTTATGATTATGGAAGGTTGGAATTTGGTCACTAAATGGTCTTGTATGAGCTTGCATGATTTATGGATCTTGTATAATGATAATCATGTGGAAAATCAGATCCATATTCAAATATTTGATTTTCTATGATTTATTTCATTTAATATTGAATTTTAACTAATTAAATCCAATAAAAATAAAATAAAATGAGGAAAAATCAAATATATGCTCTTTGGGTCGTGCATGGATTTATGTTTGAGTTTGGTTTAAGAAACTTATGGCCCATTTGTCAAAATTTGGATTTTAGGCATAGTTTGCTTTGTGCACCTCCTCAAAATTGCCCAACTTTGACTAAGCATAACTCCTTCAATTTTTAGCTCCTTAATGCAAACTAATACTTTTTAGAAACCTCAAGATGTCCTCTAACCAACCCTTTTGGTCCCATGTCAATTTGATCTTCCATGTTCAAGTTATGAGCTTTTGAAAAAGGTTGACTTTTGTTGACTTTCAAAATGACCTATAATGTTTTGGCTCATATCTCCCGAATGAAGCATTTCTGGACTTGGCTTGTGAGACACAAAGTTGTAGGGAATTAAATTTCCTTCAATATGGGCTTTGGTTGAGGAATTTTTGATGAAGTATGTGGAAGTTAGGCCTGGTCAAAGTATAGTTGACTTTTCCTACAAAAACCCTAATTTAGTAACTCCCGATTCTTGATGATACTGAGGTTTCCTTGATGAATCATGATCAACCCTTGATCAAATGATGGATTTCACCCCATAATCTTGATGTTGACCAAAAATCTTGAGGTTTGACTTTGTGTTGACCACAGTTGACCTTTTGACCAAGTTAACTGATTTTTGACTGTCTGAGCATCTGACTGACCAAACTTGTAAGGAAAGTCTTGAAACTTGTTATGAGGATTCTTTGAAGTGTATGGGACACCATGAAGTCCTTTTGGAAGCTTTAGAAGTCCAATCTACTTTGAGAAGTACACAACCCTAGTTGGATTTATTGCTTAGGAGGAGGCTTTGTCTGATGAAACTTTTGAGTACTCTTGAGCAACTGAAGATCTTATGAATCACTAGGAGACCTCTTGAGGCATATTGTATTGAATATGTGAGGGAAAATTTTGGGGTACAACAGCTGCCCCTTTTCAATCTTCTTAAACCTGAGGAGTAAGATTGGTATTCGTGCCGATCGGGATCTGAAGGTGGAAGAGGATTGAACAATAAGAACCCAAAAATTTGCACTCGCCGGTGCGCTCTGTTGGTTGATCGTATTGCTTGAATGGGCTTAAAAGATGCCATTCGAAGTGTATGACAGGATGGAGATGGGCTTATAGATGCCATCCAAAGTAACTGTTGATAGGAGTATCAGAATGAGTCTAGGTTTGACTATATCTGAGGAATATACTAGAATGAGTCTGTGTCCAACTGTATCTAGCAGACGTGCTGGGGAGTGCCAGAATGATTCTTATGCCTTGATTGTATCTGTATGATGTTTTAGAATGAGTCTACGTCTTGACTGTATCTATAAGGAGATCAGAATGAGTCTTTGCCTAACTGTATCTGAGTGTCATATTAGAATGAGTCTACGCCTGACTGTATCTGAAAAATTAGTATTAGAATGAGTCTTCGACCGACTGTATCTAAAAGATGTACTGGAATAAGTATCAAAATGAATCTGTGTCTTGATTATATCTGAACTGTGTCTAGAATATGTACTGGAATGAGTATCAGAATGAATATGTGTCTTGATTGTATCTGAACTGTGTCTAGAATATGTACTGGAATAAGTATCAGAATGAATCTGTGTCTTGATTGTATCTGAACTGTGTCTAGAAGATGTACTGGAATGAGTCTACTCCTGATTGCATCCAAAGGAGTATCAGAATGAATCTTCGACTGATTGTATCTGAAGGATGATAAACTGTTGACAATATTTGTCCGTTTGAGGACTAACCTGAAAAAACCAAGTTAGTTTTATGCAACGTCATGATATATGTAATGCATTGCGTAATGATGCTATTAAAATAAATAAGAATGTTATATGCGTTTTGTATGCATATGCTATGATGTATTGTAAATGATGTATGGGTATGAAAAGTCGCTGAAGGTAGTGGTGGCTTTGAATAGTAACGTCTGATTAGGGAAATAAATCCCTGACTATTGCTGGGGATGGAGAAAATAAATCTTCAGATCCTGTTTGGAATGACTCTACTGGAGATTCATACTTTCCGTTTGGGAATATTCTGCTGGGGATCTTTGACTTCCGCTTGGGGACAGAATTATTCTGTCAGGAGAGTCGGTCGTTCGTCATGCTTTTTATTAAAGGATTTGATTCTTATGTACCCTGACTAGGGATAAAAGAGATGGATAATCCTCTGATGCACTATCTGACCAAGTTTCGGACATGGTTGACCACTCTTCTGGGAGTAGCAACCATGGACGAAATCCTGCTGGAGAAGAGAACTCTGTCGGGTAATTTGTAGTGTTGGAGAAGCAAACTCCGCTGGGGAATTGAATTATGTATACTTCCAAGAGGGAATATTATCTGATGGGGATCAAAATTCCATAGGCTATGCTGAGGACATATCTGCAATAGGTTAGGGAATGATCAAATTCCTTTATCTATTAGGGGATCTATTGGGGAAGATGATCATGTCAGGCCGTCCGTTGGGGAGGTTTCTTTATGTACTCTACTGGGGACGCAATCTCGAATAGACCTGGCTGAAGAGAGAAATTTGTCTTGAAGGAGATGTTGGGGAAATAAACTCCGTTGGGGAACTCTCTGGAATGTGCTGTGGAAAGAATCAAACTTCTGTCTTGTTGGGCAATCCTTTGGGGATATGGGAGTGAATTGCTGGAAAGTATCCCAACTGTTGCTTGAGAGTATGTTAATTCTACTAGGGAGTATATCTCTGTTGAGGATGATCTCCACTGGGGAAGCAACGCTGCTAAGGAATAAACTCTATTGGGGACGAGCTTGTGAAAATAGCTATGTAGAGATAGTTCCATGGAGATTGCTCTGTGGGGATATTACAATGACACCGGCTCCGTGGGGGTGATTCTGTTAAGATCTATTGGATACAGGACTTGCTGGGGATTCCAACCTCCAAGAATCTTTAGTAAATGCTGATTCTGTGACAGCAAATCGGGTGGAAAAGATCACTTCGGGCTTCAACTCTGCTATTGCCCCTAAGTATTCCATCACTTGTTGTCGGTAGAAAATGATAAGATTGATATACGTTGTTTGAACGGAGTTGGCAATGAAAACTGGTACTGACTCGTAAGTGGATGATCCAACGGGACATAGTCGTACGCTTTAATCCCTAACTTCTGCCTGGACCGCCTTTTTAGGTTTTTAGTCCACCGGGATACCCTTTCTTGCCCAAGCCTCCTTTTCAGGATTTTGACTTGCCGGGTGTACAATTCTTTTATATATGTCCCTAATTTTTTTCTGAACCTTTTTGGTTCGCCGGGATGCCCATATTTTTGCCTAGGCTTGTCAACCTAGCGGTCTTTTTCATGCGTAGTATTTTTTTGACTATGTCCGTGTTCACAGGGTGCGAGAAATCTTCGCTGTCCATGGTAGTAATCCTCGTAGCGTCGTCAGAAAATATCTTCTTGATTACGAATGGCTCTTCGCACGTAAGAGTTCATTTGCCCCCGAGATCACATGTATTTAGAACTTTCGATAGTCTCAAATTCCCCAAACAATTTCTAGGAATTATCATGACTGGATCCGAAGACATGATACTGACACCATCTGATACTATTGGCACAGACAAGTAACTCCCACAATGGCTCTTACTGAAACTCGGGATCAATGCCATGTAACAGGAGGAATGTGTTTCCAGACTGCGGTGGATCGTGTATTCCCTGGTTAATGGCTGAGGAGCTTGCAACTGAACTTGACCTGATCATATTTGAAAAGAAAGCGTTGCCCCTAGCGGAGGATGATTTGCCCTAGAATGGAAGTATTTGAAAAGAGCTGCCTCAAGAGAAATAACCGGGATGCCCCATAATAATATGCCCCTTGATTGGAAGATAGTGACCATGCCCCTTGTATATATTGGCTTTTAACCAACTGAGTCAGCGCAGGAAATATTTCTGCTTTTCGATGCACCTCTGAAGCAACTTTGTCTGTCGGGAGGACTTTTGTTCATTGAATGTTCATCATGTGAACTTCTCTGCTGTCAAACACTTAGTTATATGCAAACAATGATATTCAAAATGCAACGCTTATGTCTATCTTGAAGTTTTGAAAAAGAATTATTTAGCAAAACCATGTTTGTAAAAACTGTGATGTCAACTCAAGATTTATAATGAGCCCTAAAGGAGTCAGGATACCTTTTGGTAACAGTATGCCTTCGAACTAACCATGCTTCAGCTAGGACTTTTAAAGGGTTGTAACATGGCCTGGTTCACAGTTTAAGAAACAAAGGATAAAGGCTCAAAGTTTATTTGTACCCAACCCATTCTCCGTGATGTTCTTCAGTCCTATACTCCGTTAACTATGCATTCAAATTCCTAGAGATTTTGGAATTTTAACACTGATGTTTGGTGATGGTTCAAAAACCGGAAGTTTATTTGAAAAGGCAGTCATTATTTTTTGTAACATTTTCTTTTGAGGGTTTGTAGTGACCTCTTTTTGACTTTGTTATCCCTAACTTTTGCCTGAACTGTTTATTTTGAGATCACAGTCAGCGGGATGTCTCAATTTTTACTAAGTCTCCTTCATAGATTTTGACTTAGCGGGCTTTTCTTTTGATAGATATTGACTGCCTGACTTAATGATTACAGGGAACCATCACTAATTGTGTACAAAAGATCAACTGGCATAATTGAGTTAACTGAGGAACTACCCTGCCCCAGGTAATGATTAAGGGTTTTAATTTGCATGAGAAGGAAAGCTCCTACTTCTTAGGCTCAAAGGGGTTGACTAGGGATTAACTTCCTTATAACTCCACTGTTTAGGATTTGAAACAATGCCTGTACATCGTCAGCACGGTCTGTTCAAAAGCACGCCGTATGAAATTATGGTATCGTTTTCGTCATCCTCCCTCTAAAGGCTTACAGCTTTAACGAGAGTTAAATATCACAAAAGAGAAGTAAGAAGCATAGTTTAAATATAGTGAAACGAATGGATAAATTCAAGACGAACATACGCAATGCATTAATGTGAAAAACCAAAGTTTGACATAATAGTAAGTGCTTAAGCCAACAAAAGAAATTACAAATGAAAATTCAAATGATTTCAAAGCTTCCCTTCCTGAACCTGTCACTTCAGACGATGTGTCTTGCAGCTTCAATATTAGATGGGCGATAGAAGAACTCAGTCTGACCATCTGGTGTGAACTCGAGGACTCCTTCGTCAATCAGGTCTTGGATCCTATGTTTTAATGGACCACAGTCTTCAGTATCATGACCAGGACTATTCGAATGATAAGCACATCTTGCGTTAGGTTCGTAACCAGGAGCAGGGTTGGCTGGAGCTGAGTATGAAGGCAACAGAGTTATCAAGTTCTGATTGAGCAATTGTTGCAAAGCCTGAGACAGCGGCATGTGCAACGGGGTAAATGGTCGTTTAGGTTTGGATTTCCAAGTACGTTGACCACCATGCTGCCTACGCTGATCTTTCTGTTGTTGAACTGGTGGTGCGACAACCCTATAAGGCCTTCTTCCTTCAATTGAAAGACTATCAGTAGTAACCTGTCTCTTTCCTTCTTTTATCCTCATCTTTTTCTCAACCAAGTCAGCTTGTTTCCTTGGAGGCTGACTGATGATCTGATCCCCGACTCTGTTGTCTTGAAGTTTATTGACGAGGACTCTTAGCTCTTCTTGCCCCCGAGCTAAGTTTTGGATAAGAGCCATCTGACCATACATCTGGATTCTCATCTCTGCCATCTCAGCTTGCAGTTGTTCCAATTGATCATCCTTGTTGTCTTCAGGATTTTTCTTTTTCATGTACTTAGTGAGGAGGGCTTTCAACTCTTCTTGCCCCTTGAATAGGCTCAGGATCATCTCTTAGAATTGGGTGTTCTGAGTCTAGAGATCCTTGACAGCTTATTCTAATGCCAATTTCTGCTGAAATAAACAGCGAGGATATGAGAAACCCGTTGTGGAAACCTGTTATGATATGTATGTAAATGCATATGCAATGTTTTCAAGGATCTTTTTGGAATCTAGTTTGCAACATTAGAAATTGAATTTGGTTGCAGCTTTGTCTGAAGAATTTTGACTTTTCATCTTTGAACCTCCTTCTATAAGAATCAAGTTCGCCATATCAAGTGTGTCATAACCTCTAATTCAGAATACTGTTCTTTTGAGTTTGAAGGCATCTGGCTAGAGGAAAATAAATCCTCTTGCCCCTTGATAGAAATCTGGCTTTTGATAATCCTTCCATAATAGCACCTGCAAATTGTGCGCCATAAATCCCTAAGATCCTTGAAAAAGGTTAGTTAACATGCTATGTTATGATGGTATGTGGATGCTATGCATTAAGTAAAAGCACGAGGACAAGTAAGTCCCACAAAGAGTTCAAGTTGTTAGAGTACAAACAAATCCTGCAAGGAATTCAAGTTGTTAGATAGTGAATACAAACAAGTCACACAAGTAGTCTTAGGTTTAAAGGCTCGCATGAAGTCCAAAGGTAAGTACCCTTCCCATACCAAGGTTTAGTTGGTTCAACCTGTCCTAAAATAGTAACTGGGTTCTAGGAATCTCATATCACGGATCTTTCTCGCAGGCTTTATTTTGGTACGACACTCGAGCGGCCGACCAAAACATCCCGAAAGTCCAATCTCAATGAGCGTAGTCTCGAGTATCAACCAACTTTGGAACATGCCAAACCGGCTATCTCACTACCTTCTAATGGCTAAGGCTAAGTTCAACTAGGGTTCTAAGGGCAAATTAGTGCTTAATGACACCACGCGGCAGCCTAATGTTATCCCCAATCCAAGCCTCGAGGAACATCAGTACAAACCAAAGTGTTACACTAACGATGGCTACCATATCAACCGTAGCGGTACATGCCGTACAGTCTCCTTGGTCTCTTGCCATTTACCTAAGGTCCTAGATCCGGGTGTTGGATCATTTACCCAAGTAATACCCCCCAAGACAAAACCCTTAAAAGTAAAGCACACAAAACAGATAATTAAAGTAGTTAAAGTGATCTAAACCCTAAGGTAACCCCTCTTTTAAGTATTTACCCAGCAGAGTCGCCAGTTCTGTAATACGGTGGAGAATTGACTTTTTAATTTTGTTTTCGCAAAACATGTTGCGGTTAGCAAGAGTCGCCACCGACTTTTCTTTTATCCAATTTATTTAGGAAAGGTGAAAAGAACAGGAAAGACCTTTTTGAAAAGATTTTGAGTTCGGGGGGTAAGTTATGAAAAGGGAAGGTGTTAGCACCCCTTTTCATCTGTAGTTATCTACGGGCTCTTAATTGCTTGCTCACTTTAACTTGCTTTTTTTAAAATGTGGTGTGTGTTTAGAAAATATTTTGTAAAAAATTGACTTTGTAATAATTCGTGTAAGAATGTATACAAAGTGTTTGTTTTTGAAAATATTTTTGTAAAGGTTTGACTTTGTAATAATTCGCGTAAGAATGTATACAAAGTGTTTGTTTTAGAAAATATTTTTGAAAGTGTGAGATGTGAAAAGTATTTGTTTTTTTTTTAGTTGTGAGCAAGCATTTAAAAGTTACTTACCCTTAATTTATAAGGTCTTTCTTGTACTTATCCTTTTCCTTGAGAGATAGTACTATCCATACCATTAGTGGGTAGGTAGTCCTATCTATTGGATGTGAAGGGACGGCGAAGGGTCATCGAATGGTCATAGAAGGCAACATGTAAGGATACCTTAGCAATTCGAAGGGGCTATCATCATTTTTCCGTAGGGTCATCGAGGGACAAGATCACTTATTCGTAGGCAACTTCGAAGGGACTGTGATCTTTATATCGAAGGGACTATGATGATGTTTTTATCTCGTAGGCAACTTTGCTAAGATACCTCTACGCTCGAGGGACTTGACCATGTTTTGAAGGCAACCAAGAGGGGAAACCCTAAGAGGTGCTGATGGCGATCATATAATGATCGACTTACGTGTGTGAATATCAGTTTCAGTTATTTATCTTTAAATTAGTGGGCTAAGTTCATTATATTAACATACATATCTTTGCATTCCCTGGATTACTAACCACGCGTCAATATTTACAGAAATTAAAAGCGGAAGTAAAGTCCTACGCTATTACATCATGGGAGGGGGGATACATATTGAAATTGGGGAGTGCGGAAATAAAAAGGCGAAAAAATAAACCTAGACTATTACATGGGAGGAGCAATTACATAATCGGGAATAAAATTACATAATCGTACATCCTATGCCATCTATCTAATAAAATAAAAGAGATGAAGTAAAATCGAGAATTGGGAGGAAGAAGATGGTGGATAGATATTTAGAGCAAAAATCAAATTTTAATTTTTTGATATTTTATGAAAAGAAATCAATTTAATTTTTAATAATAAATAAACTAAATTAATATTTATTTACAAAAGAAATTATGATTTTATTATAGAAATAAGGTATATTTATTTTTATGATGGAAATAATTACGTGAATGATAGAAATAAAAGGGAGAATGTTTTTGGGATTTTTGTGTGAAAGAAATTAAATTAAAAGTTTAATTGAAGCCTAATTTCTAATTATGGATTTTATAATAAATAAATAAAAAGGGAATAGATTTAATTTAGAAAATATATTTTGGTAAAAGAAAAAAAATGATTTTTATAAGTTTTGATTAAAAAAAGAAAGGAAATAATTTAATTAAAAAAAGAAAGTTAAGAAAATAGAATATAATAAAAACAAATAAGAAAATATAAGAAAATCAAAGTTAGAAGAAAAAAGAAAAAAAAACTGCAGTGAGCCAGATTCGAACCCACTCTATTCGCTTCACAAGGTGCGCCTCAGACCATCTGAGTTGCGTTGCTTTTGTGATGTAAGGATGAAACAAACATAATAAATATTGAAATCAACGCATTTCCAGCCTTGGCCAATCAGCACACGCCACCTCTCCTTCTTCTTCCTTGGATTTTTTTGTCTTTTATGCTGGATATTTGCTACGGTTTTGCTACAGTTTTGCTATTAAATTTTGTAGCTAATTAACCTGCATTTACAAAATCACAAAAATGCATGAATTAAAAAATCAAGAGTGCCTATTCCTACTAATTTGGGTCTTCTGAATCCAATGGTGCTATTTGTTTGGCCTAAAAACGCTCGCACGATGGGGTTTCGAGAAGAATCTGTTTTATGCCCTAGTAATGACAATGCTTGCTACCTGCGTGAAACCTTGAAACAAATACATCAAAACAGTTTCAATAATGTTTATGAACAAGAATATTTATGAATTAGTACTTGTAATGATGTAAAACAACGAAAACGAAAAATTAAAGTGCATGGGGCGGCCATGGTTGGATCTTCGTGTTCCACATGGTTTCCTTCCGTACCAATGCTTGAGATCACTTCTTGGGATGTCCTTGAGAATGTTTTGATGCTTGGAAGTGATCGAAAGTGACTGCCACTAGGATTTCTATGGATTGCCTCTTTGAACTAAAAGTTTGGATTTGTGAAACTTCTCTCTCTCTTCAGCTGCGCCCCCCCCCCCCCCCCCCCGGTTTTTAGGAGTGTATTGTGCTTATAAAGAGAGTCATTTAGGTTAAGAATTGGGCTTGGATAATAATGTTTTCATATCTTTTGATTTTATGAACTTTTATGATTATGGAAGGTTGGAATTTGGTCACTAAATGGTCTTGTATGAGCTTGCATGATTTGTGGATCTTGTATAATGATAATCATGTGGAAAATCAGATCCATATTCAAATATTTGATTTTCTATGATTTATTTCATTTAATATTGAATTTTAACTAATTAAATCCGATAAAAATAAAATAAAATGAGGAAAAATCAAATATATACTCTTTGGGTCGTGCATGGATTTATGTTTGAGTTTGGTTTAAGAAACTTATGGCCCATTTGTCAAAATTTGGATTTTAGGCATAGTTTGCTTTGTGCACCTCCTCAAAATTGCCCAACTTTGACTAAGCATAACTCCTTCAATTTTTAGCTCCTTAATGCAAACTAATACTTTTTAGAAACCTCAAGATGTCCTCTAACCAACCCTTTTGGTCCCATGTCAATTTGATCTTCCATGTTCAAGTTATGAGCTTTTGAAAAAAGGTTGACTTTTGTTGACTTTCAAAATGACCTATAATGTTTTGGCTCATATCTCCCGAATGAAGCATTTCTGGACTTGGCTTGTGAGACACAAAGTTGTAGGGAATTAAATTTCCTTCAAGATGGGCTTTGGTTGAGGAATTTTTGATGAAGTATGTGGATGTTAGGCCTGGTCAAAGTATAGTTGACTTTTCCTACAAAAACCCTAATTTAGTAACTCCCGATTCTTGATGATACTGAGGTTTCCTTGATGAATCGTGATCAACCCTTGATCAAATGATGAATTTCACCCCATAATCTTGATGTTGACCAAAAATCTTGAGGTTTGACTTTGTGTTGACCACAGTTGACCTTTTGACCAAGTTAACTGATTTTTGACTGTCTGAGCATCTGACTGACCAAACTTGTAAGGAAAGTCTTGAAACTTGTTATGAGGATTCTTTGAAGTGTATGGGACACCATGAAGTCCTTTTGGAAGCTTTAGAAGTCCAATCTACTTTGAGAAGTACACAACCCTAGTTGGATTTATTGCTTAGGAGGAGGCTTTGTCTGATGAAACTTTTGAGTACTCTTGAGCAACTGAAGATCTTATGAATCACTAGGAGACCTCTTGAGGCATATTGTCTTGAATATGTGAGGGCAAATTTTGGGGTACAACAACGTGACTTCCTAAAACACATGGTATAGAAAAGCTTCCAATGTCTTTCTCTTTTTTGGCTAATTTGTTCTCAGCGATCGGATTACATTCTAATGGTTTAGGATAATCAAGTTTACATTTTTTGGTTAAGATATCCTTCAAGAATTCAGCATACGAATGTATTTGGGTGATAGCTTCAGTGAAAGGAATCTCAACATGGACTTTCTCAATCACTTTTACGAACTTTTTGTATTGGTTGTCTAGTTTGGCTTGTTTAAGTCTTTGGGGGTATGGAATTGGTGGTTTATAAAGATGTGGTCGTATGTAAACTTGTTTATCATTCTTTGCCTCCTTATTTTTAGTTTCTCCCTCCTTTTGCTTCTCTGGTTCCACTACTCGGTTTTCAGGTGTAGTCATAACGTTTTCCTTTTAGGGCTCAGGGTTTTTCAGTAAGTTGTTATCCAACATAGGATCTGCAGGTCAATCATATGTGGTTTCGCTTCGTAGGCCAATAGCATTAGCATGACCCTTAGGGTTAGGTTGAGGTTGTCTAGGGAATGATCCTCCTAGTGTAACCTGAGCAGCTTGTTGTTGTGCTACTTGCAAGATTTGGGTTTCCAACATCTTGTTGTGTGTTACCACAGAATCAACCTTGGTGCCTAATTGGGTAATCAACTCATTCATATAAACATTTTGGTTCATGAATTCTTTGTTTTGCTGGGTTTGAGCTAAAATGAAGCTCCCCATGATCTTCCCGAGGTTGGGTTTTTGGGGAGTAGCTTGCGTAGGCTCTGTTGGTCTTTGAGCTTGGAAACCTGGTGGTATCTGAGGTGCAGTGTTTTGGGTAGGGTTATTATTCTTATAGGAGAAATTTGGATGATTCCTCCATCCAGGGTTATAAGTATTTGAATATGGGCTTCCTTAGGCATAATTAACTTAATTTGAGCTTGTTTTGGCTAGAAGACATCACTCAGTAGTGATATGTCCTTGGGTTCCACAGATTTCGCACCCGGGTTGGACTGCAGCTACGGTAGCTATAGGATTAGCGACTAAACTTTCGACCTTTTGGGCTAGGGCGCCCATCTTGGCAATCATATGGTCTAGGCAACTTGCTTCGTATATACCTCCTTTAGTTTCCTTCTTCTCTACTGAAGCTCGTTCTGTCCCCCATTGATAATGGTTTTAGGCCATATCTTCAATGAGTGCACATGCTTCACGGTAGGGTTTGTTCATCAGTGCACCACTAGCGGCGGCATCGATGGTCATCTTTGTATTATAGAGAAGTCCATTATAGAAGGTATGAATAATCAACCATTGTTTTTTACCGTGGTGTGAACAGGCTCTTAATAGTTCTTTATACCTTTCCCAAGCGTCGAAAAGAGATTTGCCATCTTGTTGAGTAAATATTGTAATTTGGTTTTGCAGGACAACAATCTTGCTTAGTGGAAAGTATCTAGCAAGGAATACTTTCTTCAGGTCATTCCTAGTGGTGATTGAGTTTACTGGAGAGAATCTAGCCATGATCTTGCTCTATATCTGAGGGAAAAACGGAATAGTCATAGACGTATTGCCTCAGAAGAAGCACTAATGATTTTCAAGGTATCGGCTAGTTGAATAAACACTTGTAAGTGTTGGTTTGGGTTCTTTGTTGGGAGACCAACAAACTGGTTTTGTTGTACGATTTGCAATAAAGCGGGTTTTAGTTCAAAGTTATTATCTGGGGTTGTAGGGTTAACAATATTAGAATAGGATTCTTTGTTAGAAGGTATTGCAAATTCCTTAAGTGGGTTTCGGTCTTGTTCTTCTGCCATTACTTTGCTAATTCTTTGGATCAAAAGTCGAGCGCGTGCGTATCTTTCTGGTTCAACTATTGGATCTTCTAAAGTTTTAGTACTATGAGTTCTTTGCATTGACCGACAAAGGGTGCCTTAATCTAGACAATGTAACAATCAGGGTATGATATTTGACGCATATTGGTTCTCAACAACGACGCCAAAAACTTGATGCGTGTTATCCGTAAGTATACGGAGTGTATCAGAGTAATATAAAAGGTTGTCGAATCTCACAGAGACCTAATGGTCAATCTATCGTCTTCTTTTGCTACGGTATTTATCTAAGCCGATCGTAAAAAGATTTTGGAATGGAAACAAAATAGAATAACAAGGATTTAATAAATTCAAAGGTGCAATACTGGAATGTGGCTTCCATCAATCAACAACACTCCTATTATCTCTAAATAGAACTACTTACGGGGCAATATTTTCTTCCAAGAAAAAGAACTTAATTAAAAAGGAACTGTCACTTTTGATTTTTCAGAACCAAATTTAATCTTTAAATCTACACCATCCGCTCACGCGTAACCGGTTGTGTATTGCGTTAAAGTAGAAAATCATTTTTTTAGTAATCACCTCTTTAGCTCAGTTGAAAAGTAATCTTGATTGGAAACTTTAACTTAAAAGGGTTTCCGACTTATGCTCGGCTAACCGGATTCTAAACCTATAAACGCGTTTGAAAATAGTTTCAAAATCACCTTCTAGTAATATTAAACTCTTCTAATTAATTAACAAAGTGCTTTCATGGTTTTAATTAATAAAAAACTAATCAATTTTAATCTTAAGTGTCAGACAACTTTCGATCTTTCCCGACTATAGCGAGCGATTTTTGGACGTGGTTGCGAAGCACAACCGTTCTTTGGTGTTACTACAGCTCGATTCATTTTTTATCCTATTAAAGCTGATGAAGGAAGGGAAATAGATGTCTCCAACTAACCCTGCTTGCATACTGAGTTTGAACAGCGGTCTGTTCGGTTACAGATGCTACAAAGATTCGGGGTTTGTCTCAGGTTATTGGTTCGATGAGATGTGTAGGATGTTAGGACTGATTGCTTTTCTGATAGATACGTGAAAGTATGGGATTTTGGGTTTTTGTTTAGTGTGCTCGCTAAGATCTTTTCTTTCGATCTTATGCCTACGTATTCCCGTTTACCGAAACAGGGAAATCAGAGTGTTCGCAGTTCCTCCTATTCTATGGGAGGAAATGGTGTTTGGTGTCTTATTCAAAGCCCAAGACGTGAAGCGAAAGGTTGTTTGTATCTTGTTCAAAGCCCAAGATGTGAAGCTGAAAGGTCTTGACTCTAGAGAGAATTTGTCGTCTCTAAAGAGGGGTAAAGGAGAATTACTTTAACTGGGATATGCGGATCCTAGCAATGCCATAATTTCCTAAGAAGGGGTTTTTAACCTGAAGGAGAAGACTTTAACTCAGTGTAGAGCAATGCCATCTTTCCTTAGGAATTCCTCATGCTAAAAGAAGGACAGTGGCATGGATATAGATGATCCAGAGGCTTGCCGCTTACAACGATTAGATGAAGGGGAAGGAGTTGTTGATGTTTGTATACTGTGAACGAGGAACAGGTTTGACGCTAAAAGGTTAATTGGATCAGCCAGTGGTTTTCTTATACAAAGCCTAAGAGGAGGCTAATTTCCGCTAGGGAAAATCATTATACAAAGCCTAAGAGGAGGCTAATTTCTGCTAGGGAAAATCATTATACAAAGCCTAAGAGGAGGCTAATATGTGTCTCGTACAAAGCCCGAGAGAGAGGCTAAAGGGGTCGACCCAGTGGGGGATTTCGTTATACAAAGCCTAAGAGGAGGCTAATAAGAGTTGACTCGGCTGGAGAATCTTTTATAGCTCGTATGAAGCCCGAGATGGAGGCTGAAAAAGAGTTTGACTCTAGCTTAAGGGAATTTGTATCTCGTACGAAGCCCAAGATGGAGGCGAAAGGATGATTGACTCAACGAGGGAGTCTTTTATGTGTCTCATACAAAGCCTGAGAGAGAGGCTAAAAGTTATTTTGACTTAACGAGGAAGCCTTTTTGTATCTCGTATAACGCCCGAGATGGAGGCGAATTAACTCAACAAGAGAGTTTTTGTATCTCGTACAAAGCCCGAGATGGAGGCGAAAGGTTTGCTCCGCTGGGGAGAATCATTTGTACAAAGCCCAAGAGGAGGCCAACTTATGCTGGGGAAAAGAAGGATCACTATACGAAGCCTAAGAGGAGGCGAAAAGGAGACCGACTTTTTTAGGGATATCATTATACAAAACCTAAGAGGAGGCTATCTGCTGGTGATTGTTTATAGTTGAGTGACAGATCCAGTATACTGATTTTGAAAGAGAAAATAAGTTCTTATATAAGCAATACTGTACTCATGGGTTTGATCCGAGGATCGGGGTTGTTCCCTGTTCTTTAAGGAAACGGGGAAATCCGAAGGGTACTGAGACTATCCGAGTTTACAGGTTTTCTTCCTATCGAACGAAAGGATCACTTGAGAATATCTTTGAGACTCAAGGAAAACAGACTGTCCAAGTCTAGAGTTTTATCTTGTGTACTATGCTTTGAGAAACAGTAGTAGACTCTGGAAAGGAATGTTTTATGAAGATGACTAAGTTCTGTTCCTATACCTCTAGGAGGTCGTCGGGACAATTTGTACGAAGCCCAAGAGGAGGCTGGAAGCTTTTAAGAAGCTGAGATGTCCTTGTACGAAGCCCAAGAGGAGGCTATCATTCCCGGAGGAAGAGATCATTATACGAAGCCTAAGAGGAGGCTGTGAATACTTCTAAGAAGCCGACGGGTCCTTGTACTAAGCCCAAGAGGAGGCGGGGTTGCTTTTAGGAAGCCTGTGGGTCCTTGTACGATGCCCAAGAGGAGGCTGATGCTTTTAAGAAGCCCGTAGGTCCCTAAACCCCGAGAAATTCAAGGCAAGCTATTCACAGGGAATAGATCAAGTCAGGAAAGTTCGAGAATTTGGAAGAAACTCAAAGATGCTATTCACGGAGAATACATTCATCCTTGGGAGTAGAGTTTCTTGACGATTCCTAATGAGGACAGCCGAAGAGAAGACTGTATCTGGTGCTCCTATTTGGGATCTAGCTGTCTATTTCTACGAATAAACGAAACGGCTTTTCCTAGTGCTAGACGTAGTTGCCGGGGAAACTCTTAATATTTATACTATTATTACACAGTAGATATGAGTTTATGAAAGGAGACTTACAGTGAGCAGCCCCACAATACAGTTATATATGAGTTTGTGAAAGGAGACTTACAGTGAGACAGCCCCACAATACAGTTATATGATATGAAAGCAGTAAATGAAAGCGTATAAACACTTACTCGGTTTTAGAGCTTCCATGTTGTTTGGTTAGTTGTTCAACAAAGAAAAATTTAAAACAACAGTATATTCAAAATCAAAGGAGAAAGCGCTTTGAAAAAGAAAGATTTGGGGCTTATAGCTCAAGGAGAGGCCCAGAAGGTTTTTACCAGTGATTGCACTGTTGAATTTGTACAGAGGGTCTTATACAAGTGACTGTGGCCCAAAAAGTTTTATGTACAAAGGGATGGGTCTTACACTCTCTCAAGAGGCCCAAAAGGTTTAAAAGAAAAAGAGTGGGGCTTATAACACGAGGGTAGGCCCAGTTGACTTTTCGTTTAAAATGGCGATAGCGCCGAGGTTTTCTTTTAACGCAGAGGGACTGATACAATAAGTGAGGCCCAAAAATGTTTTGGTTAAAAGGGGGTTGGGTCTTACACTCTAATAGAGGCCCAAGAGTTTTGAATGGGTCTTATAGCTCAAGGAGAGGCCCAAGAGTTTTTGAAAAGGCGACGATCGCGCCGTTTGTTTTTTGACGGTATCTGGACTTATACAATAAGTGAGGCCCAAAAAGTTTTTGGTCAAAAAAGGATTGGGTCTTACACTCTATTAGAGGCCCAAGAGTTTTGAATGGGTCTTATAGCTCAAGGAGAGGCCCAGATGATTTTGAAAAGGCGACGATTGCGCCGTTTGTTTTTTGACGGTATCGGGACTTATACAATAAGTGAGGCCCAAAAAGTTTTTGGTCAAAAAAGGATTGGGTCTTACACTCTATTAGAGGCCCATGAGTGTTTGACAAAGTTTGTTTAAGGGGAAAATCAACAAAACCCTAATTTCATCATTTTAAAATAATTATTCAATGAAAAATTAATTAAAATGATACAAAATTCCAAATAAGTTTGAATAAACAACTTGTGATTTTGGTTTTAGGTTTGAAAAATGTGGTTTCAATCACAAGATGAATTAAAACCTACTTGGTTTTGATTTTTCAACATGGATATTTATTTTTAAAAGGGTTTAAAAACAAATAAAAGGCATTTATTCACAAAAATACTAACTATATTAAATAAATAATATAAATCTAATTTTTTTGTGGAAATAAATATTTCAATATTTTTGTGATTTTTTTGCAAAAAAGAACCAATAAAAAATAATTAAAATTGAGTGAGTTATTAATTTTCCAAATAATTAACAAAACATGAAAATAATTGGAAAAATAGCAAAATGTGGAAAATCACAAATGGCATGGGTGGGGTTTGAACCTACGACCTCAAGCATACAAGGCGCGCGCTCTACCACTGGGGTAGTGATACATCCATTGTTTGAACTGAAACAACAAATATACAAGGTATGACATGGTTTTGGCTTGCCCAAGGCAAGTTTTGGCTCAAAAACGTGAAGGTCATAACTTTCTCAATTCTTAATGGTTTGAGACAAAATTTATATGTATCTGGGCCAGAATTTCACAAGGAATCCAATGATGGTGGTGGTTTTTTCATATCACGCTCCCTCCTCAAAACCCGATAGTGGTTTTGAAAATGACCTATAATTGCATGTTCTATGCTACAACTCATTACAAGCATGAATTACATGATCAAATAGCACAAACACAACACATATAACATGTATGAGAGATGCATAATCAATGGACTTCAAATGCACACATGTTTTGGTGACTGCAAGTTGAGATGCTTACCCTTCTTTGAGATTTTGGAGTTTTCTCAGCAATCTGCCAACTCCCTTGCTCCATATATGGTTTTATGCTTTGAACAACCTCAAATGATCCCTTAGATGCTTTGAGGATGGTTGGAATCAGCTGGTACCTGCAAAAACACAAATTGTCCCTTTCTTGCAAAAGGGGTTAAAAGTGACCAAAATAGCAACTCTCTCAAATGGTGTTCCAGATGTATGAAACCATTTGGGACAGTTCAAGGATGATATTTGGAATGTGTTTGAGGTTTTATCTGGTTTGGAAAGTGACTGAATCAAGACATGGCTTGAAAAATGCACAAAAGTGTCATTTTGAGGTTTTGAGAGGTGACTTTGTGATGTTGTGATTACATGTCACTTTTGATGGTTTGTACATCTTACATATGATATATATGAGGTGTGTGTGTGATTGGTTTTGTTGGAAAAGCTCTCAAACTCAAAACCCGATAGTAAATTGCTTTTGAAGGCAAAATTGGAGTGAAAGAAGAGATTTTGAGGAAAGCATCTGTTAGATGGCTTTGGTGTACTCAAACTGATCACAAGTGAGCTCTATTTATAGTAGAGCAAGTTTGTTTTGACTGCAATAGTGAATGGCAACTGCAGCAGGTGTTTTCTCAATGTTGGCCAATGGTAATGCAAGTCTCCTCTAGCCATTGACTAGAGGTTAGGGCATAGAGCTTTGGTCCCTTTGGTCTTGGATAAGTCTTGACTGATTTCAGATGAGAATGGCTCAGTCCATGCCACCTTGATGCTTCCATTGAATGCCTCATTCCAAAATTGAAGTCTTGTCCCTATTTTGGCCATTTTAGGTTCAACATGCTATTTCTTGTTCCATGGACTTTGGAGGCTTGGCTCAGTGATTGTCCCCTTTAGATTCAAACCTCAGAGGTGTCCAAGTGGATAGGAGCATTTGAATTTGGCTGATTTTGGAAAATCGAGCAAAGTTGCAAATTCTGCCTTGCCTTGACAGATTTCAGCAAGGCAACTTGACAATGTCATATCTCATGGTGTAAGTTGAATTTAGCAATGTTCTTGGCCATTTTGGAAAGCCCTTACATGATACAACAACTGTTTGAACAAGTTTGGTTTTGATCTCTTTTGATTCCAAGTGAAAAATCCTCCTACACTTGGCAAAAAGTGAAGGCAGATTTGGACTTAGTGAAAATTTCACTAAGTGTTGGAAAAAGTGACATTTTCACTTTTCAGCCACTTTAATCACTCCATAACTCAGAATCCTTAATGAATTGGAATGACTTGTAGTTGAAGTTTTTATAGAGGGTAATGAGGGCTACAAATCCATCTTTGGATGAGAAAAAATGGCCTTGTGGTTTAGGAGTTATGGTCCTCCAAAGTTGGCACCCTAGCCACTTTATTTTTAACTTAGAAAATTTTCTAAGTTTTTATGGTTACCCCTTTTACAAGTTATCCAACTTTTCTTGACTTTTCTTGATGAATGATGATTCAAATCATACATTAACATCATTTTAGGGTTAAAAATCCATTTTGGTGAAAAATCTCAAAAAGTCAAAGTTGACTTTTGTGCACAGTTGACTTTTTATCAGATGAATTCCAAACTGTGCAATTCTTCAGGAAATCATGTCTTTGACCTAAATCAAACTTGATGGACATGTTCCATGGGTGTCATAGGGTATATTCATTCATGTCTTAGGGTTTGGGAGCATGTCCTGGTCAAAAGTCAAAGCTACAGTTGACTTTTCTCGCGAAACCCTAATTGTGGTGCAGATGAAATTGAGACTTGTTACTCAAGCTTCTTGGATCAATCCATTGTTCCAAATGGATCAATATAGTATATTAGAGACCCTCAAATCATGTCTTGAGGTCTTGGCTCATGATTTGTCCCAAAAGTCAACTTAGGAGTGAATTAGGTCAAGAAACCCTAATTCCTGATTTTTGATGTATGCATCCCCTGAGGCAAAATTGACTTGATGATTGGGTTCATGAGGTTCCATGAAGTATATTAGGTTATGTTTTGGATCATTGGCTCATGCCCTGATGAAAAAAATTCATCTAGAGGCCCTGGGCGATTAAAACCCTAATTTGGTGACACTGGCGACCTTGAAGCTTGATCCACCTAGAAGGGAGCAACCTTGTGCTTAATCCTTGAAGTGGGAGTCCTTTTGATCCTTTGTGGATGTTTGAGAGGCTAGACAAGTTGAAGATCAAGTCATTTCTTGATTGATCCTTTGTCTAAGAGCTCTGAGAGGGCTTGAAACCCTAATTCTGATTGTAGTGGATGCTCACCCATCTTTGGGGAGACTAATGGTTCACCCATATTGTGATGATGATTTGCACAATGACGGGAATCTTAGTGGTCAAAATTTGGGGTATGACAGATGCCCCTATTTAATCTTCTTGGACCCGAAGGTGTGAATGACGAAGGTATTCGAGCATTCGGGGTGCAAGAGGATTAAATATCGGAATAACCGAAATTTTGATGGCTACGAATGGCAGCTTGCGCATTCATCTTCTTTTGCTAAGCAATGATGCTTAGAAAAGGTAAACTTCCCCTCGATCCTAGTTTCCTACCAAGGAACTGGTCTTAGTTTCTGATGTAAACTTCCCCTTGATCCTGGTTTCCTACCAAGGAACTGGTCTTAGTTTCTTTTGTCAATAAACTTTATTAACAAGGAATGCTATCCGTAGCGATTTTCCTCAAACATCTCACCGAATTTTCCTGGGGAGATGCCATTTGACGGAAAAACTTTTGATGTCAGAGTTGTTGGGGAACCCAGGGTCTGAATTGTAGAGGTGCACAAACTTCTCTGTTGGAGACGCCATTTGTTTCTACTGGGGAAAGCGAGTCTCCTGAGAGAATGCTTCCGCTTGGGGATATCGCATCATACTTTTCTCGGGATCTTCCCAGAGAAACGCCATATGATGGGATCCAATTTTGAGGTGCCGATGACCTTTTCATCAGCGGCTTTTCGGAGAAACACTGATGTACCGCCGAACCTTTGCTTAAGAGGCTTTCTCTGGGGATTTTCCTTAATCCGGGAAAGCGAGGATATTATCTTCAATGGCGAAGAGTGACATCTGTTGAAGGTTCTCTGACTTTTCAGAGGTTCAAGTTATCAAAGTGGCCAAGTGCCGACTCTGATCTAAAGATACACTGGTGGCGAGATTGTCCAGACACAACACTTCCTGACGAGGACAAAGGCTGACAACTCGATAGAGAGGACGGTTATCACTAGGGGACAAGACCGACTAGAGTGATAGTGATGCAATATGAAATGTGAATGCAAATAAAAAATGCATGATGTATGTATGTTTATGCTGACAAAACAGACGCGACATACAGACTAAAAGATGAACACGACTGGATACTCGGCCACTGCTGGGGACGAAAAGGTATCGCTGGTTCAAAATAGCAATTCCACCTTGCTTAGGAGAGATAGCCCTCACGGGGAGCTATGTTGATCAGGCTTAGGATATGAGAACTCGGCCGAGGGTGTCAGACGAAACAAGGTCTCTGACACAGTTGATCCTTCATTCAGGCATACTGGTTTAGAATGAGTACTTTGATTCTGCACTTTGAGGCTCGAACGCCTTTGGAGACGCAATCAACGTTCTTTCGATGTTCAACAGTCAAAAGAAATTGCCAACTTTAATTTAAAAGCAGAAAAAGTTTTACACGTAAATTCGTTTTGTTTTATTTCAAGAATCGTTGATCAAGTTAAACAACGTCGCTCTGTAAAGCTAAAACAAGTAAGAATTACAAACAAAAGCACAAGGGCTCAAATTTTATTGATAAGATGAAGATCAGCCAAACGCGTGATTCCAAAGAGTATTTACAAAGTTAGAAAATGGTAATTTACAGGGAAAAGGGCTACGTTGAAACATAACGACCACTATCCTTCTACCAACTTTGAATTCTGGGCATCCTGAGCTTCTGTCGAAGATGACCTTGACTGGAGTTTTCCTCCGATGGATGATGTAACTGTTGCCAAGGGACTTGCCTGTGTTGAACATAGTTACTTGCCATTATCCCTAATTTTTGCCTGGATTGTACTATGATGTTTCCAATCCACCGGGATGATCTTTTTTTTTTCATGTCTCTAACTTTTGCCTGGACCGCCCTTTCGGGTTTTCAATCCACCGAGACGTTTTTTTTAGTTATTTAGGCGAAGTATTTCTTGACTACATCAACATTCGTGGGGTAGGCAAATTCCTCTCAGTCCATGGTTGCTAGTCTCAAGGCGCCGCCTGAGAAAGCTTTCGTGACCACATAGGGGCCATCATAATTTGGGGTCCATTTGCCCGAGAATGAGTGAGAAATAATTGTATCTTCTTGAGCACAAGGTCTCCTTTTCTGAAGACACGAGGTCGGACCTTTTTGTTAAACGCCCTCTTCATTCTTTGCTGATACAACTGACTGTGGCATATTGCCGTGATTCGCTTCTCTTCGATCAGGTTCAATTCGTCGTGTCGACTTTGACACCACTCAGCTTCGGTAAGCTTAGCTTCCATCAATACCCGGATTGATGGGATCTCTACTTCTATGGGGAGGACTGCTTCCATGCCATACACTAGAGAGAAAGGGGTAGCCCCTGTTGAAGTGCGGACAGATGTTCGATAACCGTGAAGAGCAAAGGGTAGCATCTCGTGCCAATTTTTGTAGGTTACAACCAATTTCTGAACAATCCTCTTGATGTTCTTGTTAGCCGCTTCTACCGCTCCGTTCATCTTGGGTCGGTAGGGAGATGAGTTATAATGTTCAATCTTGAACTCTGCGCACAACTCTTTCATCATCTTATTATTCAAGTTAGATCCATTATCCGTAATGATCTGGCTTGGAACACCACAACGGCAGATGATATTGTTTTTGATAAATCGGACCACCACTTGTCGGGTTACATTAGCGTAAGACGCTGCTTCGACCCACTTGGTGAAGTAATCAATGGCTACCAGGATGAACCGATGTCCGTTTGAAGCCTTAGGTTCAATCAAGCCAATCATGTCGATTCCCCATATGGGAAAAGGCCATGGGGAAGAAAGAACTTTGAGATGTGATGGCGGTACATGAATTTTGTCGGAGTATATCTGACACTTGTGACACCTCCTCATGTACTTGTAGCAGTCGGATTCCATGGTCAACCAATAGTACCCGACCCTGAGAATTTTTCTCGCCATTGTGTGTCCGTTGGCATGAGTGCCAAAGGATCCTTCATGAATTTCTTTCATCAGCATGTCTGCTTCTGGTCTGTCGATGCATCGGAGCAAGACCATGTCAAAATTCCTCTTATAAAGAGTGTCACCGCTCAGGAAGAAGCTTCCAGCCAATCTTCTGAGGGTTTTCCTGTCCTTTCTGAGTGCCCCAGGTGGGTACTCCTGTTTCTGAAGGAAGCATTTGATATCGTGATACCAAGGTTTATCGTCTATGACAGCTTCGATCGCGAAGATGTAGGCGGGCCGTTCAAGGCGCATGACGTCAATCTTAGGTAGGTCATTCCATCGACCTACGCTAATCATGGAAGAAAGAGTGGCTAAAGCATCAGCCATGTGTTTGTCACCACGAGGGATGTGATGAAACTCAACTCTGTTGAAGAAGGGTAACAACCTTCTTGCATAGTCTTTGTAAGGAATCAATCCTGATTGGTATGTGTTCCAATCTCCTGTGATCTGATTGATAACCAAGGCTGAATCGCCGTATACGTCCAAGTTCTTGATCCTTAATTCAATCGCTTCTTTGAGACCCATGATACAAGCTTCGTATTCGGCCTCGTTGTTCGTACATTTAAACATAAGTCTGGCAGTAAAAGGAATGTGGGTACCCTGAGGGGTAACAATGATTGCCCTAATTCCATTTCCGTAATGATTAACTGCTCCATCAAAGATAAGTCCCCACTGGGAACCTGGTTCTGGCCCTTCACTGGGTAACGGTTCATCGCAGTATTTCATTTTTAGATACATGACATCTTCGTCTGGTAAGTCAAACCCGATTGATTCCTGATCGTCAATCGGTTGATGAGCCAAATGATCGGCAAAAATACTTCCTTTAACGGCTTTCTGAGCGTGGTACTCTATGTCATATTCCGATAGTAACATCTGCCAACGGGCAATTCTTCCCGTGAGAGCAGGCTTTTCGAAGACGTACTTGATTGGATCCATCTCGGAGACCAACCAAGTAGTATGACGAATCATGTATTGGCGAAGACGTTTGGCTGCCCAAGCCAAAGCGCAACTAGTTTTTTCAAGCGTCGTGTACCGAGTTTCGCACTCGGTGAACTTCTTGCTTAGATAGTAAATGGCGGACTCTTTCCGTTTGGTTTTGTCTTGCTAGCCAAGTACACATCCCATTGAGTCCTCAAGGACTGTGAGGTAAATGATCAGTGGTCTTCCTTCCACTGGTGGTGATAGAATCGGCGGATTCAACAAGTATTCCTTAATACTGTCGAAGGCGGTTTGGCAGTCTTCTGACCAAACGCAGTCCTGGTTCTTTTTGAGTAACCAGAAAATCGGCGCACACGTGGCGGTCATGAAGAATATGAATCTGGAGATGTAGTTCAAACGTCCCAAGAATCCTCTGACTTGTTTTTTAGTTTTCGGAGAAGGCATTTCTCGAATGGCCTTGACCTTGTCAGGATCAACCTCAATTCCTTTCTGGCAAACGATGAACCCTAAGAGTTTCCCCGAACGGACACCGAAGGTGCACTTGTTGGGATTCAAGCGGAGCTTGAATTTTCTTAAACGTTCGAACAATTTTGACAGATGTTCAGCGTGCTCACTCTCTGTTTTTGATTTTGCAATCATATCATCGACATATACCTCGATTTCTTTGTGTATCATGTCATGAAACAGAGTAGTCATGGCCCTTTGATAGGTTGCCCCGACATTTTTCAAATCGAACGGCATTACCTTGTAACAAAAGGTACCCCATGGGGTAATGAACGAAGTTTTCTCCATGTCTTTCGGCGCCATTTTGATCTGGTTATAGCCCGAGAATCCATCCATGAAGGAGAAGACTTTGAACTTTGTTGTACTGTCAACCAGCATGTCAATGTGTGGTAAAGGAAAGTAGTCCTTTGGACTTGCCTTGTTCAGATCTCTGTAATCGACACACATTCTGACTTTTCCGTCCTTTTTAGGAACAGGTACGATGTTGGCTAACCATTGAGGATATTCAGATGTAGCGAGGAAACCCGCGTCGATCTATTTCTGTACCTCCTCTTTGATCTTGATGGCCATGTCCGGGTGAGTGCGTCTCAACCTTTGCTTTACTGGCGGACATTTCGATCTCAACGGTAAGTGATGTTCCACGATGCTGGTATCCAACCCTGGCATATCCTGATAGGACCAAGCAAACACATCGGGAAATTCTCGGAGAAGCTTTATCAAACCCTCTCTGGCAGTTGGACTGAGCAGTGCCCCAATCCTGATTTCTTTTCTCTCTTTTTCCGAACCCAAGTTTACCGTTTCCAACGGCTCTTTGTGAGGTTCAATGGACCTTTCCTCTTGTCTGAGTAGTCGGGAGATCTCTTCTGGAATTTCGTTGTCAACTTCTTCTTCAGCCCCAAATACCGGGAACTCAAAGTCGGGAGAAGGCATCGGATCGTATGTTTCAACGGGGTGTAAAACAAGCAATCTACATGACGTGATGATTCGTGTTTAGAAGAGATAAAGAAAATGCAAGTGTGTGTAGTGTATTTATTTTACTGCTTGTTTTTATTTTTAATTGTTTTTTAGGATTACCATTTTCTGAAAAAGCAAAAAGAGAAAAGAGCAATTAATGTGGAAATTACAGAACGACGTTATTTTATTAATGCACAAGTCGAACCTTGAAACTATAACCCTATAAAACAAAACTCTGTCGCTTTGGGCAAAGCGAAGAGGGAAATTTACAGAAAGCGAGCCCTATCAAAACATCTGTTTCACCTGGTCAGGGTGAAAGGTTTAAGATGGCAATTACTTTGACTGGTGAACGACCATTGGAACCTCGACGGCAACCCAATGGCGACGAAATCCTCGATGAATCACAAAGTCTGGCACCTTCCTTGATTTGTCTTCAGAAATGACGCTGATTTCTGGTGGAGCAGGATCATTGGAATCTGTCTCCCAGGCAGAATTATCGTAGGAGGATTCCTCAGTTGTATTTTGCAGAGTATTTGTGCTCTCAGCTGTATCTCCCCATCCAGTAGGCTGGATATCTTCGAGCCTGATACGAGAGCTTTCGGGAGCGGTGTACTTGACCATGAAGTCAAACATTCCGCTTGGCTCTCCCAGAGTGTCCCAAACTTCTTTGGAACTGGAGGAGTCATCTCTCTCGATGACGTTGACCTCGGGAAAAGCATAGTTGATGAATTCAAGTCCTGCAAACATTGAGAATTCATCTTCATGTTGAGTAGTTTCTGAATGACCTGAGTGTTGATCCCATGACATGGTGGGGACACAGGTATTCTGTTCAATGACTGTCAGCTGATTTTCATTACTCGGCTGACTTTCTTGCCCCAAGTCTCCTGGATAAGGTTGCCACATTGGCAGACCATCCATTGGGCCATAGTAGGTGTAGTCAAAATTGTCTTTCATCGGAGTGTCTTCCTCTAATGAATTTGGTGGAGCACGACATCCTTCCGGATCACAATCTCCATAGATCATCTCGATGTCTGATCTGGGTATAAATCTCGGACTCTGTGCGGGATAGCAAAATGGCGTAAGCACCTCTTCCTGAGACATATAACTGTCCTCGTTAAGATAGGACTTCCATTCCTCATTTATGTCAAAGGGATCCTCTTCATTGATAGCATGGACTACTGGAGTCACTGGTTGGAGGAAGCCTCCACTATGGAAAAAGTTCTGAATGGGATGAAGACTTTCATCGTTTACAGCTGTCTGGGTACAGGTTGCAGAAAAACCAAGACCCTTCTTTGTTTTATTATCAGTAGGAATGACAAGCTGTCCCCATCCTGTCGTATCGGTACTCTCGACCACTTTGATAACATCCTTATATGAGGAAATCGATGTTCCTCTTTCGGATTGATTGTCCTTGCTCACCGATAGTGCTTGGAACTGCGTTCCAATAACCTCCTCGGGTTCTATACCAGTAGATGATGACAAGTTACTCATGAGCAAAGCCTGTTCTCCACAGACTGTGACAAGTTGATCGTTCTGAACGAACTTTAGCTTTTGGTGGAGGGTCGAGGTGACCGCTCCAGCCTGATGTATCCAAGGTCTTCCTAATAAGCAACTGTACGTTGCCCGGATGTCCATGACCTGGAAAGTGACTTGGAAAGTGTGAGGACCAATAGTTATGGGAAGATCGACTTCACCGATAACCGTTTTTTTGGATCCGTCAAACGCTTTGACGACGACCTCGTTGATTCTCATCGGAGGGCCTTTGAATGTTAATTGCATCAAAGTGGACTTCGGCATAACATTCAGGGCTGACCCTGTGTCTACCAGTACGCTGGCCAACGCATCGTCCTGGCAGTTAACTGTGATATTGAGCGCCATGTTATGACGGCGACCCTCTTCAGGTAATTCCTCATCACTAAATCCCAAATTATTGCAGGAAGTGATGTTAGAGACAATACTATCGAACTGTCTGATTGTTACATCCTGTTCCATAAAGGCCTGCTCTAAGACTTTCTGTAGAGCCTCCCTGTGGGCTTCTGAACTGAGTAACAGTGATAATACCGAGATCTTTGAAGGAGTCTGTAACAGTTGATCAACAATGTTGTATTCACTCCTTTGGATGAGCTTCAGCATCTCATCTTTGTTTTTCGAAAGGTCGGGATTACTGGATTGACCGACTGGTGGACCAGGAATTTCTGTCTAAAATTCCTTTTCTTTGTTGGATTCTCCAACTCCTCGGTTGAAGATTCGACCGCTTCGTGTTACACGACTGATGTCTGCAATATTCACGACGGAGGGTAATGGAATTTCCTTTCCATTCTCAACTATTGTTGCACCGTATTTGTAAGGGATAACCTTAGTTGATTCATACGGTAATGGTCCCGGTAGATAGATGACTATGGGAACCTTCTGATTTTTCTAACCATCATAAGTAATCTCGATCCGTTCCCGGTTGGGAACTTTAGATTCATCAAGTAGAGGAATAATGGCAAAAACATCCCTGGCCCTGTGATGACCAGAGATCGTGGCAACATCCTCAACTTGCTCGGCAAGGTAGTTCGGCGTCCAGTTGATGGGTCCGGAACCCGGATATGGACGAATCTCTCCGCGATCCACTGGCCCTTGGAGAGCTGCTCTCACAAGGTAACACCCTTGGTTACTTTCTGAACAGACGTTGCAACGGTCATAGTTGTGTGGTGGCACCTGGCCACGTCCACTTTGAATACAATGTAACCTTACTAGGTTAGCTTCCACTGATCGGACATCCTGACTCTGACGCCGAGTGGGGTTTCTATTACTGATACTAATTTGTTGAGTATCTTCATCCATATAGATTGGCATCCACCAATGATTTAACAAGTGCTGGAGTGCCTCTTGGACAAGGGTACATCCTCGATCGTTTTTGCAACCCGCTTTACAGCTTTGATAGTCATGTGATATTAAGAATCCTAGTCAGACCTGCTCAGCATGTAACTCTACCAGGTTGGTATTCATCACGCGAATATCGAAGATCTGAACCATGTTGATTTGATAGGGATTCCTATCATGGTAGTCTTGGATCCATCCAAGATCCATCTGACGCTGGAGGGCCTCTTGTATGAAAGAGCATCCCTGTTTGTTTACCGAGCAAGTCAGACAGGAACTGTAATCGTGTCGCGGCAGATTATGATACTGGCTTTGCCTTGAGTGCATCGCCACCAAGTTGACATTCATTGTACGGATGTCATGGTTCTGAATGACGTTGGAATTCGTGTAGACCATGTTAACTCCACGAACTCGGTGCTCTTGGATCCATCTGAGATCCATCTGTTCCTGTAGAGCTGCTTGCACTACCGAACATCCCTGATTGTCTTTAGAGCAGATATCACACTGGTGATAGTTATGAGGTGGCACATGGCCATATCCACTCTATCTACAATGCATCTTGACCAGATTGGTCCTCAATAAGAGTACATCGTGAATTTGATAGACGTTGTTAGTCTCTTCCTCAATCAGATTGACCGTACCCTTCTCGTGTTGAAGCAGCGGGTTCGTGAGAACATTAGGATTCGTATCTTTGAAAGATAAGAGCCCGCTCCTAACAAGCTTTTGCACGTCAGATTTGAAATTGAGGCAATTCTCTATGTTATGCCCCGATCCTCCTTGATGATAAGGGCATGTCTGATCTGCCTTAAACCAAAAAGGCGGATTTTTCGGTACTGTAAGAGGAGACTTAGTCTGAATGTGCCCCTTAGCCAGTAGTAATGGAAATAGTTCTGCATACGACACGGGTATAGGATCAAACCCTGATGGTCGTGTTGTACGGTTGTTATTGTACTGAGGACGAGCCTACTGAAGAGGTTGTTGAGTCCTTTGCTGATTAGGTTGGCTCTGCGCAACCTGAGGTTGATACGTAGGAACAGGCGCGGGGCCGATAGTAGGAGTTACCGCTGCTACTGGTTGATACCGACGCCTTTGCTTTCCGAGAGAGATATTCCCAATATCTTGCTCTTTTTTCTTAGGGAGAGCACTACCGTATTTTTTAGTACCGCTCATCGATCCAGTGTCTTTTACCAAACGTCCTTCTCGGACGACTTCCTCAAGACGAACTCCCATACCCACCGTCTCGGTGAAATCACTGGGAGCACTGGCAACCATTCGGTCATAGTAAAATGAGCTCAAGGTTTTTAAGAAGATCTTTGTCATCTCTTTTTCCTCAAGAGGTGGACAAATCTGAGCGGCAATTTCGCGCCATCTCTGAGCGTATTCCTTAAAGGTTTCCTTGTCCTTTTGAGACATCGATCTGAGTTGATCTCTGTCGGGTACCATGTCCAAATTGTATTTGTAATGTTGAACGAAGGCTTTGCCAAGATCTCTGAATGTGCTGATCGTGGTGCGGTTTAAACCCATGTACCATTTTAAGGCGGCACCGGTTAAACTATCCTGAAAGTAATGAATCAGCAGGTCCTGATTCTCCGTCTGAGCTGACATTCGTCGAGCGTACATTGTCAAGTGACTTTGAGGGCAAGAGTTACCCTTGTACTTTTCAAAGTCGGGCACTTGGAACTTATGCGGGACTTTCACATTGGGGACCAGACAAAGGTCTGCGGCGTTCTTTCCAAAAAGATCCTGACCGCGAATGGCTTGCAGTTCCTTCTGCATTTCCAGGAACTGTTCCTGGAATTCATCCATTCGGTCAAACATAGTCTCCTTCTTACCAGAAGGTATCTGTGGAATCTGTCCTTCCGGGACAGTGTGCACCACAGGGGGTGGTACCGTAACTACGGCGGTGAATCTTGGCGTTTCTCGAAGTTTGTAACCTTCAGGAGTTTTCAGTATGCCTCTGGCATCTTCGCTTTCCCGAAGTTTGTAACCTTCAGGACCAGCGACATCTGTTGTGATTCCCTGATCTTCAACGATCAGCGGAACATATCCTTCCGGGATATAGTTCGCAGGCATGCCCCAGGGACGATCTTTCGGCATCTGATACCTAGGATCGAACTTCTCCACTATGGGCGCTGAGGTGATCTCCGAGATCACAGTCCTTTGTAGCTGAGCTTCTGCCATGGCTTGCATGTCGTTACGAAGCTTTCTCATATCCTCTCTCAGAGCGTCGATTTCTTCTTTCAACTCTCTATTTTCTTCCTCAAGATCATCCATATTTTTCTGACGATTAGCCCGAGTATTGTACGAATGAGACAGTTTGACTCTAGAATCGAGACACAAACGTGAGATTCGTAAGTAAGGAGAATACGCGATGTGAGAATGATAAAATGCAATGATTATATTAATTGTTTTTTTTTGTTTAATCAAAATAATCTTCGACAATTAGATTGCAAATATCAAACAGTGGGGAAACCCCTTTTTATTGAAATTCAAAGGATTACAGAAATGGAAATACAGTAGATTACAAGGTACAGAAACAGAAAACTAAGCTAATGAGTCCCGAGTCCTCTCTGAAGAGAAATCGGGAGCTGATTCTGATATCTTCCTTTTCTTTGACCGGGGCTCTTGGGCCGTTGGCGGGTTGTCATTCCTTTGCCAGGTGAAAGGAGTGAGCAAATTCCTTTGGTCATCTTGATTCTCTACAGCATGCTGCTCTAAAATTTCAATCAGAGCATCTTTCTCTTTCAGTAGTTGCTGTATTTGGGTACACTCTATGTTGAGGGTGCGGTACTTGTTCTTCCAAGACCTTCTCTCCTTTTGAACTTTGTTGAGAGTAACCTGAAGCTTTTCAGTTTCCGTCATGAAGTACATGACAGATTCCCTCGGTGGAAGAATTCCGTAACGAGGATAAGGCATCTTTAGCTTGAGAGATCTAGTTTGTACCCAATGGAGATAAGGCTCCACCGAGACACAATCTGGTTTTCCTAGAGACTCTCGTCCTTTCTTATGAACGTGCTTCCAAGCATGCACTAATTCCATCTTTAGTGCTCTGTCGTTTTCTCCTTCCTTGAAGAAAAGACCTTCCAGATGAACACCCAGTGGGATGTGTCTCATCGGGTATCCAAATTGACGAAAAACTAATATCGGGTGATAGTTGATTCCTCCTTTAGTTCCTATGAGGGGTACGTTGGGGAAGTTTCCACAACGATCAATGATCCTGATCCCATCATAAATCTTAATACACCAATCTATATCAGAGTTGGTGAGAGACATGATCTTCTGCGACCAACGCAAGGCACTCTTGCAATCCCAAAAAGCAGCAGACTTAGGAAAATGGGAGATAAACCATTTGTAAAGCAAAGGTACACAGCATGTGATCTCCCCTCCGCTGTACAAATTTCCTAAGTGTACAGAATGATACGCATCGGCGAGCAAAGTCGGCACATGGTTTCCAATGAGAAAAACCTTAATAGCGTTGATATCGACGAAGTTATTAATGTTGGGAAACAGAAATAACCCGTAGGTGAGCAAGATAAAGATGCTTTCAAAAGCAGTCCCGTTCCCTATACTAGCGAAGTACAGAGCTTTCTTTGTCAAGAACTGGGCTGGCAAACCTTGGATGCCACCCTTGGTAGTCAGGTGAGTCCTGACCTCATACTCGTCCAAATGGATTGCTCTTGTAATGGTCTGATTCTTTGGAATTTCTTCCAGTCCAGAAAATGGAGCTCGATCTGTGATATGTAAATCCATGAGATGAGAATACTCTTCCAGTGTTGGTGCGAGCTGGTAATCCGGGAATGTGAAACAGTGATAAACTGGATCGTAGAACTGAATGAGCGCATCCATGATTCCCTCAATCACATGGACTCTCAACAGTGGTAGCAAACCACCGTGCTTGGCTCTGAAAGCCTCTGGGTTAACGTTCATCCTCGCCAACCTTCTTAAATCTTCTATCTTTGGAACCTTGAAGGTATACTGGTGAGTTCTCCTTCTACCGAAATCCATTAGTGCAATCCTTTTTTCTGATATTTGCAATCTCAGTCTTAGTTTATTTTGAAAAAACAGAGAGACTAGAAGAGAAGATATTTTGAATGTTTTAATGTTTTTTAAATAAATGCATGAATGCAGCACACAAAAACATAGAAAAAACATGGGGTCAGAGGGTCGTTGTCATGAAGTCAAGGCTCTACCCATCCCCAAAGGTTTATACTAGGGTGATTTTTGTACCTGTACTCATTATCATCAGCTCCTCCCAGGAAGGCAGACAACAAGCGGATCGCCAGTGAGTTGTGTGCAATCTTAGAGTAAGTGCTATTCACCGAGAATAGATCACCAGCCTCAAATGAGGGTAGTATCGCGTAACAACTATTTCCGATAGTTTCCGCACTACGAAAGGGTTGGCTTCCTAGGTGTATACTCAATCTTTCCACATGCGGCATCACACGCATTCCCAGTAGCAGAAAAATAAACATGTATAACAATTAGGAAAAGCAGTATATATATTTGTCCTAAGTCCTAGATTTTAAAAGCTAAGAATCTTAAGTTCCTGACAGAAAATGGCTTCCCGGCGGAGTCACCACTCTGTAGTTTACACAAGCGAAGGTTTTGACCTAAGATCCTAAAAAAGTCAAAAAGTCTCATCTCAGCGAAGGTTTCTATCTAGGAGACAAGAATGAACAAACAATGCACGGATCAAATGAATGAAGGTCCTCAGCAGAGTCGCCACTTTTCTGTAGCGAGCGATTTTTGGACGTGGTTGCGAAGCACAACCGCTCTTTGGTGTTACTACAGCTAGATTCATTTTTTATCCTATTAAAGCTGATGAAGGAAGGGAAATAGATGTCTCCAACTAACCCTGCTTGCATACTGAGTTTAAACAGCGGTCTGTTCAGTTACAGATGCTACAAAGATTCGGGGTTTGTCTCAGGTTATTGGTCCGATGAGATGTGTAGGATGTTAGGACTGATTGCTTTTCTGATAGATACGTGAAAGTATGGGATTTTGGGTTTTTGTTTAGTGTGCTCGCTAAGATCTTTTCTTTCGATCTTATGCCTACGTATTCCCGTTTACCGAAACAGGGAAATCAGAGCGTTCGTAGTTCCTCCTATTCTATGGGAGGAAATGGTGTTTTGGTGTCTTGTTCAAAGCCCAAGACGTGAAGCGAAAGGTTGTTTGTATCTTGTTCAAAGCCCAAGATATGAAGCTGAAAGGTCTTGACTCTAGAGAGAATTTGTCGTCTCTAAAGAGGGGTAAAGGAGAATTACTTTAACTGGGATACGCGGATCCTAGCAATGCCATAATTTCCTAAGAAGGGGTTTTTAACCTGAAGGAGAAGACTTTAACTCAGTGTAGAGCAATTCCATCTTTCCTTAGGAATTCCTCATGCTAAAAGAAGGACAGTGGCATGGATATAGATGATCCAGAGGCTTGCCGCTTACAGCGATTAGATGAAGGGGAAGGAGTTGTTGATGTTTGTATACTGTGAACGAGGCACAGGTTTGACGCTAAAAGGTTAATTGGATCAAACAGTGGGTTTCTTATACAAAGCCTAAGAGGAGGCTAATTTCCGCTAGGGAAAATCATTATACAAAGCCTAAGAGGAGGCTAATTTCCGCTAGGGAAAATCATTATACAAAGCCTAAGAGGAGGCTAATATGTGTCTCGTACAAAGCCCGAGAGAGAGGCTAAAGGGGTCGACCCAGTGGGGGATTTCGTTATACAAAGCCTAAGAGGAGGCTAATAAGAGTTGACTCAACTGGAGAATCTTTTATAGCTCGTATGAAGCCCGAGATGGAGGCTGAAAAAGAGTTAGACTCTTGCTTAAGGGAATTTGTATCTCGTACGAAGCCCGAGATGGAGGCGAAAGGATGATTGACTCAACGAGGGAGTCTTTTATGTGTCTCATACAAAGCCTGAGAGAGAGGCTAAAAGTTATTTTGACTTAACGAGGAAGTCTTTTTGTATCTCGTATAACGCCCGAGATGGAGGCGAATTAACTCAACAAGAGAGTTTTTGTATCTCGTACAAAGTCCAAGATGGAGGCGAAAGGTTTGCTCAGCTGGGGAGAATCATTTGTACAAAGCCCAAGAGGAGGCCAACTTATGCTGGGGAAAAGAAGGATCATTATACGAAGCCTAAGAGGAGGCGAAAAGGAGACCGACTTTTTTAGGGATATCATTATACAAAGCCTAAGAGGAGGCTATCTGCTGGTGACTGTTTATAGTTGAGTGATAGATCTAGTACGAAGCCCAAGAGGAGGCTATCTGCTGGAAGCTTTTAAGAAGCAGAGATGTCCTTGTACGAAGCCCAAGAGGAGACTATCTGCTGGAAGCTTTTAAGAAGCAGAGATGTCCTTGTACGAAGCCCAAGAGGAGGCTATCATTCCCGGAGGAAGAGATCATTATACGAAGGCTAAGAGGAGGCTGTGAATACTTCTAAGAAGCCGACGGGTCCTTGTACTAAGCCCAAGAGGAGGCGGGGTTGCTTTTAGGAAGCCTGTGGGTCCTTGTACGATGCCCAAGAGGAGGTCGATGCTTTTAAGAAGCCCGTGGGTCCCCAAACCCCGAGAAATTCAAGGCAAGCTATTCACAGGGAATAGATCAAGTCAGGAAAGTTCGAGAATTTGGAAGAAACTCAAAGATGTTATTCACGGAGAATACATTCATCTTTGGGTGTAGAGTTTCTTGACGATTCCTAATGAGGACAGCCGAAGAGAAGACTGTATCTGGTGCTCCTATTTGGGATCTAGCTGTCTATTTCTACGAATAAACGAAACGACTTTACCTAGTGCTAGACGTAGTTGCCGGGGAAACTCTGAATATCTATACTATTATTACACAGTAGATATGAGTTTATGAAAGGAGACTTACAGTGAGCAGCCCCACAATACAGTTATATATGAGTTTGTGAAAGGAGACTTACAGTGAGACAACCCCACAATACAGTTATATGATATGAAAGCAGTAAATGAAAATGTATAAACACTTACTCGGTTGTAGAGCTTCGATGCTGTTTGGTTAGTTGTTCAACAAAGAAAAATTGAAAACAACAGTATATTCAAAATCAAAGGAGAAAGTGCTTTGAAAAAGAAAGATTTGGGGCTTATAGCTCAAGGAGAGGCCCAGAAGGTTTTTACCAGTGATTGCACTGTTGAATTTGTACAGAGGGTCTTATACAAGTGACTGTGGCCCAAAAAGTTTTCTGTACAAAGGGATGGGTCTTACACTCTCTCAAGAGGCCCAAAAGGTTTAAAAGAAAAAGAGTGGGGCTTATAACACGAGGGTAGGCCCAGTTGACTTTTCGTTTAAAATGGCGATTGCGCCGAGGTTTTCTTTTAACGCAGAGGGACTGATACAATAAGTGAGGCCCAAAAATGTTTTGGTTAAAAGGGGGTTGGGTCTTACACTCTAATAGAGGCCCAAGAGTTTTGAATGGGTCTTATAGCTCAAGGAGAGGCCCAAGAGTTTTTGAAAAGGCGACGATCGCGCCGTTTGTTTTTTGACGGTATCGGGACTTATACAATAAGTGAGGCCCAAAAAGTTTTTGGTCAAAAAAGGATTGGGTCTTACACTCTATTAGAGGCCCAAGAGTTTTGAATGGGTCTTATAGCTCAAGAGAGGCCCAGATGATTTTGAAAAGGCGACGATCGCGTCGTTTGTTTTTTGACAGTATCGGGACTTATACAATAAGTGAGGCCCAAAAAGTTTTTGGTCAAAAAAGGATTGGGTCTTACACTCTATTAGAGGCCCATGAGTGTTTGACAAAGTTTGTTTAAGGGGAAAATCAACAAAACCCTAATTTCATCATTTTAAAATAATTATTCAATGAAAAATTAATTAAAATGATACAAAATTCCAAATAAGTTTGAATAAACAACTTGTGATTTTGGTTTTAGGTTTGAAAAATGTGGTTTCAATCACAAGATGAATTAAAACCTACTTGGTTTTGATTTTTCAACATGGATATTTATTTTTAAAAGGGTTTAAAAACACATAAAAGGCATTTATTCACAAAAATACTAACTATATTAAATAAATAATATAAATCTAATTTTTGTGTGGAACTAAATATTTAAATATTTTTGTGATTTTTTTGCAAAAAAGAACCAATAAAAAATAATTAAAATTGAGTAGTTATTAATTTTTCAAATAATTAACAAAACATGAAAATAATTGGAAAATAGCAAAATGTGGAAAATCACAAAATGGCATGGGTGGGGTTTGAACCCACGACCTCAAGCATACAAGGCGCGCGCTCTACCACTGGGGTGGTGATACATCCATTGTTTGAACTGAAACAACAAATATACAAGGTATGACATGGTTTTGGCTTGCCCAAGGCAAGTTTTGGCTCAAAAACGTGAAGGTCATAACTTTCTCAATTCTTAATGGTTTGAGACAAAATTTATATGTATCTGGGCCAGAATTTTACAAGGAATCCAATGGTGGTGGTGGTTTTTTCATATAACACTCCCTCCTCAAAACCCGATAGTGGTTTTGAAAATGACCTATAATTGCATGTTCTATGCTACAACTCATTACAAGCATGAATTACATGATCAAATAGCACAAACACAACACATATAACATGTATGAGAGATGCATAATCAATGGACTTCAAATGCACACATGTTTTGGTGACTGCAAGTTGAGATGCTTACCCTTCTTTGAGATTTTGGAGTTTTCTCAGCAATCTGCCAACTCCCTTTCTCCAGATATGGTTTTATGCTTAGAACAACCTCAAATGATCCCTTAGATGCTTTGAGGATGATTGGAATCAGCTGGTACCTGCAAAAACACAAACTGTCCCTTTCTTGCAAAAGGGGTTAAAAGTGACCAAAATAGCAACACTCTCAAATGGTGTTCCAGATGTATGAAACCATTTGGGACAGTTCAAGGATGATATTTGGAATGTGTTTGAGGTTTTATCTGGTTTGGAAAGTGACTGAATCAAGACATGGCTTGAAAAATGCACAAAAGTGTCATTTTGAGGTTTTGAGAGGTGACTTTGTGATGTTGTGATTACAGGTCACTTTTGATGGTTTGCACAGCTTACATATGATATATATGAGGTGTGTGTGTGATTGGTTTGGTTGGAAAAGCTCTCAAACTCAAAACCCGATAGTAACTTGCTTTTGAAGGCAAAATTGGAGTGAAAGAAGAGATTTTGAGGAAAGTATCTGTTAGATGGCTTTGGTGTACTCAAACTGATCACAAGTGAGCTCTATTTATAGTAGAGCAAGTTTGTTTTGGCTGCAATAGTGAATGGCAACTGCAGCAGGTGTTTCCTCAATGTTGGCCAATGGTAATGCAAGTCTCCTCTAGCCATTGACTAGAGGTTAGGGCACAGAGCTTTGGTCCCCTTGGTCTTGGATAATTCTTGACTGATTTCAGATGAGAATGGCTCAGTCCATGCCACCTTGATGCTTCCATTGAATGCCTCATTCCAAATTTGAAGTCTTGTCCCTATTTTGGCCATTCTAGGTTCAACATGCTATTTCTTGTTCCATGGACTTTGGAGGCTTGGCTCAATGATTGTCCCCTTTAGATTCAATCCTCAGAGGTGTCCAAGTGGATAGGAGCATTTGAATTTGGCTGATTTTGGCAAATCGAGCAAAGTTGCAAATTCTGCCTTGCCTTGACAGATTTCAGCAAGGCAACTTGACAATGTCATATCTCATGGTGTAAGTTGAATTTGGCAATGTTCTTGGCCATTTTGGAAAGCCCTTACATGATACAACAACTGTTTGAACAAGTTTGGTTTTGATCTCTTTTGATTCGAAGTGAAAAATCCTCCTACACTTGGCAAAAAGTGAAGGCAGATTTGGACTTAGTGAAAATTTCACTAAGTATTGGAAAAAGTGACATTTTCACTTTTCAGCCACTTTGATCACTCCATAACTCAGAATCCTTAATGAATTGGAATGACTTGTAGTTGAAGTTTTTGTAGAGGGTAATGAGGGCTACAAATCCATCTTTGGATGAGAAAAAATGGCCTTGTGGTTTAGGAGTTATGATCCTCCAAAGTTGGCACCCTAGCCACTTTATTTTTAACTTAGAAAATTTTCTAAGTTTTTATGGTTACCCCTTTTACAAGTTATCCAACTTTTCTTGATTTTTATTGATGAATGATGATTCAAATCATACATTAACATCATTTTAGGGTTAAAAATCCATTTTGGTGAAAAATCTCAAAAAGTCAAAGTTGACTTTTTATCAGATGAATTCCAAACTGTGCAATTCTTCAGGAAATCATGTCTTTGACCTAAATCAAACTTGATGGACATGTTCCATGGGTGTCATAGGGTATATTAATTCATGTCTTAGGGTTTGGGAGCATGTCCTGGTCAAAAGTCAAAGCTACAGTTGACTTTTCTCGCGAAACCCTAATTGTGGTGCAGATGAAATTGAGACTTGTTACTCAAGCTTCTTGGATCAATCCATTGTTCCAAATGGATCAATATAGTATATTAGAGACCCTCAAATCATGTCTTGAGGTTTTGGCTCATGATTTGTCCCAAAAGTCAACTTAGGGGTGAATTAGGTCAAGAAACCCTAATTCCTGATTTTTGATGTATGCATCCCCTGAGGCAAAATTGACTTGATGATTAGGTTCATGAGGTTCCATGAAGTATATTAGGTTATGTTTTGGATCATTGGCTCATGCCCAGATGAAAAAAATTCATCTGGAGGCCCTGGGCGATCAAAACCCTAATTTGGTGACACTGGCGACCTTGAAGCTTGATCCACCTAGAAGGGAGCAACCTTGTGCTTAATCCTTGAAGTGGGAGTCCTCTTGATCCTTTGTGGATGTTTGAGAGGCTAGACAAGTTAAAGATCAAGTCATTTCTTGATTGATCCTTTTTCTAAGAGCTCTAAGAGGGCTTGAAACCCTAATTCTGATTGTAGTGGATGCTCACCCATCTTTGGGGAGACTAATGGTTCACCCATATTGTGATGATGATTTGCACAATGACAGGAATCTTAGTGGTCAAAATTTGGGGTATGACACCAACGTGCTACGATTCTACTTTCGTAGGAACCAATCAAATTAATTATGGAAAATTGAGTTAAAATCAAAACAGATCCAAGAGTAATTCTATAGAAACAACATATAGAGTACCGTCGAAACGACGGTCCTCACATTCTAGCACTAACAGAATTAGCTGAACATGGTTACGATAAACATTTTAGCTTTTGTTTTAAAAGAATAATTAAACATAATAAGCATTTTGATTGAAATAAAGGGTGTGTGATAAAAGTAATCAAATAAAACAATGCAGATGAAATAAATGAAATAAAGCAGTGTGAGGAAAGTAAACAAAGTAAAGCGGGGATTAAACGTGCAAGGAAATAAAATAAGGCAACTAAATGAACAAGGCGAACAAAGGTAAATAATGCTGAAATTAATAAGAATCTACTCCAATTGGAGACTTGAATTCTGATACAGGAAATAACTTCAGCGGAATTTAAATGGCGGTAAGATTAGAAGTGATAAAATAAAGAGTGCTCTAAACTCAAATACAACAATGGTGCAATAATCATCTGGTGTGAAGAATTATTGCTTTAAACAGTGAATTTATGCTTAAGGTTGTAGCTAAGCTTGGATGGCTCATATGGTGAAAACTAAGTCCTATTTATACTGATATTAAGCCTTGGAAACCAAGTAACCACTTCAGAATTTGTGTGAGGGAAAAAAGGAAGTAGTGAGATGATTCTCCAACTGCCAATTGACTAAGGCGTCAAAGGGAAAGATGGCGACCTCCATATAGGGGCGGCGAACACCATTTTCACAAAACCTCCAAAAAATGGTCTTTGTGACCGTTGGCACGTGGACACGTCATTTACCACACGACTACCTCCATGGTGAATGCCATCTTGGACGTTGTGTGTGTAAATTGCTCCTTTTTCACTATTTTCCTCCGTTTTGCTTCGTTTTTTCAAGTATGGCTCTCTCTTGGCTATGTACCAGAAAACCAGACAAAATGCCAGTATAACACTAGAAATGACAGTAAAATAACGGTAAAACATGTGCAAGTCTAGCCAAATATGTGGTGTGTTTTGGTGCCATTGGTCCTTTTAGAAATCCTTCATCAGTGTGCACAGAGAGCTTAATCGAAGGAACCGTAACCTCTGTCTCAACAGTAACTAATGGGCTCGATTCACCAACAGTAGCATCTGGATGTACCTCCTCAACCTCCTCCCGAGCAACCTCCTCGACAACCTCCCGAACAACCACCGACTCAACTACCTGAGCAACCACCGACTCAACCACTGTCTCAACTATCGACTCAACCACCGACTCAACTATAGGAACGTCTGCCAGCACCTTGTAACACCCTAAACCCCCGAGACAATTAATAATAGAATATCAGAGTAAAACTAAAACATACAACATTTAGGATGCTACAATCAACAAACACCTGCTCATGTATACGATATGTAACAAATAGATATCACAAATAAAACATACTTAATTAATCTTCACTATGGCAGCGAAAATTCAACGAAAATATAACATGTTTAATACCACATAATTATCATCAAGTAAATGGAGTGATATCAGATAATAAAACAAATAACGACGAGCGTTCAAAATCCCTAGTGTTACACATCAGAGCAGACGCCGACACAACGAAATAAAATAGAAGACTTCATCTTCACTAACTCCAACCCCGCACTAATCTTGATTATATGCACGTTATCCACATAGAAGTAACATTCAAACAGAAGCGGTGAGATTCTCAAATCAACATAAGAAATGCATAAGATAAGTATAAAAAAAGATAATCCATATACAGCTCACCCTATCATCACAACATCAACGAAAAAACCATTTCCCACACACAACAGATAATCACACGATTCACAATATAATATAATATGATGCAATGCAATGAGACCAACAACTCGACTCAATGCATGTGGTACCAATTCGATCCCTTTTTCATGATCATAATTCCCGTCGGAATTCCATACAAGTCGCTCACACCCCACATAGGCACACGACATCCGTGATCGTTCACACCCCACATGGACACACGATCACCTCAACGACAACAACAATAACACGATTCTATTTCAAAGAATCTGGATGAGAAGCTCACACCCCACATGGGCACATGACTCATCACATAACTTATGCAACATGGCATGCATACAACGACAACATGCAACGACAACAAAATGCATATGACTAAATAATACGCCAATACATCACACCACAACTATCCAACACGCAACAAGTACCTACCAAAACATAAAACGAATACAATCCACGGTTATAACGCGCATTCACACAACCAATTTCACCATTTCAACGTACAACACCTAACACATGCATGAAAACCCGACTACCGCATCGAATAGTTGAAATTCTAGTAATGAAATTAATTTTATCAAAAAGTATATGAAACCAGCTTTCCAACGATTCGAACGGCGACCGAAACACACATACGAATTTGAAAGTTATGAATTTTTTAAGTTTAATAAAATTTTGTCCATAACAGCAGCAAACAGCACTATCACACTCGCTACATGTTCGCTTAGCGAACTCACGTTCGCTAGGAGTTCGCCTAGCGAACTTGCCAGAGAACAACCCCTCCCATACAAAAACCAGAGACTCACTTTTTCTCCTCCCCATTCGCTCCTCATTCGCCCAATGAATTGGAGTTCGCCTAGCGAAGCTGGGGCGAACTTCCCCACCACACATTCCCGAATTTCTCTTATTTCCCTTCGTTTGCTACCTTATTCGCTTAGCGAATCTGGGGCGAACATTCGCCTAGCGAACTTTTATTCGCACTGCGAAGTGCGCGATTCTACAATTCTACAGTTCCGATTTCAGCACGATTCAACCCCAACCCTTCTCCGATTCTACTCCCAAACAACCCCCAAAACACACATATAATCACATATTAACATACAAGCAAGTAGGAACACATAAGCCACCATTCAACCGATAATTTATGCATTTTTCCTCTTATCAAATCCTCTGACCTACAAAACCCCAATCCCCCAATCAACACAAACCATACACAAGCACTACGCCAAACAAGACATTAGACAACGCTTTTTTAGGCCTTAGACAGCGCTTAAAAGCGCTGCCTAAGGTAGCGCTGTCGTAGGTAAAGACAACGCTTTTTATTTATGAAAAAGCGCTCTCTAAAGTATACATTAGAGGGCGCTTTTTCAAGAAAAAAAGCTGTCTAATGTATGCCTATAATTTTAGTTATCAATTTTTCTATATCTTTAGAGGGCGCTTTTTCAAGAAAAAACGCTGTTTAAAGATCCCCTTTAGAGGGCGCTTTTTAGGAAAAGCGCTTTCTAAAGGCCCCTTTTAGACAACGCTTTTTAAAACGATGTCTAATGTATGCCTATAATTTTAGTTACCAATTTTTCTATACCTTTAGAGGGCGCTTTTTAGGAAAAGCGCTTTCAGTTGTGAACTATAGACAGCGCTTTTGCTGAAAAGCGTTGTCTTTTCTCTACGTATAATTTTAATATTTTTTTAAAAATCCCATTTTAACCATTTTTTTATGCAGAAACCTGTATAATTCAAGCCATTTCAATAAACCTGTATATTTCAAATTTCCATTAACAATTTCTAGTATGGTTCATTAACCATTTCCACTAATCCCATAAATCACATAAACCACATAAACCATTTCCATTATAATTCAAGTCATTTACATTAACCATTCACAAAACTATACAATTACATTCCAAAATCACATAAATAACATAAACCATTCACAAAACTATACTATCCCATAAAATAAACCATTCACAAAACTATACATTGACATAATCCCATAATCCTATACCTTATATATATAGGATTCTTTTTTCAATAAGGTATTCGCACAATTCCTCCTTAATTTCTTGCAATTTATCCTTCGTGTAATGAGAACACGCGTATTCATCAAAGTACTACATAACAAAACAAAATATGCATGATTTAGTTAAAAATAATAAATTATGACATATCCGATAAATATTAAAATAAATCCTAAGTTATAAATCCATGCATACCGTAATAGGAATCTCTAATCGATCCATTTGAAGGATTTCTCTCATAAACCTCAAAACGAAATACCCGCAGTCTATGTCATTACGCTGACGAGGGCACTACACATAGACAAACAAATAAGAATTAATATATAGTTGTTTTGTGTTATCAAGTAGCATCACTAATAAGCAACATTGTGAAAATTAATATACCTCCACTTTGACCCATGTAACGTTGGTTGCTTTAGCCCGTGCTACTCGAGATTCTCTTTGTGCTCGGTATACGAGTATTGCTCTATAAAAGAAAAACGTAAATTTAGAACAATCTCACAGAAATAATTAAATATACAAATACACACGAATATTTCGAACAATCTCACTTACGTATCAACCACATCCTTCATATCCTGATATGTTGACCAATCAGTATCCAATGAATTCAGATAATAGACCATTTCTCTTGTAGGATTAATGGCAACTAACAACCAATGTCCACTGTAAAATATAACAAAAGTTTAGATGGATAATTTCTACGCAAAAGATATAAATTAAAGATTAGAATGAAATTAGAATGAAAATCTTACCCGTTTCCAGTATTATACGGTAAAAGAAACAAACTTTCTGTCTTGCTGGGCATAAATCTCTCAGTTAAGTGGTCTCTTACTGAAAGTGCATTCATACCAATTGTCGGTGCATTGACAAGGGTGCAAGAGAAGAAACAGAATCTGTTTGACAATTCCGTCCCCCGCATCAATTTTTCATACAAACACCTTAAATAAAAACATAATAAACATTAGACTATTTTCATTGAAATGTGTAAATAAATTGTTTAACTAAATAAATAATAGATTGATCGGAGTACCAAATGTATGAATGCATAACACCGATGCCTAATTCAATATGCTTGAAAATCTGCTCCATGTCCTCTCTTTCGATTATCTCGGAATGAGGAAAACCAAAAACACCTTCGTCCATGCCTATTTGACGAATAGCACCATCCATCAAATCTGACATTGCCATAAGTGTTTCTAGACACGACTGAAAGCGAGGAGGAGCTCTTTTTGCCTGCACGGTCCTAGTAGGAGCTTTTTTCTTGCTGGCCTGTTGTGAAGCTTGAGCAGGAACCTAACAATCATATAAGTTAGGTAAAGTATAAAATCATGAAACTTTTGAATTCAGATAATATAATAACACTTAAAATGTACCTCTCTTTGTGATTCAACATACTCGTTTTGCCGCAAAACCCCTTTATTCTTAGCTGCGGGTTTTGTAGGAGTCTAACATTACCATGTAAAAAAAAATGTAAGTAATGGTTCAGAATGATTTTCATAATCGTTCAGATTTGACATTTGAATACTAAGAGATTCGTAATGGTTTTCAACATACCTCATCATCTATGGAAATGAGGTCTAACGGCCATGCAACAAACGAACCTATTGCATCTCGCAGCAATGTAACCTCTGAAACCGAGTCAGGTATGGGTAGTACCGCATCCGTATCTAAAGCAATATCAACCGACACTTTCAGATGTCCATGAGGGAGCGGTTGATGGTGAAGTAACGCTCCCACATGGTTATGCACTTTTCCCTTGCCAACCATGCGATAAGTCGGTAACGACAAATACAGCTGGCAAAATGAAATGCCCTGAAGCAATAATAAATATGTAACTGTTAATGTGTATAAAGGTCAATTAAAATAAATGTGTTAATTTAATTAAAATAAATATGTGCTAATTACCTCGGGAATTTTATTTTGACAATTGATACTAGCTTTGTCACTAGCATCTTTCAAACCGGAACCGCGCTTTTCCGCCTCATATCTCTCGCGTTTTTCCGCCTCATATCTCTCTTTATCCTTTTGCAATTCACGGACTTGCGCCTTTAGTTCCTCCAATGATTGCATGACTTCTCGTTTGCTGGGATTTTTTCTCTTTGGATACAAGGAAGATGGAGTCACACCAAATCCTTTACCTCTCACCCGGCCAGAATACTCAGGAACATTTAGTACTCGATTAAGAATGCTCCTGCAATCCTCCTCGCCTGTGGTTAAGGATTTAGATAGAGTCTCCTGAAATTCATTGACATATCAAAAATTATTAGTGGGGATTACAAATTAATTATATTTTAATAAAATTTTTATTAACTTAAAGACATAATGTTATACTTACACATTCGTCATAAACATGCTGAACATCTTTCCTAACAACTCCATCCTTACCCACACGAGCTTCCTTCCACAAAACATGTACCGGAAGTGGTGATTCTTCACTTTTCGTCTCTTCTAACTACACATTTAGTTAAATAATAAATTCATCAAGTATAACACAATAGTACAATAAATAAAGTTATAGCATTAATATATACTTACCAATTTTTATTGTAACCGTGCATATCCCGTTCGACCTTTTCTGTACAGATACGCGGGTTTTGATGCTCTTTGGCGATTAATGGCACTCAATTCCTGGATAAACAAGTTTAAGTCATATCAGAACAAACTAATGCAACAAGTATATAATACAATTAATAGACATGAGATAACATTACATTGAATTTTTCAGATTTCCATTTGGCTACAAACGTGCTCCATTCTTCGGGTTCAATCACGTCCGCATACAACTGTGGAGGTTCTGCTTCAACAAAATTTTTATCCGCATCCCTAAGATATTTGTTTGATAGTAAGGCTCGGAACCCTCTGTGTCTCTTTCCGGCCAACTGAAGACAATATTTTTTCCGGCTTTCATCAATATTAAAGAACCTCTACAAAAAAACATACACATATAAACATAAAGTGTGTTAGTATAAGTAAATTAAAGACTTATCTTATCTTATAAACATATAAACATAAAGTGTGTTAATATAAGTAAATTAAAGTACCTGTATCTCAGTCCATATCTTATCTTTACCAGCTTTCAACTTTGGACTCCTCCAATTATCACTGATAATTGGAATATGCTGACGGACAAGTGAACCAATGTATGAAGACAACATTGAACCGTTAGGCTCAATTAGTTGGTTCTCATTACTCCAATGTACATCAAACTTGATCCCTTTATCTCTAGCATAAATGATTGCCTTCATAATAGTTATTCCACGTTTTATTTCACTTTCTACATTCGAAGGTTCATTATGAGCTTCATTTTCATCATGTGTCTCGTGTGTGTCGTCATGGTCACTAGCCATTTCACCTGTAAGAAAGAAAAAAAACAAAAATTAAATGACAAATATAAAAATCCATAATCCATAATCCATTGAATGATATAAGCTATATATAACATGACAACTAATTAATATTATTGAATGATATAAGCTATAACTTCATAATAGATATTATTGAATGATCATAGGCCAAGTGCTATGTGAGATACTTTGAAGACCGTGTGGGTTCATTCCATCAGTAGATAATGCCAAGCGAAGGTTTCTTGCTTCTTTTCCAAATTCAGGATAATCATCATCAATTTTCATCCACTGTGGTGAATCTGCCGGATGTCGAAACTTTCCATCAATAATTCTTTCATCTGCATGCCAAGTCAAGTGTCTTGAATCGGTCTCACTACGAAACATGCGTCTAAATCTCGGAATTATAGGAAAATACCATAAGACTTTTGCTGGAGACAACTTTTTCTTATATCGAGAGACACCGCATTTAGGACACTCATTTAACGATGCATACTCATTTCGAAACAAAACGCAATCGTTTGAACAGGCATGTATCTTATCATAGCTCATGCCAATAGAGCACAACATCTTTTTGGCCTCATATGTTCGATTGGGAAGAACATTATCCTATGGAAGCATATCTTTCATAAGGGCCAATAACTCTGTGAAACTTTTATCCGACCATCCATTGCCCGCCTTTAAGTTGTACAACTTTAATACCGCAGACAGTCTTGTGAATTTGGTGCAACCATTATATAACGGTTTCTCTGCATCGCTTACCAACCTCTCAAACATTTTGGGACAATCCTTAAGATCTTCTTCAAGTGCTTCTGCAATCTCTTCGACTCGATCATAATCGTATGTATCTGTGCCATTGTCGTTTGAAGCATAGGTCGTATTATCCCCCGGTTCAACATTCCCGTTAATTTTCTCACCATGCAAATTCCAACATGTATAACTTCTATCAATTCCACTCCTCATTAAATGCGATGCCAACTGAACCGCGTAAACCCGACTCCCAAAACAGCAACCCAAGCAAGGACATCTCATTCGACTAGGGTCTTTGGCGTGCGCAACAACAAACTTAACGAATTCCGATACCCCATTCTCGTACTCTTTCGACAATCGACTTGAAGACATCCATTTCTTATCCATAGTTATACTAATTAAACTAAACAAAAACAAAAATAAAAAAATTTACCTGTAGGGAAACGATCCGACTTTCACACTTTGATCACAAGTAACCCCTATATATAGCAAATTCAATAAGTTAGCAACTCCATCATATCAGTTCATTCAAAGCACTACTAATTACAGTGGCGAGAGAGAACAACTAATTACCTTTAAAGATGTAAACAACTTCTAGACCCACACAGTGTCCAGATAGGTTAGAATTACCAAGATCCCCCTGTACACGTATCATAAAATGAAATATCATTAATTGACCAATTATGAATCATAACTTGATAAGTGGCAACATGTAATCACAAACAAGCAACATACTTAAGAGCAAGCATACTTAAACAAGTAACCAAGCATACTTAAACAAGTAACCAAGAATTAGAGCAATTCATCCTAAACCTAACAAGATTCAAATCTAAGCAATACCTAAACAAGTTAACATGCATCAACTTAAACAAGTAACATTCATACGATAACCTAAATCTATCAAGAATCAAGTTTAAATCATACTTAAACAAGTAACATCATATCACAAAGATAACCATCAAAGCAATTATTGAGCAAGATAAACATCTCATGCAAAGACAAATATCATACTTTCTTTGACCATGCAATACAATAACTATCATAACTCCACTTTCATGGCTCTATATATCATAACTCCATCAATACAATAACTATCAATATTACAATAACTATCATACTTTCTTTAATCTAGAATATAGAAACAACAACTAATGAAAATAGAAACAACATGTTCAATATTAGTCATTCTAAACATGTTCAAAAATAAGTCAGAAATAAGTCATTCTATGTATGGATCATTCTTCTCAAAAATAAGTCAGAAGTATGTAAACATGTTCAAAACTTTATAACTATGGTCATTACCCATATCAACACTACACACAAATTTTTAAGGGCATATATTGGCAGCACAAAAATAATGGCAGTGACGGAATAATACAACCGCAAAATGGTAGTAACAAGAATGAAAACAGAACAAAAATCGTACCTCTTCTTAAATGAAAACAAGAATGAAAACAGAATGAAAACAAGAATGAAAACAGAATGAAAATCGTACCTCTTCTTCGTTTCGTCTTCTTCTTCACGAAAGCAATGGCGAATGAACAACCAAAATGACCGAAAAAAGTGAATGACGGCAATGAACGATGGCAGTGGCGAATGAACGACGACAATGCCGAATGAACGACGACAATGGCAATGGTTTTCAGCAGAGAAGAACGATAGCAAGGGGTTCAGTAGAGAAGAACGGTCGAGAGAAGAAAATGAAAAGAAGTGTCTGAAAATGATTAGAAATTATTTTATATTTTAATTCATAAATGACCTTAGAGGGCGCTTTTAAAAAGCGCTTTCTTAAGTTCTACCTATAAGAGCGATTTCCTCAGAAAGCGCTTTCTAAGGTGGGGAGAATTTAAAACCTATACCAGCGCTTTCTGAAAGCGCTTTCTAAGGTTAACCTTTAGACAGCGCTTTTTTAAAGCGCTTTCTAAAGTAATACCTATAGCAGCGTTTTTCAAAAAGCGCTTTCTAAGGTGGCTTCCATTTTGGGCATTTAACAGCGCTTTTAGAAAGCGCTTTCTAAAGGCTGTCTTTTACAGCACTTTTTTTAAGCGAAATTTTTTAAAGACTTATAGCAGCGCTTTGTCCAAAAAGCGCTGTCTTTGTCCAATTTTGGCTTAGTGAAGGGATGATCCTAAAGGTTTATCTACCCTCATACAAATATTATGCAACCCTTAGAGATTAAAGAGCCTCACCCTTACCTTAGAGTTCTTGACAAAACTTTGGTCTCAACAATGACTTTTCTCTTCCCTTTTGCCCTATCTCTCCTCTTTCTCTTTCTCTGTTTTTCACGGACTGAATGAATTCTCTCCCCTCATTCCCTTTTTTACTTTCTATTATCCTTTTATTATTATTATTATTATTATTATTATTATTATTATTATTATTATTATTATTATTATTATTATTATTATGTTACTAATTAAATAGTAATAGCAATATCCTTTAATAATTTAAAATAATAATATTAACCAAATAACCATCCTTACCACACCACCAAGTTCTACCTAATTGGTCATACACCTCTAACATCTTAATCCCTACCATTTTAAGGTCACTACCCCATACTAAGGGCAACCCCAAACACAACCACAACAACATATAATTCCAATTACAAAAAACAATAAAATAAATCGGGGTGTTACAACTCTCCCCCGCTTAGAATGTTTTCGTCCTCGAAAATTTACCTCATACGAACAACTCCGGATACGACTCTCGCATCTTACTCTCTAACTCCCAAGTCATATTCCCACCGGTAGCGCCTCCCCGCACTACCTTCACAAGGGTGATCTCTTTACCCCTTAATTTCTTTACCTCGCGGTCTTCAATCCGTATCGGTAAGGCCTCAACCGTAAGGTTATCCCTTACTTCCACATTATCCATCGGGATCACATGCGGCGGATCCGGAACATACTTCCGAAGCTGTGACACATGGAACATATCGTGCAAATTCAACAAATTGGGTGATAACGCCACTCTGTAGGCAACAGGTCCAACTCTTGCAGAAATCTGATATGGACCAATAAATTGAGGAGTAAGCTTCCTCGACTTCAACGCACGTCCAACATCGGTCACCGGGGTGCCTCTAAAAAACACATGGTCTATTTCTTGGAACTCAAGATCTTTCCTCCTCTTATCATGATAGCTCTTCTGCTTACTCTGCGAAGCTTTCATCTTCTCCTGAATCAGCTTCACCTTTTCAGTAGTCTGCTGAACAATCTCAGGTCCAAGTACTACACTCTCACCAGATTCATGCCAACACAAAGGCGTTCGACACCTCCGACCGTACAAAGCTTCAATAGGTGCCATGCCAATACTGGAATGATAACTGTTATTATAAGTGAACTCAATCAATGACAAATGGCTATCCCAAGCACCTTCTTGTTCAAGCACACAAGCCCTCAACAAATCCTCTAAATATTGTATAGTTCTCTCCGTCTGTCCATCTGTCTGCGGGTGATAAGCTGAGCTCAGTCTCAGTTTCGATCCCAAAGCTTCTTGCAAACTCTCCCAAAATCTGGAAGTGAATCTTGGATCTCTATCCGACACAATACTCAATGGAACTCCATGCAGCTTCACAACCACCTGAATATAAATCTCTGCCAGCCTCTGCAAAGGAAAACTGATATTGATCGGAATGAAATGTGCCAACTTCGTCAGTCTATCCACCACTACCCAAATGGAATCATGTCCTCTCGGCGTATTAGGCAACCCGGTCACAAAGTCTATGGAAATGTTGTCCCACTTCCACTCTGGAATATCTAATGGTTGCATCAAACCAGCAGGTTTCTGATGTTCCACCTTTGACTTCTGACAAGTCAAACTAGCACACACAAACTTAGCCACATCACGTTTTAATCCAGGCCACCAAAATATCTTCTTCAAGTCTTGATACATCTTCGTAGCTCCTGGATGGATACTCAAACTACTCCTATGACTTTCTTCTAGAATCATTCTTTTCAACTCAGGATCATCAGGAATACAAATCCTATCACAGAACCTCAACACACCTTGTTCACCCACTTTGAACTCGCTACTTTCGGTCTGCTCATTTCTAATCATCAAATCCACCAGTTTCACATCCAACTTCTGACCTTCTCTGATACTATTAAGAAATTCATTGTTGACCTTCAGCAAACCCAGCATCACACTATGCGGTGTATGTTCATAAACCAAACTCATATCTCTGAACTGTTCAATCAATTCCAATTCTTTAACCATCATAGCATACATATGCAACGTCTTTTGACTCAAAGCATCAGCCACAACATTATCTTTACCGGGGTGATAGTTCTAGTCGAAATGATAATCCTTTAAGAATTCCAACCACCTTCTCTGTCTCATATTCAACTCTTTCTGATCAAACAAATACTTTAAGCTCTTGTGATCACTATACACTTCAAATCTGGAACCATAAAGATAGTGTCTCCAAATCTTCAATACGAACACCACTGCAGCCAATTCCAAATCATGAGTTGGATAATTCCTCTCATGGACCCTTAACTGTCGTGAAGCATAAGCCACAACCTTACCATCCTGCATTAACACACCTCCTAAACCCATCAAAGAAGCATCGCAATACACCACAAACGGTTCATTCGGCTCAGATAGAATCAAAGCTGGAGCCATAGTCAATCTCTTCTTCAGCTCAATGAAACTTTGCTCACAGTGAACATCCCACACAAATGCCTTACACTTGCAAGTCAACTGATTCAACGGAAGTGCCAGCTTTGAAAAGCCTTCAATAAACCTACAGTAATAACCAGCCAAGCCTAAAAAGCTTCTGATTTCAGTTACCGACTTCAGAGCCTCCCACTATAGAACTGCATCTACCTTGGGTGGATCCACAGCGATACCATCACCTGAAATGAGATGACCAAGAAAACTTACCTCCCTCAACCAGAATTCGCACTTAGACAACTTAGAATAGAGCTTCTTTTCTTTCAACACTTGCAGCACGATCCGCAAATGCGCAACATGTTCCTCTTCTGACTTAGAATAGATTAGAATGTCCGCAAATACACCAGGCGCATTAGTAACTCCAAACGGCATCACCACATACTCATAATGTCTATATCGAGTTCTGAAGGCCGTCTTCTGAATATCTTCGTTCTTTACCCGTATCTGATGATAACCCGACCTCAAATCAATCTTGCTAAACCCACGGGCACCAACTAACCGATCCATCAAGTCATCTATTCTTGGGAGCGAATACTTGTTCTTAGTCATCACTTTATTCAACTATCTATAATCGATACATAACCTCATACTGCCATCCTTTTTCTTCACCAACAATACTGAAGCTCCCCAAGGCAACACACTTGGTCTCACAAATTTCTTTTCTAATAACTCTTCTAGTTGCTTCTTCAGCTCTGTTAATTCTGATGCTGACATCCTGTATGGTGCCATAGAAATATGTGTGGTACCAGGGACAAGATCAATAGCAAACTCCACTTCTCTCCATGGCGGTACATTAGCAATATCCTCCGAAAACACTTCTGGAAATTCGCGCACTACCTGTTATTCATTAATCACCGACTCACTCAACACTGATAAGGATGCAAACAATGTAAGCACCTGAGCTTCTTCTTCTAATAACTTTCTCAACTCTCTAGCAGATAGAAAACCCTCTTCCTCTCCTTCTTCGGGAGCAAGAAATCGCACCGACTTGTTAAAATAGTTAATATGAACATGATTGAACTCAAACCAGTTCATACCCAAGATCATATTGAGACCTCCCAACGATAAGCAAATCAGATCCACACCAAAGTCCTTATCAAAGATTGATAGTGGAAAATTCAAACAAACTAGGGAAGTGGTCACCGATCCCTTTGTAGGAGTTTCAACAACCATATCTCCCTTCATAGGAGAAACAACGAGGCCTAGCCTTCTCACACAATCAGCAACAATAAAAGAGTGAGTAGCACCAATATCGATAATAACAATCAAAGGCATATAATTAATATAGCATGTACCTCTGATTAGTCTGTCATCGCTGGAAGTCTGAGTCCCCGTCAAAGCGAACACCTTTCCTCCAGTCGAAACTTGCTTTGGTTTCTGGCAACGAGTACTAATATGACCCTGTTCTCCACAGTTGTAACAAGTCACCACATTAACTTTGTAATCAGCAATCAAATGTCCCGCCTATCCACACTTAAAGCATTTCTTCACATTGCTCGTGCACTCACTGACACAATGACCCAACTCACCACACCTGTAAGACTTAAGAGGACCAGGGGCACCTCCCCCACTTGGCTTCTTGCCATCAGCGTGTTTCTGTTTACCTTTCTCAGCTGGAGCTGCATAAGGTTTCCTACAGTTCATCGGTTGTTTTCCCCTTCTCTCGGCCATCCCTTTATAGTGAGCCGATCGAGCCTTGCTATCTTCCTCAAAGATCCTACAACAATCAACCAAATCTGGAAACCTTCTAATTCGCTGATAACCAATTTCCTATTTGATCTCAGGCCTCAATCCATTCTCATACTTGACACACTTTGAGAACTCAGCAGTTGCTGCACTGTAGTGAGGGTAAAACTTAGCCAGATCTGAGAATTTGGCAACATACTCTGTAACCGTCATGTTACCCTACTTTAGTTCCAGAAACTCGATCTCTTTCTTTCCTCGGACATCTTCAGGAAAATATTTCCTCAAGAACTCCCTACTGAACATAGCCCAAGTGATTGACTCTCCTGTTACCCCCAACAGTTAACGAGTGCTAACCCACTAATCATCAGCCTTCTTAGCCAGCATGTGAGTACCTAACCGCACCTTCTGTTCTTCAGGACATTCCATAACCCGGAAGATTCTCTCGATCTCCTTGAGCCAAGCCTGCGCCCCATCCGGATCATATCTCCCCTTAAAGGTAGGCGACCTATTCTTCTGAAACTCATCGTTCTCGCTAGCATGAGGCGGGTTCTGTACTGCCTGAGCAACAACCTGTAAAGTAGTAGCAATAACAACATTGTTCCTTCCAGCCATTCTAAATCTGTTACACACCAACAACAGAGCACAACGGTTAAGGAAACGACATCGACAGTAATCAACTGTCACACGACAACGACTCGACAATTTGGCCGGATAGACCGATCTGCTCTAATACCACTATATAACACCCTAAACCCCCGAGACAATTAATAATAGAATATCAGAGTAAAAATAAAACATACAACGTTTAGGATGCTACAATCAACAAACATGCGCTCATGCATATGATATGTAACACATAAATATCACAAAAAAACATAATTAATTAATCTTCACTACGACAGCAGAAATTCAACGAAAATATAACATGTTTAATACCACATAATCATCATCAAGTAAATGGAGTGATAACAGATAATAAAACAAATAACGACGAACGTTCCAAATCCTCAGTGTTACACATCAGAGCAGACGACGACACAACGAAATAAAAGAGAAGACTCCATCTTCACTAACTCTAACTCCGCACTAATCTTGATTATTTGCACGTTATCCACATAGAGGTAACATTCAAACAGAAGGGGTGAGATTCTCAAATCAACATAAAAAATGCATAAGATAAGTATGAAAGAAGATAATCCATATACAACTCACCCTATCATCACAACATCAATGAAACAACCATTTCCCACGCACAACAGATAATTTTAAGATTCACAATACAATTCAATATGATGCAACGAGACCAACAACTCGACTCAATGCATGCGGTACCAATTCGATCCCTTTTTCATGATCATAATTCCCGTCAGAATTCCATATAAGTCGCTCACACCCCACATGGGCACACGACATCTTTGATCGCGCACACCCCACATGGGCACACGACATCTGTGATCGCTCACACCCCACATGGGCACACTATCACCTCAAAGACAACAACAACATTAACACGATTCTATTTCAAAGAATCCGGATGAGACGCTCATACCCCACATGGGCACACGACGCATCACACTACTTATGCAACATGACATGCATACAACGACAACATGCAACGACAACAAAATGTATATGACTAAATAATATGCCAATACATCACACCACAACTATCCAACACGCAACATTTACCTGCCAAAACATACAACAAATACAATCCATGACTATAACACGCATTCACACAACCAATTTCACCATTTCAACGTACAACAGCTAACACATGCACGAAAACCCGACTACTGCATTGAATATTTGGAATTCTAGTAATGAAATTAATTTTATCAAAAAGTATATGAAACCAGCTTTCCAAAGATTCGAACGGCGACCGAAACAGACATACGAATTGAAAGTTATGAATTTTTGAAGTTTAATAAAATTCTGTCCGTAACAGCAGCTAACAGCACTGTCACGCTCGCTACGAGTTTGCTCAGCGAACTCTCGTTCGCCTAGCGAACTTGCCAGCGAACAACCCCTCCGATATAAAAACCAGAGACTCACTTTTCTCCTCCCCATTCGCTCCTCATTCGCCCAGCGAACTGGAGTTCGCTAGGAGTTCGCCTAGCGAAGCTGGGGCGAACTTCCCCACCACACATTCCAGAATTTCTCTTCTTTCCCTTCGTTCGCTACCTTATTCGCTTAGCGAATCTGGGGCGAACATTCGCCCAACAAACTTTTATTCGCACTGCGAAGTGTGCGATTCTGCAATTCGGCAGTTGCGATTTCAGCACGATTCAACCCCAACCCTTCTCCGATTCTACTCCCAAACAGCCCCAAAAAGCACACATATAATCACAGATTAAAATACAAATAAGTAGGAATACATAAGCCACCATTCAACCGATAATTTATGCATTTTTCCTCTTATCAAATCCTCAGACATACAAAACCCCAATCCTCAATCAACACAAACCATACACAAGGGATGATTCTAAAGGTTTATCTACCCTCATACAAATATTATGCAACCCTTAGAGATTAAAGAATCACATCCTTACCTTAGAGTTCTTGACAAAACTTCGGCCCCAACAATGACTTTTCTCTTCCTTTTTGCCCAAACTTTCCTCTTTCTCTTTCTCTGCTTTTCACCTACTGAATGAATTTCCTCCCCTCATTCCCTTTTTTATTTTTTATTATCCTTTTATTATTAATATTATTATTATTATTTCAATATTATTATTATTATTATTATTATATTAATTAAATAATAATAACAATATCCTTTAATAATTTAAAATAATAATATTAACCAAATAACCATCCTTACCACACCACCAAGTTCTACCTAATTGGCCATACACCCCCAGCATCTTAATCTCTACGATTCTAAGGTCACTATCCCATACTAAGGGCAACCCCAAACACAACCACAACAACATATAATTCCAATTACGAAAAACAATAAAATAAATCGGGGTGTTACACACCTCATATGTATCCTGCTCTGCTGATCAAACTCTACGGCGATGAATTATACGAGGTTCCCGTAAATGGCCCTGCTCCGTCATCCGCTTCCTGTGTGAACCGGTGGGGGACCACTCATCCTTACCCTGATTTGATACTTGATCCGCGGCTCTCCGTGCAATAATACTGTCTTTGCCTCTGGTTTTCACTACAAAAGAAGAAAAAATACAATCAAGAAAAAAACAAAGGCAATAACTACCGGAAATTTTGAAATTTCCGGTATAAAACAATTTTTTTATAACTATTAGAAATTTTGAAATTTCCAGTAACAAAAATTGAGGTTTGCACTGGAAAACTTGAAATTTCCGGTACTAAAATTATGAAATTTCAGGTAAAAAATACCAGAAATTTTAAAAGTTCTAGTATAAAATACCGTAAATAATAGAATTTCCGGTAAAAACTTCCTTGTTTTTGAAATTTCCGATAATTGTTTTGAGATTTTCACTATTGCTTCTGAAATTTGAAAAATCAGCTTCTAAACTGTAAATTAAAAAAATGTGAAAAATATTTTTGCAAAATTACTTTGGTCTTTTCATACAAATTGGAGGTGTGAGGTTTAATTGTGGGTTGGCAGGTAGAATCCTCCAAACCCATTTAACCATAAGCCCATTATTCCAGTCTAAGCCCATTCCGACATGTAACACACACGACTTCAAATCCCCAGATTTGAAAACAGAAACCCAGCGCGGCATGGTTTCTTCCCCCAACTGCAACCACTCACGTCATTGATCACTCTTCACCGAAACCCTAACAAATCCGCAAGAAAACCCGGACCGGAATGGAGAACCGGACTCGGGTCCGGTGTCCGGAGAATGAAGAACTGGCGTCGTTCATGTGGAACAAGTGGAAAGACATGGCTTCGCAACCCAAAGGTCTTTCCGAGAACATGGAAATGACACTTTCTAAAGCTCATTTCAATGTCTGTAACTCTAAAAACCCAATTCGAACGGTTAAAGATTTTTCTCTTGTCAAGTAAGTTTTCAATTTCTTCTACTTTTTGTCACTATACATAGTACATGTTATTAATAATCAGTAATAGAGTTTGTTTCAATAGATTGTGAATGTAGTTTTAAATTGTAAATTGTAATATATGAATGTGAGTTTGATTATGATGTGATGGATTAGGTTTGTTGTGAATTGAATTTTTAAGTAAAAAATCTCTATTTTCATTGAATTGGAGGATTGTCTATGTTTTGTGTGAAAGAGGGTTGTGTGGGTACTTATTGTTTGGTTTTATGTGTTTTTGTGTGTGTTATTGGTGTGTTTGTGAAGGGATGATGGTATGGTGTGTATGTTATTCATTTGTTTGTGAAGGGATGGGGGTAAGGACGAAGGAGGGTGTAGGGTTATTTAAATTGGGTTTTGCGGTTTACTAATATTATGTTGTGATAGATTGGGTTTGTGGTGTAGCAGAGATGAGAATGTTGCGTTGGACGTGTTGTAATACTAGATGGGATAAAATTAGAAATAACGATATTAGAGAGTGTTGGGACTTGGGGTAGCACTTATAGTAGAAAAGATGGTAGAGAATAAGCTTAAGTGGTTTGGATATGTAGAGAGAAGACCTGTAGATTTTGTTGTAAAGACAGTAGATCAAATGGAGAGACAAACAACTAGAGGTAGAGGAAGACTTAGAAAAACTATAAGGGAAACTATTACGAAGGAACTTGAGATTAACGGTTTGGATAGAAACATGGTTCTAGATAGAACATTATGGTGTAATTTGATCCATGTAGCCGACCCCACTTAGTGGGATAAGGCTTGGTTGTTGTTGTTGCATAGATTTTGTTTGTTATGACTTGAACTTATAGTAATAAAACTCCATTTTTAATTTAAAATTTGAGAATTATACAAATTTTGAGTGAAAAGGGTTGTTGGATGCTTAGTGATTGGTTTAAAATTGGGTTTTGTGATGTTCCAATCTAATAATGCCGTTTTTTTAATTGTGTAAGGGGTGTGGGGAAAATGATATTGAGGCTGATGCAGGGTTTTTTTGGGACCGGTTCTGGAGGTACTGAACCTGGTACTGGTTCTGGAGGTACTGAACCAGCTGACTTGACCAAAAAGGGTATGCCTCAATATGTTTAGTTTTTTATTAATACCGTCTTCCATTGGCTTTACATGTATTTTGTCCATATTTCTGTTTAATTGTTCCTTTTTTCTCCAATCTTATAGGAAATAAAACTAAAAGAACCAAGCGCTATATGCCTCAAAGGAACTCTGTGGCGTATGCATTATTGATAACCCTTTACAGGTATATATATACACATATGGTCACATCACATGCACTACTAATACATATTTTTGTGTGTGTGCTGTGTTAAATAGGTTTTTGAAGCTGTTGTGGACTTGTGATAAAACTTGTTATATTATAAGATTTAGCTCATTTTTAATAGGGGAACTTCAAATGGGAATGAATTTATGCGTAAACAGGAGCTTATTGATGCTGCTGAAGCCAGTGGGTTATCTCGAGCACCAATTGCGTATGTTTGACAGTTTCTTTTATTGTTCTGTGTTTAAATAAACTAGTGGCAAAGGAAGTGTTTACAACTTTTGATCAATGAATGTTCTCAGGCCAGAAAAAGGGAAAGGAAAACCTGGACATTTTGGAAGTTCTCCGCAGGAATGGTACAGTGGATGGAGCTGCATGAAGACATTGGTTTCTAAAGGATTAGTTGTAAAATCAAGTTGCCCAGCAAAGTATGGTTTTCTATTCTGCATTTCTTCTATCAGTGTGTTACTGGTTTTGCTTGTGAACCTCATCTCTTGATCTTTTATGCTATCTCATATATTATTACATATAAAGGGCATTTGTTAAGGGAACCTCTTTGTTTTAAATTTGAACTAATTTCTTGAATTGTCTATTTTTAGTTAGGATTGAGAATATTTTCCCTTTTTATATGTTTCAACAATTGAGCCTTCTCTATAGTAATATAAGCAATTTTTCTGATTCTTTTTGTAATTTATTACCAATGAGCAATGCTGATATGATTTCCTTTGTGCATTCTACGGATGAATCTGTTTGCTAGGCCTACAAACTAATTTACTAGATACTATGTTGTGAGTCCAGCAAATATTAAAGTGGTTCTTGTTTAGAAACTTTCAATGATTATATATGGTTTTTTAATGAAATGTATAGTTTGATTTGGTTTGATGAGAGTTCTCCATGTCTGTAAAGATAAATTCTGTTTTGTTTTTAGGTACATGCTAACTCAAGAAGGTAAGGAAGCCGCATGTGACTGTCTTAAAAGATCTGGAATGGCGGAATCTTTGGACAAGTCGGCTTCTGTTGAAATTTCTATTCATATGGATAACCAAAACTCATTAGATATGGAAGCCAATGCTCATGATATGGAATCAGAAGTGACGTCGCCGTTGAACCAGCTAAAGAAACCATTTAATGTTCCTTCTGATTCCCTTGAGAGGGTATGCTTCATTTTATTTAAAGTTCTTGTTATATCTTTTGTTTCTCATATTCATAATATATGTTTCTTCTCTTTACTTGCTCCTTTTCTGTGGAAAGAACTGAAATGATGCCTGATTCTGGATTATATGGTATAAATTTTGATTGATTGCTCTTTCATTTGGGTTCAATTTCATGAAATTACAATCGGATTGATGATCATAATTTTAGTCTAGTGTAATAATGTAATTGACAAATTCTAATGTTAATGTGAAAATTAGAAAACATACATTAACATGCAAGCTTACTTGCAGATGATTTCCCCGTTTATTGTTGCCCAGTAATTTTATATGAAAAACTGTTGCCCAGTGATTGAAATATAATTTTTCTTCTTGTCTATTGCAAATTCTTCCTCTGTAGTTTACAAATATGGGTTACTCCAAAGAGCAAGTTATTAGTGCTTTTGAGAATGAATCCAGTAGCAATCCAAATAAAGATGTCTCATCTCTGTGGCCTGCTGTTTTATGTCATCTTCGGGAGGAGCAGGTCTATGGTTCACAGCCAGAGTCTCAAATAATGTTGAGTGCTAGTAATGTTGTAAATGGTATTTCTTCTTCCTCATCAATTCAGTGTTTTTTAATGTCACTGATGAATATTATATCTCAGTAAATCATTTCATAAACGACCAGGTCCTAAAGTCCCCGTTAGAAAAGAGAACAGAACTGCGAGTTCATCCTCTGGTGGGCCTGTGGCAAACTTATGTTCTCCTGATATTCCAACTTTTCCCATGAGGGCTTGCTCATCAGCTGTATGGTTTCTTTCTTTTGTTAAATTGACCTTGAGTATAATTTCTAACCAAATATGGATTTTTAATGAGTGTAGTAGGAATATGGTGACTACTTCTGCTGATAAGGCTTATTAAAATGCGTGATCACTGATCATTAATAAGTACACTAGACCAAATTTCATTTTTATGTTGGAAAATGTCGTATAATTACATGTCGCATTTATATTTACTGCTCATTCATTTTATTATGTCAATTGCAAAAAACTATTTAGGATGGAAGGGAGGAGATCATGATAAATTGTATTAAAAAATAGGATCTAATGTGTTTATTTGATAATTAGGGATGAAAATGCAATTTGAATATCAAATTAGTGGGTATAATGCGTTTGAGCCTAGTTTTTGTTTTCTGCATTCCTTTTCATTTATCTTAACTTTAACTTATATATAAGTTACTACAAATTTATAGCTGTTGAAGATGTTTATTTCAAAATTGCTACTTGTCCTGGTGAAAATTTAGGATCAAACTACGCAAAAGCCAAACAAGGATGAGCTTGAATCAAAGATGAACATTTTAAGTATGCCACCATTGAGCTTGGGGGAGAGATTTGAGGATGCTTATGAAGTAGTTTTAATATTGGATGATCGGGAGCAGTTCGCTACACAGGGGTTAGTAAAGTAAATTGAAAGACCCTTTTCACTCAGGGTTTGTGTATGATTTGTATCAATGCTATATGCTTTATTTAATATTCATTTTAGTAATTGTGACATGATTTATGTAGTTTATTTGTATTTACAGTATTCTGGTACATTCTGTGGATTCTTGCTAATTAGTTAATCCAATGAACTATATTGCCTATTGTTGATTTTTTCAGATCGCGATCTAGAAAAATTATTGATAATATTCGCAGCCACTTCAAAATCAAAATAGAGGTGAGTTTTGATTTCTATACCATCTATAAGTAGTTGATATTACTGTCCAAAACATAAGTGTATATACTATTTACCAAATGTCGATGCTAATATTTGTCATGGAAAATTACAATTGTGCCCCGTGGTTTTTAGTGGTTGGACTTTGAATAAGTTTTTGAAGAAAGACCCAAAAACTAAGAATTTTTTCCCAATTAAGCGTGGTCCACTGCATATATGAAATAATACCATTGTCAATATATAGTGATAGAGAATATTAATTTATACTTCTGTTAGTACATTTTTTATTTTGTGAACTGATGTTTATATGACATACTTCAAGAAACAACCAGTTGTTCTTCAGTTTGAACACATTACCGCTTAGAGTCGGGTCTTTCAGTTGAGCCTTTTCTGAAAACTAATTGATTGTGAAGCAAATAAGATGTGTTATTCATCGTATATGGATTTGAATTAAACTATTTTTACATCTTGAACATGCACTTTCCTGTTTAGATAATTGTTAAAATCATTAAGAAATTGATTCATGTTTAGGTTCGGCGATTGCCCGTTGGAGATGGGATTTGGATAGCACGCCACAAAAATCTCGGCAGTGAATATGTGTTGGATTTTATTGTTGAGAGGAAGAAAATTGATGATTTACGCAGTTCAATTAGGGATAACCGCTACAAGGATCAGAAGTTAAGACTCGTGGTAATCATTCCTTCTAGAATAGTTAGAATTTTCTTTTGAAACAAGTTGATGATTTTAGTCTCGATACGCTTATATGGTCGTTTGTAGAGGTGTGGGCTGAGGAAGCTGATATATCTTGTTGAAGGTGATCCAAACTCTTCTGAAGCTGCTGAAAGTATAAAAACAGCGTAAGTGCATTTCTTCGTTAAATACATGTACATTTTCTGGTTAAGTCGAAGTTATGCCAAATTTAAGGCTATTTATTCTGGTTTCGTGCAGCTGTTTTACAACAGAGGTTCTGGAGGGATTCGATGTACAGAGAACAACAAGCTTAGGTGATACCCTAAGGAAGTACGGTCATCTTACCCAAGCAATTTATCAATATTACAAGTCCGGATTTTTTGAAGACAATAATAAACCCTCTGCGATATGTCCTTCTTATGATGAATTTATCAGAAGGTGTCAAGATCTCGAGAAAATGACAGTTAGTGATGTATTTGCAACCCAGCTTATGCAGGTACCAATAGTTTTCAAATTAATTTTAAACTGTTTTTCTTGATTAAATGCTTTTGATTTAAACTTATTTTGAAACTCTCAAATGCAGGTTCCACAGGTTACCGAGGAGATTGCCATGGCTGTGTTGGATTTGTATCCTACACTTCTGTCTCTTGCTCGCGCCTACTCGCCACTTGTTAGTCCTCATTCCTTTCTCCCAAGTATCTAGTAAACAAAAGTTTATAAGAATCTTGGGAAATACCACTAATATAATGGGACTAGTTTAGATTGTTTTAAGATTTTTTATTAGTAAACTAAGTTATTCACTCCAATTGTTTGATTTCGACTAGGATGGCGATTCTCGCGCCCAAGAGCAAATGCTTCAAAGACAAAGTAATAATGTGATCAATGCAGCTGCTAGTAGGAACATTTTCCAGCTTGTTTGGGGAAGCTGACTTGTATTTCTCCATCAAAGTTGAGTTTTTGGACGCAAATCGACTAAGAAGAAGTGAATACCATTTTTTTTTTACTTGAGCAAGTTCTCTTTATTGTAAGTGTAGTTAAAATTATTATTAGTTTACGATATAAGAGTTTTAGTTTACGATATAAGAGTTTTAGTTTAGTGGTCCTCTGTATATTTTGTAAAGGGAAATTGTGTGCAACATCAATTAAAGTATTTTTCATATTAATTAAGACCGGTTTCATGAATGAAATGATATGATGTCATTAAGTTTATAGTATTTTGTAAAGCAACCCTTTTTTTTTTGAGTTTAATGGAGATGTACTTTTTTTTACACTATCATACAATGAGAATAAATTATTTTGCTATGTCATATATAAGTAATTTAAACATTTTAATATAATTTGCCAGAATACATAATTGTCATTTATTGATAATATAAAATTAATTTACAAATCGAGTTGCACAGAAGGGATAAAAAACTTTTACACTGTCATGTCTTTTCTCATCTACTATCTACTATCTATCTAATACAATTCAATTGTATGAACTTCCAAAATTGTCCTTTTATCACAAATTATTTACACTAGTAAAAGAGCATTTTAGTAATCAACTAATACTTACTTTTTCATTCTCATCTTCTATTACATCATGACAAGTGGCATTCATATATCAACCTCCATCAATTAAATCACAATAAAGTTTATCTTGACACTAGAATCAATCTTCAAACAATTCTTGTGGGGTGGGGGTGGGAAAGATAGAAGCATAAACTGGATCATTTGGGAAAAGGTGTGCAGGCCTATAGACGAGGGAGAGTTAGGGGTCAAAAATATGAAATTATTTAATAAGGCTCTCTTAAGTAAGTGGAAATGGCGCATCAAATCGGGGATGAGTGGGTTGTGGTTCAAGGCTTTGATAAATAGATACGGTAACTTAGATGAAGTAGGAGGTATAGAGAGGAATAAAGTTTCACAGTGGTGGAAAGATGTCTTGGATATAGATATAGGAGATCGAGAAAATTCTAATTTTTTTGCTGTTAAAGAAATTTATAGGGAGATGCTTATGGCAGTCCCTAATCAAGCTAACCCAACTTAGTCTAAGGCTTGGTGTAATCTCATCCCGTTGAAAGTATCTTGTTTCATATGGAGATTGTTTCAAAATAGGTTACCAACAAAGGATAACCTTAATAAAAAGGGCGTCATAGGAACCGAATCTCTTGACTGTGTAGAGGAGTGTGGATGCATGGAAACATTACCTCATCTTTTTTTGAGTGCTCATTCTCCGCAGGTCTGTGGAAAAACGTCACCAAATGGCTTAGGACTCAAACTGCTTTTCACAGAGATGGATACAATCACTTTTTACAATTTGAAGGATTGATTGGAAACGGGAGGGAGATGGCATCAAAAGCCAGAGTGATCTGGGCAGCGTGTATTTGAAGCTTAGGGAAAGCGAGGAATGGAAAACTGTTTCGTAATTTGGGGATTGACCCTGAAAAGCTTCTGGAGGACGTCAAGGAATACTCTCGCAGGTGGTTGTCCAAGAAATCGATCAACGTAAAACTGAATGTAGCTCAAGGGATCTCAGATCCTAGATCCTGCCTAGGCTGCACTGAAACTTAGTTCTATTCTGCTTCAGAATTGAATCTGCTTGGACAGGGGTTTCGCAGCTGGTTCAGGTCGTGCTCAGTGTTTGGTGTTCTTGGGGAGTTGGCTGTAGCGTTTGTAGGGTTAGAGGCTAGAGATTGGTTGTCCAGCTTGAGTCAGTTGTCTGTTTGGGAGCGGTGCATTGGTTCCCCGACGATGTTGGCTAGTCTCGTTGTCGGCTGACTGTGTATCATTTTCTCTAGAGCAGGTGTGATCAATTCCCAGGATCTCCGTTGGCCCAATATTGCTGCAGTGATCGGTGGTTCTTCTTGTATTAGTGGTTTTGGTTTCATTTTGGCGTTCAAAGTTGGTTATCGTCCGCAGCGGTTGTTGTGCTAGGGGCTTCGTGTGTTGTCTGTTGCCCTTCTTTGTTCTCTTGTCAGAGGTTCAGCGAGCAGTCTTTGGTTTGCAGCAGTTTTGCTGGTCGAGGTGGCCAGTCGTAGTGGGGAGCAACTCGGATCAGTTTTATTTTGTTCGTCTTGGTTTAATCTCGTGGTGTTTAGTTTCCCGGCGCCGGAGCAGTGGTGTTTTAGGTGGATAGGGGGTTCATCCTGCAGTTCTCTTGTGACTGTTTTTTTCTGGTAGATTTTTAGTGTAGGTCTGTTCTGTGGCATTGAGGATGTTTTTATCAGTTATTGGTGTAACATAATTGTATTGTTGTTTTGGTGCTGTTTTTCTCAGTTTCTGGTGTAGCGTGGATAGTTGTATGTTGGCATAGCTTATGCCTTTATTCCTTAATATATTCTCTTCTTTTGCTGATTCAAAAAAAAAAAATTAAATCACAATAAAATATTACACACACTCATTCTCTCTCTTCATTCAAATATCAAATCTTTTTTACATTTTTTCCCACACTTTCTCACTTTCATTTTAATTTTCTTTCTCTATTTTTTAATTGTAACTAAAAATACTAATAATCTATTTTTTAATTTAATAAAATTAAAAACTTATTTATCTCATGGGTCACTTTCAATACAATATTTATTTTATTTTAATCAACTATTATCTTATTTTTTTTCTTTCTCCATCTTATAATTCCTTTTTTTCTTCTTTTTACATAAATATTTAATATAATATAATTTATATGATTATTGTTCATTTTACAATTAAGTATATCATTTTAAATTTTGCATTTGTATCTAAATACATTTTATATCGCACTAAATAATTCTTTTACCTCACGGGTCATTATCGAATCAATTTTTTTTTTGTCTTTCTTCATCTCACGAGTCATTTTTTCTTTTAGCATGATTATTTAATACAATTGAGATTGTATAATTATTTTTCAATTTACAATCAAATAATTCATTTCAAATTTACATATGTATATTGATCTCGAGTATTCGATCAGATCCACACAAGCTGGTTGTCAGATGGGCAAGGTGCTCGGCAAGGTGATGAGGAGAAAAAGGGGGGTGTACCTGCAAGGCACTCCGACGCTCAAGTAAGTAAAGGTCGGAAAAAGGGCAAGTACAAAGAGTGTTCTTAGGGTAGAAAAAATGACACCTGACCCTCTCAAGCGAGAGGGTTTATATAGAGCCCCCAGCGCGTGGCCAACGGTCCTATTTTCGGGGCGAAATAACCGTTTTCCCTAAAGAATAGGTAACTGCCAAAACTAGCCGTTATGTCGGGCAGGGTGCTGGAAACTAGCCGTTATGTCGGGTATAAGTGCAGTTCCGGGCACCTGTCCTTTGCTGTTCGGGCAGCGAGGAAGTCGTGCGTAACGGGCACAAAGCCGGGGAGGAACGTTGCGTTCCTTGCCCGGTTGGAGGGGCAGAAAGGTCGCTTTTGCCGCTCTATGGATTGGACTTAGGCAATTTGGGCCGCTTTGGAGCGGAGCCGGATTGAGCCAATTCTAGCCATTGGTCCAGTCCAGAACAGGAGCCCCCCAAGTCGTTGCTCCCGAGTATGGGAGTGATGACTTTAAGGACTGTTCGTTGCTCCGGGGAGCTAGCGCAGAGTCGTCGTTTGAGACGGGGACGATTGTTTCGAGGTGCCCGTGGTCCTCTGTGTCCGTGATGTTTATGGTCGTAACCCCGTTGCCCGGTATTCGGGAAGATAAGGCGTCAGACAGAATGGGAAACGTTGGGCTGCCACGTGTGCATCGAGCCCTGCGCAGCAGTTAATAGGTAATTATGGCTAGTGGGCAGTCATTATTACCTACGGGCGCGTGTGTGCACGTGCCCCTCAGTATAAAAAGGGGGGAGGTTATCCCATTTGCACTTTTTCCCTTCTGATTCTTCTTCGTCGTCATCAGCGTTCCTGCCCGTCGCCGTCTTCAGAGCAACCGACCACCGTGCCAAGTTTCGAGCAGCCTTTCTCTTTCAGCTAGAACAAGTAAGTTCTCTGATTTTCAGCTTGTTTTACTTTCCCTTGTTGTTAGTGGTAGATTGCATGCGGCTAGGGTTAGTTTTAGGTGACAAAATAGGTAGGTTTCCGGCGAGTGTTGGTGGTGGGCGGTGGTTCTGCCCTTTCGCTGCTTCAAGCATCTCGCTGGAGTAGGTAGCGAGTCCGGTGGGCGTGGTGGCCCACGCCGTGGTGGTGAGTCGTGATCACTTTGTCTTGCCGTCTTCTGGTGGACTGGTGAACTTTCCGGCGGAACGTTTCCAGATTCCGTTGGAGTTTTGCAGTTTTTGGCAAAGTTTCGAAAGGAATTCGGGCACGAGCGCGGGGAGGTTCCTCGTAGATAGATGGTTTGTCTCGGCCGTCTCCTCGTAGGGAGGTGTTTGATGTTAGGGCTTAGGCCGGGGACGTTGTCCTTAGCCTTCTGTGCGCCCTTTCACTTGACTTAGCGGTGGAAGGGTGGATTTGATTTTCTGTCGAATTCACTATCTTTCTCTGCTTTTTCAGGTGATCGTAGTGGCGATGGAGCTAGAGAGGGAGTTTATCCCCGTTACATCCGAGGAAACTATCTCCGAGGAGAGCAGAAGTGCAACGGCCTCGAGCTCTGCGTCCTCGAGCTCGTCGGCTTCGAATTCCTCGAGCGACGTCGAAGGGGAAGCGAGCGACGCTGAGGAGGGAGATGACTTGGGGGTCGTGGAGGAAGATGCAATGGAAGAGGACGTTGACACGTTCTGCCCGAAAGAGTGAGAGGTGGCCGAGCCTTCCGAACATACTTCCACGTTTACGAGGTCTGCGGCGAACGCTTTTACCGAGGTGGGGCCAACAGGTGAATGGAGAGTGCTTCTGCCTAATGTGGACGAGCGGATCTGCTCGAGCTTCGGGGACTGCTTCGGGATGTACGAATATACCTTCAAGGAATTGGGGCTGAGGTTGCCCTTCACTGGCTTCCAGCGGTCGGTGTTTGAGCACCTGAAGTTGGCTCCTTCTCAGCTCCACCCCAATTCGTTGGCCTTCATATGGGCTTTTGAGTTGATGTGCGAGCACCTTGCTCTGGGGACCACTCTTCCTTTATTCTTTGCGGTTTTCCACCTTCAGCGGCAGCTAGCGGGGAAGAGGTATGGATGGGTCTCTTTGAAGCAGCCCAGAAAGTTGTTTAAGCCGTTCTCAGAGTCCATCCGAACGTTCAAGGGACGGTACTACATCGTCGAGCCTCTGTCCGAAGCTGCTCAGGACAGCGTGTATGCCTGGGAGTTGGAGTGTGATGAGAACGGAGAGGAGCTGCTCACCGAGGAAGGGAAGTACATCGGGGAGAGAGTGTATAAGTTCCCGATCCGTTGGACACCTGACCACTTCTCAAAGAAGCCCAGTGCTTACGTCTATGAACCGGGCGCGCTACGCGGGCAGGATTCCGTGTCTTACGAGAGACTGGTGGCTTGGGTAAATTCTTTCAGCCTCGCTGAGTGTTGGACGAGTAAGGGCCAGCCTATCTTTGAGGAGGATGGGAGTCAAAGGGTCGAGCGTCGGTTTATCCCCGTCAAGGCACTGTTGGAGTTCAAGACTCCCGTGGATGTCGAAAAGTTTCTCGGTAGACTTAGTTACTTAGACTTTGTTTGTTATTCCTTCTTCCCCGTTTCTAACGCGCTTGTTTTATTTGTGCAGGTGAGATGCCTCAAGCCCGTGATCGTGTGGTGAGGAATGCCATGACGAGGGGTAAGGCCGGGGCGGCTTCCCTTAAGACCCGGACTGCTGCTGGTGCTCGTGCCCCTTCCCTTGTTCAAGCTGCTCTAGGGACCTCTTCTTCACCCTCCCCCGGCCCACGAGACTCTCCACTACCTTTGACCGGGCGGGAGAAGCGGCCACGGACGTTGGATGCGGTGGATTTGACTCGGGCGCCTGAGAAGGGGAAATTTGAGCTCCCCCCATGCATCCTTGACTGGAGATTTTTTGAGGGTAATACCCTGGTCGTTCCTCGGGCAGAGTCTCTGAGTTTGGAGGGCATGGATCGGTCGAGCAAGAGGGCGCTGGTGGCCCAGGATGCCTCTGCCCTTGTGAGGATGCTGGAGATGGCGGCCGTCTATGCGGAGGGGGACACTGCGCTTGAGGCCGAACTTACTGCTGCTCGGTCTTCTGAGACGGCCTTGAAGGAGGAGGTCAAGGGTGCGCGTGAGGCTAGGAAGAAAACCGAAGAGGAGACAACCAAGCTGAAAGAGGAGGTCACCAAGCTGAAGGCGGAGAAGAGGGCTGCCGAGGAATTGAACAAGGAGCTGATGGCGGCCAGTGCCCCGGGTGCTGATGAACCGGATGAGATCAAAGCATTGAAGACTAGGGCTGAGCTGGTCGCCGGCATTCTGCAGGCCGAGGAAGACGGTATCGCCGTGGCGGCGGAGTCCTTCGACAGTGCCGTGGCCCAGTTGCGGGTGGTGAACCCAGGGCTCGAGATTTCGACCGAGGGTATCCACTATGTTGCGCGCGTGGAGGGTGGCCGTATCGTCTTGCCCGAAGGTCTTGTTCTCGATACCCCCGAGGCTCAGACCGAAGATCAGCCAGCGGAGGAGCAGGAGCCCGAGCCCGAGGCAACCGAGCATGTGGAAGGATGAGGATTCATGTTGTTTTGATGTTGTAGTGTTTTGTCCGGCCCGCGTGCCATTGATTAACTTGTAATTTATCTGGTTTCGGGGGGGGGGGGGGGCATGACCCCCTTTTTTATGTAATACGCACAGTCTTTTTGCCTTCGTGGCCTTATTATTTAATGCCCGGTTCATTTACTTATATGTTTTTTGTTTATGTTGCTGTACTTTACATTAGTTGTGCATGTATGACTGTCCGTCGGAGGGTGTGTCTGTTAATAGAGCTTTCTTTTGAAGGATAGCTCGTTGTGTGTGAATTCGCCAGTGCGGAGAACTGGTCGAATAACAGGGGAAGGCCCTGGCGAGGTTGCGGATCTCAGGTCGCGATTGAGGCCTGAGGTCGCGGCGTGAACGTCCCATTGCGAGCTGGGGTTCTGCCAGTCATGATACTTGGGCGAAGGCGGTGCTCGGTTGAGGACCGCCGACGAGCAGAGCTCCGACTCATTTACTTGAGCGGGATTCTACTTTGTGCGTGTGCGTCGTTTGTACCTGGACGAGCACGACGACAGTTAGGTGGTCGCTTGATGCGAGGAAGCCTATAATTACTTCAGCTGTAGTATTGCTTAAGTTTCTCAGCGTTCCATGGTCGAGGGAGTGCCTCTCCGTCAAGGTTTTCGAGGAAGTATGCACCATTTCCCGTTTTGGCACAGACTCTGTATGGCCCTTCCCAGTTGGCTGCTAGTTTGCCTTCGCGAGAGTCCTTGTGGTTTCTTCGCAGGACAAGGCTGCCCACCTCGAACTCTCGTCGTAAGACTTTGGCGTTGTGCCTGATTGCTATTTTTTGCTTGAGAGATGCTTCGCGGAGGGCTGCTCCTGTCCGGATTTCCTCGACGAGGTCGAGCTCTTCTCTCATCGCTTCGTTATTCATTTCCTCGTCTAGAGGTGATTCGGTCCTTCTGGACGGTACGTGGATCTCGATGGGTAGAACAACCTCCATGCCATATGCTAAGCGGAAAGGCGTCTCCCCGGTGGTGGACTGGGGAGTAGTGCGATATGCCCATAAGACGCTGTGGAGCTCCTCGACCCAGGCTTTCTTTGTTTCATCCAGTCTTCCTTTGAGGCCACGAAGGATGACGCGGTTGGCCGCTTCAGCCTGCCCGTTGGTTTGTGGGTGCTCTACCGAAGCGAAGTGTTGCTTTGTTCCGAGATGGGCGACAAAGTCTTGGAACTTCCTGTCCGTGAATTGTGTTCCATTGTCCGTGACGATTGCTTGGGGAATCCCAAAACGGGCAAGGATATTCCGCTTGTAGAAGCGTGGAATGTTAAGTGCCGTTATCTTTGCTAAGGCTTCTGCTTCTATCCATTTTGTGAAATAATCTACGCCTACTATCAGGTATTTGTTTTGGCTAGACCCCGTCACGAAGGGTCCTAGGATGTCTAGGCCCCACCAGGCAAATGGCCACGGGGAGGTCAAGCTCTTCAGTTCGTTAGGTGGAGCTAGGTGCATATCCCCGTGCCGTTGGCACTTGTCGCATTTATTTACGTGCTCCTTGGCGTCTTGCTGCATAGTTGGCCAATAATACCCTGCCCGGAGTGCCTTGTGGGCAAGAGACCTTCCTCCCAGGTGCTGGGCATTAATGCCTTCGTGGATTTCTCGCAATACGTGGGGGACAATCTCCTCCTCTATGCACTTTAGTAGCGGGATGGAGAAGCCCCTTCGGTAAAGTTTGTTTTCGAGGATGACGTACGAGCAAGCTCTTCGCCTGATGGTGCTGGCTTCTTTGGGGTCATCCGAAAGCTCGTCTCTGGTGAGGTAGTTGTACACGGGCGTCATCCAGCAGTCGCTGTCCCCTATCGCGTGCACGTGTAGGGTCGAGGACCCCTTATCGATGCTGGATCGGGGAAGTATCTCTTGGATGACTGACCTGTTTTCGCCTTTCCTCTTGGTGCTCGCTAGTTTGGACAGGACGTCTGCTCGCACGTTGTGTTCGCGGGGAACATCACTTACTGCTACGGTCCTGAACTTTGACATCTTTTCCTTAACTAGGGAGAGGTATTCAGATAGACTGTCGTTTTTGGCCTGATACTCCCCGGAGATCTGGTGGGCTACGAGCTGAGAGTCCGTGCAGATGACGATTTCTTCTGCCCCTAGGTCTTCGGCTAGGCGCAACCCAGCGAGGAAGGCTTCATACTCAGCCTGGTTGTTCGATGTGGGAAAGGACAAAGTGAGAGATGCCTCGACTATCGTCCCTTCGTCGTTCTCCAGAATTACTCCTGCTCCGCTGCCGCTCGAGCTGGATGCTCCGTCCACGTAGATGGTCCATCTGTTTGCTATGTGGGGCGAGGAGTCTGAGAAGGTTACTTCTGCCACGAAATCGGCTAGGGCTTGTGCTTTGAGGGCTTTTCTGCTTTCATACCGGATGTCAAATTCGGACAGCTCCAACGACCACTTGAGCATTCGACCAGCCATGTCTGGCCGGCCCAACAACTGCTTGATGGGCTGGTCCGTCCTTACTACGATCGTATGGGCCAAGAAGTAGTGTCTCAATCGTCTGGCAGCGTTGATGAGGGCCAATTCTACCTTTTCTATCTGCTGATATCGCAACTCTGCGTCCTGCAACGCTTTGCTCGTGAAGTATACAGGCTTTTGCCCGCCAGGGTCTTCGCGAATGAGAACGGCGCTCACGGCCTCGGCAGTGACGACGAGGTACAGGAACAAAACTTCCCCGGTATCTGGTCGTGATAACACCGACCGTTTCGAAAGAGCTTGCTTTAAGTGAATGAGGGACGCCTCGCACTCTTCGGTCCATTCGAACGCTGCTTCTTTCCTCAAGAGCTTGAATAAAGGAAGGGCGTGTTGGGCAGATTTCGCGACGAAGCGGGACAACGAGGTGAGTACCCCATTGAGGGACTGGATGTTCTTTTTAGACTTGCGCGTTGGGAACTCGGAGAATGCCCGACATTTGTCAGGGTTAGCCTCTATTCCTCGTTCCGTTAAGTAGAAACCAAGGAATGTTCCTGCCCGTACTCCGAACGTGCACTTCTCCGGGTTAAAACGCATTTGGTATTTTCTTGCTTGCTCGAAATTTTTTCGGAGATGGGCCACATGGTCTAGTTCCTCGTGGGAATTGACGATCATGTCGTCCATGTATACCTCGAGCATGTCGCCAATTTGTCCTCGGAAGACTTTGTTCATCATTCGTTGGTACGTAGTGCCGGCGTTCTTCAGTCCGAAGGGCATTAGGTTGTAGTAATAGTTGCCCGATTCAGTCATGAAGGCCGTGTAAGTTTTATCGCTCGCGGCCATTGGGATTTGGTTATAGCCCGAGTAGGCGTCGAGGAACGATAACAGTTTAAAACCTGCAGAGTTATCCACGAGCTTGTCTATATTGGGGAGGGGGTAGGCGTCCTTCGGACATGCCTTATTAACATCGGTATAATCAACGTACATTCTCCATTTGCCATTATTTTTTCTTACAAGTACAACATTTGAGAGCCATGTAGTGTATTTGGCCTCAGAAATAAACCTAGCTTCTAGAAGGTCTTTGACAACTTTCTCCGCGGCTTCCATCTTCTCCGGGGACTGTTTCCTTCTGCGCTGGGCAACGGCTTTGACGGCCGGATCAATTGTAAGCTGGTGGCAGGCGACGGAGGGGTCCAATCCTGGCATTTCAGCAGCGCTCCACGCGAATAAGTCTGCGTTCTCCCGGAGGCACGCTTTTAGTTGTCTCTTGGCCAGGTCGGGGAGGTCTGCTCCGATCTTCACTCCCCGTTGGGGGTCTTCTCCGAACGGAACGATCTCGAAGTTGCCGTCTGGAACGGGGCGTAGGAGATGGCTGCTGTTGTGGGACTGGCTGCCCGAAGTCGTCTGGTCTTTGGCGTGATCATCCTCGCTGAAATGGCTGTCCAAGTCGATGGATTCGACCTGGGGGAGTGGCTTTGGCTGTTCGGAGTTGCTGGGCAGAGGAGGACGACCAGATGTCCTTGGCCTCGCTGAGATGGTGCTCAGTCCTTTTGATGCTGCTTCAAAGCATCGACGGGCAGCTTCGATGTCGCCGTGGAGGGTGGCGACCATCCCTTCAGAAGTGTAGTACTTTATCTTGAGATGTACGGTGGAAGGTACTGCAACCAACTCTGCCAGGGTTGGCCTTCCGAAGATGCACTGGTATAGTGACGGGAAATCGATTACCAGAAACTGTGCTTTAATTGCTCGGGTTGTCTTTCCTGTACCGAATGTTACGATGAGCTCTACGTAACCCCGGGGCTTTGTCACCGCTCCGTTGAATCCCTGCAGGTCAGATCCAACGTATAGAGTAAGGTGAGAGTCATTCAGCTGCAGCGTCTGTTGATTGCAGTATAGCGGCAAGCAAGAAAAAATAATTATTTTCGGAAAGAATTCCCTCCGGGATTTATGTCGTGTCCACAGAGATCGGTTCGAGGGAAAGAATGCCGTTCGACAATCTCTCGCGTTTATGAGTTTGGATTAAAATGGTTTACAAGTAAAATAGAAAAGTAAATATTAAAACAAAAAGAAATCATTCTTCAGAGAGAAAAACTCGTCCGACAATGCATACAAATCACTCCTCACAAACTTAAACTTACCGACCAGTTATACTCCACCTACAATACTCCTCAATATCACCCAACATCGCTCACAACACAGGTTATGTCTAACGCAAAGTTGAGAAAACAACCGTGTTACTCTCTTCGTCACTCTCGCGAGCGAAGCCTCGAAACACGGAAGGCATTAAGCTTCGACGCCTATTGAAGATTGTTAGCCCTAAATCTATCTCTAGAATCCAGAAACTAACAGGCAATCATCCCTAATCGAAGTTTGCGACGGTTATCTCTAACGCACCCCAAACCCCGCGCATAAAGCAAAAATTAAAGACAATCACCAATAAAGATTTGTAAAGCAAGTTTTATACAACGCCATGGGCGACAAATATACATGGGTTCATAGCAAATACATATGCACAACCCAACAAGAAAGAATACACAAAGAGGAAGAGAAATGAACCAAACACTTCACGGATTGTCGGAGCCGATCGATGAGAAATCCATCTCGGATCATCCACATGCAAGCTTCCATGTTGTTTTCTAAGCTAATCTACTAAAAAAATGAAGTTTGATGGAGTTGGAGCAAGAATCCCCAAAACCATAACATAAAAAATGATGAAAAATGGCTAAAATAGGCAATTCTGACTTTCCAGGTTCGCCTAGCGAGTCCCCGTTCGCTAGGCGAACGTAAACCGCCTTTCTGTTGAGTTTTTTCACGATTCTGGAACTTTCTGTTCGCCCCGGTTCGCCTAGCGAACAAGCTAGCGAGTGTTCGCTACGGGGGCTCGCCTAGCGAGTATGACAGAAAACCAGAATTTGTTTTCTTCATAACTCTTGAACCGTAACTCCGATTGACGCACGGTTTGAAGCGTTGGAAAGCTTATTCAATGCTCTTTATGAATATGGAAACATCCCATTGCTGGAACACCTACAAAAATAAATGAAAATCGATTAAACTCAATGATATTTACACGGTAACGCACTATACACACGAAAACGTAAAGTAAACGTATTTACACATAAAATGGGGTTTATTAAACCAATTTTAACACAAAGTAAGGATAAGTGCAACAAAACTTATATACAAAAATAGGTACAATTTGCACTTATCAAACTCTCCCCAACTTACATAATTGTTTGTCCACAAACAAGAATCAAACAAACTTGAAAATGCGCAAGAAATATCCAAAGAATGACGAATCAACAGGTTTTGAAAAACGGAAACAAATGAATGGTTCAAATGAAAAAGGTACACACAAAAAGTAAATACTTACCACTAAACTGCAACGATAACATAGTCACGAAACAAAAGCAAAATACAAAAATCATGCCAAAAATTCTAAAACAACACAAGTTCAAATGTGAATCACACCTAGCAAAAACAATCATCGGTAGATGAAAAAAACAAAATGAGGTTCTTTCACTCACACAACAATCTTGCAAACAAAAGACTAAATTATGCATACATCCACAAATTCACATTGAAAATACAAAGGCAAGAATCACAAGGGCTTTTCAAGGTTGTAGCGTGGTCGGGTAAACAAACAAGGGGCAATTTCTAAAGGTAATTGAAACAAAAACTTGCCTAAACCTAAGGGAGTGAAAACTCATAAAGATTCACACACAAAATTTCAACCAACTTCTTCCAAAATCCCAAGTGCTACACAACACACAATACTTATTTAGCACAATTATTGCAACTCTTTTTGTTTCCTTTTTCAAGGATTTTTCTTTTTTCTTCCTTTTTCACTTTTTTCTTTTCTTTTCTTTGTCATATTTTTCTCTTTTTTCTTTTCTTTTTCAATCCTCATAGAATCCAACCAATGAGTATACAATCATCCTCTCCCCAACTTGAATTCAACCGCACCATCATGTGAATACTCCCTACTTTCTAAGGCAAGGAAAAAATCCATATAACAACACAAAATTGAGGTCCAAGAAAAAACAAAATCCATTCAAAAATAAGTGAACTAAATACTCATAGACAAGCATTAAGTTCAAATAAAAACATGGATCAAAAAGCTCAAATGGGTTACGAATTCTCACACACTCACAAGGTGAATTGACTATTTGGCTAAGGTGGTTGTGCTCAAAATAAAACAATTGCCTTGATCACTTTCATGCATTCATATACACAACATAAACAACAGATTCAACATAATAAAATCCAGTAAAACAAGAATGTCGGTACTCCGCATATATGAACAATGGAAGGCTACCTCACAAAAAGGTGGGAACTAAAGTGATTCACAATAGAACAAGTATACAAAAGAATGGATGGCATGGAAGTTTGTAAAATTCCTAAGTATCATGAATATGCTAAAGTATAGAAAGTGATAAATACATACCTCGGACGTGTACAAAACTTAACAAGATCATTACCACGCATTCGCAAGTTGAAATGAACCAACTTGGAAAATCACCAAAGCATCCTCAAATAAATCAATCAAAATTTGTGAGCAAACAACAACCAAAATCTTAGCAGCCTTCGCCTAGCGAAGGAATCATTCGCGACGCGAGCCTTCGCTACATCCTTCGCCCCAGCGAAGTTTGGGTGTTTTCAAAAGTGAAAGTTTCTGCCACCCCCTCGCTGGCACCTTCGCCTCGCGAACACATCAGCGAGCATTCGCTGGCACCTTCGCCCAGCGAATTTACCCAGTTTTCCTACTGAAGGTTTTTGCATACTTTCTGCCACTCCCTCGCTGGCACCTTCGCCAACGTTCGCCAGGCGAACCTTCGCTGGTGACTTCGCCAGAACTCGCTTAGCGAGAACAAGAATTATTAATATAAACAAACGAAAAGAAAGGGAGAAATTTCATTAAACAAGTTGTAAAGTGAAGATTTGAGAAGTTTACGAAAAATCCGAGTACAACTTGTTTAATGAAAGTTCACCACACAACCAAAGAAAATAATACAACATGCTTGTTTTACGTCGTAAGCTCGACGCCTTTACATTGCTTAGCTAGCAAACTCACTTCCTTCATGCCATAGTGATGCCTCACCGCGCAAACCAAAAGCAAGCGTCCTAACCAAACACTTGAACAAACGTCAAAATGTACAAGTATCAATATAAACAAGTGGAAATATACAACATGTACGATATCTACAAAACTCAAAAACAAAGAAACTATCGCAATGCGATTCAATATCAAAACCAATCCCCGGCAACGGCGCCATTTTGTTGATTGCAGTATAGCGGCAAGCAAGCAAAAATAATTATTTTTGGAAAGAATTCCCTCCGGGATTTATGTCGTGTCCACAGAGATCGGTTCGAGGGAAAGAATGCCGTTCGACAATCTCTCGCGTTTATGAGTTTGGATTAAAATGGTTTACAAGTAAAATAGAAAAGTAAATATTAAAACAAAAAGAAATCATTCTTCAGAGAGAAAAACTCGTCCGACAATGCATACAAATCACTCCTCACAAACTTAAACTTACCGACCAGTTATACTCCACCTACAATACTCCTCAATATCACCCAGCATCGCTCACAACACAGGTTATGTCTAACGCAAAGTTGAGAAAACAACCGTGTTACTCTCTTCGTCACTCTCGCGAGCGAAGCCTCGAAACACGGAAGGCATTAAGCTTCGACGCCTATTGAAGATTGTTAGCCCTAAATCTATCTCTAGAATCCAGAAACTAACAGGCAATCATCCCTAATCGAAGTTTGCGACGGTTATCTCTAACGCACCCCAAACCCCGCGCATAAAGCAAAAATTAAAGACAATCACCAATAAAGATTTGTAAAGCAAGTTTTATACAACGCCATGGGCGACAAATATACATGGGTTTATAGCAAATACATATGCACAACCCAACAAGAAAGAATACACAAAGAGGAAGAGAAATGAACCAAACACTTCACGGATTGTCGGAGCCGATCGATGAGAAATCCATCTCGGATCATCCACATGCAAGCTTCCATGTTGTTTTCTAAGCTAATCTACTAAAAAAATGAAGTTTGATGGAGTTGGAGCAAGAATCCCCAAAACCATAACATAAAAAATGATGAAAAATGGCTAAAATAGGCAATTCTGACTTTCCAGGTTCGCCTAGCGAGTCCCCGTTCGCTAGGCGAACGTAAACCGCCTTTCTGTTGAGTTTTTTCACGATTCTGGAACTTTCTGTTCGCCCCGGTTCACCTAGCGAACAAGCTAGCGAGTGTTCGCTACGGGGGCTCGCCTAGCGAGTATGACAGAAAACCAGAATTTGTTTTCTTCATAACTCTTGAACCGTAACTCCGATTGACGCACGGTTTGAAGTGTTGGAAAGCTTATTCAATGCTCTTTATGAATATGGAAACATCCCATTGCTGGAACACCTACAAAAATAAATGAAAATCGATTAAACTCAATGATATTTACACGGTAACGCACTATACACACGAAAACGTAAAGTAAACGTATTTACACATAAAATGGGGTTTATTCAACCAATTTTAACACAAAGTAAGGATAAGTGCAACAAAACTTATATACAAAAATAGGTACAATTTGCACTTATCAGCGTCTCGAACAGGTGGTTGTACATTATATCAACCGAACTGCCCTGGTCTACGAGTATCCTGCGAACGTCGAAGTTCGCCATCCTTGCCCGGATGAGAAGCGGGATGCTTGAGTTCGGGGACCCTCCGAGGAGTTCCTCTTTGTAGAAGGAAATGAGAGATGATCCTTTGTGAGTGGCATCCAGCGTGGTGACTTCATTGGAGCTTTTGCTGATTAGTTGCTCGAATTTCCTTTTGACCGGACCGACCGTGATTTTGTTGAATCTGCCACCGGAGATGACCATGGCCGACGGGAAGGTCTCCCACGGGCTGTGAGCGCCGAGGAACGTGGAGGCGTGCATGCTATCAGGGATACGGAAGTCCTCTGGCCGAGTTACGGACAGGGCGACCTGTACGTTGGTGTCCTCGGAGGGCAGAGTCTCTTCTGCAGCCTTCTTGCTCTCCTGGGTGTCTTGCCGGGGAGCTTCTTTCTTCTTCGCGAACCGCTTCAGGTGGCCGTCGCGAATGAGGATCTCTATGGCATCTCTGAGGTGGATGCATTCTTCCGTCGTATGGACGTGGCTCTTGTGGAAGCGGCAATACTTGGATTTATCTACACCCGGCCTGGCCGACAGCTGTTTGGGGAAACGGACTCCCGCCTGCTTGAACTCTGAGTTGGCACATTCGGACAAGATTTTCTCCCTCGAGGTAGTGAGGGGGTGTAGTCGTGGAACCGCCCGGAAGGTCCCTTCTGTTCGCGTGCCTCGCGAGGCCTATCGTCACGTCTTTTGTCTCCTCGACAGGACGTCGAGGGTTCTTCAGCTCTGGAGGACCGGGCACCTTCTTGCTGACGGGAGGCCCGAACGGAATGGGCAGCGACCTTCTCCTTATACTGTATGTGCGACTGAGCTTGGTGGAGGAGGGCGTTGAGATTCCTCGGCGGATCGAGGCCGATGGCTTTCGCGAAGTCTGAGCCGGGGCGTAGTCCCTGCTCGAGCAGGAATTTCTTCATCTCGTCGGTCGTTGGCACTTGGACGGCTTCCTTGTTGAACCGCTCAATGTAGTCCCGAAGAGGCTCGTCTTTTCCCTGCACGACAGCTCCGAGGGACGCTTCAGTCTTCGGATGGCATCGCGATGCAGTAAAGTGACGGGAGAAGATCCTCCCCAGCTGCCTCCAAGAAGTGACGAACTCTTCCGGCAGCTGCTTATACCAAGTCATTGCTCCCTTTCGGAGCGTGGTCGGGAACAAGCGGCATTTGATGGTTCCTCGCACCCCTCTATAGTCCAAAAGGGCATCTATGTTTTCTATGTGCTCGTCTGGGTCCGTGGTTCCGTCGTAAGTCCCTAGAGACGGGGGCTTCTCTAGTCCTTTAGGAAGACGGGTGGCCAGGATCCTGCGGGATAACGGGTCGCGAGGCTCGTCGTCGCTGTCCGAGCTGGGAGTTGACGGTGACCGTTGTCTGCGCTCGCGACGGCGGTCTCTGCGAGGTGAAGGTGAGCGTGGCCGGTCACGAGGTCTGACCGGCGGAGAAAGCCTATCCTGCCTCGTTCTTTTGTGTCTTGGAGGTGATCGATCCCGCGGGGAAATCTGGTCGCGCTTGCGAACGCGCTGTGGTTCAGGCTCATGCCTCGATCTGTGGCCTTCTCCGCGCCTAGCTGGCGGGCTTCTTGATCCTCGGCGTTTGTTCTTGGGAGGAGAGGATCTTGGAAGGGATGCTTCCTCGAGAGCTCCTATTCTTTCGCCTTGTTGCAAGATGAGGAGGTTTGTGCGGTTGACAACTTCTAACAGGGCTGCAACGGCCAGATCGGCGCTGGGAGGGCCAGGAACTGGTCGTTCCCCCAACGGTAACAGCTTGTCTCCTTGCTCGGTGGGAGGAGGAGTGGGAGACGCAGTAGCCCCGTCTCGAAGGAAACGGGGATCGGAAAGTAATGGAGATCTACCGTCCACGTCCCTCTTGTTGACGGGAACGAGAACTGTAATATCAACACCTTGTGCGGAGTTCTGAGCGGCCATGTGTGGGTGGATTAAAGAGAGTATGTTTTGATCTTTAGTTTCCGAGGAGGAAAAAAAAGAAGGGGAGAACAAGGATTCCCACAGACGGCGCCACTGATCTCGAGTATTCGATCAGATCCACACACGCTGGTCGTCAGATGGGCAAGGTGCTCGGCAAGGTGATGAGGAGAAAAAGGGGGGGTGTACCTGCAAGGCACTCCGACGCTCAAGTAAGTAAAGGTCGGAAAAGGGGCAAGTACAAAGAGTATTCTTAGGGTAGAAAAAATGATACCTGACCCTCTCAAGCGAGAGGGTTTATATAGAGCCCCCAGCGCGTGGCCAACGGTCCTATTTTCGGGGCGAAATAACCGTTTTCCCCAAAGAATAGGTAACTGCCAAAACTAGCCGTTATGTCGGGCAGGGTGCCGGAAACTAGCCGTTATGTCGGGTATAAGTGCAGTTCCGGGCACCTGTCCTTTGCTGTTCGGGCAGCGAGGAAGTCGTGCGTAACGGGCACAAAGCCGGGGAGGAACGTTGCGTTCCTTGCCCGGTTGGAGGGGCAGAAATGTCGCTTTTGCCCCTCTGTGGATTAGACTTAAGCAATTTGGGCCGCTTTGGAGCGGAGCCAGATTGAGCCAATTCTAGCCATTGGTCCAGTCCAGAACATATATAAATATATTTTATATTGTATCAAATAAAATTTTTTATTTCACAGGTCACTATAAACACAATACATATTTTATTTTAATCAATAATTATCTTAATTTAAAAGATAAAATCCTTATTATCAAATATTAAATATTTCTTTCTTTTTTCATCTCAAGAATTTTTTTATTTGTATTTTAATACAATTGAATTTATATAATCATTGTTCATTTTATAATTAATAACTAATTTCAAATTTAGACACGTATATAAATACATTTTATACTGTATCAAATAATTTTACCAGTGCGGGAGCACGGGTATCTTATTAGTTATACAATATAATACTACTTCCGTTCTTTTTTATAAGAGACAATTCATTTTTTAAATTCATTGAATAATCAATGTATTTGGTCAATTTATAGACTAGATACATTAATTATTTAATAAATCTAAAAAGTAAATTGTTCCTTATAAAAAAGAACGGAGATAGTAATACCTTGTTACTATTTAAGTATTTTTTTCTCTTTTTTTAATGTACATTATAAAAAAAATTAGGCAATGTATTTAATGTTTATTTATGGTAAATATTTATAAAATACTCTTTGAGAAAAGGGGTGATGCACTGACAGTGTAAAATAATTTTACACTGTCAACCAATAACGACGATGCATCCCGACAAATCATCATGTAATTTTTAAAATACTTGTATGATATGACAAAATAATATATTCCCATTGGATGATAGTGTAAAAAGTTTTTACACTGTCAGTGCATCACCATTAAACCCATATTCTTTTAGGAAGTTATCTATTTTGTTAATGGCAATATTTTAGAGGAAAAAGTTTATAACATTTCATTAATCATAATATTAATTTTAAGAGATTAACAATAATGCACTAATAATGTAAAATAGGTTTATAGTGTCATCAAATAAAAATTCATTAATTTGTCATGTCATCAATGTAATTTTAAAATTAAAGTGCGATGTGGCGGAATATATATCGTTGATGATTGATAGTGTAAAATTATTTTACACTAATGTATATATATGTTTTTTTCCCCTAATTATAATGTGTTCAATACAATGTGATATTTCTAAAGAATATTTGAAAACTAATTAAAGATGTAACCTTAATCTAAAATGAACATACAAACATATTGTATTCTTTTTTGTTTATCGATTTTTTTAATGAATTACGAAAGATTTTCCAAAATTAGTCTTTATTAGTGATGAGAAAATAAATTAAGAATATGATAGAAATTAGTAAGAGTAATATTAATTATTTATTAATATTTTAAAATAATCTATAATTTAATATAATTTTATTTTTCAAAGTGACATGAAAATGCTAAAAATATTATGTAATACATAAGAACTTTAAGGCAATAGCATAGGCTCTCATCCGTCTCGAGTCTCAATCTCTCCTTTGTGAAATTCTGCATAAAAATTCATCTCTTTCATATTTCAGAACTTGTACATATGAAGTGATGAAAGGGTGTATTATACACTATAGAACACTAACCATAATCAATTATTTAATTTGCAATTAAAAAATTATCTTGTATTGAAATTCATTTTTGCTCACTAGTGTATTACTATTTTGCTATTTTATTTGTCTTGATGTATTGCACTCAATTCAATCATTGCATGTTTGTGAGAATTCTCTAGTATTTGAATATTGGAAAAAACAATGGCTTGAGAATTCTCATTTCTAAGTGAAGTGGGATGTCGCAGATTTAAATCCACACTCCTCTGATGTTCATGCATAACTACTAATTGAATTGCTTTAACAGAACAATTGATTTCATATTTTGTTATTGAATAAAATATGTATTTTATTTCTTTAAGTGATTTTTAACTTCTAATAACTAGGATTTGTGTCCTCTACCTTATCAATATTGCATAATATATAACTCCAAAATGCTCTAACAAATGACCAATGATAATGCATATGAAATCAAGCTTATTCTAAGTAATTTGATTATTGATATATACAAAATCCTAAGTTTGCTTAGTATTCAAAGACACATTGCTTAGAAGAATATTATTTGTTTCATAGGAAGTGTAAAATATTATAATCACTTCCTAGTTCTATGTAAGAGAATATGCACATAAAACATCACACGTAAACCTGCACATGAATCCAAGGAGAACTCCCCAAGTGTAGGAGCTATCTTTCAACATAAATCCAACATTGTTTTGGAGGATCTTCCTAAGATTTTCCTTGCAATGTTCATCACACAATCTACTAAAAAACAATCAAAACTCATTTTTATGTTTATGATGAGACAATTATGAGGTAGAGAGGTGACAAAATCAACTTTTTCTCTTGTCTATTCTGTTGAAACTTTTCATGAAAGAAAGCTTCAATTCAACCAACTTGGGTCTATAAAAACATTTCATCACAAACACAGTAGAGCTTTACATTTAGCAGAAGAACATTGAGGTCATTTTTTGGTTGCTTAATTCGGCCTTTTCGGCCTTACAAGATAAACCGCCGTGTATGGATTCGGGTAATATAACATTGTTGATTTTTTTTTTCATACATATCAATCTTATGCTAATTCATCTGTTTTCGATTAGGTTCGCCATATCAGTGGCTGCGGGAGCTACGTCGCGACTCTCAGAGCTCGAATCCGATAAGTCTTCTTATCGAGTGTGCCAAATGCGTTGCGTCGGGAAGCATAAAAAATGCAGACATAGGACTTGAGTATATTTCTCAGGTTTCGTCGCCTGATGGTAATGCTGTGCAAAGAATGGTTACTTATTTTAGTCAAGCTCTTGGATACAAGATAGTCAAACAATTACCTGGTGTATACAAATCTCTTAATTCATCGAAAACTTCGTTGTCTTCGGACGATATCCTTGTTCAGAAATACTTCTACGAATTGTGTCCGTTTTTGAAGTTTTCGTACCTGATCACGAATCAAGCAATAGTTGAAACAATGGAATGTGAACAAGTTGTTCATGTTATTGATCTTCATTGTTCCGAACCAGCTCAATGGATAAATCTTATGCAAACTTTGAAGAAGCGTCACGGAGGTCCGCCTCATCTGAAAATTACAGGAATTCATGAAAAGAAAGAGGTACTTGACCAAATGAGTTTTCATTTAACAACTGAAGCAGGAAATTTGGATTTTCCTTTACAGTTTAATCCAATAGTTAGCAAACTCGAAGATGTTGATTTCGAAAACTTGCCTGTCAAGACAGGTGAGGCTGTTGCAATTACTTCTGCTCTTCAGCTGCATTCTCTTCTCGCAACCGATGATGAAATGGTTGGGAAGATCTCGCCAGCAGGACCGTCGTCTATCAATCTGCATAGAGCAGTGCAGATTGGTCAAAGAACCTTCGCAGAATGGCTCGAGCGAGATATGATCAATGCGTATATCTTGAGTCCCGATTCAGCTTTATCGCCTCTCTTTTTAGGTGCTTCGCCTAAGATGGGGATCTTTCTCAACGCTATGTGGAAGCTACAGCCGAAAATTTTCGTGATTACTGAACAGGAATCAAATCTAAACGGATGTAATTTAATGGAGAGAATCGACCGAGCATTATACTTTTACAGTTCACTTTTCGACTGCTTGGACTCAACTGTTACAAGAACATCAGTCCAGAGACAAAAGCTCGAGAGCATGCTTCTCGGAGAGCAAATAAAGAACATCATTACATGTGAAGGAGTTGACAGAAAAGAGAGGCACGAGAAGGTTGAGAAATGGATTAGAAGACTCGAAATGGCTGGATTTGTGAAGGTACCTCTGAGTTACAACGGGAGAATCGAAGCGACACATTTATTACAGCGATACAGTCATAAATACAAGTTTAAAGAAGAAAATGATTGTTTGCTTGTCTGTTGGAGTGATAGACCACTCTTTTCGGTATCCGCCTGGAGTTTTAGGAGATGATTGTTCGAATATCGGTTGGAATATGTTAAAGTCACCTTGCATTGTTTCATTAAAGTGAAATTATCATTTTATATATTGATCAAGATGTAATGAAAAATCTCATGTTTATCTTTTGCAGCTTCTTATTTAAAAACGTATAAGAAATCCAAAACAATTACGGCAATTCTTGCATCTGTATTATATAAAACACTGAATCACAATAACAAGGAAGTTGATTATAAGAAACACTGAATCACAAAATCTCACCTTGTAATTGATCGAAGCAAGCCACCCACGTGTTTTTTTTTCTCGAGTCTCATGTTTTATGAACAGACAATTAACATGAAAGGGGTCTATGATGAATGCTTAAAGATCTTTCAGGGTGACATACATGAAAGAGGTCACATAGAATTGCCACTGTTCAACATCAAAAGTTCAAAACATACAGAGTGTTATTATTATACCAAGTAAAAAGCTAAGAAAAAGTTAACACAGGATTTGTACTTGCCTGTGACAAACATGTCATTTCTACCGCTCAATTCAGTCAATCTAATGCTGGTGGTAAATATAGTCAATCCACACATGAGGGATGTGACTAATTGTATGCCAACGCTCTCCTCCCTCCTTTTTGTACTTCTCCTTAACTAATGGACAATTACTAATTGCCAACACTAAAAGGGTATTGGGTAGACTCTCCTCTGGCAAACGCTCAAGACTAGGACAGAACATAATAAATAGATGTGAGAGAGATTTGAGGTGGAGAAAACCCTTGTAATTTATTATTCTTAGCTTTGAACATTCTCCCAAATAAAGAGACTTGAGAGTTGGTGGGAGTAGATTCTCCTCCGGGAAGGACTCCATAGAGTCATCACTAACTGTAAATTCTTCTAGAGAATTAAGTTGGAATAAACCCAACTCCTCTCTTGAAGCTATCAATTTAGGGCAATCTCGAATCTCTAACCATTGTAAAGAAGGAAGCTGTAGAGGCAGCAGTCTTTTCAATTTGGGACAATCTCTTAAAGAAAGCTCTTTAAGTAAAGGAAAACCTTCAAGACATAACCATTCCTCCCAATTGTCCATATTATCAAATCTCAAAACTTCAAGAAACTTGAAGTTATTGTTGTAAAACTCTTTTCCAATGATCTTTATTCCATAACAGCCTGAAATATGAAGCTCCTTGAGAAAGGGGATTTGCCCAAGTGGTGGCAAATGAGAACATAATTCACACTTGTTCAATGAAAGATATACTAAGTTGGGTAAATGACAACCCCTTAGCCAATTTGGAAAGCTATTACCTCTGTAGTCTCTGATGGTGAGCATCTTCAAGTTACTATTTGGTTGAAGAGCCTCCAAGACAGACACATTGCTTTCAACTATTGATCCATCCACATCTTCTCTTTTTCCATCAAATGTCATCTCTATTTTTTCTAAATACTTCTTATCTTTCAAAATTGTTGTCGTAACATCTATAGGATCAATGACTTTACCCAACCCTTTGATATGAATTCTTCCACGAAGATGGTTTAGTTTATCCAACTCCTTAAGATCAGAGCCATTCTTCTCTTCCACTACAAAATAAGGAAAGGTCTGGAGATTGCTTAGACTTCCTATATGCTTTGGCATCTTCTTTATAGAATAGGAAAGTCCAAGATGACGTAAACTGACGAGTTTGGAAAAATTTGAAGGAAGCTCAGTTAATGCAGAACAACCCCACAATAAGAGTGTTTGTAAATTAGTCAACATACAAATGGTGTCAGGTAACTTTGAAATTCCTGTAAAAGAAAGGTCTAGATAACGCAGAAGCTTTAAATTGCTTATCTCATCAACTAGCTCTGAGAGCTTACAGCCATTGAATGATAACATTCTCAAATATTTTAGTCTTGAAAACATATCACGTTGCACAGCGTTGCTAATCAACATAGGTCTGCCTGCTGGATACATGTGTCTATATACTTCACTTCCTTTTAATGATAGACTGCGTAGTCCCTTAAGCTTAAAAACTGGCTCTGGTAATTTATCAACAAAATTTGATTGATGAGACCATCTAATGTGACGCGTCCTTTTAGAGATACCTTCCGCATTAGGTGCGTCCATTCGCATACAAAATTCTCCTGACACTGAGTTAGCTAAATCATTGACAAGGTCATGCATGTCAAAACAATCATTATCAGGGGTTGATTGTTGGAAAAATGAAATTGACTCAAGATCACCAAAAATTTCATTACCCAGCTCATCTTCACTTTTTTCTTGTCCACAACACTTCAACAAACCTTCAGCCATCCAAAGCTTGATTAATTCATCTTTTTCAAACCAATAGCCTTTAGGAAATATTGAACAATAAGCAAAACAACGCTTCTGATTGGAAGGTAGATTATGGTAACTCAATCTCAGCACTGGATTAATGTTGTTGTTCCCAACGGGTAAACGCCACATCTCAGTCTCTAATATCTTCATCCATTCATGTTGAGAGAACTTTTTTCGCAAGAGTTGGCCCATTGTTTTTACTGCTAAAGGCAATCCTCCACACTTTTCCACTATATTTTTTCCAATAAATTCAAGGTTTGGATTTTCACACACATTTTTGCCATGAAATGCATGTGTCACAAATAAACTCCAACAATCGCTTTTGTCCAAGTTCTTTAAATCAAATAACTTGGTGGAATTCAAAATATTTGCTACCTTCTTGTCACGTGTTGTTACTATAATCTTACTTCCAGAAGATCCATGGTTAAAAGGAAGTAGCAACTGCTCCCAACAATCTGCATTCCCGTTCCAGATATCAGCTAAAACAAGCAAGTATTTTTTGCCCATTAGTATGTGTTGCAGTCTCTCCTGAAGTAAATTGAAAATAGATTCATCATCAGCGGGAGAATGAAATGACTTGAGAATTGCTTTGGTGAGTCCAACAACATCAAAAGATTCAGAAACATAAACCCATGCTTTAAGTTCAAAATATTCCTCAATCATGTTGTCATTGTATACGAGCATAGCAAAGGTGGTCTTACCCATCCCACCCAGACCCACTATGCTAGATACAGGTGTCTGGTTGCCACTGCCATTTCCATTGTTTGAAAGTAAAAATTTGACCATTTTATCTTTCTCATCATCTCTACCATATATCTGGGATGCATCCACCAAATATGAAGTTTGCGGTCTTTCTAAAGGTTTCGAACTGACTCCATCTTCATTTCGAGCCAAAGATACATTTTTCAATTCCAGCACATCTTTTTGCTCAGCAAGATGTTTTATATTCTTTAGCAATTCTTTGACTCGAGATTCAAATGGATTAATAAAAGCTGAAACATAGCCAAAATAGTTATTGCTACTAGTAGATGGTTGAGATTCAGCTCTCATCTTCTTCAACGGTGCATCAGTCGCAATCTCATCCAAGAGTTGGTCAGCCTCATACATGGCATGTTTAACATCACCAAGCTACTTCTTGACGTTTGGGATTTGGTATTGTTTTATCTCTGCATCATCCAATGTGACGCCCCCAATCTACACCCCCAATAAAACATGCATTTAAAGCAATAAAAAAAAATTCAAAATTTGATCAGAGTATATTTAAAAACATGGCATAGACGGGAGAATCACATCAAATTGAAACCAAACATACATACAACACCTGCCCATAAAGATATGCAACAGTGGGTAGCAATCAACAGAGGAAACTTTGTTCCTTACACCCACATTTTCAGAAATTAGAATTAAAGCGGAAAATCTAAAATCTGATTAACATATATACATATATCATGTAAAAAGTTTGTCATACACCAAGTTGTACATGTACAAAACAAAATATACATAGTACACAATAAACACAAACGGCCACCCTAGCTACCCGGTGTCACATATCAGAGCCGACCGACAAAAAGGGTGAAGACACAAAGCTTCACCAAAGACCTCCAGCAACTCTAATCTGCAATGCCTCATAGAGCATTATAAAACGAGCAGAAAGGTGAGAAAAACAACCATACTATAAATGCATATAATTATATATTTCAACATAAAAATACACATATTCAATATTCTCACCACAGTTATCACATGCCAACACATAAGGCATATACAGATTATATTCACATGATCACATATTCACACATCATGCATATGTTTATACACGAAACATATCATTCATAATTCAATGCATTTATCACAATGTCTCACACATAATCAACCAAATCAGGATTTTTCACATATAACCAATGCAATCATAATTCATGCAGATGCAAAGAGACCGACACAACGACTCTCTATGCAAATGCAAATGCGGTACCGACTCCGAGATTTCATATCTCATCACTAGTTCACTCAGGAACTCTGCTGGAACCATCGCTCGTTACATCACTGTAACTCTCCGTCGGGCCTACGATGTTCACCCACCGCTCACACCACCACAAGAGGGGCACACGGTGTTTATGGATCGCTCACACCACCACAAGAGGGGCACACGACCCGATCGCTCACACCACCACAAGAGGGGCACACGATCGTCTATAACCATCGCTTTAAGTCCTCAGGCTATTCATACCTTTCATATTTTCGAGGCACACGATGTTATAGCTGATTCCCCACCGGAACCGCCGTCCCACAGGACGCAACAATGATGCATATCATGATGCTTGGCATACAATGACTCGTAACATTTAATATGCACATATATACACATCCATAATCATGCATATATCAACAATTACCATACATCGCATTTTCTTGCCATAAGGCCACCAATCATCATCACAATAAGTATTTCATGCAAGTACATCACACAACAGTGCACAAGTCACACAATATCCACACCAACAACACATTGCATATACACATCAAGTTCACACAATTAAACGGCAAAAGTCGACAAAACACATTATTCAAACATCATACATCCATCACCAATACATATCAATCATGCACAACATTTTATCACATATACTCACGTCATATAATAGCACACAAGCTATACGTTACATATCAAAAGCATGTAGCATGATAACACGTCATTCGCACACCAATACGACGGTAAAAATCCGACAATACAACACTTTTTCAAAATCACGACTTATATAACTCATCTACTTACCTCCAACCCATTTTTATTAGAAAGAATATTTCGCTAATTTTCCAACGCTTCGAACGGGGACCAAAACCGACTTACGGTTCAAGAGATATGAATTTTCGAAGTTTTGGAATTTTCATGTTGCCCAGACCTGCGCGCTGAGCGCGAAACCTGCTGCAAGTTCAGCCTTAAAAACACCATTTTTAGACCTCCGGACATCCGTTTTCGATTCCGTAAAAAGCTGCGATCTCAGAATTCAACGTACTACAATATTTTCACTATTAAAAGTCCATCCAACACATTTTCACGGTTGAAATATTTTGACACATAGTTTATCAATTTAACTCAATTCCAAACTCGATCAAAATTACTCGAAAATACACAAACAACCATTCCCGATTAAATATCAACCTATATCAATGTTACCAGACATTTCCAAACACTCTAACTCGATCACAACATCAATTTACACAAAACATCGATATATATCAAAAACGCAAAAGTTACAAATTCGACTCAATTCAATCAAACGATCATGCTAAAACACGACCCAACATCACACGACTCTACTACGCGATTTATTCCGACTTTCGTCCGTGAAAACATCGATTTCTAACCATTTTTCTCATTTCGACCTATATTTGAAAAAGACAACAAAATCCCACACAAACATACATAATCATACACAAACTTAGTATAATCGAGTTTCGCACCCTTACCCGATAAATCCGTGTTTGAAAAGTCGGTTGAATCGGATCCTAAATCCACAAGTTTTTCCTCTTTTTCTTCTTTTTCCTCTTCTCTTTCTCTTCTCCTTTTTCTTCTCTTTTCTTTCTTCTTCTCTTTCTATTCTTACTATTTTTCTTTGCTTTCTATTTTTATAAACATCAAAATATCTAACCTCCCAAAAAGACCAAAATACCTCTACACTCAAATTTCTCGCAAACGTTCTCAAAACGCGATAAAATATCACAACATTGAAAAATAACATATTTTCACATAATAGTCGAAAATAAAATAATATAATAATAAAATAAACAAAAACGACTCAATTAAAATAAAATACTAAAACTGACAAAACTGGGGCGTTACATCCAACCCTTGGTTGATAGATTCGAGTGTAGACTCAAGTTCCTCCACTAACTTGTCAAGTTTGCCTCTACGGAAATAGTCAGTGAAATTTCTTGACGCCAACCTATCAAAAATCCCTTGAAAGAAAGACGAAAGAAATGCTCCAGCAACAAGTTCTGTCATAATTTTTCTGCAATATAAAATAAAGGATTTGCAATGAGTGTGATGCACAATAATGAAAGGTTTTCTGCAGTAATGATTATGTAGAATATAGAATAGCATTTAGTGTTCACAATATTATATAAACATAGATAAATGTTGTTACTGTTTTTCTCTCCACAAAAATAAACTATTGTATTTGTAGCACTTTACTACTTTTCTCAAATTTTAGCAACACTGTCATTAGTTCATATAATAATAATGAAAAAGCCATTGAGCAATTCACTTAAACATGAAAATATATATATATATGGCCCGGCCCTGTGCAGCACGTTTTACCGCACAGGGCTCCAAATTATTGAGGACTCTAAAATTTTAAAAATATCTAATTATTTTTACATTAATATTAATAAATATAAAATATTATTAAAAAAATTAAATAAATTAAAAAACTGCTATAATAAAAATTAAAATAATTATAAATAAATTTTAATTTTATTAATATATAACTATATTTTTATGTGTAATTTTTAATTATTATAAATATATATATTTTTATTTTGGTTTATATTTAAATTAGAATTGGGCCTCTTTTTTTATAAACTTAGTAGGATTACTCCAATGCATAAGATTCTTGAATCACTCAAAATAATTAGGCTAAAATACAGTTTTGATTCTTCTGTTTGTCAAAATTTACGTTTTTGGTCCCTCCATTTTGTTTTTAAACAGTTTTGGTCTTCCACTCCAATTTTGGCCAAAAAAGTGATGAACAGTACCTAGTCCGTACATGAATAGTACATGTCCGTACATGAACAGTACATGTACGTACATGAACAGTACATGAATAGTGAGGGGTGGAGGACCAAAACTGTTAAAAAACAAAATGGGGGACCAAAATCGTGAATTTTGACAAACAGGAGACCAAAACTATATTTTAGCCAAATAATTACATGAAAGTCTAATATCTCTAAAGAACAATCATCACCATAATCGACAATTATCTTAGAATCTCCAATCTTATTACTCCCTCTCTCTCAAAATAAGAGTCTTTTTAATCAAAAAAAATTGTCTCAAAATAAAAATTATTTTACGTTTTCAATACAACAATCATTAATTTTTATCAACTTTACCCCTAATAATTATTATCTACACAACTTTTAAGACAGTACATCACAGTACACTTTTATGACAACCAAAAGTAATTAAGGGTAATTTTGTAAAATTGTTATATTTAATTAGTCAATCATTGCTTTTCTTAATCTATATAAAACAACCTTAAAAGACTTTCATTTTGAGACGGAAGAAGTATTAAATAGAATCTGATTCTTAAACTACCATATACATCAACACACAACAAACCAAATCAAACTCGCATCTCGTTGCGACAAATGTTATCCAACTTTAAAAACTAACTCAAAAATGATTACAACACCTGTCCTCATCAACCCAAAGGATTCCAACCCAAAGAATACATGGTGATGTCTTCGTTCGCATTAAAGAAAACTACATTTTACTTAATAGTCATATTTAAAAAAAATTTCAATTTAATATAACGATGGGTCGTCCTACCAAAACTCATAAGTGTTAATTAATTTTTAAAATATAACTTATCACTTTAACTCTTACCTTTTTAAATTATATTTTCTTCAACTTAAATTTTTTCAAGAAGTATTTAATGCTCATTGTAAAAATTCTCACATTAATATATATAAAAAATATTCATAAATTAATACCCAAAAAAAAAAATTCATAAATTTAAAATTCTAAACTTTAATATAATAATGTAATTTTTAAAAAGTTGTTTCCCTTAACTTTTATAATTCTATATATAATAAAAATAAATAAAGTGTGCATTATAAAACCTTAAATATAAAAAAGTGTCCCTGTACACAAATATTTTACTTATCATTTTAATTCTCACATTTTTAAATTCTATTTCCTTTAGTTTAAATATCACTTTTATTTTTGAAGTACTTTTTTAATTATTTAAAAACTCCCAATTAGTATATAAAAAGAGATTAATTGGAATACACTATCAGTGTAAAATAAATTTACACTGTTATCCAATTAGAATTATTTATTTTGATACATGAGAAGAAAGAGATATGGAAGAAGTGATTATTAAAAAGATTTATTTATAATTTATTTTGTTTAATTTTTAATTCCATAAATATGTGTCAAAATAACTAATTGTAATTGGATGACAGTGTAAAGTTGTTTTACACTGATAGTGTATTCCAATTAATCTCATATAAAAATATAACAAGTTTTATAAACTTCTATACTTCAATATAATAATAGATTTTAAAAAAATATCATTAAAAAATATCATTATACTTCAATATAATTCTATAAATTAAAAATGCATTAAAATGTTCTTATATGAATCTGGCTAGAATTTTTTTTACACTCTTTATTGTACTATTTTTATATAACATTTATAAATAAATAGTTAAAATAATATTTAATTTTGAAGCATTAGAATTCAATAATTTAATATGTAATGTTTTGACATTATAAGCTCAAAAAAATTATAAGCGTTTTAAAAATTGTAGAGTCAATAAATTGTCTCAATACCAAAAAAATTATAGTTTTCTTCTCAATTAATAGTGATCTTTGGATTTTTAAGTAATTAAAATATTGATTATAATTAAATTAAGATATTTCTTTAAATTTCTTCAACTTTTCTTATTCCATAATTACTCTATCACTCACTAAAAACTTTTATGCCCAAATAAAATAATAGAATTTTCAAAATATTTTTTCATTATCATTTTAATTTTATAAAATAAAAATGAACAAAATTTCTTTATGAAACCTTAACAAAAAAAGGGTTAAAATTTTATATTATTTTTTATTTATTTGAATATAGTATTTATAAATAAATAGTTAAAATAATATTTCATTTTAAAATATTTGAAATTAATAATTGTAATAATAAATTTTTAAATATTTAGTTATAAATTTTTATACTGTTAGCTCTAAAAACTTAATTTATTTTAATAATACATAATGTTTGATTTTATTTACTCGTATTTGATTAAAAATAATTGTTTGACTAACTAGGACTAATGAGTAAAAAAATCGTTTTAGTGCAAGATTATATTAAAAATAATTAGTCAATTTTTTATTATTTATTATTAATCATTTTATAGATATAATTTTCTACCTGAAAAAAAATCTCATAATCTTAGATTTTCTCACGGGGTTAAAAAATATTTTATAAATATCCATCATTTGCAATACTAAGAAATTATTATAATTAAGATAAAAATAAATATGTTTTTTTAAATACAAACATTTAAAACAAATATCAATTTTATTTATAATAATAATCATTATTCTTTTTTTAATATTGAATACTCATTATTCTTTACTATACCAACTTTTAAATATTTTTCTTTTCTGATTCCATAACTTCTCCAATACACATTAAAATAATATTAATTAATGGTGTATTTTAATTTGTAAAATTGTGAGTTATAATTTTTAATAAGAGTTATTGTCCTTTTAATAATCATTGATGTGTATACAAATACATAATTGCTGGAGAAGTTATACATATTTGTACTATTTCATACAATGCTTAGATGGTATTTCATTTTTGATTTTTTATTGATACTTTCATTTCTTTTTTATTTATACAACAGGTAACTCTACTTATTGTATTATATTAATTATCTATATTTCAGCTATACTTTTTATTTTTGGTTGTAGATCTTTATCCTTCTACCCAGACAATGCTTACAAGGTATTTATATTTGATTTTGTGTTGATATTTTTATTTTCTTTCCTTATTTCTGACATCCGTGTTAACTTTTCTTTGATTTATGTGGCAGGCTTATACCTTAATTGACTGTATTATATTAATTATTTATATATTTTAGCTATATTGTTTTTAATTTAAATATAATTTATTTTTATGTGAATGTAAAAAAGAAAGAAGACTCTAAATCCCCAAAGTACAATATGATTATTTTGGGGAATTTAAGTTCCTCATGCATAATTATATATATAGTTCGATTGACGAGATTGTTAGTTTCTTAGACGAGGCGTTTAATCTATTTGGGTAGGATTTCCATCGAGCCCTTAGCCAAGACTTGCTATCAAGTCTCTCAAACTGGATGTTTGTCGTGCCTTTTAGGCGTGATTCTTAAGCAGATGTCCTGTCCAAGAAGACCCAAAGTCCCTCAAGCGAGAGTATACTTATCCTGGGAAATCTAAGTCCCTCAGGCAGAATTATATATAGCCCAACTAACGAGATTATCAGTCTCTCAGGCGAAACGTTTGACAATATTGGGAGAGACTTCCATCGAGCCCTAAAGCAAGACTTGTTATCAAGTCTCTTAGGTTGAATGTGTTATGCGCCTCTTAGGCGTGATTCTTGAGCATCTGTCCAGCCATAGAAGACACTAATTCCCTTAGGCGGGAAGCCAAATAACTTTCTTAAATTGCCTTGAGGGGCGGCAATGATCTTCGTTGTGAAGTCTAATAATGAGATGTTTCCCTAAAGAGCGACAAGGATCTTCGTTATGAAGTCCAACAATGAGATGTTGTCTTGAGGGGCGGTAAGGATCTTTGCTATGAAGTCCAACAATGAGATGTTGCCCTGATGGGTGAAAAGGATGTTCGCTACGAAGTCCAGCAATGATATGTTACTCCGAGGGGCAACAATGATCTTTGATATGAAGTCTAGCAATGAGATGTTTCCCTAAGGGGATGCCAGGATCTTCGCTATGAAGTCCAACAATGAGATGTTTCCCTGAGGGGCAACAAGGATCTTCGCTTTGAAGTTCATCAAACAATATCATCAGGAAAGAACATCCCTATTGGGACAAGTGACTTAATAATTATTCAGAGATACATAGACATAATGTTGATAGAGAATTATAAATAACTCTTACTGTAGTAGTATCTAAGAAGAAGAACGTTCTAGGTTTTGGGCAAAAGTAACCCTTCTAGTTCCTGCAGCTTGAACGCTCCGTGTGAGAGCTTTTGATATATATGGTATGATTCTTCCCAATTAGTTTGTAGCTTTCCCTGTTGTGCAGGTAGAAATACTTCTTTCAAGACCAGGCCACCCTCCTGCATCGCTCTCAGTTTGACTTTGAAGTTATACCTCCTGGAGGCCCTATGTTTGGTGGTGAACTCTCAAACATGGGTAGCTTCCCTTACTTCATCGACCAGGTCTATTGCGCATTTTAAGCCTATCTTGTTCGCCTCTTTGTTGAACTGTGATCATTCCCACGAGGGCGTTTCAATCTCCACAAGCAGCATGTCATTCCCTATGTAGAATCGAAAACAATTTTTCCTCGGGTGGAATGTTGAGTGGTGTTGTATGACCATAATTTACGGGGGAGTAGTTCCGCGCCCAATCCCTTGGCATCGTTAAGCTTCTTCACGAGTCCTTTAAGATTTACTTTGTTTGCCGACTCAGCTTGATCGTTGGCTTAAGGATGTACCACAAATACGAATTTTGTGTATACTCTCAAGTCCTTACAAAATTCGGTGACCATGGTGCTGGCGAATTGGGCACTGTTGTCGGAGACGATGACCTAAGAAACCTATGTATGCACATAATCTTTTTCAAGTAGAAACGACACACTCTTTTCGTCGTAATCTTGTCTACCTCTTATGCTTCTATACATTTAGTGAAATAATCAACTCCTACTATTAGGAACTTCAGTTGACCTGGTGCCAAGGGGAAAAGGATAAGAATGTCCACGCCCCAATGATAAAAAGGCCATGGCGAAGCCATTAACGAGAGAAGTTCTACTGGGGTGTGGTGAAGGTTAGCATGTCTCTGACATTGATCACACTTCTTGACAAAGGCGGTGCTAACCATCATTAGAGTAGGCCATTAATACTCCGCATTTAACAATTCGTGTGCGAGAGCCATCCCGCCTATATGACTGCTGCATGCACCCTTAAGCACCTCTGCCAAAACCAGTGCGATTTCATGTTTGCCTAGACAGCATAACATGGAAGAAGCTCTCCCCATTTTATATAGTTTTCTAGATAGTATGGTGTACTTAGAAGCCTGTTTTTGAATTCTTCTTGCATATCCCTCGTTCAGTGGTAGTTTTCCAGTATGCAGATAGTGCAGTATGTGCGACATCCAACTAGATTATATGATAAATTCCAAGGATTATACCTCATCTACTTATATGTTGGGAGAGGTAAGGGTCTTTTGGATAAATTTTCTGTTAAATCCCCTCCGTTTTTTATGTGTTTAGCTTAGACAAAAGGTCTGCTCTGAAGTTTTGTTCACATGTGACGTGTTCTTTTACAAGGGAGGAGAAGCGAGAAGATAAATTCCTTACCTTTTTTAGAAACCTCATCATCTGAGGCTCCTTGGCTTGGTACTGCCCACAAAATTAATTGTCGACCAGTTGGGAATCATTTTTATCCTTTAACCTAAAGGCTCCCATTTCTAAGGCGAGGATCATTTCTACGATAAGGGCCTCGTACTCTGCCATGTTATTGCTGGTAGTGAACTCAAATTTTAAAGTTTGCTTGATGAGTCTGTCGCCATGTCCTTCAAGGACTATTCTAGCGTCGCTTCCTTTTATGTTGGAGGCGCCATCTACAAATAACGCCCACTATGTGGGTGTCTCTTCATCTACATGCAAGTTCTCCCTAGGTATATATTGGATGTCGTACTCTGAGAGGTCCACTACATAGGACACCATTCTTCTTGCTCGATTAGGATTCTTCAAGACATGCTGGATAAGGTAGTTATTTTTTACCAGGATTTTGTGACCCTAAAAGTACGGTCTTAATTTCCTCACCGCAATGATGACGACCAGTTCCAGTTTCTTAAGCTTTTGATAACGTGCCTCGATATGTTTCTCTGCCCTGACAATTTCTTGGACGGGGACTGAGCTCATTGCCTGATCAGTTACCGAGAGGTAGAGAAACAGTAGCAACCCCTTTCTCGGGGGAGTCAGGACGGGGGATGATGTGAGGAAGTTCTTGACTTTGATGAAAGCATCTTCACACTCAGGGTCCACTCAAACCTCTAATTCTTATTTAAGGCGGTGAAGAAAAGAAAGGCTTTGTCGCTTGCGTAGGAATGGAAGAGAGATAGGGCGGCAAGAGGACCTGTGAGTTATTGCACTTCTTTTATGTTAGTGGGGCTACTCTTCATGATGACTGCTTGAAACTTGTCTAGGTTTGCTCGATTCCTCTCCGTGTTAACATGAACCATAGAAATTTCTCCGCCTGGACCCCAAAAGAACCATTTGCAGGGTTTAGGCGTATATCATATTTCTTGACGGACTATAGAACATCTCTAAAATATTTTGCATGATTATATCCCTTGATAGTCTCAACTATCATGTCAACAACAAATACTTCAATGTTTCTCCCTATCTTGTGGGTGAAAATAGCATCCATGGGGCGCTGGTAGTTGGCACCAACGTTTTTGAGGCCGAAAGGCATGACATTGTAGTAGTAGTTGTAATGATTCGACACGAAGCCTGTCTTGGGCGCGTCTAGGGGATCCATCCAAATCTGGTTGTACCATCAGTATACATCCATTAAGCTCAACATGTGGTGGCTTAATGACATGTAAATGAGGAAATCGATGTCCGGCAGTGGGTACAGATCTTTAGGGCAAGCGGCATTGAGATTGGTGAAATCTACGCACACACGCCACATATTATTAGCTTTCCATACTAGAACCACATTAGCTAGCCTGGTGGGATACTTCATTTCTGTGATGAAACCGATGTCATAGAGTTTTCCCACCTCTTCATCAATGGCAACCCTTTTTTCCTTGCGAACTTTCCGCTTCCTTTGTGCCACTGGCTTAGCGAAAGAGTGGATGGCGAGGCGATAACTCATTACTTTTGGGTCTATTCTTGGCATGTCAGAGGGAGCCCTCGAAAATAGGTTGACATTATTAATAAGTTGTTTGACTAGTTCCCTTTCCTCATTCACGGATAGAAATGTACCTATATTTGTCACATGGGGTGTGTGAGGACCTATCTGGACCTTCTTCAAGTCTTCCATGGGTGTGAGCCTTTTCGCTCCAGCTCTCAATCTGGGGTTCCAACACTTGAAGTGAGTATTTAGAACTTTGGAAGGGGAACATCAACAAGGGTGAGCTCTTCTATGATTGTCTCCAGGCTACTTAGGTAGCATTTGCAAGTCGCTTTTTGATCCCCTCTAATTGTACCGACTCACGAATCAGGGAGCACATATTTCAAGGCTAGGTATAGAATGGATATGATCACTCCAAGAGCGTTGATAGTCTTCCGTCCAAGGATGATGTTTTATGGTGATACAAAGTCCATAATAAGGTAGTTGAAATCAATCTCTCTGGCATTAGTTCCCTCCCCATATGTGGTTTCTAGGGTTCCCATTATTTGTGTTTATTCACATGATAACCCCGTCAAAGAACCACTCAAAGTTTTTATGTCGTTGGAGTTGAGTTGTAATTTCTGGAAGGCGTCCCAAAATAGGACCTCAGCAGAGCTGCCAGGGTCTATCAAGACATGGTTGATGTCCCAGCTTCCTTATTGCACAGTGATGTCGAGAGTATCATCAGTGTGAGGATTGAGTCTGAGGGTGTCCGGCTCGAAGAAGATGATATTAACCCTTATTTTCCCTTGAGGGCCTCTGGGGAGGCCCTGGGATATTATGTTTATCGTAAATACTTACCTTGCGTATTTCCTCCAAGAATATCTAGAGTTATTGCCACTAGTGAAGCCTTTGGCGATGGTGTTTGCATGGTAGGTTGTGGTTTTGTTGGCCATCTTCTGGGGCAAATGGAGAGTTAGAGTAGAAGTATGGCCTATGTTAGTTTTATCGGATCCCCACGATGGACGTCAATGTACTAGTAAAAAAATGCAGGTGTGCATGTTCCCCTTGCAAGGGCATGGAGACTCAGATGTCTTAGTAGGTTTATAATACGATTTAATAGTGATAGCTTACCCACGACGGTGCGAAGCCGTGTACGGTGGTATTTTAAGGTGATTTATGAGACCTGCTCACGTGAGGTGAGAGGCTCTGCTGATGTCTGGTGATGCTTGCTAGCAAGCATGTAATCACATGCGACTGTGTATTAAGGCTATAGTGAGTGTTGTGGTCTTTAAGGTGTAAAGAATATGGATTACTCAAGGTCAATTTGTTCTTCTTGAGAGAAGAGGTATTTTTAAGGATCTCTAGGACCTAGGGTTTCCTCGGAAATGGCCAATTCCCACTTAATCAATAGTTGATAGTTGAATTCCTATTTCCAAAGGATTCGTGGGTCATCTAATGACCTTGGGTTTCTCTTTGCCCGAGAAACGTCTTATCCCACGTTTAACACCTAGGGGCGGGGGAGAAACTACAGGAGAAAGGAAAAATTATGAGATGAGGCAATACTTCCCTTTGGGCGACATTCTATCTTCGCCCCTTCTAAGATAGTATAAGGACATCGTCCTAAACGAGGTCTTTTACAAATATAACACTACACTACCATAATAAAAAATTAAAGGCATATGAAGTTACTCAATTTAAAAACATATAACGATGTTTAACTACCATATATCATAACTAATATGGTGGTCATCGATATACATTATATGTTATTTTCTTACTTTGTATAAATATTTGTCTTTAAATGATTAACTAAAATGTTAGTGATATACTCTTATATGTATTGCAAATATTAATTTTTTAAAACACAAATGATGTATTATTAAGAGGTTAAAAGAGATGCACTGACAATGTAAATTTTTGTTACATTGTCATCCAATAAAAACATATTGTTTTGCCATATTATATAACTTTTTTAAAAAACTACAATCTGACTTGGTGGGTTTCATGGTCGTAATTGGTTGATAGAATAATTTTTTTTACATTGTCAGTGTATCACCAATTTTCTCTATTATTAAATGTTCCAATATAATATATCATTAAATTAATTTAACATTTTATTATTAACAAAAAATTTAATTATTTTTAAAAATATTTATGAAATTTAGAATCTAAATTTATACGAACTCTCACATTTAAATAAACTTTTTTTTTTCTAGAAATTGATATTAACTACAATTACATCAAATTATTTTAAAACTTACTCATTTGTTGAATTTAACTTATTTAAATTTTTTAATTATAAAAAATTGTATTCGAATAAAACTCGTGCAACACGCAAATTATTTATCTAGCTCTTAATTATGTCAACCTATTTATTTAATTAAAAATAAGCATTTTATCAAACCAAATGAGAATTTTGTCTTTGTGTATCTTTAGCTTACTTACCTCTTCATATGCGGGATCTTTTTAGTGACTTGTTGCTCAATCCTATAGAATCGATCCTTCTTCAAAATTTGGTTAGATGGACACCTTTTAAAATTATTATGTTTTTCTAAAATTTTTTTAAGATAAGGTTTATATAAGAAAGAACCTGTATAAGTGAAAGGTGTTAGGAGATCTTGAGGGTGTCTTTTATCTACTGTGTAAAGAGCCTATCGAGTTGGTTTCTCTTTTGTTGGTAACGTGCATGTCGATTACATATGTTTAGTATAGATTTTTCATGTGGTTGAGGTTGTTAAATGTAATTTATAGTGTCAAAGTCGAAGTCGAAGCATTTATGTGTCGAATAGTGTCGAAGGTGTTTCGACAGATTCATTTTAGATTTGATTGGATTCTGTTTTAAGATTAGATTTGATATGATTTAGATTAGATTTGATACTTTGGGCTTTTAGAGTTTTGGGCATTTGTAAATCTAAATCTATAAATAAGGAGTTACCCTTGTACACTGTAACACAATTGCATTCACAGTTTGCAGATTAGCAAGTGAATAATAGCAATAGAAGAAATCTCACAGTTCGTGGATAGAAACACTTTTCTCCAAATATTTCTCCTCTCTTTCTTTTCTTCCTTGCTGTTCTAGTTTGTTCTTCTTCTTTCTTTGTTGTCATTACGTACAGTTTGTGGGTTGGTGATCAATCTTGAGATCAAGATTGAAGCGGAATCACCATAGGACGTGGTGAATTTCCAACATCTGGATCTAGAGCTCCGGTTGCGATTCAAGGAAGGAAGAACGTGATGGCGATGAATCATCTGAATGGGCATTTTTCGGCGAGTCTTCCGATTCTCAAGAAAGACAATTATGAGAATTGGTGCAAGCAGATCAAGGTGGTTTTCTGTTATCAAGATCTTTGGGATCTTGTGAAGGAGGGAGTAACACCGCTTGGGGAGAACGCGACGAATCAAGAAAAGGCTGCACTCAAAGAATTGAAGAAGAAAGATTATAAAGTGCTGTTTATAATCCATCAATGTGTTGATCCTGATAACTTTGAAAAGGTTAGCGATGCAGAATCAACAAAGGAAGCATGTGAGATTCTTGAAAAGTCGTTTGGAGGCGCAAAAAAGGTGAAAGAGGTGAGGTTACAAACTCACAAGAGAACCTATGAGTTGCTTCAGATGGAATACAACGAAAGTATTACAGATTTCTTCACAAGAGTTACAAAACTTGTGAATCAAATCAAAGTAAGTGGAGAAACGCTGACGACGAAAGCAGTTGTCTCAAAGATTTGAGATCGTTGGCTCCTAAGTTCGACCACGTGGTAGTAGCCATAGAAGAGTCGAAAGACTTGTCAGTATTGACGAAGGAAGAGCTTCAAGGGACACTTGAGTCTCATGAACAAAGGATGGCTGAAAGAGCTGCAGCAAAGTCGAAGAGTGATATGGCTTTGCAGGAGCAGTCAGAAAAGGAAAGGAAAGGCAAAGGAAACGTGAATGGCAACAAAGATAGAGGAGGCAGTAATTCGACTCAGAAGAAACCTTGGAACCAAGGCAACCGAAGAGGTGGTGCTGCAGGTAGAGGAAGAGGTGGTGGTCGAAAGCCAGACAAAAGTCACATTCAATGTTTCAATTGTCAGAAGTATGGCCATTATGTTAGTAACTGTCCAGAAAAGAAGAAAAATCAAGAAACTGATGCAAATCTGGCGAAGCATAAAGAAGAAGAGACGTTGCTGATGGTCACAACAAAAGATGAAGAAAGATTCCAAGATCACTGGTACTTGGACTCAGGATGCTCATCACACATGACTGGGAGGAAAGATTGGTTTGTCAACATGAAGCCCTCGTCGAAGAACACGGTGAAGTTTGCAAATGACAACACTCTAGAAGCTGAAGGTGTTGGTGATGTTCTGATTATGAGGAAATATGGAAAAAGGTCAACAATCTCCAATGTGTTGTACATTCCAGGCATGAAGAGTAATTTGCTCAGTATAGGGAAGCTAGTCGAAAAGAACTACAAGGTAGTTGTCGAAGACAAGATGATGAGAGTTCTCGACGCAGGTGGTAGGTTGATCTTGAAGGCTCCAATGTCTCAGAATAGGACTTCCAAGATTGAACTCAATGTGATGGAGCACAAGTGTCTAGCAACAACAGCCAGCAGAGATGAGTGGTTATGGCACTTTCGACTAGGTCATCTCAACTTCAATGACATCAGGGAGCTGAAGAGAAGAAATATGGTGTCAGGATTACCAGAAATCGATATCCCTAGTGAAGTCTGTGAAGAGTGTGTTCAGTCGAAACAACACAAGAATAGCTTCAGCAAGGATGCATGAAGGAAGTCGACGGTAATTCTTGAAGTCATATACTCTGATGTATGTGGTCCAATCCAGGTGGATTCGATTGGTGGCAACAGATATTTTGTCACGTTTATAGATGACTTAAGTCGAAAGTCATGGACTTATCTCATCAAGAAGAAAAGTGATGTGTTTGAGGTATTTGTCAGATTCAAATCCATGGTCGAAAGACAGAGTGGTTGAAGGTTGAAAACTCTGAGGACAGATGGTGGTGGAGAATATGTGTCGAAAGAGTTTGATGCATTGTGTAGAAAAGAAGGGATTGTGCATGAGGTGGTGCCACCCTACACTCCACAACAGAATGGGATTGTAGAATGCAAGAACAGAACCATCATGAACATGGTAAGAAGTATGTTGAATGGAAAGCATCTACCCAAACAATTATGGGGAGAAGCAGTTTCGACAGCAACATATATTTTGAACAGATGTCCGATGAAGAAGCTTGAAGGAATCACACCAGAAGAATGCTGGTCTAGTGTCAAGCCAAGCCTCAGTCACTTAAAGGTGTTTGGATCTATAACACATAGACATGTGCCAGATTAGTTGAGAAGGAAGCTTGATGACAAGTCGAATCAGATGATCTTGATAGGATATCATTCGACTGGAGGTTACAAGCTGTTCGACCCAGTGAATAAGCAGCTAGTGATCAGCAGGGATGTGATCATAGATGAGCTTAAAGAATGAGATTGGACTGAGAATTCCAAGAAGGATTCAGTGAGAATCTCTTGTGAAGAACTAGCCACTGAAGTCGAGAGAGAAGTTCGACAGGAACCAGTTGCAGATGAAGCAGGTTCAAGCAGACCTCGACGAACAAGACATGTGCCTGCAAGGTTGCAAGAATGTGTAATTACATCAGATGATGTGGTCGATGAAGAGGGTGAGCTGGTACATTATGCTTTCTACGCAGATGTCGAACCAGTCAATGCAGCTGAGGCATTGAAAGATTTGAAGTGGGTGAAAGCAATGAATGAAGAGTTAGAATCCATCAAAGTCAACAACACATGGTCACTTATCGAATTGCCTCAAGGCAAGAAGGCAATTGATGTGAAGTAGGTTTACAAGGTGAAGGTGAATCCTAGAGGAGAAGTAACTCGACACAAGGCGAGACTTGTGGCGAAAGGATTTCTTCAGAAGGAAGGAATCAACTTCGATGAAGTGTTCACACCTGTTGCTAGAATTGAAATAATCAGGTTGGTTGTTGGTCTAGCAAATATGAACAATTGGCACACATGTCATATGGACGTGAAGTGTGCATTACTTAATGGCCCCCTAGATGAAGAAGTTTATGTCGTACAACCAGCTGGGTATGTGAAACAAGGTGAAGAAGGAAAGGTGTACAGGCTGCATAAAGCCCTGTATGGACTTAAGCAAGCTCCAAGAGCTTGGAATAAGAAAATCGACAGCTTCTTAAGGGAGAAGGAATTTGTGAAGTGTACGACAGAGCATGGAGTATATGTAAGAAGAAGCAATGGTGAATTGCTTATACTATGTCTCTATGTCGATGATCTGTTGATAGCAGGAAGTTGCAAGAAGGAGATCGAAGATTTCAAACATGACCTGAGTGAGGAGTTTGAAATGTCAGACTTGGGAAATCTCTCATATTTCCTTGGCATCGAATTCTACAAGACTAGTAGAGGTTTGATGATGCACCAGCGAAGATATGCAGGCAAAATACTCAAGAGATTTGAGATGCAAGATTGCAACTCAACTTTGACTCCACCTGAGACCAGACTGCAACTGTCGAAGGATCCAGACGAAGATGATGTCGACCCAACCCAATACAGAAGACTTATTGGGTCACTTAGATACCTTTGTCACACAAGGCCTGACTTAGCATACAGTGTTGGTATGGTAAGTAGATTCATGCAGAAGCCAAAGGTATCACACCTAACAGCGATAAAGAGGATACTGAGGTATCTAAAAGGGACTCTCGACTATGGCATTTTATTTCTTGCAGCTGATGAAGGGAAAGAATGCAAGTTAGTGGGATACACAGACTCTAGCTGGTGTAGTGATGCAGAGGATAGAAAATCCACAGCTGGATATGTGTTTATGTTAGGTGGTGCACCAGTTGCTTGGAGTTCGAGAAAGGAGCCAGTAGTGGCATTGTCATCATGCGAAGCAGAATACATAGCTGCTTCTCTTTGTGCATGTCAAGCAACTTGGATGGTGAACTTGGTCGAAGAGATTACAAGGAAGAATCATGGAGCAATTACCATGAAGATCGATAGCATGTTAGCTATCAACTTGGCGAAGAATCCAATAGCACACGGTCGAAGCAAGCACATCGAAATAAGGTTCCATTATCTTCGAGAGCAGGTAGCAAAAGGGAAGATGAATTTGGAACACTGCAGAACTGAGAATCAGATTGCAGATATCATAACGAAGGGAGTGTAGGTCGAAGCCTTCAGAAGACTAAGATTGATGATGAATGTAGATAGTTTAGACACAATGAATTAGGTGGTGTATTAAATGTAATTCATAGTGCAAAGTCGAAGTCGAAGCATTCATGTGTCGAATAGTGTCGAAGGTGTTTCGACAGATTCATTTTAGATTTGATTGGATTATGTTTTAAGATTAGATTTGATATGATTTAGATTAGATTTGATACTTTGGGATTTTAGAGTTTTGGGCCTTTGTAAATCTAAATCTATAAATAGGGAGTTAGCCTTGTACATTGTAACACAATTGCATTCACAGTTTGCAGATTAGCAAGTGAATAATAGCAATAGAAGAAATCCCACAGTTCGTGGGTAGACACACTTTTCTCCAAATATTTCTCCTATCTCTCTTTTCTTTCTTGCTGTTCTAGTTTGTTCTTCTTCTTTCTTTGTTGTCATTACGTACAGTTTGTGGGTTGGTGATCAATCTTGAGATCAAGATTGAAGCGGAATCACCATAGGACGTGGTGAATTTCCAACAGAGGTTGTGATTACCTCTTCTTAAGGACCTTCCAACTCTTTTTAAGGTATTTAGTTCCTTAAGAGGTCTGTCTAAGATAAGAGGTAGTCTTTCTATGATTGGACATTCGATAGTTGTCGTTAAGAGAATCCCGAAATAATATTGTTTTTCATAGATTCATTAACTAGTGTAAAGGATGTGGAAGATAATATCATTTTCTCAGTTTGAAAATGGGATCTTGGTAGGTCTGAAGCACAACTCTTGTGCTTTTTTGGCGTGGCATAAGAATCCAATTGTTTGTCTAAGCCAATAATGGATCAGGAGTCTTTAACCTAGAGATGGTGAGTTCTTAGTGGTTTTTTAGAGGAGTTTTTTCTATTGCTGGTGGTTCATTTAGGCTGAGTTTTAGCCCCTTCTCATTGATGTAGTGCTTCAGTTTTCATTGCGATGATGTTTATTATTTCAACTTTCTCTCTTTTTTTTAGACAAGTGATTTTGTGTTTGTCTATCTCGGTATTCGATTTACCTTTTTGTTTTTTCTATCTTTTGTAGTTAAAAAAAATCAAATGAGACTAGTTTTCACTTGTTATTTCATTTGACTAATAAACTGATGGCTCACACTTTTTTTATGGGTTTGTTTGCAAATTCTGATCAGAACGATCAATTCAATCCGAATTTTATTAACGTACTATATTTATTTCAAATAATTCTATAAAAAATATAAGTAAAATCAAGGTGTTCTGAACTCTTATTTATGCATTTTAATCAAAGTGTTCCATTTTATTTGTCCAAAGTATCAACAAATAGCATTTAATATTTTATGCATTTGTTGTTAGTAATAATACAGAAAGAGAAAATAATAATATATCTTTAAAATTAGGGTTAAATATATTTTTGGTCCTTATAAAATTATAAAATTATATTTTTGGTATCTATAAAAAAAAAACGTGTTTTGATCCATACAAAATAATTATGCACGTAGTTTTAGTCTCTACTGTTAAACTAATATATATTTTTAAATGATTGTTTTGCAGATATGTTTAGAACGTTATAAAAAGTTTCTTGAAAAAAAGGAACTCAAAGTTTGATTTATAAGTCAAAATTTTCATTACTTTTATCATTTTTTTTTGAAATTTAAAAAATTCATATTTAATTCTTCTCATTTTAAAAAATTATATAATTTGGTAAAGAAACATTTTATAGTAATCTGAATACGTCTGAAAAAAATTATTCAAAAATCTAATAGTTTAGGGGTAATTAAATAGTTTTCAAAATTTTAGAAAATAACAAGGATTAAAACTGCATGTATAAAATTTTTGTAGGGACCAAAATATATATTTTTTATAAGGACTAAAAATGAAATGTGAGATATTTATAGGGATCAAAAACTATTTAACCTTTAAAATTATTGGTAAAAAAACTAATTTTAAATCTCGTGGATAACGAGTGAGTTAGAATTATGAATTATTTTTTTCCTAAATAAATGTTTAATATTTTTTAAGGAAAAAACTTAGATCGAAAGTAATATTATGATTATAGATAATGAAATATTGTTTTCTATATGACATGATATTTTTTAAAATGCAAAAAATTACCAGCATCAATTTTATTTATAAAAATATCATTAATAATTAGTTAACAAAACAATTATATTAAAATATTTTAATTTTTATAACAAAACATAGTAGTATATTTTCTTAATTTTTAAAAATTTTCTTTCTCATATTAATGACAGACACAACATATAGTAAAATTTTAAAGTTAGTCATAATTATCTTATAAAATCAAAACATAAGTTATAATCTTATGTTTACTTTTTATAATTGAAAAAAAATTAATAAGTAAATTAAATTAATTTAAAATTGAATTTGATTGCAGATTCAATTAAAAGTAGAAATTAATATTCACTAAAAGAAAATTAAAAAAATATTAAAAAAAACGAAAAATATATTACCGTAAATGTGTGAATAGACTAATCTCTAAGAAAACCTTGTAACAGTGTGAAGAGACTATGATCTTAGAGAACCTGAGAATGAATATAAAAGCTAATTTAAGATTAAAACAATTAGATGCAATACAAAATTAAAATATAAGATAAAAAATTATTCATAAAAGAATCAAAAGAAAACATTCAAAAGGAGAAAAATAAATTACCTTTAAGTGTACTGTAAGTAAACAAATGAAGATTATATCTTCTGAAAAAGAGAATCTGAGAATAATATTTAAAAAATTAGAGACAACACAAAATTATGTAACTTATGAGATCTGAAAAATTGAAGCATTAGATAAAATATATTTAGAGAGATTACTTGATTGAGAGGTGGAAGAAATAAAGTGGAATGAGAAAAGGTTTAGAGGCCACACAAAGTATGATAAAGATATGATGTAAAGATGAAGTTTAAAATGAAAGAGAATGAATGAGCTACTTTATTTATATATCAACACTTGTTGGAAAATATGAAGATCTTAAAATAAAATTAATTTTTTACTTCAAAATTATTTTTTAAAATTATAAAACTTGTTTATTATCTAATAATCTAATAGTTAGAATTCAACCTCTAAAATATGAATAAATGAGATGTTGGAGGTTTTAACTTACACCTTTATTTTTATACAACAATCAATTGATCTAAATTGGTGCATTGAAATTTTTTTTTTTTTTATATTTGTAAATTTATAATATTAATAATGATGGGTGACCGCTACCATACACCACTATTCATAAATTGGGGCAGTAGAAAAAAAAAGGGTAGTTTTTGTTTTTTAATAAATTAAACTAGGAATAAAAGAGTATTTTCACGTTGTAAATATTAATAGAGGAGAATGAGAGAGAATATATATGTTTAGTAAAAAATAAAAAGGTATTTCTGTATTTTAAATAACTTATGCTGGTAGAAAAAAAAAGGTATTTTCATCTTTTAAATAACTTGTAGTAGGGACAAAGGAGTATTTTCACATTGTTAATATTAGTAGATGAGAATGGGAGAGGGAATATATATTTTTAGTGGAAAATAAAATTGTATTTTTGTATTTTAAATAACTTGTACCAATAGAAAATAAAAGAGTATTTTTGTATTTTAAATAACTTATGCTAGGGACAAAAGAGTATTTTCATATTGTAAATATTAATAGAGGAGGTACTGAAACATAAGTATGGAAATTGTAAAAATTTTCTAGTATTGATGCAGCCTATTCCCAGCAGGATGAAATGCTCTCAATGGTGGAGAGACATTGTTAGTATTGCGCAATCAACAAAGTCAGATGCGTTCCAAATGCAAGTCACAAGTAAACTTGGGGAGGGGACATTTATTTCTTTTTGGTTCGCAAGATGGTTATCAGTTGTTCCTCTGCATTTTCTATTTTTGGTTCTGTTTACGCAGGCTTTGTTTCAGGTTGGCTCAGTGGCGGATCATGGCCAGTGGATACAGAACAGGTGGTGCTGGAATTTGGATTATGTTACGGCTGATTGGAATGACGAGGCTCTAGGGGACCTGGAGGAATTAAATGCTATGCTGAAGGGAGTCCAGCCTGTGACTGGTGTAGATAATGCTGTCATATGGCCAGGTTCTGACAGCGGCAATTTTTCTACGAAACGCTGCTATGTTGCTATCATGGAATCAAAAGGATCGTCTAGGATTGATATTAGATCCAAGGCTGCTCTTGATATTGTTTGGCAGACGGGAATGCGTCTGAAGATTAAGGTCTTTGCGTGGCGTTTAATCTTGGATAGACTTCCGCCTCATAAAAATCTGGCGGCCAGGGAGGTAATTTCAAATTCTCACGATGAAGTTTGTGTGTTCTGTTTCTATGAGATTGAATCAGTGGATCATGTTTTCATCACATGTGAAAAAAGTACATTGGTGTGGCGAGCTATTTTGTTGTGGATTGGATTAGGGTGGGTCAGATCGGACAATTGTCGCGACCATGTGATGGAGTGGTTTCTGTTGGTAGTAGGAAAAGTCGGGAAGAAAAGAACAAACTTGATTTGGTTCGGCACGTGTTGGATAATTTGGTGGGCTAGAAACCAAATTCTATTCAATGGGGGGGTTCTATAACCTCGATGAGATTGTTTTTCATATACAACATTTTACTTGGAAGTGGTTATCGTTAACTAAGCCAAAATCATCCTTGTGTACATTTTATGATTGGTTGAAACATCCTTTAGACTTTTTGTAATGGGTGTGGTTTAGGTTTTGTAGGCGTTTATAGCATTGTGCTGTACTTGGAGTTTCGATTGTAATGCCTCGGTTCGAGTAGTATTTTTCTATTCAACCGTTATTAATAGAATTTTTGTGCTTATAAAAAAAAATAGTATAAAATAAAAGGGTATTTCTGTATTTTAAATAATTTGTACCATGGACAAAAAGTTGTCCCGTGGTTTAGTGAGGGACAAAAATTTGAGTTTTTGTCCAGTCCCTAATTCTGATTTTTGTCCTATCCCATAAACAAATTCTAAATCAAACGCAGGAGAACTAGAGTTGTGATGTCCAGTCCCCTGTTTTTTAGCAAATCAAACGCATGTACTCGACTGTGTATTTAGTCACAGATCTCTTGCCTTGAACACACTCAGTATACATCTTATAAAGAATTTGTTCATAATCCTTTTGTAAAAACCGCTCCAGCGTCAATTATTTCATTCTTTGCCAAGTTTTGACTGACTTCTTCCTTTGTTTCTGCCTCTAAACAACAAGTTTATTCTACCAAATATCAGCAGTACTCTTCAGCCTGATCACCACCATCTTAACTTGCTTGTTCTCAGGAACGCCAATAACGTTGAAAAATCAGTCGACGTCAATCTGCCAATCCAGAAGCTCCTCCAATATGCAAATCAACTACCTCTTTCTCGTAGGGTTATTCTTCTTTAGAACTCAAATTTTCAGCAATAATAGTACGATGATTATTTCCACCCCGTGGAACCCTAACATGTTCTCCTCCATTGTCTCTTCGTTGATTCCAGTTGTTAGCGTTGTTTACCTGACTTACTAAATCTGCCATTTGTCCAGTCAAAACAGTTAGAGCCGCGGAAAAAGTCACAGTAACTCCCTCAATATCTACTCTAGTCACTTATTGATCTCCCATGATTGATCAAGTTATAAAAAAAACAAGAGAAAACCCACTCTAATGTCAATTGACGCAGTCAAAAACACTAGGGATTAGCAAGCGCTAAATCTAGAATGAGAACACAGGATTGCAAGCGCAAAATCTGTCAGTTAAACTTTGGAATCCACCTGATAAAAAATATTGAATTTTATTATATCAAAAGATATTTATTTAAATGAATGTATTTAATAAAGTGCTAAATATAGAATGAGAACATAGGAATGCAAGCGCAAAATCTGTCAATTAAACTTTGGAATCCACCCGATAAAAAAAATTGAATTTTATTATATCAGAAGATATTTATTTAAATGAATGTATTTAATATATTGAAAATTGAAATAGTTAAATTTTCAATAGAAATTACTAAGAAAGTGGCTTTAAAACACTAGATAACAAGACCCTTAAAATAATAACAATCTTAATAACAATCCAACCAAGATGCTCTTCTAAAGTCCTAGTTAGTGTTGGCTTTTGGTGGAGTGTAGATCAACTTCAAATACATCTAAATCAATTAAAGGTTGGCTTTTGGTGAAGAGGTGATCAAATTCAAATTCCTCCAAATTAATAAAAGATTGGCTTTTGGTGAAGAGGTGATGGACTTCAAATTCCTCCGAATCAATGAAAGGTTGGCTTTTGGTGAAGAGATTCAACTTCAAAGTTCCTTCTAATTAATGAAAGGCTGGCTTTTAGTAACATTACTTGGTTTTGATAGTTTAATAACTTACTTTTTGTTTTGTATTTATTTTACATTAATTAACTTTTTAAATTATACAGTACATGATATTTAACAAATCAATTATATTAAATTAACATTTAAAAGTTCTAATATCTCATGCTTTATACATGAATATTTATGTAATTTTAAAATAAATATATTTATTTCATTACTATCAATTCACTTTCACTCATACTTTATGATGTATGGACTCTGACACAGAAATCGGAATCCAACATAAAAGAAGCACTTCGACATTGATATATATATATATATATATATATAATTATTATTATTAAAGCTATATTATAATTTTAGACCTTCTATTTTGTCCGATTCACGAAATTAGTTTCGTGATTTTAAGTTCAAATAGTCTTAGTTCCCCTCTAATGTTTTTTCGTAGAAAATTTATAAAAAAGTTTGTTTTTTAAATTATATTTTTTTATAAAGTTCAATAATATGTTTATATATGACAATTTGTGATATTTTACAAGTAACTTTTTAAATAAAAAATGAAAACATCGTTAATTTTAAATGCAAAAGTATGAGAAAGGGACAAAATCGGTTTAAATTTAAAATAGAGGGATCAAAACTGTTTAAATTTAAAACGAAGGGATCAATTTCGTGAATCAATTAAAATAGGGGGACAAAAAAGCCAAATAATAATAATATTTAACCTTTATCTATCATTATAAAACTCAAAATTATAATAAAGATTAATTTCTTTAATAGTTAATTTATAACATTACTTTAATACATATTTAACCATTTTAGATATATGTGAGAATTGTCCCTTAATTACAACTCTGGTTTCCCTATTTTTTCTTTTTGAGTTTTGATCCCCTCATTTTAAAAATCATATTTTTGGCCCCCTTTTAAAGTTTTGTTTTGGCGTTTAGTCCTTCAATCAATTTGAGAATATTTTTTTATGATGTGGCGCATGTTCCGATGACATGTCAGTTTCTATTTGCCCAAATATGTTTCCATGTCATATCAATTTATTTAAAATGAATTATTTTATTTAATTTCATTTTAATTCAACTTTTTAATAAATCAAATAATTAAAAGACAAAAATGCAGAACCTAAAACCTATTCTTCCTTTCCAATACCTGCAAACAAATTCTTACCATTGAACTGGCTTGAAAATCCGAATTAACCTTGCAAACTTTTCACAAATACAAAACACAAATATACAATGTGAACCAGCTTCAAATACCCACAGAACAACATGAAATCTGAGAGTGCTTCTTCACGAAATTGAAAATATTGTTGAGAAGCTTCAAAATCACAAATTGAATATTCAGATTTGTAGTTGAAACTGAGTTGAAGTAACACAAAAGCTTCAAAATAACAGACGAAAGAAAATGCAATTGTTGCAGATCCAGGAATCAAAGGCGAATCTTCGTTGTTGCAGAAGAAATCTCATGAAAAATGATGGAGAGCAACATAAAAATGAGGAGGAAGTTGATAATGTTGACGATGAAGAGAAATCGGAGATAACTGGCGATGGATATGGTGATGGCATTAAGGATGAACATGTTCTATATATTTTGGGGAAGAATTTGTTTGCCGAAAAGGGAGAATAGGCTTTAGGTTTTATGTTTTTGCTTTTAATTATTTGATTTATTAAAAAATTGAATTAAAATGAAATTAAATGAAATAATTTAATTTTAAATAAATTTATGGGTTAAATAAGTATTAGGTCCCTGAAAATAATCCAACATTCAAGTTTGGTCCCTATAAAAATTTTCTTCAAGTTTTGGTCCTCATAAAGTTTTCTGTTTCTAACTGTAGTCCCTCCCGTTAGTTTCCACTAACGGTGACTTATGTGGCATGCCATGTAGAAATTTTTTGATGACGTGGCTTACAGGTGGCAATGCCAACGTGTCAAAAATTGCTGACATGTATGTCACGTGGCAATTGTTTCAATTTTAATTTTTTTATATTAATATCATTATTGAACCTAGAAATGCTAGCTAATTCCTAGCTAATTCCTGGCTAATTCCTAGCTAATATGTAGGTAATTTAAACACACCATATTTGTAGCTAATTCATAGCTAATATCTAGCTAATTTAAACACACCATTTTTTATAGTTAATTCATAGCTAATGTCTAGCTAATTTAAACACAATTATATTAGTAATACACAACTCAATTGATTCTCATTATAACCCCAGTGTTGCAAAAACATAATACCACTTATAATTATGTAACATAGTTTTACTGTCATCTTATAACATTGATCAATAATAATTAATCGTAAAGTGATAGCATAAAATGAGTGTGAGCCGCTCTTCTTGAAGAACTTGAAAACTTTTTGCCAAATTCTTCATGACCAATCCATTCCATGCCTTGTTCCATGTCTTCCCACTTGAAAACTTTTTACCAAATTCTTCATGATCCTTGCTTTATCTCAAGTCTAGCAATCCACCCTGCAATAAGTGAAAGTGAATTAACATTATGCACACATTTCAACAGAGAAGAATCATTAGCTTTGAGAAAAGTAGTTGAATCTCAAAAACTATTTCATGATGTTTGCATAAAACTTATTGTGTTTCCATATTTAACTTTGGTTTGTGTTACTTTCGTTTATTTTGATACTTTTCTAAACTGATTATGCATGTGTGTTAACTTAAACTTGTTGTTTGTTGATTCCTTTAAAATGGATGCATACAACTCAGATTGTTTTATATGCTTGTTTGTGATATTATCTAGCAGTTTCTTAATACACCAATATATGAATCTATCAAAATATATTATCCATACTAATAATGATACATGAAGAAATTTAAAATACTGGTGATGAAGATCATTTGTAAAACATCTTAAGAAATAACAATAGTAAAGTTCAGTTAATTACAAGCAAAATAAATAGCAGTCTGCTACATTTCCATGTCACTAACAAAGCATTTTCAGTTTAGCTCTCATAACATCCATTCGTTTCCAATTCTAACAAGCATACTGTAGAAATATGTTGTATATTTCATTGTATTTGGAAATCTTACATGTGAGGTATAAATAGAATACAAATAAGCTGAAAGCTGTACCCTAATTTGTTAATAAACAGAGAAAATAATTTCCTATAATTGCTGCTACCTAAATAAGGAAATAGTAATAATAGATAATAATTCTATTTACACTACTGTTTTGTAACAGCTTGACAAATCAGAATCAAATGATTATGATTTGATGTGTGCTAATCTTCAACACTCCCCCTCAATCTGGGTGGTAGATGTCTATCATACCCAGATTGGATTTGATATTTTCATAAGTATTTCTTGGAAGAGCCTTGGTTAAGATATCTGCAGTTTGCTTGCATGATGGGACATGATCAATACTAATAATCTTATGATCAATTTTTTCTTTAATGAAGTGTCGGTCAATTTCCACATGTTTTGTTCTATCATGTTGGACTGGGTTCTTTGCAATACTTATAGCAGCTTTGTTATCACATAGTAACTTCACAGTAGGGTTCACATGAATTTTGATTTCATCTAGCATGCTCTTAAGCCACATTCCTTCACAAATACCTAGGGCCATAGCTCTAAATTCTGCTTCTGCACTACTCCTCGCCACTACAGATTGTTTCTTGCTTCTCCAAGTTACTAAGTTCCCCCACACAAATGAACAATAGCCTGTCGTCGATTTTCTGTCTGAGGAGCACCCTGCCCAATCTGAATCTGTATAAACTTCAATGCCCCTATTTGAATTCTTCTTGAAGTAGAGACCTCGGCCTGGTGTGCCTTTGAGGTATTGGAGGATTCTATTCGCCATTTTCATGTTAGACTCAGTTGGAGTTGACATGTAGCGACTAGCCATGCTTACCGCGAACCCAATGTCGGGCCTAGTGTGAGATAGGTAGATTAGTTTCCCAACTAGACTTTGATATCTATCTTTGTCGGCTGGTGGACTTTCATCTTCTCTTCCTTTTATTTGTTCTATTGGTGTATTAGCCGCCTTGCACCCAAGCATTCCGGTTTCTTGAAGTAAGTCAAGGGTGTATCTCCTTTGTGATACATAGATGCCATTCTTTGTTCGAGCAACTTCCATTCCTAAAAAATACTTAAGTTGTCCCAAGTCCTTAACTTCAAATTCCTTTGCCAAGAGTCCTTTTAAATGATCAATTTGATCATAATCATTTCCGGTAATGACGATGTCATCAACATAAACAATGAACAAAGCTACCTTTCCTTCCATGGAGTGTTTAACAAACATAGTGTGATCTGATTGGCATTGGTTGAACCCGTCTTTCTTGACAACTCGAGTCAATCTATCAAACCACGCCCTTGGAGACTGCTTGAGGCCATAAAGAGATTTTCGGAGCCTGCACACCATATTTGCAGTGCTGGATGATTCAAGTCCAGGAGGAATCTGCATATAAACTTCCTCTTCTAGGTCACCATTTAAGAAGGCATTCTTGATGTCTAGTTGATGGAGTGGCCAATCTAAATTTGCAGCCAAAGAGAGAATAACTCTAACTGAGTTTAGTTTGGCCACCGGTGCAAAAGTCTCTTCATAGTCTACTCCATATGATTGAGTGAATCCCTTTGCTACAAGTCGAGCTTTGTACCGATTTATACTCCCGTCTGCATTATACTTCATGGAGAATATCCATTTGCATCCTACCGGCTTCTTCCCTGCAGGTAGGTTTGTGATCTCCCAAGTGCCATTCTTTATTAGGGCCTGAACCTCTTCAGTTACGGCTGCTGCCCATTCAGAATTTTGGAGTGCCTCATGGATGTTGTTTGGAATGTATGTATTGTCAAGAGCTGTTACAAAAGTCTTGTAACTCTGGGACAATTTTCCATAAGATACAAATCTTTCAATGGGATGTTTAGTACACGATCTTACATTTTTTCTCAAGGCAATAGGAATATCAATATCATCAACATTCAGAGAGTTAGGAGCAGTATTACCTGAGAGAACACCATTTTCTAGAGTCTTGGAGGTTTCTTGATTCTGCCTTGGAATTGTGCAGGACTCTATTCCCTTCTTGCTCTTCCTGGAGTACACTTTCATGTTGTTTCTTGGTGCAGTTTCTGTTGTAGGGGCTGCAGTTTCTATTGCAATATCCTCTGCATTTTCTACTGCAATATCTTCTGCATTTTCTGAAGTAATCTCTTCTGCTCCATGAGTAGGTTCTGCATTTTCATTTGGTTTAGGTGTAGGTTCTGATGCCTCTACAGTGAGTTTGGGTTTAGTTAGCTCAAGTTCCAAAAGTTGGGATTCTATCACTTCAATTGGATATGTGTTCTCCCCCTGAATGCCAACTTTGGGGTAATATGGTTGATTCTCAAAAAAGGTTACATCCATGGTGTGGTAGAATTTTTTGTTTTGAGGTGAATAACATTTGTATCCCTTTTGGTGAGGAGAGTAGCCGAGGAATATGCATTTAATGGATTTCGGGTCAAGTTTACTGCGTTGGGGATCAAGATTATGGACAAAGGCTGTACATCCAAAATTTTTCAAAGGAATAGATGTAAGGATACGATTGGTTGGGTATAAGGTTTGGAGAGTGGAGTAGGGCGTATGAAAGTTAAGGATCCGAGAAGGCATTCTGTTTATAAGGTAGGTTGCAGAGAGGACAGCTTCTCCCCAAAACTGATTAGGTACATTTGTAGCTAGCATGAGAGATCGGGTTACTTCTAGGAGGTGTCTATTCTTTCTCTCGGCAACCCCGTTCTGCTGAGGTGTATCCACACATGAGGTTTGATGTATTATTCCATGTTGCTGAAAGTATGAGCTTAGTGCAGAATTATAGTACTCACGGCCATTATCACTCCTAAGCACTCGAATTTTGCTTTGAAATTGTGTTTGCACCATGGTATGGAAACATTCAAATATCCTACCAACTTCCGATTTGTCTTTCATAAGGTAGACCCAAGTGATCCGTGTGTGGTCATCAATAAAGGTGACAAACCATCTTGATCCAGTTACATTTCTAACCCGCGATGGTCCCCATACATCACTATGAATAACACAAAAAGGTTGGGAAGGTTTATAGGGTTGAGGTGGGTGGGGGCTGCGTGTATGTTTGGACAATTGACAAATTTCACATTGAAACAACGTCTGATTTTTATTGAATAATTTAGGAAGCATTTCTTTCAAGTACATAAAATTTGGGTGGCCTAGTCTATAGTGCCACAACATTGCAGAATTTTCACTATATTCAGAAACTACAGCGCAAGAGGTTGCCTCGGATTCTGGTTTAGATGTTTCAGCCTGAAGGATATAGAGTCCAGCACATTCTTTAGCATTGCCAATCGTCCTCCCCGACTCCAAAATCTGAAATTCACACAGGTTAGGGAAGAATTTAGTAACGCACTTCAAATCCTTTGTAAGTTTACTGATGGACAATAGGTTGCAATCAAGTTTAGGCACATAGAGTACTGAACTAAGAGTAATATTTTGTGAAATAATGACAGAACCTTTACCCATGACCTTAGACAGGGTACCATCAGCAATTCGAACAGTCAAATTATTTTGGCATGGAGAATAGCTATCAAAGACAGCCAAGTCTCCAGTCATGTGATCAGACGCTCCTGAGTCAATAATCCATGAATTTTGTTTTCCCTTGCTAGTGTTTAGAGCATGCAAAAAATTACCTTTTTGTGCCACAGTAGCTGTACCAATTGTTTGTTGAAGCATTTTTTGTAAGGCTTCCATTTGCTCCTTGCTGAATGGTGATGAGTGGGAATTTACCTCAGCTGTGTTCCCTCTGCTGTCCCGGTTTTTGGTCCATTTTAGCTCTGATGGCTTTCCATGAATGATCCAGCATGTGTCCTTCGTATGACCCGGTTTCTTGCAGTGGTCGCACCAAGGCCGGGTTTTCTTTTGGAAAGAACGCATATCTCCCCTTGCTGCCATTGCAGATCCCTCTATAGATGGTGCTGCATTGGATTTTCCAAGCATCACTTTTCTCCTGCTCTCCTCTCTTCTTATTTCCGAGAAAGCTTCTCGAATTTTTGGAAGAGGTTTGGTTCCAAGGATTCTCCCACGAACTTCATCAAGTTCCGTGTTCAAACCTAATAGAAATTTGTAAACTCTATCTTTCTCCACCAATTCTTTGTACTTCTTTTTATCCTCTGTGCAGCTCCATTCATTTTCATCATAAACATCCAGTTGTTGCCAGTGACGATTGAGAGTATTAAAATACTCTGTGACTGAGCGGTCATCTTGACGTAAATCATGGAGCATGCTCTTGATTTCAAAAATTGCAGATGTATTGTCGACATTAGAGTAGGTTTCCTTTACGGCATCCCACATCTCTTTGGCAGTGTCATAGTACATGAAATTTTCTCCAATTTCATTTGTCATGGTGTTTAGCAACCATGACATTACTAGACTGTTTTCTAGTTGCCATTTTTCGAGGTTTGAATCCTTCTTTTCTGGACACTTGGAGTCTCCTGTGATATAACCTTCCTTCCCTTTTCCTTGAAGGTAGATTTTGACTGAGCGCACCCATTGATTGTAATTCTGGCCATTTAATTTGTGACCAGTAATAGGAAGAGCATGTCCTTCAGCCAAACTGTTGGCTGAATTTTCTGCTTTAGTATCTGCCATGGGTGGTGCTCAAGGTTTAGGAATGGTTCAGATCTTGTGCTCTGATACCATGTAGAAATATGTTGTATATTTCATTGTATTTGGAAATCTTACATGTGAGGTATAAATAGAATACAAATAAGCTGAAAGCTGTACCCTAATTTGTTAATAAACAGAGAAAATAATTTCCTATAATTGCTGCTACCTAAATAAGGAAATAGTAATAATAGATAATAATTCTATTTACACTACTGTTTTGTAACAGCTTGACAAATCAGAATCAAATGATTATGATTTGATGTGTGCTAATCTTCAACACATACATTCAATCCAAGTTCATGTTACCATTCAAGTAGCACAGATTTTCACATCAGTTTCAAATTACTAATAACAGTTCATCCATGACAGTTTCAGCATATACTAACATTTCCTTCATTACAATCCAAGTTAAATCAACTAACAATATCTAAATGATACATAATATTTGACATTGGTTTCATGCCCTTAGTTACATTTTTTTTATAAAACTAACTTAACGATCTTATCATCACCAAAGGTGCTTAGTTACATTAGATCTCTAAACATTACGTTTTCAGCACTATATTGATTTTCTAGAAAAATAATATTGTCACAACATTATACACATACTTAAAAATATAGCATTATAACACTACTAAACACGGCCATTACCTTGCGGAGCCTTTGACTCATAAAAGAGTCTTACAGTGGAGTAAATGGTAGAAGGTTCAGCCATTGCACCATTGCCATAATCCCCACAAGCTAACCTCTTTGTCACAGGTGGAATGAGGGAAATACCAAGCTCGTCAATGGCGATGAGATGCTTCTCTGTAAAAGGATTGTTCCACATAAAAGTGTTCATGGCAGGTGCAACAAAGAATGGTTTGCTATAGTCCCAGGCCCGCGCGATACATGTCAGTAGATTGTCATACAACCCTCCTGCAATCTATAATAGCATATATTGTAAAAGAAATTGGAAAGTACTATAGACCTGGTTTAATTTCTAAAGACATTATCTGTCTTCGAATATTGTAAAAGAAAATGGTGATCAATTACCTTGCCAAGAGTGTTTGCTGATAATGGAGCAATGACCATGATAGCTCAATATGAAGCACGTTATCGCCTAGTTTCTTCCAACTAGACCATTCATCGTTGTCCGTATACAAAATCACATCCTTGGGAATCGCTGTTCTGTCAATAAAATACAACGATGGATCTGTGGCTATCGCTCTTACTTCGGCCCATTCACAGAAACATTGACAAAGATTTGCAAATTTAACAGCCGCAACACTCCCACTAGTAGCAAGTAAAATCCTAGGCTTCCTGGGTGCAGCAGCCACCGACATATTATCTCCCACTGAACTCACAGGTTTTGAGCAGGCCATCATCAACCAAAAATTTCAACAAAGATCTTAAATATCCACCATTCAAACAGGAGTTTCAGCTTACTCATACAACAAACCTTCAAATTGGTAAAGTAAAATCCCTTTATAAGACATCACTTAATAAAATGAATAATCGTACAAAGTCCAAGTCAAGAAAATCCAAGTTAATATAGATGAATCTAACAGACAATGAGAAACACCCGACCCAAATGTATATTCTATACTAATTTAAATATATTTTTGAAAAATGAAATCAACATATGTTACTTTCCATACTACATGAAATCCAACTGTGTTCTCTCTCAGTTCCAATTTTCCTTGCTCTTCTTCAGCGATCTCGTGCTCCCTCCGTCTCATTTCGTGTCTCCCTCCGGCGAAATCCCTTCGTCTGTCGCGTTGCTGTGCAGTGTCTGTTCACCTCCGTCTCTGCTCCGCTCGTGGGTGGTGGCGATCGCGTAGGTTAAAGGGTGGTGACCGCGGCTCAGCATTTTCTGGCCGTTGTTCCTTCTTCAGTGCATCGAGCTCTGAGATAAGTGTTTTTTTGCTCATCTTCTTCTTCTACCGTTGATGTTGCTCTGGAAACAAATGAAATTTAGGAAAAGGTTTAGGGTTTTGAATGAATTGAAAATCTCAGAATTTTGGGATTGAATTATTTGTTTTCATTTAGAGGAAGTTTAGGGATTTAGGGATTATTTGTTTTATTAAGTTGGATAGAAGGAGAAAATTATTTCTGACGTGGCATAAGAATACACAGTTGGCAAGGGATTATTGCACACTTGGCGTGCCACATCATCCTCCGTTAGTGGAAACTAACGGGAGGGATTACAATTAGAAACGGAAAACTTTAGGAGGACCAAACCTTGAAGAAAATTTTTCTAGGGACCAAACTTGAATGTTGGGTTATTTTCAGGGACCTAATACTTATTTAACCCTAAATTTATATGACGTGGAAATATATTTGGACAAATAGAAACTGACACATCATCAGAACAAGCGCCACCTCATAAAAAAATATTCCCAAAATTATTGAGGGATTAAAATTCAAAATAAAACTTAAAAAAAAGGATCAAATTTGTGGTTTTAAAAATGAGGGGATCAAAACTCAAAAAAAGGAAAAATAGGAGGATCAAAGTTGCATTTAAGCAAAAAAAAAACATGTAAGGTGTGTTAAGCAAAAAAAAAAACAAATTCTATTTGAAATACTTGTTTAAATTATCCAATAAAAATTGTATGAGTGTTATACGAGTGTCGAATTTCGTTTCAAAAAGTGTTAAAGCAAAGAAAAAACCTATTTTCTAATGATATTTGTTTGATTTTTTCGACACGTGTTGCACATCATATAAATGTGAGACGCCAACATGTATCGAACAATAACACACGTACTCTTAAAGTTGTTCGTACTTTGTAGCTCCTACCAAACAAAGTAAAAATAATCTTATATTTAATTCACTTTCTTTCCACTTTCACTTCTTCAACTTTCTTTCCTTCTTCTTTCACTTCCCATCCAAACAAAGCCTTATTTTTATGCGACCTCTTCTTCTTTCTTCATTTTTTAATATATTTCATTCCTATGTTTAATATTCTCTGGTTGGTAATTGATCTTAGACTCAGTTGTTTGTGTGTTATTTGGGTCGAACTCTAGTGTCAACAAGGGTAGTTTCATAGTTCAACAGGAGTTGTGTAAGTTGTAGTCAAAGTCAATTCGAGCATAATGTTGAAATATATTAACTTGTAATTTAAGTTTGTATGTCGAATTGGGCCTTGCTTGTAATTTCAATTGTTAAGTTAGTTTTTATCCTAAGTTAGCTTAGTAGTCTATAAATAGACTAGTTCTCCCAGGTTGTTGAGAGATGTTAATTATTGGTATTCACTTGTAATCTTTGAACCCTTATTGAGAAAGTGAATAGGAAAACATATTTAACCAATTCTCTATTCTTCTTCTTTCTTCTTCTCTTTCTTTTGTAAAACCTAATAGTGTTTCTTGTGTTTGTTCAATAAACTCAATCTTTATCTCATAACTTTGTTATATTATTGATGACATCGTTTCACAACAAACTGGCGCGGTGAGTGTGGAGGAGAAAATTCCATCAACAAAGCATGAGATTGAGAAATTCATCGATGTCAATGATTTCTGTTTGTGGCGCTTGAAGATGCAAGCTCATCTTGTTCAACAGAGTTTGTTAGAAGCGTTGAAAGGATCAGAGAAGATGGACGCTGCCCTACCAGAGAAAGAGAAGACAACGATGGTCGAAAAAGCCCACAATGCCATTGTATTAAGCCTTGGTGATAAGGTTCTCCGGCTGGTTTTAATGGAGAAAATTGCAACGGGTGTGTGGACGAAACTTGAAGTTTTGTACATGATGAAATCGTTGGTTAACCGTCTCTACATGAAGCAACCTTCGTATTATTTCAAGATTAGTGAAGACAAACCCTTGGCTGAGCAGTTGGATATATTCAATAAGTTAATTCTTGATCTTGAAAATATCGAGGTCAAAATTGGTGATGAAGGTCAATCATTGCTACTATTGTGCTCGTTACCTGAGTCTCATGCTCACTTCAAAGAAACTCCATTGTATAGAAGAGAGTCCTTGACCTTTAAAGATGTTCAATCTGCCTTGTACTCTAAGGATTTGAATGAACGAAATGAGCACAAGCCATCTTCTATTGGTGAAGGTTTGTCCTTTAAGTGGAAATTCTTGAAGAAAGATGGTAGGTTTGAGAAGAAGGGCAAACTTTTGTAGAATTCTAATGGTGGTAATGGTCCTACTATTAAATGTTATCATTGTAAGAAGGAGGGTTAAAGAATAAAAGTATGGCCTGATCGACTGAATAATCACGGTGGAAAGGATAATGGTAATGCAACCATTGTGCAAGATGGTTATGAATCGTCTAATGTATTGGTGGTTTCAAGAAGTGACTCTAGCAAGGAGTGGATTATGGATTCAGGGTGTACTTGGCAAATGACTCCAAACAACGAAGTGTTTGAAAAATTGTGTGATCAATATGGTGGATCAGTGCTGCTAGGAAACAACAAAGTTTGCAAAATTGTAGGTATTGGATCTGTGAGATTCAAGCTCCATGATGAGTCAATAAGGTTATTGACTGATGTTAGGTATGTACCTGATCTTAAAAGGAATTTGATTTCTCTTGGTAAATTCGACAAGAAAATATATGTTTTCAAAGGAGAGCAAAACATCCTAAGATTAATGAAGGGGTCGAAGGAAGTTTTGAGAGGCGTGAAGAAATAAGGCATGTATACCCTTGAGGCTGAGGTTGTAAGTGGTTCACCATATGTGGCATCCACGAAACCTGTGTCGAAGACTGAGCTATGGCACAAGAGACTTGGCCATGTTAATGAAAGAGGTCTGGTCAAATTATCGAAACAAAATCTGTTGTGTGGTGACAAGGTCGAAAAACTGGAGTTTTGTGAACCTTGTGTATTTGATAAATCTTGTAGAATGAAGTTAAACAAAGGTAAACAAAGAACACATGGATCCATTGATTACATTTATGTTGATCTTTGGGGGCTTGCAAGGAATCCTTCACACTCAGGTGCAAAGTATTTTCTATCCATAGTTGATGATTACTCTGGAAAGTTATGGGTATTCATCCAAAAGACTAAGGATGAAACTTTTGAAAATTTCAAAAGTTGTAAGACTCTGGTGGAAAACCAAACTGGCAAAAAGGTCAAGAGGTTGAGGACCAACAATGGTCTTGAATTTTGCAATGAGGCTTTCGACAACTATTGTTGTGTGTCATGTATTGCAAGGCACATAACTACTGCAGGTACTCCCTAACAAAATGGTTTGGCTGAAAGGTTTAATCGAACCATTTTGGAAAGGATGAGGTACATGTTGGTAAGTGCGAGATTGAAGAATGGTGTTTCGGGCAGAAGCTGCTGTGACTGCAACATACTTGATAAATAAGTGTCCCTCGATAGCCTTGGGAATGAAGACACTTGAAGAAGTCTGGTCAGGACATCCACCAAGTCTCGACAGACTTATAGTATTTGGTTGTTTAGCCTATGCTCATATTAGGCAAGACAAGGTCGGACCTAGAGCTCTGAGATGTATGTTAATTGGATACCCAAGAGTCAAAGCTTATAGGCTATGGTTCCTAGATCCAGGCCACATGAGGTGTATCATAAGTCGAGATGTAGTTTTCAACGAAGCTGAGATGGCTTTCAAGAAAACTGATGACATTGGTCTAAGTTTGAAGATCTTTGAAGAAGAGTTGGAACAAGAAGAGATTTTTGTTGAGGTGGAGCATATTGATGCTGAATTGCATAACCCAGATGAAGTCAAAGAAGAATCCCAAGTTGCTGATGAAGATGAGAAGACTGATAATGATTACCTATTAGCAAGAGACAGGACGAGAAGACTCATCAAGTCACCTCAGAGACTTGGTTATGCAGATCTTATAGCATATGCCTTAATCTCTGCAAGTGAGGTTCTAGACAAAGAACCTAAAGACTATAAGGAAGTTATGAGGAATTGAGATAAGACTGAATGGCTGAAAGCCATGGATGATGAAAGCTAGTTTGTTCCATTGTTTGTGTAGAGTTCATTCCAAGGTAGAGATTGATGGTATTTGGATCGAACTCTAGTGTCGACAAGGGTAGTTTCATGGTTCGACATGTTGAGAATGTAATTCTTTGTGTCGAAATTAGCCTTGTGTGCGTGTGTGTCAAAATGTCGAAGCAGGTTACTTGATAGGATTTCGAATTAGGCATATTTTAGTAGTGTTAGCTAAATTATATATTTCGGGCTTTGGCTTAGGGAGCAAGCTAACCTAAAACTATAAATAGAGGGTGTAACCCCCCATTCATGTAATAACTCGAATTCACAAAATTTTGTAGTTGCAAAGTGAATAAGTTTTTCACAGTTTGTAGCAGAGAGTTACTCTGCAGAAATCACCATCTTCTTCAACATTTTGTCAAACCCTACTTTTCTTTCTTCTACAATTTTTCTTTCTTTTCATTGTTATTTTATATCGATAATAATCTTGTTCATCATGATTGATTGAAATTCTCCATAGCTTGTGGTGGATTTCCAACATCTGGTATCTAGAGCACTGGCTGAGCGATTCATGGGAAGAAAATCATGATGACAATGAATAATCCAAACTGGCATTTTCCGGCGAGTCTTTCGATTCTCAAGAACAATAATTATGAGAATTGGTGCAAGGAGATGATGGTTGTCTTCTATTATCAAGATCTTTGGGATCTTGTGAAGAAAGGAGTAACACCACTTGCAGAAAACGTGTCGGATTAAGAAAAGGCCACACACAAAGAATTGAAGAAGAAAGATTCTATATCTCTCTTTATAATTTATCAATGCATTGATCCACATAATTTTGAAAAGGTTAGTGATGTTGAATCAACGAAAGAAGCATGGGAAATTCTGGAGAAATCGTTTGGAGGCGCAGAAAAGGTGAAAGAGGTGGTGCCACCTTACACTCCATAGCAGAATGAAACTGCAGAAAGGAAGAATAAAATCATCATGAATATAGTGAGAAGTATGTTGAAAGGCAAGCATCTACCCAAAGAATTATGGGGAGAACCTGTGTCGACTACAACATACATCTTATACAGATGTCCGACAAAAAGGCTAGAAGGAATTACACCAAAAGAGTGATGGTCTGGTGTCAAGCCTAGTCTAAGTCAGTTGGAAACACTAGCAGTGCCGGCTTGGGATGGCCTCGTCGAAATTAACAAGAGGATCAAGGCTAACTATGTAGCAGCACCAAAGAGAAATATACCTCAATCCACCAGACCAATGTAGCCTATGTTTTGTTGTCTATATACATCTATAGTCGTGTTTGGGATTTTGAGTAATAATATAATTGTTTCTAAAATTGATTCCACTCAACACAACCATTTAAAGTTTCTAATGTGAGTGCAAATCATTCTACATGATATTAGTCTATGGTGCGTGAATATTTTTTCACTTCCTTTTACTTTCATCAATGATTAATTTAAAGATGATAGATTTTATATTTTTTCTTTTAATGATCACATAGTAATTAGTCTTCTTTAATCAAAGTTCCATGACTTATTTACTGTTTCTTCTGCTGGATACGGTGATGGTTTCTTTACACTACTTCTTCAACTGGGGACGTCAATTTTGTTCCTGAATTGTTGACAAGAGAATCTTCTCTTGTTTTTGGTGAAGGTGAGTATGGTGTTACTGATATTTTGTATGTTGTTGTGAGGAGTAAAAATTGTGAGGTTCTTAAGATTGTATTTGATTATGCAATATTGAAAAACAGTGAACAAAAGTTGAATTAAGATGAGATTTTTAAGATTTATATGGTGAATAGATTGTTGAAACTGTTTCTGACATTTTAGCTTATAGAGATTCTCATAAAGTCTTGTAGTACATTTGAGGTAGTAATACGAAGGCAATGAACCAATTCAATCTCATTCTATCCTACAAACCTTCATAGTTTTTAAGGTTTGTATGGTCCTAACATTGTGGAAGCTCACACCACATATATTATTGGATATGTACCCTTTTCTTATTCATTTTAATCAGTGTGGGCTTGGTGATGCTAATGCAGCCTCAACTATAACTGTAAAGACATCGAAAACCATGATGTCGGATCGCTACTTGTAGTCTCACAGTTTTTAAATAACCTTGAACATGACTAATGAAGTCTGTTGGCTTCTTGATCGTCTGAAGGAGGACACAACATTGGAATAATTGGTTGTGATTTCATTGAGCAAAGACTAAACAACTTTTAGTGAATAGGACAACCAAACCCTAGTGTACCTTTTGATTTCATCAGTCAGTAAATATAATTAGTTGTGATTTGTTGACATTCATAGTCAACGTTATTCTTTTTACACCCAATTTTTATCAAATGGGATGTAAATTTGTTGGATTTAAATGTATATATGTAACAATTTGCACCCGTTTTCTCTAAAAAAGAGTGTAATATACCCTCTATTTACACCCTTTTTAAAACGGGTGTAAATTCGTCAGCTTCTCCCTCAATTTCTCCACACAGTTAGTAGTCAGTATATATATGAGGGATATTAAGGTTTTTGATTTTTTTTAAAATGCGACCACTACCTTACCCTTGTAAATATCTTGTAGGATTAAAAAAGAATTAAACAGATTAAAATAACTAAAATTCTAATATTATAAAATAATTAACATAAAATATAAACGAAAGTATATTTAGATCTACTGATTTTTCTGAATATTTTGATAAAATAAAAAAATAAAAGAACTCAAAATGAATAAAAAACGAGCATAAAATGTTCAAAAAATTAAAATGAATGCACTAAAATGATCAGTACAAAATAAACTTCTGAAAAGCAGACATGTTTTGATCAAATTTTAAAATAAAAAACGCCCGGTTGAACAAGCTCAAACTGATCAAAATAAGACCGTAAATGGGATCGAAAAAAATTAAATGAGCGTATCCGGTTAAACTACGCGAACCATAGGTCAATAAAACTGACGTCTGCAAGCTCAGTCTTTAAATTTTTCACCCGCTAATTTTGTACACATTTGAGAATTGAATCAACCGTTCTGTCTGTATAACAGAAAATTTATTCTAAGCAAAGTAAAATAAAGTTGAATGTATGAAAGTTTGAAATTCCCAAACAAAATTGGGGTATGATAGTATGTAGAAAGAGGTAAGGAAGATTATGTGTGTAGGTTGAATAGGTCGTTATATGGCATGAAACGATCTCCTCGACAACAAAATAGGATATTCGACAAGTTCATGGAACACATAGGCTTCACTATGAGCCAGGTTGACCACTGTGTTTACATCAGATTTCGACCAGGAAATTCACTTGTTATTTTGTTGTTTTATGTGGATGACATCCTCATAACAAGCAACAATGTCGAGGATGTTATGAAGGTGAAGGTTGAACTCAATAAGGAGTTCGACACGAAGGATCTGGGAGCTGCCTCTAGGATTCTTTGGATTGACATCCAAAGAGATAGAAAGCAGTCGAGATTATGCTTATCTCAAGAGATATAGCTACTGAAGATTTCCGACAAGTTTGGCATGTCGAATTCAAAGGCTATTGTGACTCCGACTAATCCTCAGTTTAAGCTAAGTACAACTTAAAGTCCTAGTACTGAACTCAAAAGATCCTATATGAATAGCATTACATATGCTAGTATAGTATGTTCTTTGATGTATGTTATGGTCTGTACTCGGTCAAACATAATGTACGGAGTAAGCCTTGTAAGCAAGTATATGGCCAATCCTGGGAAGGCACACTAGAAAGCTTTGAAGTGGATTCATGGTTACATAAAAGGATCGATGAATAGGGTCCTAGTTTATGGTGGAGCCATGAGTGACGGTGAAGGAAAATTTTAAGGATTTGTCGACTATGACAATGCAGGATGTATGGATACTAGAAAATCTCTTTCTGGATATGCGTTCACAATGTTTGGCACAACTATACATTGTAAATCTTCTCTTCAGAAGGTTGTTGCCTTATCAACCATTGAAGTTGAATACGTTGCCCTCACTGAAGCTGTGAAAGAAGCATTGTGGCTTGAAGGGTTTGTTAAGGAACTAAAACTTCAAGGTCAAGTTATCATTGTTAAATGTAATAATCAAAATGCCATACATCTGTCGAAGAATTCAGCCTATTATGAGAGAAGAAAGCTCATCGATGTTAGGTTGCATTTCGTCTAGGAGAAAATCAATAGTGGAGAAGTCAAAATGATGAAGGCTTCGATAGATCACAATGTTGCATATATGATCATGTTGAGTGAAGAATAGGACAAGCAAGCAAAATTATTTATTTTCGGAAGAATTCCCTCCGGGATTTATGTCGTGTCCACAGAGATCGGTTCGAGGGAAAGAATGTCGTTCGACAGTCTCTCGCGTTTATGAGTTTGGATTAAAATGGGTTTCAAACAAGAAAACATAAAAGTAAACATTAAAACAAAAAAAAATCATTCTTCAGAGAGAAAAACTCGTCCGGCAATGCATATACATCACTCCTCACAAACTTAAACTCACCGACCAGTTATACTCCACCTACAATACTCCTCAATATCACCCAGCATCGCTCACAACAAAGGTTATGTCTAACGCACAGTTGAGATAACAACCGTGTCACTCTCTTCGTCACTCTCGTGAGCGAAGCCTTAAAACACGGAAGGCATTAAGATTTGACGCCTATTGAAGATTGTTAGCTCCTAAATCTATCTCTAGAGTCCAGAAACTAACAGACAATCATCCCTAATCGAAGTTCGCGAAGGTTATGTCTAACGCAACCTAAACCCCGCGCATAAAGCAAAAATCAGAGACAATCACCAATAAAGATTTGTAAAGCAAGTTTTATACAACGCCATGGGCGACAAATATACATGAGATCATAGTCAATACATATACAACACCCAACAAATAAGAAAAACACAAAGGAGAAGAGAAATGAACCAAACATCTCGTGGTTTGTCAACGCCGATCGACGATCAATCCACCTCGGTTCAACTGTATGCAAGCTTCCATGTTGTTTTCTAAGCTAATCCCACCAAAGAATGAGGTTGATAAAGTTTGGAGACAAAAATCACCCCCAAACAACATAACTTAACAAAAATGAAGTCAAATGAATTACATACAAAATTTTGGTTCAGACAAATTCGCCAGGCGGATTGAAAATTTGCCTGGCGGATTCCCCTTTTTCTCTCACACAGCTGCACAATCAAACTGACTGGCAAAAAATATCTAGATTCGCCAGGCGGATTGAAAATTCGCCCGGCGGATTGCCCAAAATTCGCCCGGCGAACATGACGCGAGCACAAGACAGAAACTTTTTGAATTTCCAACTTTTCTCTCGCCAGGTCTCGCCACAGACTCGCCCGGCGAAATTCTCAAATTCGCCTGGCGGATTCAAAATTTGCCTGGCGAATTTGACAGAACAACATTTTTCCAGCACTGTTTTATTCGTAACTTTTGAACCGTAACTCCGTTTTTCGCACGATTTGAAGTGCTGTAAAGCTTATTCAATGCTCTATACAACAATGGCAAGACATCCTTGATTGGATACCTGAAAGAATGAGATAAAATCAATTAAAATCAATGATATTTACAATATACACAATATATACACTAAAACGTAAACTAAACGTATTTATAAACAAATCGGGGTCTATTCAAACGATATCAACAAAAAGTATTGATAAGTGCAACAAAACATATATACAAAAATAGGTACAATTTGCACTTATCAAACTCTCCCCAACTTACCTAATTGTTTGTCCACAAACAAGAATCAAACAAACTTGAAAACACAAAAGCGATATCCATAGAAAGATGAATCAACAGGTTTTGAAAAACGGAAACGAATGAATGGTTCAAATGAAAACGGTACACGCAAAAAGTAAATACTTACCACTAAACTACGACGACAACATAATCACGAAACAAATGCAAAATACAAAAATCATGCCAAAAATTCTAAAACAACACAAGTTCCAAAGTGAATCACACCTAGAAAAAATAATCATCGGTAGATGAAAAACACACAATAAGGTAATTATCACTCACACAACAATCATGCAAACAATAGACTAAATTATGCAATCATCCAAAAATTCACATTGAACATACAAAGGCAAGAATCACAAGGACTTTCAAGGTTGTAACGTGGTCGGGTAAACAAACAAGGGGAAATTTCTAAAGGTAATTGAAAAAAAAACTTGCCTAAACCTAAGGGAGTGAAAACTCACAAAGATTCACACACAAAATTCCAATCAACTTCTTCCAAAATCCTAAGTGCTACACAACACACCATACTTATTTAGCACAATTATTGAAACTCTTTTTGTTTCCTTTTTCAAGGATTTTTTTTTTCTTCTTTTTTTTCTTTCTCTTTCTCTTTCACAAATTTTTCTCTTTTTTCTTTTCTTTTTTAATCCGCATAGAATCCAACCAATAAGTACATAATCATTCTCTCCCCAACTTCAATTCAACCGCACCATCATGTGAATACTCCCTACTTTCTAAGGCAAGGAAAAAATCCATACAACAACACAAAGTTGAGGTCCAAGAAAAAACAAAATCCATTCAAAAATAAGTGAACTAAATACTCATAGACAAGCATTAAGTTCAAATAGAAACATGGATCAAAAAGCTCAAAGGGGTTACAAATTCTCACACACTCACAAGGTGAATTGACTATTTGGCTAAGGTGGTTGTGCTCAAAATGAAACAATTGCTTTGATCCTTTTCATGCATTCATATACACAACATAAACAACAGATTCAACATAATAAAATCCAGTTAGAACAAGAATGTTGGTACTCCATGCATATATGAACAATGGAAAGCCACCTCACAAAAAGGTTGGGAACTAAAGTGATTCACAATAGAACAAGTATACAAAAGAATGAACGACATGGAAGTTTGTAAAATGCCTAAGTATCATGAATATGCAGAAGTCAAGAAAGCGATAAACACATACCTTGGACGCGTACAAAACTTAACAAAATCATTACCATACATTCGCAAGTTGAAACGAACCAACTTGGAAAATCACAAAGGCATCCTCAAATAAGTCGACCAAGACTTGCAACCAAACAACAAACAAAACATTAGAAAAGGAAAACTATAAAGCATGCTTGTTTTACGTCGTAAGCTCGACGCCTTTACGGTGCTTAGCTAGAAACTTCCTTCATTCATGCCATGGTGATGTCTCACCGCGCAACCAAAAGCAAGCGTCCTAACCAAACACTTGAAAAACGTTAAAAATGTACAAGTATCATAATAAACAAGTGAAAATATACAAAATGTACAATATTTACAAAACTAAAAAATAAAGAAACTATCGTAATGCGATTCAATATCAAAACCGATCCCCGACAACGACGCCATTTTGTTGAATGCAGAATAGGGCAAGCAAGCAAAAATATTTATTTTTGGAAGAATTCCCTCCGGGATTTATGTTGTGTCCACAGAGATCGGTTCGAGGGAAAGAATGTCGTTCGACAGTCTCTCGCGTTTATGAGTTTGGATTAAAATGGGTTTCAAACAAGAAAACATAAAAGTAAACATTAAAACAAAAAGAAATCATTCTTCAGAGAGAAAAACTCGTCCGGCAATGCATATACATCACTCCTCACAAACTTAAATTCACCGACCAGTTATACTCCACCTACAATACTCCTCAATATCACCCAGCATCGCTCACAACAAAGGTTATGTCTAATGCACAGTTGAGATAACAACCGTGTCACTCTCTTCGTCACTCTCGTGAGCGAAGCCTCAAAACACGGAAGGCATTAAGATTTGACGCCTATTGAAGATTGTTAGCTCCTAAATCTATCTCTAGAGTCTAAAAAATAACAGACAATCATCCCAAATCGAAGTTCGCGAAGGTTATGTCTAACGCAACACAAATCCCACGCATAAAGCAAAAATCAGAGACAATCCCCAATAAAGATTTGTAAAGCAAGTTTTATACAATGCCATGGGCGACAAATATACATGAGATCATAGTCAATACATATACAACACCCAACAAAGAAGAAAAACACAAAGGAGAAGAGAAATGAACCAAACATCTCGCGGTTTGTCAACGCCGATCGACGATCAATCCACCTCGGTTCAACCGTATGCAAGCTTCCATGTTGTTTTCTAAGCTAATCCCACCAAAGGATGAGGTTGATGAAGTTTGGAGACAAAAATCACCCCCAAACAACATAACTTAACAAAAATGAAGTCAAATGAATTAAATACAAAATTTTGGTTCAGACAAATTCGCCAGGCGGATTGAAAATTTGCCTGGCGGATTCCCCTTTTTCTCTCACACAGCTGCACAATCAAACTGACTGGCAAAAAATATCTAGATTCGCCAGGCGGATTGAAAATTCGCCCGGCGAACATGACGCGAGCACAAGACATAAACTTTTTGAATTTCCAACTTTTCTCTCGCCAGAGCCTCGTCACAGACTCGCCCGGCGAAATTCTCAAATTCGCCTGGCGGATTCAAAATTTGCCTGGCGAATTTGACAGAACAACATTTTTCCAGCACTGTTTTATTCGTAACTTTTGAACCGTAACTCCGTTTTTTGCACGATTTAAAACGCTGGAAAGCTTATTCAATGCTCTATACAATAATGGCAAGACATCCTTGATTGGATACCTGCAAGAATGAGATAAAATCAATTAAAATCAATGATATTTACAATATACGCAATATATACACTAAAACGTAAACTAAACGTATTTATAAACAAATCGGGGTCTATTCAAACGATATCAACAAAAAGTATCGATAAGTGCAACAAAACATATATACAAAAATAGGTACAATTTGCACTTATCAGATCACCAAGTTATTGCCAAGTAGCAAGTTCTTCCACTGTATGCAGTTGATAAAGTTGCACGATGAAAGTTAGTTTGTTCCCTTAATGTTATAGAGTTTGATCCAAGGTGGAGATTTGTGGTATTTTGGATTGAACTGTAGTCTCGACATGGATAGCTTCATGGTTCTATTCGACAGAGTTGTTCTTGTTGTACTCGAAGTATGTTTAAGCATGCAGAAGTCAAAGATGTGCGTGTTGTAGTCGAAACTTACTCTTAGTATATAGTTTTCTAAGTTAGCTTGTTGGTTAAGCTACCTTGTTGGTTAAGTTAGCTTGGTAGCTAAGTTAGCTTAATAGTTTATAAATAAGCTGTTTTCTCAGGTTGTTAAGAGAGGATTAAGGTTGGTTGATATTTGCGTGAAAATAATTTGCCCTAATTGTAAAAGTAAATAGTAAAACGGTTTGAACCAATTCTTGTTCTTCTTCTTCCCTGTTTTCTCTTTTTAGTAAATCATAAAAGAAATTTTTGTATTTGTTCAGGAAACTTAATCTTTCTCATAATTTTATAGTTTTATTCGTTTCTAGTACGACGTTTGTCACAACAAATATTATAGTAGCAAACTTTACTCTTGTGTTACAAAACTTTTAGTTACACATGCGCTTTATGTAACACTTGCTCAAATATTAAAAAATTAATTTAGTAATATTTTTCTTAGTCTAATAGCATTTCTTAAATATTACTAAATTTCAACGGTTTTAATTATTACTAGATGTTGACCCGCGCGATGCGCTGGTAGACTTGAAAAAAGTAAGTGAAAATTATTCTCATATATTTTTAAAATATTAGTTATCTTAAATGTTTTGAAATTATAATTTATTAAGATTATAATGTTTATAAATATAAAAATCTTAAAACATGCTCTTCTGCTTTTTTCTTTTGTCTTTTACTCATGATATTTAGAATTTTTTTTGAGTTTAAAATTATACAATCTAAAATAAAAATGTTATCATCAATATTGTACATATATATACTTTCCTCTTTAATGAAAATATATATTTTATCATAGATATTTTTAATTGTCAATTAATAAGTCTGGATATAATATTTATTAATCAAATTCTTTATTGATATGATTTTACATATAGTATGTTATGTAAGATATTGAGAAAACAAATTAGAGTTATTCGTGAAGTGAGGGGGAATATTTTTGCAGGTCTAATTCTTTCATTTTTTTAGAGCTTGTAATATATTATTAAACTTGTTAATATTATATAATTCATTGGACAAAAGAATTGAGGTCATATTCAATCCATTCTACATCAAACTTGAAGAAATTGTTATTCTTTTTAGGTAGAAAGTATTGACATATATAATTGCAATAAAATGAACAATACAATAAAATAAAATAAAATTGAAATTTATTACAGATTAATTAAATAGTCAAATAAAATAAATAGAAGAAATATGAAGAGAGTAACTTCAATAATGTTTTTAATAATGTTTTTGTTCATCAAATATCTTAATAAATGTTATATCTTTATGGATATGAAATGTTGCGAGGCTTCGTAACAGGGTCTTGCACATTAATTTAGACCATTTACAATACAGTTTTTAAAGTGTATTAAAAATAGGCATATTGTATACACGATTAAATTTCTATGTGTTCATTTTTTTTTAAGATTGAGGAGGTGGAGAACATCAACTCATTTGGTTCTCATAAACAACGATTTCAATAAAGACAAATATTGAGTAGGTTTACTATTGAATTGCCAATATTGAGGGACAAATCCTTACATGATGTGAATTAAATAAAAAATATTAGTAAACACAATAGTCATAAAACTACTAATCTAATACTAATAATAATAATAAATATTTAGTTAATGAAAATGGAGAAATTGAAATTATTTAATAAAATTGTAATTAATAATACTGTAATTATTTCAGTAATTAATAATGTTGTAGTTTAAATTATTTAATAATACTGTAATTAAAATTATTTAACAAACTAATTAAATAATATTTCACTAAAATTAATAAACTAATTATTTAATAGTATAATATTTAATAAACTAATTAATATATTTGATTAATTACTGGAATAAAAACTAGTTATAGTTGTTTGCTTTGCTACCACAATAATTAATCCCTTCACAAAGTATGCTATTTTATTCATAAATAGTAATTAATAAATGGTAATTAATGATTAAATAATTAATTTTTAATCAATTTATTAAATATTAAACAATATTAATAAATTGTAACTATTTACATAACTATTTCAACTATTGTTTCAAATAGTTTAAACTAACTTAGTTGATTTATTCAATATTTTAACTATTTAAATAAGTGGCAGAAATATTATTAAATATTTAATAAAATAATTAATAAACTAATTATTAGTTATATTATTTAATAGCTGAAATATTTATTAAACTTATTATTAGTTGAAATATGTAGGTTGGTTTAGTAATATATTAGTTATATCATTTATGTAATATATAAATTTGTTGCAACAAATTAAACAAATATGTAAGTTGGGGTAGTGGTTATGTACTATCGTGTGAACCTAATGGTCTTGGGTTCAACTCCTTTTGGGACCATTTTTAAACTTTGCAAGAACTTAAAAAAAACGAAAAAACTTCTTGCCATGTCAGCGGTAGGAACCACATCAGCCCTGCCACGTCATCACCGTTAGCCACATCATCATTTTTGTAACGGAAGTTTGACGTCAGAGACTAATCACAAAAAGAAATCAAATGTTAAGGACTTGGACCGAAAAAAAAAAGATTCATAGACCAAAACCAAAAACTCGCCAATTTACAGGGACGAAAACATTATTTAAGCCTTTGTATTAATTATTTTTAAAAACTAAGTAATTAAATATTTATATAAAAATATGAATAATGTAGTAAATAATTTTATTCTTACTTTATTTCTTTTTTTTTTTAATTCGTTCTCTGTAGTAATTATTAATGAATTTATTTTTTATTTTTTATATAGTCATCATTGTAATGAATTTATTTTTTATTTTTTATATAATCATCATTGTAGTGTATTATTTATAATTTTAGTGATTATTAAAACAAAATTTATTTTTATTTTTTATTTTTTATTTTTTAAATTAACGTTAAAAGAATGAAGAGTTTTATAAAGAAAATATAATTATATCAATTTTGTTTTATTAAATACCATTTATAACTGGAATAGGAAATTAAATATTTTTATGTGCTTTATTTTATTAATATCTTTATTATTAAATATTTTTGGAATAGGAATATGAACAGTATTATATTATTATTATTATTATTAATATCTATTAATAGAATAAAGAGTTTCATAAAGAAAATATAATTATATCAATTGATGATTGATGATGTGTCAATGAGTTTAGCAAGTAAACGAAAAGTTTGTAACACCCATATATAGAATCCATACATCAAAGCATAAATTATATATATGAATCCAAGTATTTGGTATCGAAATACAATAAGTTCCTAGTTAACACATTATACACATAAATGTCTCTAATACATAACACTAAAAGTCTAAGGCATTACGTATACAAGATGTTCCAAAATGATAAAAACTAAGAACTAGATCATAACAATGATCTCAAAATAACAACATAGCGGAAGCTAGCCATCAACAAGTAAAGAAAAGATCAAACGGCCTTGTCCTTACTCTTCTCGGAACCTGAAATACATCAACAACGTGGGGTGAGATACATCAAATCTCAGTGAGTTCCCTATCTTATGGATTCTCTCGGATTATTCACGGTTTTAACAATCCTAACTCAAGTCCGGGGAAGGGAAGGACTCTTGAGTTCACACTTGATAATCTCACACTATATGGAAACATGACATGAGTTCATTAACTCACCACATCATTAATCGATAACCGGTACCAAGGTATCTCTTATTCCCGTCCGCTTCTACGTCTAGAAGGTGACCCGAGTCATAGATCCTTGTAGTTACTTGGTATACAATTGGATTCGGGATCATCGGCCTGTTAACCGTGAACCGTCACTTCTCATGGCCTGCTAACCATCACAAGTCTCGTACCCTTTGCATAGGCTTCCAATTGTACTACACGCAGGGAATCAAACCTACCAAGTAATCTTGTCTGTACTTCAAAGGAGCTCGAGACTCATGAAGGCCTTTCAAGGGAAACTCAAAATAAAATGGTTACGATTACATGATCACACAACAAAATAATGTATTCGACAATGCCTAGGCCATAATGCCTCAAGGCCTTTCTTGTCCTTCAAACCACAAAGTTAACCTCATGTTCCATATTAGTGTTCCACTCTCGACTAGGCCAATACCGGCAAGGATGCACTTCCTTACAACACGTGCCCAAGTATTGCCATCTAGAGTTGTCTACCATTCCTAGTTCTTCCTAGGTTTTCTTATTGTCAAGGTTGATGTTTTTCTCACATCATAATGGCATAATAGAATAATATACCACAATTTAAAACATAATTATATCACTTTCGAACTTTCCCGATTATTTAATCGGTTGGTAATTTCGACATATATTAGCTCCATTGCATAGAATATTTCCTTAGCTTCACATCGATATAAAGAACGCTTAAATCGGACACCCGAGTAAAAAGTTATGAATTTTAGAAAATATTTTTCCAAAAGTTACAGTGCTAATCGGTTAACGCATTTGGTTAACCGGTTAACCAGTTCAATTTTCACGTAAAACACCATTTGTCCATGGGTTAATCGGTTAACCCATACCGTTAACTGGTTAACCCTGTTGCAGAAGCCAAAAACTCTGTTTTTAATCACACAATTCCAACCCAAACTCATTCAATTTATGATCAAACTTCATAACAACTATAAACAGATGATTCCACGCATATATTGAGCATGCTACACAATTTATAACACATTTCAACCGTTAGAACATCAATTCCAATAATTCTAACCTAACTCAAACATTTCCAAAAATTCTAAAACTAAAGTTCTAACTAGAACCCACCTTGAGATGAGCAAGATGAAGATGATTGAGAAGATTGGATGAAGATTGATGAATGGATGATGATGATCTTGATGTTCTTGAGCTTTTTCTCCTCTTTCCTCTTTTCTCTCCTTTCCTTTCCTTTTTTTCTTCTTTCCTTCAATGTTTCTATCTTTTTCTTTTGTTTGCAAAGTGAGAGGAAAAGAATATAGTAACTTAGTATTAGAAATAATACTACTAAATGTCCAAAAAGTCTCTAAAGTCCAAATTAATAAAATACCTCAGAGTCAGATAGTATTAATTGGATTTATTCTAAGTTCCACAGTTACTCGAATTTATTTGTCAAATAATTTCTCAGAGTACACTGGGCTTAGTCGATCACAATATAATATTATCCGGAGCAATAAAATACGGGGTATTACATCCTCCCCCCCTTAAATAGAAATTCTCCCTTGAATTTAAAGATTACCTGAACAGATGAGGGTAAGCATCTCGCATTTCCGATTCAAATTCCCAAGTTGCATCACCCGGACGCGTTACATCCCATTGTACCTTAACGAGAGGAATATCCTTGTTCCTTAATACTTTCGTTTCTCTTCCCACAATGCGGCTTGGTTGAGGTTCAAATGTCAAATCCGCTTCTATTTCAATAGTATCCGATAGAATCGGCTGAAGAGGATCTGGAACAAATCTCCGAAGTTGAGATACATGGAAAACATCGTGCATTTCCGACAGAGAAGGCGGTAAAGCCAACCTGTAAGCTACTTCACCAATCCTTTCTAAGATCTGATACGGTCCCACGTATCTCGGGCTTAACTTGCGTGACTTAAACGGTCCTTTCAATCTCAATCTAGGAGTAACTTTCAAAAACACATGGTCACCTTCTTCAAATTCTAAAGGTCTCATTCGATTGTCCGCATAACTCTTTTGTCGATCTTGTGCTTGCTTAATTTTCTCGCGGATCATTCGAATCTTTTCCGTAGTCTCTTGGATGATTTCGGGTCCCAAAATTCTATCTTCGCCAATTTTTGCCCAACACAAAGGTGTTCTACATTTTCGCCCATACAATGCTTCATACGGAGCCATACCGATGCTTGCATGATAACTATTATTATAAGAAAACTCAATCAATGGTAGAAGTTCTTTCCAATTCCCTTTACTCTCTATCACACAAGCTCTCAACATATCCTCCATCGTTTGTATCGTTCGCTCAGTCTAACCATCCGTCTGTGGATGATTAGACGTGCTCAAACGCAACTCCGTCCCCATAGCTTGTTGAAAGACTTTCCAAAACCTTGAAGTAAACTTCAGATCTCTATCCGACACAATATTAGAGGGAATACCGTGCAATCTTACAATTTCTGCAATAAACAACCTCGCAAGATGACTTGCCTTAAAAGTAGTCTTCACGGCCAAGAAATGCGCAGATTTCGTTAGTCGATCTACAATCACCCAAATTGAATCATAACCGTCTTGCGTACGGGGCAAACCTACTGCAAAGTCCATAGAAATGTTATCCCATTTCCAAATTGGAATTTCTAAAGGTTGCAACAGACCGCCCGGTCTTTGGTGTTCAATCTTAACCTGTTGGCACACTGCACATTCTGACACATACATCGCAACATCCTTTTTCATTCCGGACCACCAATAGTCCTTCTTCAAATCCTGATACATATTCGAAGAACCAGGATGTATCATAAAAGTACCTTTATGAGCTTCATCCAAAATCTTTCTTCTTAACATTGCATCATTTGGAACACAAATTCTTTGGTCGAACATAATAATTCCGTCGGTAGCCTGAATAAAACCCGGTAGAAGTAACACTTCTTGCAACTTCTCATCCAACATTTGACCTTGTTGAATCTCAACTCTTAGAGTAGAATTGAAATTTAAATTTCCCATAATCACACCCTCTTGGGTCCACACAAACTGAAGATTAAGATCTCTAAAATTCTCCAACAATGCATACTCCAAAATCATCAATTTCACGCTATGAACTACTTTCCGACTTAGCGCATCTGCTACCTTATTCGCTTTTCCTGGATGATACTTCAATTCTAAATCATAATCTTTTAAGTACTTCATCCATCTTTGTTGTCGCATATTTAACTCCCTTTGGTCAAATAAATATTTCAAACTCTTATGGTCACTGAACATTTCAAAACGTACACCATACAAATAATACCGCCACACCTTTAGTGTAAAAACAACCGCTGCCAATTCCAAATCGTGAGTTGGATAATTCTGTTCATGAATTTTCAATTGTCGGGAGGCATAAGCTACTACTTGACCAACTTGCATCAGAACACCTCCCAATCCCATCTTAGAAGCATCACAAAACACTTCGTAAGAGTTGTTAGGATCAGGAATGATTAACACCGGAGATGTTGTCAATCTCTCCTTCAACTTCATGAAACTTTGCTCACAACCCGAATCCCACTCAAAAGCAAAATCTTTACGAGTAAGTTTCGTCATTGGTAAAGCCAACTGAGAGAAACCTTCGATGAACCTCCTATAGTAACCTGCCAGCCCTAAGAAACTTCTGACTTCCGAAGCATTTCTCGACCTCTCCCAATTTATCACTGCTTCTACCTTCGACGGATCTACTGCTACACCACCTTGTGATATAACGTGACCAAGAAACTTAACTTCCGCCATCCAAAATTCACACTTACTTAACTTAGCAAAAAGTTGCTTCTCTTGCAACACGGATAACACAATTCTCAGACGTTCCCCGTGCTCTTGTGAAGTACGAGAATAAATAAGAATATCATCAATGAAGATTACAACAAACTGATCCAAGTAAGCTTGAAATATACGGTTCATGTAGTCCATAAAAACAGCTGGGGCATTAGTCACACCGAAAGGCATCACTAAGAATTCGTAATGACCATAACGGGTCCTAAATGCAGTCTTAGGTACATCGGAATTCTTCACTCGGATTTGGTGATAACCCGACCTCAAATTAATCTTCGAGAACACGCAGGCTCCCTTCAATTGATCCAAAAGGTCGTCTATCCTGGGCAAGGGATACTTGTTCTTAATGGTGACTTTATTCAGCTGACGATAATTGATACACAATCGCATTCCACCGTCTTTCTTCTTTACTAACAGAACTGGAGCTCCCCACGGTGAAACACTAGGTCTAACAAAATGCTTTGCCATAAGCTCTTCTAATTGATCCTTTAATTCCCTTAACTCCCTTGGTGTCATCCGATACGGAGAAACGAATATAGGAGCAGTTCCCGGTACCAGGTCAATAGAAAATTCCACTTCCCTCTCCGGAGGAAGAGAAGTGACATCTTCGGGGAAAACTTTGGTAAACTCGCAAACTACAGGAATGTTCGAAACTTGAAGGTCGCTACTCCCTTCCTTAGTGAGAACCAACAGCACAGATTTCTCTTCTTCAAACAAGAGATTTATCATACCAACCGTACCTTCTAGAATAGTTGTTAAAACATCCTTTGGTGTAGCCTCAAGAGGCGGAATGATGATAAGCTTCTCCTCACACCCAATAAACACCGAATTAGCAGAAAGCCAATCCATTCCCAAAACGACACCAACTTTTTTAAGCGGTAGACAAATAAGATCAATCTGAAAAAATCTACCGTCCACAGACAAAACACAGTTTTCACACATCAACGGTGTTTCAACTATTTCATCCATGGCGGTAGTGACCACCATAGGAGGAGACAAAGGAACGGACCGTAACCCAAGTCGCTTCATACATTGCATCGATACAAAAAAATGTGTAGCTCTGCAATCAAACAAAACAAAACAAGGAAATCCGTTAACAAAGCACGTACCAGTAATTAAGGAATTGTCACTCTTCTTCTTCCTTACATCTAAGGTATAAACCCTCCCTTGTGTCTGAGTCCTATTCCGAGGACAATCTTTCTTCATATGACCCACTTTCTGACACTGAAAGCACTTTACCCCTTCATAACCACACCTTCTGAGATGATTCCTGCCATAAGTGCGACACACGAGAGGTGTACTCGCCCTTGTATCTTGTACCTGTTTCCCCTTGAAGGATTGTGGCCTAGGTCTAAATGGTTGATTAGACCTTCCACGATCACCTTGAGTTACCCGACTTGCTACACTTTCATCTCGAACCTTTTTCAAACTATGCTCCGCCACATAACATTGTCTTAACATTTCGGCATAAGTAGTAAATTCTCGTTGAGACACGCTATGTGAAATTTCAGCCCTTAAACCAAACAGAAACTGATCAATCTTCCACCTCTCATCAGGAGCATACATGGCTTGTCTAGAATAAGCGGCCATAGTTTCAAATTTCTCAGCCACAGTCAAGTTACCTTGTCTCAATTGTTGAAACTCAAATTCCTTCTGAGATCTCAAGGAACTTGGAAAATATTTCTCCATAAAAGTTACCTTAAACTGTTCCCATACCTTCGGTACCTCTTGAATTGTCATTAAAGCTGAAGCGCTCTCCCACCACCTCATGGCAGGACCCTTCAACAAGTGGGAAGCAAAGACCACCTTGTTCTCTTCACTGCACTGAACTATTTGGAAAACCCGTTCCATACCTGATATCCATTCATGAGCCTTCACTGGGTCTAACCCTCCCTGAAATTCCGGAGGATTCAAACGAATGAAATCCCTAAAATTTCCTCCTGCAACCTCGGGAACAACCACTGGAGGATGTAGACTTCCCGCCATCTGTTGAACCATTTGTTGCATAAACTGATTTTGTTGTTGCTGCATCTGCTGCATGAATTGATACAACAGAGCATTCCCCTCGCCAACCAGCAGATTAGTCCCTACTGGAGCGTTTCTCGGTCTACCACGGTTGTTTCTGCGCCCGTCAGGCATGTTCCTGAATGTCATACAGATAGGATTAAGTTGATCAGGCTCAATACCATAAATATAACACGTAAGACCAAGGGCGACACAACACATCTGAAACGGAAAGAAAATACTCATACTATTTCATGGCTAGGTCGAGGATACGACCTGCTCTGATACCAACTGTAACACCCATATATAGAATCCATACATCAAAGCATAAATTATATATATGAATCCAAGTATTTGGTATCGAAATACAATAAGTTCCTAGTTAACACATTATTGTTAGATGTTAATCATGATATATTTAAGTATGAGTTATTTGGCATTTTTCATGACTTTTCATGTGGAATAGGTTGATTTTAGTGTGAATTGATGTTGTTATGCATTATTTGAAATATACTTGTGGTGCTTGTAATTTGTGTGCTAAATGTGCAGAAATAGGAGTGAAAAGATCAAAGTTTGAAGTCCCAAAGAAATAGTGCAAGCTGCCAAAGGAATTGAAATCAACAACAGTATTCGCTAGGCGAGTGTTGGCGAAGGTGCCAGCGAAGGTTCGCCTAGCGAACGTCAGCGAGCATGCCAGCGAGATGGTGGCAGAAAGTGTGCAAAACTTACAGTAGGAAAACTGGGTAAATTCGCTGGGCGAGTAGGCCAACGAATGCTCGCTGATATGCTCGCGGGGCGAATGTGCCAGCGAAGGGTGGCAGAAACTTTCCATTTTGAAAACACCCAAGCTTCGCTGGGCGAAGGTTGCAGCGAATGCTCGCGAAGCGAATGTTTTGGTTCGCCTAGCGAACCCACGATAATTCTGAGGGGCGGTTTAAGTCTGAGGCACTTAAATGTGCCATATTTTTGGGCATTCGCTAGGCGAATGAAAAGCTTCGCTGGGCGAATGGTGCTGTTTGGAAAAGTGTATAAATAGAATTGTTACTTTTTGGACCAGGGATCTTGCTCATTTTTACATTAGAATTAAGTGTTTACAGTATTTTGTTCAGAAAAGCTTGTATTTTCATTGGAGAAGCTGATTTTGCATCCATTCTCGATTATTCGTTGTGGATGCTCATTCATCTCCTCTCTTTACTTGTCATCCAAGCTACCATGAGAAGTGGTAGCTAATCACTCAATGTTGAGGTTAGAGGTAGTTGATTCTGTTTTTATGTATTGATATTGATCTCTTGTATATGAACAAAGTCTTTGATCAATATAGATGATGTTGTTTTCTCTTAATGATCCATTTGTGAATTGTTTTGCTCTAGACATAGACTTTACAACTCTTGACCTAACAATTTCATCTCTTAAAAACCAAACTCTAGACATAGATTTGGGATTTGCTATTCGCATTGTATTGATCTTAATGATCGTTGCTTAGATTGTTAGCGTGAGACATCATCTAACGGTCTAAACAACGGTACTCACGATTCCGCTTTAGACATAAACGTAGTCGGGAGGATACGCGGTTATATTGATTGGAAACCGAGTTCATATGCTTGATTATTTGTTTATACATGAATAGGATTGATGAAACCTAACCTTAACATGCTTTTATAAAAATCTTTGTGACCTAATTCATCTTTGCTACAAGTGAATGATAACAACAAGTGAAACTTTTGAAAACCTTAACTTAGAATATCACAACTATTGAACGGCTAGCATCAAATATCCGACAATCCCTGTGGAGACGATAACAAAAACCCTCACTGATACTATATTTCTAACAAATTGGCGCCGTTGCCGGGGATTGTTAGTTGATATTGCAAGCATTGTGATAGTTGAGTTATTGTAAGCTGTTATCGCTTTATCTTGAACTTGTTAATCTGTTTGTTAGTGTGCAGACTTAGTTTATGCGAGGGAAACTACCGGCGGACCAACTTCTTTTCGATCCTGAGATTGAAAGAACCGCTCGTAGAATCAATAGCCGAACTAGAAGAAGGAGGCAGCTAGCGAAACAGAGGCGAGAACAAGAAGAGAGTACATCTGCACCACCACCATTTCCACACATACTTCCAATTATGGAGGGAGATCCACCACCACCACCACCACCTGCTTCTAGGCCTTGTACAAACAGTCCGAGGCATAATGCTCAGTTCGCCCGTCATGCAAACAACGGTCGTCATGCTGAGATGAAGACCGGAATCCTCCAACTGTTATACCAAAGTCCCTTTACGGGTATGGATCATGAAGATCCTTTCACCCATTTGACAAAATTTTATGAAATCGCTGGAGCGACGGGTGCGCCGGAAGCAGAAGAGGAGTCTCTGATCAAGAGACTATTCCCGCATTCCCTCATTGGGAAGGCCAAGGAATGGTACCTTGATCAGTCAACTGCCATCATGACTGATTGGAATGCTTTGGAAGAAAATTTTTTGGAAAGATTCTTTCCGCACACTCGGTTCATGGAAGCGAAGACCGCTATAGCGGTATTCACACAAGGAGCTAACGAATCTCTCAACAAAGCTTGGGAGAGGTTCAAATCAATGTTACGAAAGTGCAAAGGCCATGGTTTCGATGAATTGTCACAGATTCATATATTCAGAAATGGGCTGCAGCTAGTACACAAAACCTTGTTGGATGCCACTGCGGGTGGGTCTTTGTTAAGCAAAACTGCTGCGGAAGCCACTGCTATCATTGATAAAATGGCCTTGAATGATCATCAAGGCAGTCACAATCGTGGACCTGCTCAACGAACGCCGGGTGTGTTGGAATTAGGAACAAGTGACGCTATCCTTGCACAAAAAAAATTGTTATCACAACAGGTTGAGCTGTTAACAAAGCAAATGTCTAAGCTGCCTCAACAATTCAAGGAGATGCATGAATCTTCAAGTAAAAAGGTGCAAGTGTTAGTGTGTGAGTTATGCAGAGGTGACCATTTGACCGGTTATTGTCCTCCGCTTGTGGAGGAAGCGAACTATGCGGGAAATCAAAGTTACCAACCCCGTCCTCCGTATCAACAAGGCAACCAAGGTTACCAACAACGTGGTAACCAAGGTTATCAATAACCATGGAGACCGCAAGAAGCCGGGCCATCAAACCGTCAACCTTACCAAAATTACACCCAACCTTCGCAAGCTCCCGTTGGAAATTCAAAGATGGAAGATACTCTAACACAATTTATGCAAATATCCATGTCTAATCAAAAGAATACAGATGCTGCGATAAGGAACCTCGAAACACAAGTCGGGCAATTATCTAAACAATTGGCCGATCAACAAAAAGGTCCCTTTACGGCAACTACTCTTCCAAATCCGAAAGATTGTAAAGCGATTATTACAAGAAGTGGACGTGAGATTGACAGGAATGTGGGTAAAAGAGTAATGGAGGAGGTTGTGGTTGAAAAAGAACATGTGAGTGAGGAATTAGAAGTAGAAAAGAATGTCGAGGGTGTTGTAGTTGAAAAAGAGATAGAAAAAAATGAGAGAGAAAAAAAAGAGAATGAGAGAAAAATTGATAATGAGGAAAGAGTGAAAAGAACGAAAAAAGGAAAAGAGTCGGTGAGTAATATTCCGATACAACACTTACCTTATCCACATGCTCCTACGAGGAAAGATAGTGCAAGGCATTATACTCGGTTTATGGATATTTTTAAACAGTTACAAATAAATATCCCATTTTCCGAGGCCTTGGAACAAATGCCCAAATACGCTAAATTCATGAAGGACATCCTTACGAAGAAGAAAAGATACACAGATCAAGAAACTATTATGGTGGATGCGAGTTGTAGCGCAATCATTCAACAGACTCTCCCTCGGAAAGAATGTGATCCGGGAAGAGTTACATTGCCGGTTACGATTGGAAACATGTATGTGGGCAATGGGTTGATTGATTTGGGTTCTAGCATCAACTTGATACCATTATCAATTGTGAGACGCTTAGGCCATATGGAATTAAGGTCCACTCAAATGACTTTGCAACTCGCCGATAAATCCACTACCCGTCCTCACGGTGTAGCGGAAGACGTGTTGGTCAAGGTGGACAAATTTTTGTTTCCAATTGATTTTGTTGTCATTGAAATGGATGAGGATGAGGATGCACCTTTGATTCTTGGAAGGCCTTTCATGAAAACTGCCCGTATGGCAATTGACATGGACGATGGTCTCATGAAAGTGAGAGTCCAAGATGAAGAGGTTTGTTTTAATCTTTATGATGCAATGAAGCACAAGAAGGATAAGGGTGATTGTTTTCGAATTGATGTAACTGAAGAGGCAAGTTCGGGGGTGAAAAATCAAATTCATGTCATTGAACCGTTACAAAGAGCTTTAGATGAGTCCTTGGAAATATTCTCGGTTGAAGAAGAACAAGCTTTAGAAGAGTGCTTATTAGAACTTGAAGCTTTGGATGAAATGCAACCATGGGAATATGAAGAGGAGATTCTAAAAAAATTAGTTAATGATGATGAACCACCCAAAATTGAATTGAAAATGTTACCTTCCAACTTGAAGTATGCTTTCCTTGATGACGGAGGGAATAAACCGGTGATTATAAGTAATATTTTGTCTGAAAGTGAGGAAAACCGATTAATTCAAGTGCTGAAAAAGAATCAAGATGCAATGGGATGGACATTGTCCGATCTCAAAGGCATTAGTCCGTCATATTGCATGCATCGTATTTTTATGGAGGAGGATTTTAAACCGGTTGCTCAACCTCAACGCTGCCTTAATCCAATCATGAAAGAAGTGGTCAGAAAGGAAGTGGTGAAAATGTTGGACGCCGGAATGATTTACCCTATTTCCGACAGCCCATGGGTTAGTCCGGTGCATGTGGTTCCAAAAAAAAGTGGAATGACGGTGGTTCGAAATGACAAAAATGAGCTTATTCCAACAAAGACTGTTACCGGGTGGAGGATGTGTATCGACTATCGTAGGTTGAACAAAGCTACGAGAAAAGATCATTTTCCTTTACCTTTTATGGATCAAATGCTCGAACGTCTCTCCGGTCAAGAATTTTATTGTTTTTTGGATGGTTATTCGGGTTATAACCAAATCATTGTTAACCCGGATGATCACGAAAAAACTGCTTTTACATGTCCGTTCGGAATCTTTGCTTATAGGAGGATGCCGTTTGGATTATGTAATGCACCGGCTACTTTTCAGCGGTGTATGCAAGCTATCTTCGCGGACTTGATCGAAAAGACAATCGAGGTCTTTATGGATGATTTCTCAGTTTTTGGGCAATCGTTTGATTTGTGCTTGAAAAATCTGGATACGGTGTTGGAGCGGTGCGTGGAAACTAATCTGGTTCTTAACTGGGAGAAATGCAACTTCATGGTTAAAGAGGGAATTGTGCTCGGTCACAAGGTGTCTTCAAAAGGCCTAGAAGTTGATAAGGCTAAAGTGGACTTAATCGAGAAATTACCACCGCCGATGAATGTCAAAGGAATACGGAGCTTTCTTGGACATGCCGGGTTCTACCGGAGATTCATCAAGGACTTCGCAAAGGTCGCGAAGCCGTTGAGCAACTTGCTTGTCCAAGGTAAGGTTTTTGACTTTGATGAGTCATGTCTTTTTGCTTTTAATTTTCTGAAAAACAGTTTAACAACTTCACCGATAATCGTTGCACCAAACTGGAAAATGGATTTTGAATTAATGTGCGATGCTAGCGATTATGCGGTGGGGGCTGTTTTGGGACAAAGAAAAACGAAGGTTTTCCACGCTATACATTATGCGAGCAAGGTGCTAAATGAGGCTCAAATTAATTATGCGACAACTGAAAAAGAGTTGCTCGCCATAGTGTATGCGTTGGAGAAGTTTCGTTCTTATTTGATTGGTGCGAAAGTCATCGTTTACACTGACCATACCGCTATAAGGTATCTGCTTACCAAACCTGATTCTAAGCAGAGGCTTATTAGGTGGATCCTTTTGTTACAGGAATTTGATCTTGAAATTCGTGACAAAAAGGGATCCGAAAATTTGGTAGCAGATCACTTATCTCGTTTGGTAAACGTTGAGGTGACCAAGAATGAATTTGAGGTAAAAGAGGAGTTCCCTGATGAAAAACTTTTTAGAGTGCAAGTTAGACCGTGGTTCGCCGACATGGCTAACCACAAAGCCACCGGATTGATACCGGACGGTCTAACGCACCACCAAAAACGGAAATTTTTGTCTGATGCCAAGTCATTTGTATGGGATGAACCCCATTTATTTAAACTTGGTGTCGACAACCTCCTCAGAAGGTGTGTGTCAGTGGAGGAAGCCACGAGTATTCTGTGGCACTGTCATAACTCTCCTTACGGAGGACACTTTAATGGGTTGAGAACGGCCACTAAAGTCCTACAATCGGGCTTTTATTGGCCGTCCTTATTCAAAGATGCGCATGCGCATGCCCTTAGTTGTGACAGGTGCCAGAGAAGCGGCGGTATTTCACAGCGGCAAGAAATGCCATTACAAAATATGTTAGAAATCGAAGTTTTTGACTGTTGGGGGATCGACTTTGTCGGTCCATTCCCATCTTCGTTTTCTAATGAATATATTTTGGTCGTTGTGGATTACGTTTCCAAGTGGGTAGAGGCGATAGCTTGCGCTAAAGCCGATGGAAAAACGGTGGTAAAATTTTTGAAGAAAAATATTTTTGCACGTTTTGGTACTCCTCGAGTGTTAATAAGTGATGGAGGATCTCACTTTTGTAACACTCAGCTTGACAAAGCTTTGGAGCAGTATGGTGTGAAGCACAAGGTTGCTACACCATATCATCCACAAGCTAACGGTCAAGCAGAGGTATCTAATCGTGAAATTAAACGGATTTTAGAGAAAACTGTTGCAGCCTCGAGAAAGGATTGGGCGAACAAACTTGATGACGCGTTGTGGGCGTATCAGACCGCTTTTAAGGCTCCGATCGGTCTCACACCGTTTAAAATGGTCTATGGTAAGAATTGTCACTTGCCGGTAGAGTTGGAGCACAAGGCGTTTTGGGCCTTAAAATTTTTGAATTTTGATCCAACTCTAAGCGGGAAAAGAAGAAAAGTACAATTACACGAGTTGGATGAATTGCGCCTTCAGGCGTACGATTCCAATAAATTGTATAAGGATCGTGTCAAGTCTTACCATGACAAAAGAAATGTCATCAAACATTTTGAGGTCGGACAGCTGGTCTTATTGTTCAATTCTCGATTAAAATTGTTTCCCGGAAAATTACGATCTAAATGGTCCGGACCTTTTCGGATTGTGGAAATCAAGCCCTATGGAGCAATTGTAATTGAGGACACAAAGTCAAAGGAAAGTTGGACTGTCAATGGACAGAGGCTGAAAGTTTATCTTGGAGGAGATTTCGAGCGGAATCCCGCCATTGTTCCCTTCCGCGATCCGTGAGATTGCGGTGGGCCGTCGAGCTTAGCCGACGTTAAACAAGCGCTGGTTGGGAGGCACCCCAACATTGTAAGTATTTCTGTTATTTCTGTTTTGAGAATGTTTAGATATCACAATAAAGCTTAAAAAAAAAAATTTTGTGGCAGTTTGGAAAATTTTTGAAAATTTTGGTCTTGTTCGCTGGTGTTCGCCTAGCGAGCTGGGGCGAGCATTCGCTGGCCTTCGCTCCGCGAACCCAGCGAGGCAGACCAACCCAAGTTCCTGCCACATCAGAAAAAAATGGATTGTGGGTGGGCCACCAAATTGGGCCCAAGACCCACTTTGAACTCAGAATAGAGGGGGGAAAAAACCCTAGCCTCTTGACCTCTTCATCATTTCCCTCCGTGTCATTCTTTTCCTTTCATTTCCTCTTGTACACTTCAACACTCATCTCCTTCTACTTTCCAATTGCCCTACTCCACCATTAACAGTGCGAAATTCAGGTTTGTTTACTCTTTACAATTTATTTCTGTAAGCATTGTTTATGTTCTTAAGTGATCAATATGGGTTTGGTGAAAAATTGGTATGCTCTGTCATGTTATTTTTGTCTTGCATGTTAGAAACTACATAAGCAATATGACTAGAGTGGTATTTGAAATTAGGAGATGGGAGAGGGACTGTTTGTAACTGTGTTTTTCTGAAAAATCGTGCCTTCGCTGGTTCGTTCGCCTCGCGAGTCTGCGCGAGCATTCGCCAGACTTCGCCTAGCGAGTCTGGCGCGAACAGAGGCAGATTTTTAATTTTTTTGCTTGTCAATACTGAGCTCTGGCTGGTTGTTTTTAGTTGCTAATGCGTTTGTTGCCCTTGTTTGGTTTCATTGTTTGTTATGTGCAGATGGCACCAAAAATGGCGATTCACGCGGCTAAGAAGCGAAAGGCTCAAACCTCCAGACAAGTGCCCGTGCGATTTGACAAAGAACGATTCAGGGGAGCTAAGCAGGCTGCCAGGTACGAGACCCTTGAAAGAAAGACCATCCTGCCGGAGAAAAGATTCCTTCTTAGTGATCGAGGAAGTTACCGAACAATTGATGCGCTTTTTGTGGCAAAGAAGTGGGATCGTCTAATGATGCCGCTGGATGGGTACAACATTGAAATTGTTCGGGAATTTTTTGCGAATGCATTACCGGATGATGGTGAAAGATTCAGTTGGGCCTCTTGGGTTAGAGGTACTGTTGTGAGGTTTGATCGTAGGACGATCAGCACTGTTTTGGGAGATCCTTTACCATTGGTTGGGACTGAGATCGATGCCTATCATCGAGACTTGCATCTTCATCGTGATATTGAGAAGATGACTCGGGATTTGCTTCTTGAAGGTAAAGAAGTTGCGCGAAATTCCTCCGGGGTGCCGGTTAGGTTCAGAAGGGTGGACATGCTGCCCTTGGTTCAGGTTATTTTGTTGTTTGTGCTCACTAACATTTGTCCCAGGTCGCATCATAGTACAGTTCCTATTGCTCTGGCTCATCTTATCCACAGCATTCAGCAGAATGTCCAGATTGACGTGGCCCGCATCATCGCGGATGAAATCAGGGCAGTTGTGTTAAGTGGTTCGGGAGGTACGGCGGCGCGCAAGAATGCCCCGCTTATTTTTCCATGTCTGATCATGTCCTTGTGTGCTCACGCTGGTGTTGATATGCCAGCCCGCAGGCAGGTCACTATTCCATCTGCTATTGATGATAGGTATGTGGATAAGTTATGTAAGGCTAGAGGAATGGTTGGAGCCTCTTCTAGTGCTGGTGCTGATGATGCTGCTGAAGCTGAGGAGGGTTCTGAGCCGGCAACGCCGGCCTATTATCCATATCAGCAGGAGATCTGCAATTATAACTGGGATTGGATGGCTGCCCAGCAGCGTGCTATGACGGATATTCATGATTCCTTGTAGGCTCTTCAGTTGCAGATCCGTGACCCTTCTTCTGAGCATCTTATGATGACTAGGGAGCAGTTCCTAGTGCATGCTGGTTGGCCTGAGGCCAGGCCAATATTTGGAGGGGGTGAGGACGATGCTGATGACGATGTTGATGATGATGAGGCTACTTCTGCTGGAGGTGAGGAGGAGGACTTGGACGATGATGATGAGGAGGATTGATTTTTTTTTTGTGATCTTAGACTTGTGTACTTCCTTTGGTCTCCAAAGTGAAGTTTTCTTATATTATGTATTTTTCAGCTTTTACTAGTCAAGTATTAATGTACTCGTACCCGTGTGGTACTTTTTGGAATTATGTAGGTGTTGTATACACCAGGCACTTTATGACATTATTAGTAATAATTATGGTTTGTAGTAAAAAAATTTTTTTTTTGTTTCGCTTTACTAATAATTGTTGGTTTTTAATTATAGTAGTAAGTGTGTTTTTGTATGTGTTATTTTGATTTTTCTTCTTTAATGGTGAACTTTGGGAAGTAGGTTGGACTCTTGGGATTATAGAGAAATTCCTCCAAGATGTGAGGGCGATGATAGTACCGTAAGCATTGTGTTGCGACAAGGTATATCGTTACCTTGATTCAAGAATTTTTTATGTTTTAGAATTTTGTGTCTTGGGCAAGTGTAAATGTGTTTCATGTTACAACTTCTTTTGAATACATATGTCATTTTAGGATCTGAAACTAGTAAAGTGAGAAGCCTCAAAATTGTATTATATGTCAAGGAGTGTTGATGAATGTTGTCTTTATTTTTAATTCATGCCTTATCTTGTGATCGTGTGATTTTGTGGAAGTAGGAGAAGTGATCAAGGCAATTTTTTTGTTAGAGAGCACAACTATGCCCAAATATTAATTTACCTGTGAGTAGTGAGCATTCGGTAGCCCCTTTGAGCCTAAACAGTTTAGAACTCAATTGAATGATGAACTTGTTTTATGTACATAATTTGCTAGTTTGGTTCATCATTGAATTTAATGAGTTTCTAACATTTTCTTCTTGAACCTTTGTAAATTGTTTATTTTGACTTCCTTGCCCTAAAAAGCAAGGAACATTCACTTTAGGTGGAGTTGAAAATGAGTTGGGGAGAGAATAAAAAGGAAGATAGGTGCATTACTCCTAATTATGAAAAGAAAACATTTTTCAAGCAAGCATGTCAAAAGAAGAGTGTGAATATATTGTACAAAAGAGAAAATGCTTGCTTGAACGAGAAAAAAATAATAGAATCAAAGAGTGTGCACGGTAGTTTGTGAAGGTGGAATGAAAATTTGGTGAAATGAAGTGTGTTGTGTAAATATATACATAGTGAATGTTCTTTTGCGTCGGCATTTTCGTTTCAAAGACCTTTAGAAATGTCCCTTTTTTGTTCACCCGACCAAGCTACAACCCTTGAAGTCCTTAGTGATCTTTTACTTCCATAATTTCTGTTATGATCATTGAGATATGATATGAATTGCTTAAGTATTGCATCATTTGTCAAGTGAGTTTAATTGTCCCGTGCTTGTACGCGCGTTTGCCTTCAATCCTATTTCGAAGAGGAGTGTAGAATGACATGTGTATGATAAGTTAGTTGTCTCTTGAAGCATGGTTGAAATTGTTTAGGAGTCAAGTTCTTGTACATGATTGGTTCTTGAATTGTGTAATTGATGCACTGTTGTGATTACTGTTTAGCTGAGCCATTTTCGTATCTTGGTTGGATTTAATCCTGGAGCAAATCCTCGTGAGGGCATACTTTGCTTGAGGACAAGCAATGAGTTAGTTGGGGAGAGTTTGTTAGATGTCAATCATGATATATTTAAGTATGAGTTATTTGGCATTTTTCATGACTTTTCATGTGGAATAGGTTGATTTTAGTGTGAATTGATGTTGTTATGCATTATTTGAAATATACTTGTGGTGCTTGTAATTTGTGTGCTAAATGTGCAGAAATAGGAGTGAAAAGATCAAAGTTTGAAGTCCCAAAGAAATAGTGCAAGCTGCCAAAGGAATTGAAATCAACAACAGTATTCGCTAGGCGAGTGTTGGCGAAGGTGCCAGCGAAGGTTCGCCTAGCGAACGTCAGCGAGCATGCCAGCGAGATGGTGGCAGAAAGTGTGCAAAACTTACAGTAGGAAAACTGGGTAAATTCGCTGGGCGAGTAGGCCAACGAATGCTCGCTGATATGCTCGCGGGGCGAATGTGCCAGCGAAGGGTGGCAGAAACTTTCCATTTTGAAAACACCCAAGCTTCGCTGGGCGAAGGTTGCAGCGAATGCTCGCGAAGCGAATGTTTTGGTTCGCCTAGCGAACCCACGATAATTCTGAGGGGCGGTTTAAGTCTGAGGCACTTAAATGTGCCATATTTTTGGGCATTCGCTAGGCGAATGAAAAGCTTCGCTGGGCGAATGGTGCTGTTTGGAAAAGTGTATAAATAGAATTGTTACTTTTTGGACCAGGGATCTTGCTCATTTTTACATTAGAATTAAGTGTTTACAGTATTTTGTTCAGAAAAGCTTGTATTTTCATTGGAGAAGCTGATTTTGCATCCATTCTCGATTATTCGTTGTGGATGCTCATTCATCTCCTCTCTTTACTTGTCATCCAAGCTACCATGAGAAGTGGTAGCTAATCACTCAATGTTGAGGTTAGAGGTAGTTGATTCTGTTTTTATGTATTGATATTGATCTCTTGTATATGAACAAAGTCTTTGATCAATATAGATGATGTTGTTTTCTCTTAATGATCCATTTGTGAATTGTTTTGCTCTAGACATAGACTTTACAACTCTTGACCTAACAATTTCATCTCTTAAAAACCAAACTCTAGACATAGATTTGGGATTTGCTATTCGCATTGTATTGATCTTAATGATCGTTGCTTAGATTGTTAGCGTGAGACATCATCTAACGGTCTAAACAACGGTACTCACGATTCCGCTTTAGACATAAACGTAGTCGGGAGGATACGCGGTTATATTGATTGGAAACCGAGTTCATATGCTTGATTATTTGTTTATACATGAATAGGATTGATGAAACCTAACCTTAACATGCTTTTATAAAAATCTTTGTGACCTAATTCATCTTTGCTACAAGTGAATGATAACAACAAGTGAAACTTTTGAAAACCTTAACTTAGAATATCACAACTATTGAACGGCTAGCATCAAATATCCGACAATCCCTGTGGAGACGATAACAAAAACCCTCACTGATACTATATTTCTAACAATTATACACATAAATGCCTCTAATACATAACACTAAAAGTCTAAGGCATTACATATACAAGATGTTCCAAAATGATAAAAACTAAGAACTAGATCATAACAATGATCTCAAAATAACAACATAGCGGAAGCTAGCCATCAACAAGTAAAGAAAAGATCAAACGACCTTGTCCTTACTCTTCTCGGAACCTGAAACACCTGAAATACATCAACAACGTGGGGTAAGATACATCAAATCTCAGTGAGTTCCCTATCTTATGGATTCTCTCGGATTATTCACGGTTCTAACAATCCTAACTCAAGTCCGGGGAAGGGAAGGACTCTTGAGTTCACACTTGATAATCTCACACTATATGGAAACATGACATGAGTTCATTAACTCACCACATCATTAATCGATAATCGGTACCAAGGTATCTCTTATTCCCATCCGCTTCTACGTCTAGAAGGTGACCCGAGTCATAGATCCTTGTAGTTACTTGGTATACAATTGGATTCGGGATCATCGGCCTGTTAACCGTGAACCGTCACTTCTCATGGCCTGTTAACCATCACAAGTCTCGTACCCATTGCATAGGCTTCCAATTGTACTACACATAGGGAATCAAACCTACCAAGTAATCCTGCCTGCACTTCAGAGGAGCTCGAGACTCATGAAGGCCTTTCAAGGGCAACTCAAAATAAAATGGTTACGATTACATGATCACACAACAAAATAATGTATTCGACAATGCCTAGGCCATAATGCCTCAAGGCCTTTCTTGTCCTTCAAACCACAAAGTTAACCTCATGTTCCATACTAGTGTTCCACTCTCGACTAGGCCAATACCGGCAAGGATGCACTTCCTTACAACACGTGCCCAAGTATTGCCATCTAGAGTTATCTACCATTCCTAGTTCTTCCTAGGTTTTCTTATTGTCAAGGTTGATGTTTTTCTCACGCTTCCTATTTCATTTTACATTAACATGCATATTCACTCACAACATGTTAAACAATAATAGGATAGGCAAAACACATCATAATGGCATAATAGAATAATATACCACAATTTAAAACATAATTATATCACTTTCGAACTTTCCCGATTATTTAATCGGTTGGTAATTTCGACATATATCAACTCCATTGCATAGAATATTTTCTTAGCTTCACATCGATATAAAGAACGCTTAAATCGGACACCCGAGTAAAAAGTTATGAATTTTAGAAAATATTTTTCCAAAAGTTACAGTGTTAATCGGTTAACGCATTTGGTTAACCGGTTAACCAGTTCAATTTTCACGTAAAACACCATTTTTCCATGGGTTAATCGGTTAACCCATACCGTTAACCGGTTAACCCTGTTGCAGAAGTCAAAAACTCTGTTTTTAATCACACAATTCCAACCCAAACTCATTCAATTCATGATCAAACTTCATAACAACTATAAACAGATGATTCCACACATATATTGAGCATGCTACACAATTTATAACACATTTCAACCGTTAGAACATCAATTCCAATAATTCTAACCTAACTCAAACATTTCCAAAAATTCTAAAACTAAAGTTCTAACTAGAACCCACCTTGAGATGAGCAAGATGAAGATGATTGAGAAGATTGGATGAAGATTGATGAATGGATGATGAAGATCTTGATGTTCTTGGGCTTTTTCTCCGCTTTCGTCTTTTCTCTCCTTTCCTTTCCTTTCTTTCTTCTTTCCTTCAATGTTTCTATCTTTTTCTTTTGTTTGCAAAGTGAGAGGAAAAGAATATAGTAACTTAGTATTAGAAATAATACTACTAAATGTCCAAAAAGTCTCTAAAGTCCAAATTAATAAAATACCTCAGAGTCAAATAGTATTAATTGGATTTATTCTAAGTTCCACAGTTACTCGAATTTATTTGTCAAATAATTTCTCAGAGTACACTGGGCTTAGTCGATCACAATATAATATTATCCTGAGCAATAAAATACGGGGTATTACAAAGTTTCTTTTGAATTGTTTTATTGTTAATGAACAAATTGTCCACATATATAAATAAGTTGATGTGGCACATTTTAGAGTTATAATTGATGATGTGTCGCTATAATATTTGATGCATTAGATTTAATATATATAAATAGATGTCATCGTTTTTAAATTATTTCAAAGTAAAGTATATTTCAGCATCAAGTAACAGTGAAGGGACTAAATTCCAATTATTCCAGCATCAGTGTTGGTAATCAACAGACATGCAAATGCCACAAAAGTATTCCAACTCCACCATAAGTAACTTCAGCCTGATTCCATCCGAAAACGTCTGCCAACTGGGTCGGCTCACATATACTTGACACTGTTCAACATCAAATACAAACACAGTTTTATTATTATGTCAAATAAAAAATTAAGAAAAAATGAACACATAGAGTTGTACTTGCCTGTGACAAACACCTCATTTCTACTGCTGCTCAATCTAATGTTACTCAATCATGTCAATCTTCACTCTAGGGATGTGACTAATTGTATGCCAACGCTCTTCTCCCTCCTTTTTGTACTTCTCCTTAACTAATGGACAGTTACTAAAAGGGTATTGGGTAGGCTCTCCTCTGGCAAACGCTCAAGACTAGGACAGTGCCTAATATATAAATGAGTGAGAGATTTGAGGTGGAGAAGACCCTTGTAATTTATTATTCTTAGCTTCGAGCAATATTTCAAAACAAGATACTTTAGAGAATTAAGTTGGAACAAACCCAACTCCTCTCTTGAAGCTATCAATTTAGGGCAATTCCATATTTCAAGGTGCCTCAAGTTGGACGATGACTCATTTATCAAAATTTGATCACATTTTTGTAGATCTAATTCTATCTTATTATCACCATTGGGAATTGATACATCCAACATTTCGCAATCCCGAATCTTTATCCTTTGTAAAGAAGGAAGCTGTAGAGATAGTGTCTTTTTCAATTTGGGACAATCATATATATGAAGCTCTTTAAGCCGAGGAAACCCTTCGATACATAACCATTCCTCCAAATTGTCCATGATCTTCAATTTCAAAACTTCAAGAGACTTAAAGTTATTGCTATAAGATTCTTTTCCAAAGATCTTTACTTCATGACAGTTTGTAATAGAAAGCTCTTTGAGAGAGGGCAGCTGCCCAAGTGGTGGCAAATGGGAACATAAACCACAATACTTCAGTTTAAGAGATACTAAGTTGGGTAAATGACGACCCCTTAGCCAATTTGGAAAGATATTACCTCTGTACTCTCTGATGATGAGCCTCTTCAAGTTTCTATTTGGTTGAAGAGCTTCCAAGATAGACACACTGCTTTCAACTATTGATCCATCCGCATATTCTCTTCTGCCATCAAATGACATATCTATATCTTCTAGATACTTCTTATCTTTCAAAATTCTTGTCGCAACATCTAGAGGATCAAGGACATTACCCAATCCTTTAATATGAATTCTTCCATGAAGATGGTTTAGCTTTTCCAACTCCATAAGATCAGTTATGTTCTGCTCTTTCACTATAAAAAAATTCAAGGTCTGGAGATTGCTTAGACTTCCTATATGCTTTGGCATCTTCTTTATAGAATATGGAAGTTCAAGATGACGTAAATTGATGAGTTTGGAAAAGTTTGAAGGTAGCTTAGTCAATTCATAACAGCCATCCAACAAGAGTGTTTGCAAATTACACAACATACAAACGGTGTCAGGTAAGCTTGTAATCTCAGTGTAAGAAAGATCTAGATAACGTAGAAGCTTTAAATTGCTTATCTCATCAACTACCTCTGAGAGATCACAACCCTTGAATGATAACATTCGCAAATATTTTAGTCTTGAAAACATATCACGCTGCACAGTGTTGCTTATCAACATAGAATAATAGTAGTCTTTTATTAACAGACTACGTAGTCCTTTAAGCTCACAAATTTGATCTGGTATTTTATCAACACGTGTACCATTTATTGAAAGAAACCACCTAATGTGACGTGTTCTTTCAGGGATACCTTCCGCATTAGATGCGTACATTTGCATACAAAATTCTCCTGACACTGATTTAGCTAAATCATTGACAAGGTCATGCATGCCAAAGTAATCAGCATCACCACCAGTTGATTGTTGGAAAAATGAAATTGACTTGAGATCACCAAAAATTTCATTACCCAACTCTTCTTCACTTTTTTCTGTTCTGCGACACTTAAGCAAACCTTCAGCCATCCAAAGCTTGATTAACTCACCTTTTTTAAACCCATATCCTTTAGGAAATATAGAACAATAAGCAAAACAACTTTTTTGATTGGAAGCGAGATTATGGTAACTCAATCTCAGCACTGGGTTGATGTTGTTGTCCCCATCTGATAAACGCCACATATCAGTCTCCAGTATCTTCATCCACTCATGTTGAGAGAATTTTTTTCGCAACAGTTGGCCCATTGTTTTTACCGCTAAAGGCAATCCTCCACACTTTTCCATTATTTTTTTTCCAATTGATTCTAGATTTGGATTTCCGCACACATTTTTGCCATGAAACACATGTGTCACAAATAAGCTCCAACAATCGTTTTTGTTCAATTTTTGTAAATCAAATAACTTGGTGGATTTCAAAACATTTGCTACCTCCTTGTCACGTGTTGTTACCATAATCTTACTTCCAGAAGATCCATGGTTAAAAGGAAGCAGTAACTGCTCCCAACAATCTGCATTCCCGTTCCAAATATCATCTAGTATGTGTTGTAGTCTCTGTTGAAGTAAATTGAGAATAGATTCTTCATCTGCTGGAGAATGAAATGACTTGAGAATTGCTTTGGTGAGTCCAACAACATCAAAAGATTCAGAAACATAAACCCATGCTTTAAGTTCAAAATGTTCCTCAATCCTACTGTCATTGTACATGAGCTTAGCAAAGGTGGTCTTACCCATCCCTCCCAGACCCACTATGCTACATACAGGTGTCGGTGTCTGGTTGCCACTGTCATTGTTTGACTGTAAAATATTTAGCATTTCATCTTTCTCATCATCTCTACCATATATTTGGGATGCGTCCACCAAATATGAAGTTTGCGGTCTTTCTAAAGGTTTCGAACTGATTCCATCTTCATTTCGAGCCAAAGATACATTTTTCAATTCCAGTACATCTTTTTGCTCAGCAAGATGTTTTAGATTCTTTGACAATTCTTTGACTCGAGATTCAAATGGATTAATAAAAGCTGAAACATAGCCAAAATAGTTGTTGCTACTAGTAGATGGTTGAGATTCAGCTCTCATCTTCTTCAACGGTGCATCAGTAGCAATCTCATCCAAGAGTTGGTCAGCCTCATACATATCATGTTTAACATCGCCAAGCCACTTCTTGACGTTTCGGATTTGGTATTGCTTTACCTCTGCATCATCCAACACTTGGTTGATAGAATCGAGCGTAGACTCAAGTTCCCCCACCAACTTGTCAAGTTTGCCTCTACGGAAATATTCTGTGAAATTTCTTGAAGCCAACCTATCAAAAATCCCTTGAAAGAAAGACGAAAGAAATGCTGTAGCAACAAGTTCTGCCATGATTTTTCTGTAACACAAAATAAAAGATTTGAGATGAGTGTGATGCACAGTGATGAAAGGCTTTCCGCAGCAAAAGTTATGTAGAATACAACAAAAACAATAGCATTTAGTGTTGGCAATATTATGTTATTATCTTTGTTCTAATATAAACATAGATGTTGTTACTGTTTTTCTTTTCACAAAAATAAACTATTGTAGCACTTTACTAATTTTCTCAAGTTTTAGCAAGTTCATACAATAATAATGGAAAAGCCATTACAAGTTATATTTCTATTTTTGTGTTATGAATTGAATTTAAAAATAGTACAAGTTATATGAGAAATTTATGAATAGAAACCAGTGTTTTAAAAACGGGACCGGTCATCAAACCGGTGAGGGTACTGGGTCACTGGTTTATCGGTCGAACCACTCAGTCATTGGTCGAACCGCATGACCAAACCGGATTAATCGGATTAAATCGGATAACTCGGTTGAATAAACCTGTCATTGTAATATGTATAAAACCGGTAAAACCGGTCGAACCGAATGATTCGGTCTCTAAAATATATAACTAGCACTTAAATTTTTTGAAAATATCATATCATAAATTCATAAATTCACATGTTCATAATTTAAATTCAAATTTTAAATAGAGTCTAATTGTAAATTTTAAACAGAGTCTAAATTAAACAGAATCTAATTTAAATTCATAGTTTTAATGTTAATAGAAAATCAATATATATATATATATATATATATATATATATATATATATATATATATATATATATATATATATATATATATATATAATGAAAATTAGTCAAGTCTAAAATTATATTATATTTAGTTTCTTAATATGTGTTCTTAAATTTCTATACATATATTTGTATGATGGTTTTTCAATCAATATAAATACAAAATAGTAAAAATAGTTTTGTGGATATTACGAAACTTAATATGTGTATCATTTGAATCAAATAAGTGATCACTATTATTCTTGGGGAAAAGTTCCTATGTATTTGAATAAAAAAATTAAAAAAAAAATTAAATTTTTTTTTTTAATAAAAATAAGCAATTGAACCACTGATTTGCGAAAACCGTCGGTTTTCCCGGTTCGCACCGGTTTCCTCCGGTTCAAAGACATGGGTAATCGAACAAGCGAACCCGGCCGATTACCTGGCCGGTTCCCGGTCCAACCGGTCCGACCGGCCGGTCCGGTGCGGTTTTTAAAACTGATAGAAACACATTTATATTCATATTCTTAAAAATAATTTAAAAATAACTAATAAGGTGATGTTATTTTAAATAAAAATTTTAAATTTATTTTAAATTTAATTTATTTTTTAATTGGAATTTTGGGATAGTGGTGATAATAAAGGAAAAAGAAAATTTTATTTTTATTATGATTAGTTTCTATCTAAGAATCTATCCAAATAATATATCCAAAATAATAGTAGTATAGATTAAAGATAATATTGTACGACGTTGACCATATATATTTACTTTTAATGCAACTTATTGCAAAATACTTAAAGTGGTATAGTGGTTAACGGAAGAAAGATATATGACGTGGTCTTGCGTTTTATTCTTACTTATGTTTATATATTTATTTAATTTTAAATAAATAAATCCTTAAGTCTCTTCTCAAACGGACTGAGAATTGTGTTTTTGCTGAAACCTCAATTTACTTTTTTCTTTATATGAGAGATCTTTCTAGTTAGTTGTCGCTTAGGTTATGTTTGGATATTTCAATACAAATAGAGTGGAGCGCAATCAAACGGAGTGGAACGGAATGGAACGGAGCAGAGCGGAATCAATATCTCATTCTATTGTTTGGATATTTTAAGATGGAATGTAATAAAAATTGTTATTCCGCCCAAATTGGATGGAACAAAAATGAGGCTAAGTAATGGAATTGGATGAAATGCATTCCATCATGTTCCGCTCCATTCCATTCTCTTTTTTCCAATCCAAACGATGGAATATAACACTATTCCATTTCATTCCGCTCCATTCCATCGCATTCCGTTAATTCTATGGAAATGATCCTTCTCCTAATTTGAAGTAGTTGGAACTTTTTAAAGTAGTTGATTTTCTTGACAATTTTTTCAAGATACGGTTCATACGTGAGAGAATCTGCATAAACAGAGGGTGTTAGTGGATCCAGAGGATATCTTGTGTCTACTGCGTAGAAGGCCTATTGAGTTGGTTTTTCATTTGTTTGTAGTGTGCATGCCGACTACGTCCGTTTAGTATAAAAAAATTAGGTGGTTGTGGTTGTAGTTAGCTCTTCCTAAGGAACTTCTGACTCTTTTAAGGTGTTTAGGTCGTTGGAAGGCCTGTCCAAGATAAAAGGTGGTATTTTTAGTATTTGAAATTCAATAGTGTGGTTGTTATGAAAATTCCATAATGATATCGGTTTTTGCAAATTCATCGACTAGTGTAAAGGATGTGGAAGTTAAGATCATTTTACCAACTTGGAAATGGGAGCTTCGTAGGTCCACAAGGAAACTCTTATTATTTGTCTGAGTCAATAGAAGATTGAAAGTCTTTGACCTTTTGATGATGATTTCTTGTTGTTTTTTCTAGAGGACTTTTTTATATTGATAGTGGTTCCTTTTGGCCTGAGTTATAGCCTCTTACCATTTGCTAAGGTGTTTGGGTTGTCATTGCGATGATCTTTATTGTTTTAGCTTTTTCTCTTTTCTGGAAAGTGGTTTTCTATTTGTCTATCTTGGGACTCTGTTTACCTTTTTGTTTGTTATGACTTTTTCGTTTTTATTTTGTTGTTCTTGTATCCTTGGTATGGTATATATTGTGCTTACTTTGGTTGGCTCTGTGTACTTGTGGGGCCTTTAGTTATCGAAAAAAAAATCAGATGAGAGTAGTTTTCACTAGTTATTTGATTTGAACGATGAACTGATGAATTAAACCTATTTTCATTAGTTTGTTTGCAAGTTCGTTTGTATTTTTAAACCAACAAACATATTTATCGTGATTCCCAATCAGACCGACCATTTTACTCCCAATTTTACCAATTATACTTGTTAAAAGCATAATATGTGACAATCCCTTGCTATGTAGGGTTGTCAAAGGTGTTTAGGATTGTTATGTGTTAAAGAAAGCGCTCACGCAGGGATAGTGAGAAGCTTTGGATGTAGTGCTTTGCGTAATGAATTGGATCCCCTTTCAACCTTATGATTGAGGTATTTATTTGAAATCTCTGGTTCTGGATCTCAAACTTTGAGAGCATAATAACTGCTCCTAAGAATGCGAGAAAGTGAACAATCAAATCTTTATTATTCAAGAGAACATGATATTTCCCTTTTTGACTCCCTCTTATAACCTTTGTGGAGTGAGACACATCACCCCCCATATTTTCATGAGTCGGGCGTGTCACCCAGGGAATGGGAGACCTAATCAAGAAATGGACATACAAACCAATAAATAGGTGGCCACCGGATCTCTCACGTGGGCAATGTTTCATCAGTGGGAGGACCTTTACACTTATACAAATACACAGTCCCTCAAGCATGAGATTTTTATAAAGAGTGATGTGATTTAGTTTATTTACTGGGAGTTGTTCTGACGAGGTTCTCAATTGAGTCCCTCAAGTGAGACTAGTAGTTAAGTCTCTTAGGCTAGAATTTAAGTTGAGTCCCTCAGGAAAGACTCTTTTTTGAGTCCCTAAAGCGAGACTTTAAATTAAGTCTCTGAGGCGAGACTCTAAGTTGAGTCCCTCATGCGAGAATTTGAGTTGAGCTCCTAAGGCGAGACTTTAAGTTGAGACCCTCGGGCGAGACTTTGACTTGAGTTCTTCAGGAAAGACCTTAAATTGAGTCCCTCGGGCGAGACTCTAAGTTGAGTCCCTCGGGAGAAACTTTATTTTGAGTCCCTCAGGAGAGAATTTGAGTTGTTGGTTTACGCTCTGTGGGGGATATTCCCATGGAAGTTTAAAATTTATATTACCCTTGGGGACGACAAGGATCTTTAAGTGAAATCAATGATTCCTGTTGTATTTTAAGGGAGGCAAGGATATTCTAGTGGAAGTGCATCATTTTGATTCCCTTTGAAGGCGGTAAGGATCTTCTTGTAGAAGTTCAATGTAATACCCCGTATTTTTATTTGCTCTGGATAATATTCAGTTGTGATCGACTGAGCTCCGGTGTACTCTGAGAAATTATCTGCAAAGATAATTAGAGTAACTGTTGAACTCAGAGTCATTCTAATTAATATTACCCGACTCTGAGGTTTTAATTATTTGGAGCAGTAGAGACTTTTTGGACATTTAGTAGAATTACTAAGTAATGATATTTTTCCTATATCATTTCTTTTCCTTCCTTGCCAAACATAGAAAGAAGTGGAAGAAGAGTAGAGAGAAGGAAGAGGAAAGGAAGGAAAAAGAGAAGAGAAAAACCTAGAAGAGAGAAAGATCAAGATCATCACCTCTTCTTCATAAAATTATCTCATCTTCTTCAAACTCCTGTTCAATGCTAAGGTGGGTTCTAGATAGATGCTTTAGTGATAGAGTTGTTGAGTTAGAGTTAGGTTTTTGGTTTTGTGAGAAAATGAACAATTTTGCAAATCAATGAAATCTAACGGATAAAATGAGGTATAAATGGTATAGAATTATTGTTATATAGGTATGATCATCTGTTTATACTTGGTGGTGTGTTTGATTTTGTTTTGGTTGGAATTGGTTTGGTTAGTATCCATGAAAAACCAGAAAATTCAGTTCTGCAGCTTGAGTAATCGATTACTCATTTGGAGTAACCGATTACTCTGTAGAAAAAAATGAGAATTTGCGTAAGTTTTGATGGAGTAATCGATTACCAGAATAGGGTAACCGATTACGGAATGTGCCGCTAACTCTCAATTTGATTTTGCATAAATAGTAAAGCTTGAGTAATCGATTACTCACTTTGAGTAACTGATTACCACTGTAAGTTGTTGAAAAATATTTATTTTAAAAATTCATAACTTTTTAACCGTAATTCCGATTTAGACGTTCTTTATATCGATGTGAAGCTATGAAAATACTCTATCTAATGGAAGTTAAAAATACTAGTTTTGCTGCCGATTAAATAAATTGGAGGAAATCCAAAGTTTGATAATTATGTTGAATTATATAATTAAACTTTTGAAATTAAAAGCTTTTAGAGGTGAATTAGTGAGGAACCCTTAGTACAATAGAATGACTTAGAGAATTGTGCGGCAATGCTTACATAGATACTGGAGGAGTATCTTTGTTAAGTAGTTGTTAGAGGGGGGGGGGGACAGTATTTTCCTCCGGGTTGTTTGTATCGCTCAATAAATATTAGTGACCCGTGTTTAATCCTCTTGTGTAGGATGGTCGGGGAAAGTATTTATTAAGTATGTGTTCCTTAATAAATATTAGGGACCCGTGTTTAATCTCTTTGAGAGGGATGGCCGGGGAAAGTATTTATTAGGTTTGTGTCACTTGATAAATACCGTGACCCGTGTTTAATTCTTTTGGTGTGGGATGGCTGAGGAGAAGTATATATCAAGTAGGTAACCGTGACCCGCGTTTAATCTCCTTGTGTGGGATGGTCGGGGAAAGTTACGTAGCGGTTGGTACCGTGACCCGTGTTTAATCCTTGTGTAGGATGGCTGGGGAGAAGTACCTATTATAAATAACCGTGACCCGTGTTTAATCCGTTGTGTCGGATGGCCGGGGGAGAAGTTATATACGTTAGGAATCCGTGACCCATGTTTAATCCCTTTGAGAGGGATGGTCGGGGAGAAGATTTCCTAACTGTTTTGTGGATAACCGTGACCCGTGTTTAATTCGTTGTGTGGGATGTCAGGGGAGAAGTTATCTACGTTAAGGATCCGTGACCCGTTTTTAATCTCCTTGTGCGGGATGGCCGGGGAGAAGATTCCTTAACTAGTGGTCATTGTGAATTGTGCGATGTGGTTCTCTAGTGTGAGATTTTGTGAACTCGGAGTCCTTCCCTTTCCCTTGGACTCGAGTTAGGATTTGGTTAGAACCTTGTAAAGCCGAGAGAATCCATAAGATAAAGAACTCACTGAGATTTGATGTATCTCACCCCACTATTGTTGAATATTTCAGGTACTTCAGGTTCCGCGAAGGGTAAGGATAAAATCGTTTGATTATCCTTACTTGGTTGATGGCTTAGCTTCCGTTGTGAAGTTCTTGAGATCGTTGTCGATCTAGTTCTTAGTATTTATCTTTGGAACATCTTGTATATATATTTATGCCATAGTTTTTTTGTATTAGGTACTTTGGGCATGTATATGTATAATGTGTTTACTAGGGACTTATTGGTATTTCAGTACCAAACGTGGAAATCATGTATAATATATGCTTTGATGTATGTAATATATATGGGCGTTACAGTTGGTATCAGAGCAGGTTGTATCCTCGACCTAGCCTTGAAACATCATAAGTAAATCTATTCCCGCCTCTTAAGTGTGTCTTGCCAGCATGAGTCTTAATATCATACTATGTAGTGTTGGGCCTGATCAACCTAATACTATGTCTGTGATAGGTAGAATCATGGTTGAGCGACCACGAGGACTCCGAAGTGTTGTCGGAACTTGTGCTATGAGGGTAGGCTCAAGCCAAGAGTTAGTAGTGAAGAGTTTTGGTTAGCTCAGTTGAGATTTTAGTAGAAGTCTTGCTTTGAGTGACATAGAATTAAAGATTAGTGTGTGGTTCAAGCGATCCTTTGGAATCGATGGAGTCTGTAAGTTAAGGATCTCTATCGGACGATTGGTCAAGGTATTGAGGAATATGTAAAATCGCTAGTAGAGCGGGATTGACCACTGGTATGAACGAGGATTTCAAGTAATCTCTTTCCGTTAAAAAGAAAAGTTATTTTGTGGAACGTGTGACGTAAGGTCCGGAAGTGAGATAGTTATTGGTGCTTCAGTTTCTAAGGTCGCTATAGTGTCTTGAATGGACGAGAGTACCTTAAGGTAAAAGTTAAGAGTTAAGGACGTTCGACTTTTATGGGAACCTAAGGTGGTAGAGAAGTGTGAGAAGGAACACAAAGATGTGTTTACATGCTTCAAGTGAAACAAGTATGTGTCGGACAAAAAGTATGAGATGAATTGCGTATATTCAGTTATGTAGAGAGATTAAGTTTGAGATATTACATCGGGATTTTCAGTATTCGGTGAGAGACCAATTTGGAAATTGGAATTTGTTAAATTACCCAAGAGACAGTATAATTTATTGTGTTGGAAAGAATGAACTTCATTTAGTAACGGAAAGTGTAGAAATACGGACCGCAAGAAGTTGTATTAAGAAACAGAGTAAATATCTTGGATTTGAGGGAATTTTAGTATGATGGATTTATATTTGGACCTAAAAGGATTACAATGGAGAGCGAAGTGAACGCAGTATGGAAAACGGTATTAACGGTACGTTATGAGGAAGTGACAACGGAATGTATTTTGGACGAGTGTGAAATGGAATTTTAAGGTGTTGATAAACCTATAGTTAAGGAAGTGTAATCAAGGATGGTTCGCCCATGAGGACCCTAGTAGTATGACATGGAATGGGAAAAGTTACACCCTGGTATTAAGAAACAAGTGTAGTGGTAGCATCGTGGTCACAAGTGTACGTGATGGATTCTTATTCTTGAGACAAGTGTGAAGGAACGTATTTTGTGGAACGGTGAGCATTGTGTTCTAAGGAGTAGGACTATGGTAAAACAACGAGAAGCAAATCGGGACTTATTACGGACTAAGTGTAAATCATGGAATGGTTGCTACTGAAAGGGTTTTGTAAGTAGTTGACAAGAATTGTCGGTTGTGAATCTTCCATTAAGTAATTTGGTGTAAGTGTGATGTGTAATGGATAGTGAAGGGTAGGAAATCTCGGTTAGTGTGTGCGAAATGATGGAAAGGTTCTTCAAGAGGGTGCATTACCCCGATCTATTTTTAAGTATAGAGAAACTTCCTTATTTGTGAATAATCGGAATATTTGGAATCTACCTTTTGTTGAACCAAGGACGTAGTTATTTTAGTTCTCGCCAATAATTCAAATGAGAGAACATGGTTGTGTGCTCGACATATTATGTCCGTCGTTTTGTGGTATCGTGTAATGGTTGTGTGTTGGGTTTTGCTTGTGGATGAATCAAGTATGAGTTGAGGTTGAAACTCTATAATGTTGTCATTATTGGCTTTCATCTAGTGTAGTTGTTTTAGAAGAAAATGAACTATCCCGCTGAAGTTTTGTAGTATGACCGCATCAGAATTTGGAATTTTGCCTTATAAATTGGTTGGAGTGTGTTGTCTGAATGTCTTGACCTTGTCGGTTTTACCTTGAATGGATCATGGTTAGTGAATGTAATATAAGTTAAAAAGCCACGAGTTGAGAATGATATTTCAAGTTAAAATAAGCCAGATTGAGTGTTTTGAGTAGGGGTGACTTTTGAATTATAAGAAGTTGGGTTTCAGTTTCTGCAGCAGTGTTAACCGATTAACACGTGCGAGGATGGTGCGTTGCACTTAATTTGAGGAGTTAACCGATTAGCTCAGAGGATTAATCAATTAACGGGTGTGTAAATTGTAAAATTCCTTAGGAACTATCATCTGCGTTTTGTTACCTTATGTTGCTCCGATTGGAGAATGTTATGTGAATGGAAAATAGGATTGCAAGTAAATGAAAGACGAAATTGTGTCTTGAAATCGGAACTTATGGAAAGGTGTTGCGTAGTTGCCCATTTGTTTAGACAACAAGAGAGTTGACTTTGGAGAATAATCTTGTGAACTGTGTTGAGTATGAGAAGGTCTTAGGTGTATTACTGTTGCGAGTCTTTAAGGACGAAGTATTGATCTTGCAAGGAATATTTCGGTGTGTAATAATGGTGTTAGTAAGGTAAGAATGGTTGGTCCGAGTTAGAAATTGCTATCTCCTGTGAGTTCATGGTATCAGATTTAGACTGTGAGAGTAGTACCAGATGTGTGCAGTTGTACTTCATCCAAAGAGGAAGTTGAAGGTTATCCTTCCAAGTAAGAGTGAAAATTGGATGTTCCGAAGTTAAGCATGTAACTTGGGAAGCGTGATATGAACTTCGACGGTGTATATGCGTGCGGAGTGTAGTAGGCGACTTGGTGAGTAGTATGGAAACTCACAATAGTTCTTTGGATGGTTTAAGTTTTGATAAGTGGTGACTCGCATAGGATTGAAGTTCCGTGATGGTGTTACCTGTGATTGATTGAGATCTAGAATCAACAAGGAATCTTAAGTAAGTCGGAAAACCCGTAAGAAGAATTGATATGGAATGTGGTAACTAGAAACGAAAGTTGTTAAGCTATTTTGGATGTGTTATTTCGAGCTAAAGCGGATTTCGGGTGGTATATGTATGGTAGTAGCAGTGTAACTCCTGTGCCTCTATTGTCTGGAGAGTGTTGGACAGATGTTAAGATACTGTGTGTTGGCGAGGAGATTGTCCTTCCAAAGGACGTCAGTAAGTTTCCTATACCATTGGTTAGTAAGGATACCAATGGATAAGTGTGTTTCTCCGTGGATGGTTAGCTAAGTGTTAATGCTTGAGAATCTGTGGTGTTCCACTGTTAAAAACTTGGGTTAGCCAGTAAGTATGGAAATAAGGAGATTTTGTTTTAAGTGTGTTACCTTTTGGTGTGACACGAAAGAAAGGAAATATCAGATTTAATGGTTACAATGTTCAGCATCAGACTAAATGGAATTGGTAAGAAGTCGTCTGATTGATTTTGAAGGGGTTTTGAATGTTAAAGGATTGGTTGAGTGCCTGTTATCCTAAACCAAGATAAGATGTTACCGTTTTGGTTGTGACTCAATAGAGGAATAAGGAATGTTAAATTCTGGCCGAAGGTAGGATGTGACCAAGCCCCTTTGTATGAAACAACAGAGGAATTTTAGGAAAAGCAAAGTTTGAAGCTAAACCAATATTGAAACAAGAGTATAACTAAGGACACGAAGTTTGATAAATTGTGAAAATACAGACTTTGGTCGGTGAAGGGAAGTTGGATTTGTGTATTATGTTAGAAACTTTAACGGAAGTAAAGTCAATTGTGGAACTAAGACAATGATACAAGTTGTGGTTAGTGCCGAATAGAGGAAATCCGCGGGCGAATTTCAATTTAAGGGGGGGGGGGGGGGGGGGAGAGTGTAATACCCCGTATTTTTATTTGCTCTGGATAATATTTAGTTGTGATCGACTGAGCTTCGGTGTACTCTGAGAAATTATCTGCAAAGATAATTAGAGTAACTGTTGAACTCAGAGCCGTTCTAATTAATGTTACCCGACTCTGAGGTTTTAATTATTTGGAGCAGTAGAGACTTTTTGGACATTTAGTAGTATTACTAACTAATGATATTTTTCCTATATCATTTATTTTCCTTCCTTGCCAAACATAGAAAGAAGTGGAAGAAGAGTAGAGAGAAGGAAGATGAAAGGAAGGAAAAAGAGAAGAAAAAACCTAGAAGAGAGAAAGATCAAGATCATCACCTCTTCTTCACCAAATCATCTCATCTTCTTCAAACTCCTATTCAATGCTAAGGTGGATTCTAGATAGATGCTTTAGTGGTAGAGTTGTTGAGTTAGAGTTAGGTTTTTGGTTTTGTGAGAAAATGAACAATTTTGTAAATCAATGAAATCTAACGGATAAAATGAGGTATAAATGGTATAGAATGATTTTTATATAGGTATAATCATTTGTTTATACTTAGTGGTGTGTTTGATTTTGTTTTGGTTGGAATTGGTTTGGTTGGTATCCATGAAAAACCAGAAAATTCAGTTCTGCAGCTTGAGTAATCGATTACTCATTTGGAGTAACCGATTACTCTGTAGAAAAAATGAGAATTTGCGTAAGTTTTGATGGAGTAATCGATTACCAGAATAGGGTAACCGATTACGGAATGTGCCTCTAATTCTCAATTTGATTCTGCATGATTAGTAAAGCTTGAGTAATCGATTACTCACTTTGAGTAACTGATTACCACTGTAAGTTGTTGAAAATATTTATTTTAAAAATTCATAACTTTTTAACCGTAATTCCGATTTAGACGTTCTTTATATCGATGTGAAGCTATAAAAATACTCTATCTAATGTAAGTGAAAAATACTAATTTTGCTACCGATTAAATAAATCGGAGGAAATCCAAAGTGGGATAATTATGTTGAATTATATAATTGAACTTTTGAAATTAAAAGCTTCAAGAGGTGAGTTAGTGAGGAACCCTTAAGACAATAAAATGACTTAGAGACCCGTGTTTAATCTCTTTGAGAGGGATGGTCGAGGAAAGTATTAATTAGGTTTGTGTCACTTGATAAATACCGTGACGCGTGTTTAATCCTTTTGGTGTGGGATGGCCGGGGAGAAGTATTTATCAAGTAGGTAACTGTGACCCGCGTTTAATCTCCTTGTGTGGGATGGACGGGGAAAGTTACGTAGCGGTTGGTACCATGAACCGTGTTTAATCCTTGTGTAGGATGGCCAGGGAGAAGTACCAATTGTAGATAACCGTGACCCGTGTTTGATCCTTTGTGTCGGATGGCCGGAGGAGAAGTTATCTACTTTAGGAATCCGTTACCCGTGTTTAATCCCTTTGAGAGGGATGGTCGGGGAGAAGATTTCCTAACTGTTTTGTGGATAACCGTGACCCGTGTTTAATCCGTTGTGTGGGATGGCCGGGGAGAAGTTATCTACGTTAAGGATCCGTGACCCGTTTTTAATCTCCTTGTGCGGGATGGCGGGGGAGAAGATTCCTTAACTAGTGGTCGTTGTGAATTGTGCGATGTGGTTCTCTAGTGTGAGATTTTGTGAACTCGGAGTCCTTCCCTTTCCCTTGGACTCGAGTTAGGATTTGGTTAGAACCTTGTAAAGCCGAGAGAATCCATAAGATAGAGAACTCACTGAGATTTGATGTATCTCACCCCACTATTGTTGAATATTTCAGGTACTTCAGGTTCCGCGAAGGGTAAGGATAAAGCCGTGTGATTATCCTTACTTGGTTTATGGCTTAGCTTCCGTTGTGGAGTTTTTGAGATCGTTGTCGATCTAGTTCTTAGTATTTATCTTTGGAACATCTTGTATATATATTTATGCCATAGTTTTTTTGTATTAGGTACTTTGGGCATGTATATGTATAATGTGTTTATTAGGGACTTATTGGTATTTCTGTACCAAACATGGAATTCATGTATAATATATGCTTTGATGTATGTAATATATATGGGCGTTACATCCAACATTAAGATTTCCTTTTTTAGGGCTGCAAGGATGTTGTTGTGGAAGTCTAAAATTTATGTTCACTGAGGAAAAAAATAAATTATTGTAAATAACAGTAATGTTTAAAAAGAGATTCATATATTGGCAAGCTAACCGTCTTTCGTCTTTAAACACATAACCAAAAAACAATTAATTATAGTAATATATCACGTTAACTGAGTTCCATATTCTTGGGATGAGCTTTCCATCCATCACTTCGAGCTTGTAGGCTTCGTGAGGTAGTTTATAAAATATTTGGTATAGTTCCTCCTAATTGGGTTATAGTTTCCCTGCTGGGCAGGCACGACAACATGTCTAAGTACTAGGTCGCCTTCATGCATTTTCCTTGGAACCACCTTCTAGTTGTACATTATGGTTGCACTTTGCTTGGGGGAAAATTCCATAATGTGAGTAATATCCATTGTCTCGTTAATTAGTTCGGTTGTGCATCTTAGCCTTGCCTTATTTTCTTCCTCATTAAACTGATAACACATCCTAGTAGGTGTCTCGATTTTAGCAGATTGCATGATGTTCGCTCTGTATACCATTGTGAATGGAATCTATTTGGTGGTTGAATGAGGGATGGTATGGTATGACCACAAATATTCGTAAAGGTGTTCAGCCTAAAGTCCTTTGGCGTCATCTAACTTTTTTTATCCCCTTCAATATCACCTTGTTTGCTGATTCAACCAACTTGTGTTCCTGTGGATGAACTACATGAATAAACTTCGTTTGCACTCCTAGGTCGTGATAAAAATCGACCATGGTAGAGCTGGAGAACTGAATACCATTGTCTGAAATGATAATGCCTAGAAAATCGAACCTGCAAATGAGTCGCTTCCAAAAAATAACATACTCTTCCTATTGTGATCTTGGAGACCGCTCATGTTTCTATCCATTTTGAAAATAATCTACTTCAAAGATAAAAAACTTTAGCAAACCAAGTTATAGTTGGAAAGGGCCCAAAGTGTTCATGTTCTAATGGTATAATGACCAAGACGTCATGATAGAATGAAGGAGTTCAGCTGGCATATGATGCAGATTGGCATGCTTATGGCCTTTGTCACATTTCCCGATGAATGATGCATTGTCCTTCATTAGGGTGGTCCATTAATAGCTCCCGTTAGTAGTTTATGGAACAAGACTCGTCAACCGATGTGACTGGTTCAAGATCCCTTGTGTACCTCTACAAGGACTAAGGATACTTCATGTTTCCTTAGGCATCTTAGCATGTGGGAAGCCCTTCTCATTTTGTAGAGCTTCCCTAACATCATGGTGTACTGTGACGTGCACTACAGAGTTCGTCTGATGATAGATATTAGATTATAGGTGTCTTCTAACTGGTAGTATGAAAATCTTCAAGAGTAATGGTTTCATACACCTAGATACCGGGGATAGAAGTTTATTGAATCATAGTGTGTTTATGTTCTATTCTTTTTATGCTGGCGAGTTTGAAAAGAAGGTTCGCCTTAAATTCTGCTTCTCAAGCACATACATTATCTCAAAAGCTTGGTAACATTCTGATAAGTCACAAACCTTTTTTCAAATATTTGATGAGTTAGGGCTCCATTGCCCGGTATTCCACATCGACTTGATTTTATACTAACTAGGAGTCAATTTTTTTCTTTTATATTTAAATTTCCCATCTCAAGGACGACGGCCATGCCAACAATGAGGGCTTTATATTTGTCTTGATTGTTGATAGCCTTGAACTCAAACTTCAATGACTCATTAATTAACATGCTTTTAGGTCCTTCTAATACAATTTCGGTGCCACTTCACTTTATTTTAGAGGCTCCATCTACTGATAGTGTCCACAAGGGGGAGCGTCCACGCCTTTTAAAAAGTTGGATTATTCCAAAAAATCAGCAAGTACTTGTGATTTGATTCTTCCTCTGGGTATATACTGGATATAATACTCTAATAGTTCATCCGCCCGAGATACCATTCTTCCTACTTGATCTAGCTTCTTCAAGACTTGTCGAATGGGGTAGTTGGTTTTTCATCAACACATGATGCCCCTAAAACTAGGTTATGAATTTTATTGCAGTTATCACGACCACCAGAACAAGTCTTTCAATTTTCCAATATAGAGAATTAGGGCCCTTAAACACTTTTCTCACAAAATAGCCAGGTCACTCAACTTTATCTCTCTTAGACGGGCACCAAACTCATCACCTGGTCAGTAACGGACATATAGAGGTATGGGACCCTCTATTAGGTATTGCTTATCTATTCAAACTTCTCCTTTTTCTTCAAAGTGGAAAAGAAATAAAAAGCCTTGTCACCTACACATGAAAGGAAACGAGATATGTCATCTAAACACCTCGTTAGTTATTGAACCTCTATAACATTGGTGAGTTCCTCGCGTCAATGATAACCTAGAACTTATATGGGTTTCCTTATACCTTTCTTGGTTAACATAAAACCTAGAAACTTGACCGCTTATACGTTAAAGGAATACTTAATGAAATTTAGGCGCATGTTATAGTTTTTGTCTGACTCCAACATATCTTCCAGGTCTGTTGTATGGTTCTTTCCTTTCGAAGTCTTTACTATCATGTTATCAATGTAGACCTCCATGTTGAGCCTTATCTATTTTGAGATATCGTATTCATGAGTATTTGATAAGCGGCGTTTGTGTTCTTTAGCCCAGAGGGGTTGAACATGAATGTTGTATTGGGTGCATCCACAAGGTTCTTCTTGATCTAATTATAGCCAGAATAGGCGTCCATGAAACTTAACATTTTGTAGCATGAGGATATGTCGATCAGACGATCTATGTTGAGTAAGGGATATGGATCTTTGGGGCACGCGGCGTTTATGTCGATGAAGCCAACGCACATGTACCATTTGCTTGATGACTTCCTCACCAACATTGTTAACCATACAAGATGGGTATTTTACCTCATTTATAAAGTTGTTGCTTTTCAAATTTAGAAATTATTCATCAATGGTGGGTGTCTTCTCCCCGTTCACCTTGTGTTTCCTCGGAGACACTAGGTTTATTGCAATGTCAATGGTGAGGGGGTGTCAGACCTCTTTTATATCTATTCCTTGCATATTACAAGGCACCCAAACAAACAAATATATGTTCCTTCTTAGTAGGCAACCAACCATTTCTCCTTAGAATTAGATAAGGAGGTGCCTAGCTTGGTGAATTGATTGTCCAAGGGCTCAATCTAATCTTTTTTCAAGTTCTCTATGGGAGTGGGTCTTTGATTTTCGGTCCCCAATCTAGGGTCCTATTTTGTGAAATCAACCTCTTGTGATTTTGGCTGAGGTGTAAAGTCTATGGTGAGTTGCTCCCTTCTCATTTCTAAACTATTCTGAGCGACCTCTTAATCCCCCCGAATTAATCCAACTTGCCTATCAGATAACAAATATTTTTGGCTAAAATAAAGGATAGACAATACCACTCCTAGTAAGTTAAGGGTGGACCTCCCAAGGGTAACGCTATATGGAGACAAGGAGTCTACCACGAGAAACTTTACTTTGATTGTTTTTGTGCTTGCTTGTGAGGGAGACAACCAAACCAGAGAATCTCGAAATGCTCTGATGTTGGTTTAATCAAATGGGAGCCCTGAAAGGTGCTTCAGCATAAGACATTTGTCGAGCTTCCAGGGCCGATGAATACTCTCTTTATATTTAAATCATCATATTGCACCATGATGACCATGTGATCATTATTGTGAGGGAGATGTCAAGGTCGTCTTTATTGGAGAAGGTGATTTGAACTCTAGCACTCTCCACTAGATTTCAATAATGCGAACGGGTATGATGTTGGCCGCTAAAATCTGCCAAGCATACTTCCTCCGGGAGGAACTAGAGACAATGATATCTTCCTTTAAATTTCGTGGATGAGGATTGAGTTAGGGATGACAATAGGTAGGGTTTAGATAGGATATTATAGTACCCGTCTTAATACTCATAGTTTGAAAAAATCTCCATACCCAAGCTTATACCTGCAAGGATATCAACCTTTATATCCTTACAAGTATCTTATGAGTACCTAAGTACCCCTACCCTACCATTATCCATAGTTTTAGTATAAAATAAATCTATCAATAGAAAAATATCGTATCACTCTAAATTTTTAATAAAATTAACTAGAAATTCAAAGATATTATTGTTGAATTATAAAATAATAGAACATTTATATTAAAATGTGTAATAGTTTCATTGTGATGTATTTTTTTAAAGATATAGACACACATTTTTTATATGATAGTATAAATTAAAATATATAAATAAACATTGTGCGAATATAGGGCGGGATGGATTCTAAGATACCATTAGTTGCATCCATACTCTCTTATTTTAATGGCTAATTATCTGTGTCCATGTCTGTACTCATTTTTCTGATTTTACCCTACCCGTTGTTGCGGGTGCCCATTGAGTATGGATACAATTGTCATCCCTAAATTAAGTTAAAATTAGAATTAAATTTTTTCCAAATCAAAATTTTTAATATTTTTTAAGGAAAAAAATATAGATCAAAAGTGGTATTCAAATTAAAAATAATGAAATGTTGTTTTTGATATAAAATGAAATTTTTTGAAATGCAAACATTACAAAAAAAATACCATTAATAATTAGTTAAGAAAGAAATTATATTAAAAAATTTTAATTTTCCAACAAAATATAGAAGTATGTTTTCTCTATTTTTATAATTTGTCTTTCTCATATTAATGACAGTGACAATATACACTATGTTTTTAAATTTAGTCACAATTATCTTACATAATTGATTATATATTTTAGTTATTTAAATATTCTAGATTAATATTAATTTTTCAAAAGAAGAAAGTAATATGATGGGTGGATTTGGAGTTTGTATCTCCTTATATAATTTATTGAGAGTATAATACGGAGATATTTCTACGAAAGTTCTTTGTGGTGAGAAAGCTAAAATAGTTTCACCGTCTCATTTTACATGGTGGAAGGACATTATATTGATTGGTAAAAATTCCTACAAAGATCCTATTATTTCAAATAGTAGGTTCAAAGTAGGAAATGGTTACACCATTCCTTTTTGGGAAGCTAAGTGGTTGGAAGACAAGTGATTGAAGGAGGAATATCCATACATTTTTATGGCATTGTGTTTGCAGAGAGTTTCTATTGGGGCAATGGGAGGATGGCGCGATGGTTGTTGGTGTTGGACCAATTTTGGCCTAGCCGGGACAGTGGAGCGTGATGCGGAGTTGTTAGTCGGGGTGAATTCTATGAAGGCGTGTCTTAGTGATCATGGTATTATGGAAGATATGAATGATTGTATTTCTTGGATGCTTGAACCCGACGGAGGATATTCGGTGGCTTCTTGTTATGCTTTTTATGCATCTTTTCATATTCCTTATGGTCCTTTCAATAGGTATGATGTGGCTTTGAGTTTAATTTGGAAGATGGAAGTGCCTTTCAAGATAAAGGCGTTCGGATGGAGACTTGTGTGAATAGACTACCAACTAAGGATCTTTTGGCTTGTAGGGGTATTACTTTTAATATAGATGCAATGAAATGTGTTTTTTGTGGGATAGATTCAGAAACGTTGAATCATTCTCTCTTCACTTGTCATGTGAATGAATTTGGAGAGAAATAGCCATTTGGGTAGGTAAATTGGAAGATATGGAGGAAGAGTGTTTATCGAGTTTTTTGGATTGGTACTCGTTTTGTCGTGTAAAAAAAGTTAAAGAGGCCAAAATAGGGATTGTTTGGCTAGCCACTACATGGAGCTTATGGATATTGAGGAATAGTATTTGTTTTCGATTAGAGGAGTGGAACATTAACAATACGGTTTGGGGGATAAAATCATTGGTTTGGAAATGGTATTTTTGCGGAGATATTACTCATTCCAATTGTAGTTTCTATGAATTTAGTAAAGAACCTTTACTTTTTATTTCGTAGTACTAATTGGTTTGTAATCTCTCTCTTTTTTCGGGGTAATCCCGTTGTCAGTGTAAATAGGTTGGAGAACCCTTAGTTCTCTCAATTAATATATCTTGCTTACGCAAAAAAAAACTTTTACTTAAACATATTAAAATTCTATGTTTCCTTATAATAATTGAATCGAAAAATATATCTTAATAAAAAAATCAATTAGTTAGAAATTGAATTTAATTGTAGATTCAAAGTAGATAATTAATAATCACTAAAAAAATGAAAAGAAACATATATTATCTGAAAATGTGTGTGGAGACTATAATGAAATTTGAGAATCTCTAAAAATCTGAGGAGACTATAATCTCTCAAAGAATCTGAGAATGAGTACAAAACATAGAATATGAGGTAAATTATTAGTCACTAAAAGAAATAATAATATAAAAACCATTTAGAAAAAGTAAAAGAAATTATTTATAAGTTTACGTGTAAGTAAACAAATGAAGATTATATCTTCGGAAAAAGAGAACTTGATAATAATATTTAGGAAATTAGAGACAACAAAAAAATTACAAAATTATGTAAGTTATGATATCTGAAAAATTGAAGTAATAAGTAAAGATGAAGTTTAAAATGGAAGAAGATGAGAAACAACAACAACTAAGTCTTATCTTATTATATGGATATGGAAGAGAATGAGAAAGAAAAAAATGAATGAGCTACTTTTATTATGTATCAACGAGTTTACTCGTACAGTTATCATGACCGCCTGAACAAGTCTTTCAATATTCTAATATTGAGTATTAGCGCCTTTAAACACTTTGCTCACAAAATAGACGGTTCACTCAGCTTTATCTGTTTCTTGGATGAGCACCGAACTCGTCGCCTAGTTAGTAACGAACAAATTTAGGTAGAGGGGGTGAACATGATATTGGGCAATGCCAAGATGGGCGGCGAAGCCAAAAAAGTCTAAGTTTGAGAACGTTGCGTAAGGCTCCTCCTGTCAATGATCACCTGACACTTATATTGGTTCTCCTTTATACCTTTATTGGTTAACATAAAACCTAGAAACTTGCAAGCTTGTACGCTAAAAGAGCATTTATTGAGATTTAAGTGTAGTTTCTGACCGACTCCAAGATATCTTCCAGGTATGTTGTGTGGTTCTTTTCTTTTGAGGTCTTTACTATCATGTTATCATTATAAACCTTCAAGTTAAACACTATCTATTTTGAGAATACCATATTCATGAGTCTTTGATAAGTGGTGTCTGCGTTCTTTAGCCTTAAAGGTTTGGACATGAATCATGTTTTGGGCGCATCCACATGATTCATCTTAATCTAATTGTAGCCATAATAGACGTCCATGAAACTCAACGTTTTGTGGCCCGGGGATCTGTCAACCAAATGATCTACGTTGGGTAAGGGATATAATTTTTTTGGGCACGCTACTTAAAGGTCAGTGAAGTTGACACACATGTGCCATTTGTTTGTTGACTTCCTCACCAACATTATTAGTTAGCCAAGATAGATATTTTTCCACATTTATAAAGTCGCAAATTTTTCAGATTCAAAACTTCTTTATCAATAGTCGTTGTCTTCTCATCTCCCACCTTGTGTTTCCTCTAAGACACTAGCTTTAGTGTGGGATCAATGGCAAGGCAGTGGCATACCACTTTTGTATCTATTCATAGCATATCAGAGGGCGCCCAGAAGAACAAATATATGTTCCTCCTTAGTAGGGAGACCAACCTTCTTCCTCAGATTCAGATAAGGAGGTGCCAAGCTTAGTGAATTGATGGTCAAAAAACCCAAACCAGACTTCTTTCAGGTTCTCGGTGGGAGTGAGCCTTTCATTTTCTGTCCTCAATCTAGGGTCTTTGCTTGTGATATCTACCTCTTGTGCGTCTGGATGAGGGGTAGAGTTTGTGGCAATGTGCTCCCTTCTCATTTCCAAGGTGTGCCGACAGCATTCATGAGCGAACTCATGCCCCCCCGAACTAATCCAACTATCCCATCAGTAAACGCATATGGCTCAAATAAAGGATATACAATAGCGCTCATAACAAGTTAAGGGAGGGCCTCACTGGGATGGCATTGTATGGAGATAAGGCGTCTATTACAAGATACTTTATTTTGATTGTTTTTTTCGCTTACTTTTGAGTATAATGTTGTTTCTAGTGTTATGTGACCATTTACTTATACTTGTTCGCCTGACAGCCATACTAGAAAACCTTGAAATACTTTAATGTTGTCTAGGTCAAACTAGAGCCTTTGGAAGGTGATTCAGAATAAGACATATGTCGAGCTTCCAAGGTCAATTAATACTCTCTTTATATCTAAACCATCATATTCCACAGTGATGTGATCGTTGTTGTGAGGGAGATGTCAATGTCGTCTTTATTGGAGTAGGTGATTTTGGATTTCGGCTCTCTCTCCAGGATTTTGATGATGTTAACAAGTATGATTTGTTGTTAAAACATGCCAAACATACTTCCTCCGAGAGGAACTAGACTATGCTTCGCTGATAAATCTTTCCGCAATGGTGTTGACAACGATCTTGGAACTTTGTTTAAGTATCCTCTGAGGAAAGGTGGTAAAAACGAACTGTGAGTAATGATTTTTGTGCCGAAGGTCAATTTTATCAGGAATTTTTTTATAAGCATTGGGCACCAATAATACTTGCTAAAAGTACAGTACGTGACAATCTCTTACAGTGTAGGATTGTCAAAGGTATTTGGGGTTGTTTTTGTTTAAGCAATCTCACACATGGATGATGAGAAACTATGTAACGCCTCAACTTATAATTAGAGCATTTTATTTATTTTATTCATGTGATTACGAATTAAATTGAACTTGGTTATTTTCGAAGCGTAGGGGTACTTTTGTAATTTTTTGATTACCGGGGAACTGAGATTTGAGAGCAGATGAAATAATTATTATTTAGATTATTACAGATAATTAGGCAGATTAATTATTTTGTATTAAGATAAAATAATAGAAAATAAATAATATTGGTTAAATAATTATTTAAGTTGAATATTTATTTAATTTAAATATTTATTTGATTTAAATAATTATTTAATTGAATAACTAGGAAAATGAGTCATTTTTGTGATTAGTGGAGAGTAAGAAGTGAAAGGAGAGAGATTTAGTTTTAATTGGGCAAAAATTGTGAATTTGAGAAGTTTGCCCATATAAATACTAAAAGGTAGTGGGAAACTAGGTTCTTGGAATTTTTTAGGATACGTGAAAAGTGGCAGAAGAATCTGGGAGAATTTTGGGAAGAGGAGCTGAGTTTGAGAGGAGGAAACCAAGAAGTTGTTGGAATCACCAACTTTACTGCAAATCTAAGGTAAGAGTGGAATTGTCTACTCTTGGGAGAATTTCGGCTTCCAACATAGTGAGGGTTCCTTACCCTCCTATCAACGCTTTAGGGGTTAATATGAGTGTTCCCTTATTGTTTTTTCTTTTTGTAATGATTTGTTTGTGAATTGTAATGTGTGTTCTGAGACCCTAATTGGGGGATTTGGGATAAAACCTCCAAGGTTTCTCTACTTGTGATGAATATTACGTGTTTTCTTGTCTACTTTGATTTCTGTTGAATTGAAATGTTGATACGTGTTGTTGTGAGACCCTAATTGGGGGGGGGGGGGAGGGGTTGGGATAAAATCCCCAAGGTCTCTATCTGTGTTGAATATCTTGTGAGTTATGTGTTTTTCCTTGGTTTCTTTATTTCTGTTGTGTTGAAATGTTGCCCTGGAGATTTGAACGACTCTGTTAGGGTCGTTCGAGTTCCCATTTGAGTATATTAAGACCTCTGTTATTTTTTCCTAAACCTTTTATGGATCGATCGATTTGACATTTTTCTCAAATACGTGATTTTAAAACCTTGTGTTGTTTTTAGTAAAACTTTTTCTGAATCGATTGATCTTGAAATTTTTCCCTGGTTACAGAAAACCTTAAATATAAGTTATTTTACGGAAAATCACTTTTTGGCAGAAACTTCAAAATTGGAAAAAAAAATTTAAAAATTGTATTTTTGTGAAATAGTAAAAAAATCATAACTTTTTAAAAGATAAAAAATTTGTTCAATATGGAGAAAAAACACAGAAAAATCGCATGTAGGCTTAGAGAGGGATTGACCGCCTTATTTCAGGTATATCTTGAGTTTCGGGACTCGGATTGAGGCGCGGTTTGAATCGTTGGAAACCTAACGCGATAATATTTCTTTTGAAGTGGATAAATTGGGTCTAGAGGCACTATAAGAGTAGCAGTTTACTAGTTTTTATACCAGAGGTGTAGTCAATGTCAGTCATGTGTTGGTCATCGTGGTTCATGCATAACTAGAGTTTCGTAGGTCCTTTTGGGATGTCGTTAGTTATGTTAGAAAGAGAGTTTAATGATACTTTCAACTAAAAATTTTCATAATATTCTCATTAGTATATAATTTTTGGCGCCATTTTGAAGTAAGGTGAAACATTTTGATCAGTGCGAGTACACGTCTGAGTTGTTTGATTAAACAGAACCAATTGGTGTATTAAGTCCTGAAATAAAAATCATATTCTTAAAATAGACTCTCTAAGCATTTCGTAACATATTCATTTGCTTGATTACCACTCCGTTTGATATTTAAATAATTATCCGAATATGATGTGTGACTAGTAGGAAGCATGATTTTGGGGCTGTTTGATGAGCTTGTGAGAATTTTGAGAATTATAAAATTTTGAGACATTTTGAGCTCCATGAGTAATTTTAGAAATTGAGGAAATTGATTTGGTAGAGTTATCACTTTTTAACTTTTAATCCTTTTTAAAGTTTTGAGAATTTTAAGAAATACAAGATTTTGAGAGTTTTTGAGAAAATATGAGTTTTTTAGACTTTTTGAGTTCTTTGAGCATTTTGATGAGTTGAGAATTTTTGGTAATAACATAACTTTACCTTTTAAGAAGAAATAATTAAAAAAATTTGTAATAACATAACTGTATTGCTGAATTTTTCTGTTAACATTTGTTAGATGTATTCTCACCTCCTGTTTGTTGTGTGGCGTCTGTGTTCCTCGAAAGTACAGATGACACCTTTAACTTTTATCATGTACATGAGTATCTACTGAGTTAGAGGATGACATTGATGCCCCCTTTAACTTTTATCGTTGGGTCTTAGAGGAGTCTCATTGATATGTTGACTAAGGATGATATGTCTTCTGTTATTTGCGTTATGTCTTTTTATGTTGGAGTTTGTTGTTGAGACTTTATGTCGGACTCTTTTATTTTCCGCTGCTTACTTTTACATGACTATTTGGTATTTGAGGTTTTTATGCTATGGTGAAGCATGCGTGACACTCTAATATGTGAATTTTATTTGAACTATTTTATTAAATGTCGAGTCGGAGATTAGGTGTTACAAACTCCATTTATGGTGTTTTTGGATCCCATTTCGAATTCAGTGTTGAAGTATTTATAAGAAATCACTAGGTTTAGACCTCAAACTCTGATAGAATAATAATCCCTCTCAAGAATGTGGGAAGTGAACAGTCAATTCACTATTATTCAGGAGATCATCTTTCCTTTTTCTTGAGTCCCTCTTCTAACCCTTATGGACTAGAAAATGGGTGACCTAATCAAGAAATTGGCACACATCTCGATAAATTGGTGGCCAGAGAGTCTCTCGCGTGGACGACATTCCACCTCACATGTCTTGAGGGTTTCGATGCCCCTTATGGGGTGCCTTTACACCTATACCAATACATCATAGTTTTTGAAAAATTTGGCAGTTTATTTTAAAAATTCAGGTAAAAACTCATAGTTTTTTTTTTTAATTTTAGTAAAATCTCATAGACTTTTTGAAAAATCCAGTAAAAACTCGTTGCTTTTTTGAAAAATCAGATAATAACTTAAAATGTTTTTTGAAAAATACAATAAAAACTCATAGACTTTTTTAAAAAAATTGGTAAAAACTCACTTTTAAAAAAAAATTGATAGTGTATTTGAAAAACACGGTAAAAACTCGTAGAAATTTGAAAAATCTGATGGTGTATTTGAAAAATCAGGTAGTTTAAATTCGATAATTTTTTAAAAATCCGGTAAGAACTCATAGATCCCCCTAAAATTCAGTGAAATTCTTCAAAAATAATGTAAAACTCAAAAAAATTCAAAAATCCAAAAAACACACAAATTTTCAAAAATATAAAAAATCCCAAAGTTATATGCTAAAACCAAATGAGGTATGAGGTGCCAAGTAAAATTTTAGGGTGCCAATAGAAAACCTTCACCAAGACATATTGCTTAGGATCTCAAATTTTTATATTTTATTTATATGACTTTACATTAATTAATTGATTTAGAGTCTGTATCTTATATATATATATATATATATATATATATATATATATATATATATATATATATATAAAATAAAATAAATAAAAAAATCAGTTATATTAAAATTGAATTTGATTGCAAATTCAAATAAAAGTATAAAATTGGTATTTACTAGAAGAAGAAAAAAAACATTTACCAAAAAGAAAAATATATTACCCGTAAAAATGTGAGGAGACTATAATTTCTCAGAAAACCTGAAATGAATATAAAAAATTAGAGGTAACACAAAATTAAAATATGAAGTGCTAAAAGAGTATTCGCTAAAAAAAAAGAATAAAAAATATTTAAAAAGATAAAAGAAAATTACCTATCAGTATAGGTGTAAGTAAACAAATAAATACGATATCTTCTAGAAAAAGAACCTGATAATAATATTTAGAGAATTAGAGACAACACCAAAATAGGTAAGTTAAGAGATCTGAGAATATATTGAGAGATGGAAGAAATAAAGTGGAATGAGAAAAAGGGTTTTGATAAAGATGAAGTTTAAAATAAAAGAGGATGAGAAAGAGATAGAAAAATGAATAAACTACCTTGACTGTATGTATATTCCTGCATAACACGCAACTTCCCACCACTTGTTAGGAAGGGGTTACCTAACCGAAACAAGTTTATTATAGAAAAGCCTGTCACGGACTAGAAAACACACCGGTTGTATTATATATTAATGGGTTGAATCCGCGGACAATGGAGTATGTATTTATATAGTATTAGTCATGTAATCTTGATATCTTTTATACTACAAAAGCCTGTCACTGACTAGAAAACACACCGCCTGTCATGCTTTTCACATCTTGATATCTTGATGTATTACTTTAAGATGAAGTTATAAAACACAATATTTTAAATTTTGGAATTTTACTTCTTAAAAATAAATAAATAAGATGTCTTATCTTCAAATTCACATTTCTACAATTAAATCAATGTTTTAAAAATAGGATGGAATAAGTTGGTTCAATCGATTGGACTGAAAATCGGAGGTGAATTTAGTTTGATCAAATTTTCAAAATTGCTAGTGGGTCAAAACCGGAATAAAACTGAAAAAATTAAATTGAACCGTTCAAAATAGTTTGAACCAAAGAATCGAATCCAATTTTGTAAAACTGTCTGGTTCTAAATAAATGCATCAAATTGATATTTTTTTAATAAACAAAATTGACAAAGTTTAATATGTCTACACTATGCTAAAAAAGACATTTAGCAGCGCTTTTTTGGCCTTTAGCAGCGCTTTTTTTTCCTTTGAAAATCGATGTCTTAGGGGTAGCCTTAGGACCCTCTTTAGCAGCGCTTTTAAAAGCGTTTTCGTAAGACCCCCTTTAACAGCACTTTTTCAAAGAAAAGCGCTTTTGTAGAATCCCCTTTAGCAGCGCTTTCGTAGGTTCCCCTTTAGGCAGCGCTTTTTCAAGGAAAAGCACTTTCGTAGGGCCTCCTTTAGCAGCGCTTTTAAAAGCGATGGCTTATGTATACGTTAGGACCCACTTTAGGCAGCGCTTTTTTTAAAAAGTGTTGTCTTTTCTAAAAGCGCTTTTTAAAAGCGTTTTTTTTAAATCAATTTTTTTGGAGCATTTTTTTTGCTAAAGCGTTGTCTACTGTGTATTTTTTCCATAAGTTCTATTTTTTAACACAAACCTGTATAATAAACCTGTATAATTTAACTCAAGACTTTATTTCAACACATAGGCCTTGTATACCATTATAATTCAACACATAGGCTTGGTCTTGTATACCATTATAATTCAACACATAGGCTTTGTATACCATTATAATTCAACACATAAACCGTAATAACCATTATATATATTTCAACACAAACCTCATACACCAAAATAACCATTATATATAACTCAATACAAATCTCATACATTCAAGTAGACATCCAAAATTCTAATAACAACTTCCAAAACTAATTACACCAAACATCCTAAAGATGCACCAATTCTAAACCTTATACACCATTTCCATCACCTATACATCAACTTCCAAAACTATTCAACAATTTCCAAAACTATACAACACCTTCCATAAACTACTTAACAAAAAAAAAAGAAAAAGAAAACAATAATATACCTCATATAAATCTCATTTCAACCATGTATTGACATCATTCCTCCTTTATTTCTTCCAATTTATCTTTCGTGTAGATGACACACTTGAATTCATCAAAGTACTACATAATATAACATAATATGCATGATTTAGTTAAAAGTAATTAATTAGATGAAATATCTGATAATAAGTCTTAAAATAAATCATAACTTATAAATCCATACCATGATTGGAATCTCTATTTGTTCCAAATGAATAATTTCTTTCATGAATCTCAATACAAAATAACCACAATTTATACCATTACGTTGCCGATGACACTACACATAGAAAAAAGTATGCATATGTATCAGGATATATAGTTTAACTTGTGTTATCCAGTAGCATCACTATTATAATAACAAATGTGAAAATATACTTGCACTCTTATCCATGTAATGTTGTTTGCTTTGCCCTTTGGTACTCGAGCTTATCGTTGTGATCAGAATATTTGTACGGCTCTATCATAATATAAACGAATATTTAGAGCAATCTCACATAAATAAATAAATACACACGCGAACATTTAGAACAATCGCATCACTTACGTATCAATCATCTTCTTCATCTCCGGGTATTTTGTTTGATCATCATCTAGCGAATCCAGATAATAGACTATTTCTTTTATCGGATTAATCGCAAGCAACAACCAGTGTCCACTGTAAAATAAAACAAAAGTTTAGATGGAAATGTTATACATAACATAAAAAAAGCGAAAGATTATAATAAAGGAAGTTAGAATAAAAATCTAACACATGGCCAGTATTATATGGTAAAAGATACAACTTCTATGTATCTTTGTTGGGCATAAATGCATCTACTAAGTGATCTTTGTAACGACCCGAAAATCTAAATTAATTATTTAATTATTTATTTAATTGATTTAGAAGGAATTAAGAGGTTTTTGGATAATTTGGAGAATTATGGATTAAAAGAGTATTTTTAATAATTTTAATATAATGAATAATCATTTATTTAGATTATTATTATTATTATTTAAAATAAAATGAGAAAGGGCAAGGTGGTCTTATTGGAAAGTAAGAAAGGATAGGATGGGAAGTTCATAAGTTGGGATTTGTTAACCAAAGAAGGAGAACGATCATTTTCTCATTTTGTCGTGTCTTTTGTGAAGAACGTTGAAGAAGAGAGAAGAAGGAGAGCTAGAGCTTGAGGATTTCTAGAGGAATCTTGAAGAAAGAAGGAAAAAGCTTCGGATTACTCTAAGGTATGGGGAGTTATCATTGTTTATTATAGTTTTGTAGGAATTGGAGATGAATAGATTAGGGATTGTATGAGTTGTGTTGATTTATGTGATTGTTGATGTAGAATGAGTAAATTGATGAAAGTATGATGAATTTGATTGATGCATATTACTATATGTGTGTTTTGTGAGTGTTTTTGAGCAATTTTCGTGTAGAATACTGATTTTTGGGGTAATCGAAGTTAAAAACGCAGAAAAGCACTTTTCGAGAAAAGTTGGGTTTTGTCGCATCCTGACACGGGCCGTGTCACAGGACACGGGCGGCCGTGTCAACTTGCTGGTCGTGAAATGGAAAAAAATTGATTTTAAAAATTGGTCACAGTACTTCTGACACGGGCCGTGTCACAAGACACGGGTGGCCGTGTCAGGTTGCTGACTTGCTACTTTTTTGATGTTTTGGAATTGTGTCCCAGGTCTTCTGACACGGGCCGTGTCACAGGACACGGGCGGCCGTGTCAGACCTCTGTGTTTGTTGTATTTTGTTTGTTTCGCGTTTTGGGTGCAGGTTTCCTGACACGGGCCGTGTCCCAGGACACGGGCCGTGTCCCAGGACACGGGAGGCCGTGTCAGCCAGCTGTTTGTGTTGTTTTGTTGTTTTCTTGATGGTTTCATGACGTTTTCTCGTGATGATCTTTTGTTGTTGAGTGATGTTGATGTACGATGATAAAACATGACTGTATGATGAATGTTTGTCGTATATGAAATGAATGATGCGCACGTTGATGTCCGATGAATTGCGAAGTTTTAGCATCATTGCATTTCATAACATTTTATGTTGGGACTTCGGTCCATTGGTAGCTTCAATCCCACTGTGAGGATTGAAGTGATACGTTGATTACGATGTGCTCCATTTGGAGGGTTGATGGCCAAGTGTCCATCCACGTTGAACCGGTACCACATGCATTCTTTGCATTTCATTATAGTTGACATTGCATATAATGATGTGTATTGTTGATTTTATCGTGATGTTGTTGTTGATTATATCTTGACGTTGTTGTTAATTATATCACGATGTTGTTGTTGATCATATCATGATGTTGTTGTGATTATATCTTGATGTTGTTGTTGACTATATCAGGTTGTTGTTGTCGATGATACCATGTTGTTGTTGTTGATGACACTATGATGTTGTTGTTGATGATACTATGATGTTGTTGTTGATGATACTATGTTGTTACAGTCGATTTTATCATGGTGTTGTTGTTGATTTAACTATGATGTTGTTGTTGATTATATCATGATGTCATTGTTGATTATACTATGATGTTGAAGTTAATTGTATTATGATTTATTGTTGATTATGCTATGATGCTGTTGTTGGCTATGCTATGATGTCGTCGTTGCCTTCCTATTCATTTTCCATGTACTTATATTACTATAATGAATTGTGATTTCTCACCCTGCCTGCTTGGAAATGTTGCCTCTTATGTGGGTAACTTGCAGATAACCAAGAGTAGATTCGCGACGATGGAGGATGTAGCCTTGAAGTGTGTCTTCATTGCTATTTAGTTTAGAGGTGTCCTGCTCTGTGTCATGTAACATCGGGTTGGGGATTGTTGTGAACCTCGCGTTCTTTTATTTTATGTTGAATTTTTATAATGTTGACGATGGTGTTTGATTTGGACATATGGATTATGAAGTATTTTATGGAATTAAAAATAAAAATTGATTTCCGCTGCGAAGTTGTTATTTGTGATATTGATGAACGAGTAACCCGTGTTACGGGACAGGACAATGAGAATTACATGAAGTCTTTGAATATGTGTGACGCCCTTTATGTTGTTTTTACTCTGATAAAATGAAATATTTTCCTAAATTATATGTGGGGTAGAAGGGTGTTACAATCTTTGACCGCATTTGCAGTTCGATCGATTAGATTTGCGTTTGAAGATGGCTAGTTTATACCCGAGTGAATCGCACACTCAAAGATAACACAGAGTCGCCACCGAACTTTATTTAGTCCCAAAGGACAGGGAAAATATCGAGAAAACCCAAGGGGAAGAGAAACGGGAACGGGGTCGGTTATGCGAAAGGAAGGTACTAGCACCTAACGCATCTGTCGTACTCAACGGGAACCATTTCGCTTGCTTCTAGGCTTGGATGGGTTATCTATCTAAAGGCTTCTCACTAAAATAAAGAAGAGAGAAGAGAAAAGGGAAAGAAAAAGAAAGGAAAGAAAGTGCTCGCAGAGGATTGGGGCCCTCGTGCCTACGTACCCTCATAGTGCAATGAGGAAATCATAGCGTCGTAGTTCAGAGAACCAGGGGACAGAAAGGAGAAAAGGAAATAGAAGGAAGGGTGGAAGTGTGCTCGCCAAGATCATCGTGATCTCGTGCCTACGTATCATACATTTGAATGAATGTAGAATCAGAGCTTCCGTAGTTCGTGGAACTAAGACGGAAAAGGAAAAAGACAAGGAAAAAGAGAGAAAGCGGTGTCAAAACCAAGAACAAAAGAAAGAAAGGAATTCCGTTGGGGACTCCAAAGAAATGGTGTCGAAACCAAGAAAAACAAAGGAGTGAAAAAGAAAAGATAACAACTGAGTTGGGGATAAAGTGCAAGAGTGGTGTCGAAACCAAGAAGATGAAGGATCAACAGAGGCTCCACTGGGGAAATAAAAGAGTAAAGTGACAGTGCTAGTTGTCAGAGTGTAGTGACCCTACTGGGGATTAACAGGAAAGGGTACGGTATGTTAACAAACAAGCAGTGGTTAACCGAGAAAGTGAGATAAAAAAATCTGGTGGCGAAAGTCGTTGGTGTCAACAGCCAGACTGTGATGCACTAAAAGGAGAGAGTAGTGAACCAAGAGAAGGTGTTTGACTCTGAGGGGATTTCGATATATTAACTGAAAAAACAGTGGTTAATTGAAGAAGGAAAAGATTGCAACTCTGTGGGGATAGAGAAGCGTTGGTTTTAACAAAAAACTATGATTAACCAAAAGAAAATGGTGTGGAACCAAGAGAAGGTTGTGACCCAAAAAGAGGTGTTGGTACTAACTGAACAGACAGTAATTGACCAACAGAAAGAGGTATTGAACTAAAGGAGGTTGCTAACAATTGAAGATTCGGTGTTAACAGGAAAGCCTGTGATTAACCGAAGAGAAAAGTGAGTGATTAACCAAGAAAAGGTGATTAACTCGAAGAGGTTCAGTATTTTAACAGACGGACTGTGATTAACTGAAGAAAAGGGTGATTGACCAAAAGGCAGTGATTAACCCAAGAAGGACTCAGTGTTTTAACAGACGGACTGTGGTTAACTGAGAAGATGTAAATTGGTGTTTTAACTGTCAGGTAGTGATTAACCAAACAAAGGGAGAAGAACCAAGAGAAGGTTGCGAACTCCGCAAGGGATTCGGTTTTAACAGAAAGACTGTGATTAATTGAAGAAATGGAATTGAGACTCTTCTAGGGAATCAAAAGGCGATGATTGACCACAAGAAGAAAGGAGTATTGAAAAAAAAAGAGTTTTCTAGCGCAAGAACAAAGACCTTAACCAAAAAGGATGGTGATTAATCAAAAGGAGAGATTGAAAGAGATAGGAGTGGTCAAAGATCCACTCGACTGGGGAAGAAGATACGCTACCTCTTGGAATTAGAGGTGACTAAGCAAAGCACAGGGTCATTCGTCCCCTACCTGAAGTAGTCAGAATGAGATTAGGAATTCTCCCTTTTCATTCATTCTCTAACACACAGAGTGTAGTGCAGAAATTGAAACAGACAACATAACAGCTCCAAATTGTACAGTGCTCTAGTGTCGTGCGAAGATCCGACTCCGCGGGGGAAAGGAAAGAAAGAAAGGTCTAAAGGAAATCTAAAGAAAAGGGGCAAGGGAAGGATCAACTAATCGAAACATGGTTTTGATCAATTAATCAAAGGGAAAAGTCATGCCAACAATTTTCCAAAGAGAGTGAAAAATCATTAAAGCAAAAGGTGTAAATTATTGATTATACAAGATTAAGCTCATCCATGAAGAATGAACTTAAGGCAAAACAAAGAAAGGGAGTACAAAAATAGTACCAAATGATCAACAAATATGCAACGCAAAGTCATGTTATGTGATCAAAGAGAAATGCAAGAATGATTATATTCACAAGATGACAAAAATATGAACAAATTGAATAATAGAAAAGTGTGTCAAAAGTTCATGAACATGCTTCAATCAGAAGTTAAATGATACTTAAAACATCCCTAAAAATCAAGTATATCAATTCGTGGGAGTTAGAAGAAGAAAGCATGGCAAACACACTTGAAAAAGCAAGAAATTGGCCATTCTGCACAGTGGTAACCGGTTACAGCATATGTGCTAACCGGTTACTTGCTTGAAAATCTGCGTTTTTAGTGAAAAATGCACTGATTAACCGGTTAGCAGATATGCTGTAACTGGTTACCACTGAGACAGTGACAAAAATAACTGCAAAAACAGTTTTTCAAAAGTGATTTTCCGCACTTAATCACTTATGTCAAACACCACATGCTAGGGCATGAATTTGTGCACTAAAATTACATCATGTAAGAGCAATTAAACACAAATTACAAGCATTAATCATGGAGATCAAAGAGCAATCAATTGCATGATAAATTAAACCGAAAACGATCGAAATTACATCAGAAATGCGTGGAAATAATCGAAACAGAGAGTAAAGTAAGATCCACCAACCTACAAGGCTGAGATGTGCCTTGGTAATTGTTGCAAAGGATTCTTGTTGCAGAAAATTAAAGAAAACCAGAGGAATCTTCAATTTGGTGACGAAACGTGTCGAAATCGAGCAAAATACGATAAAGCTCCAAAATGCGAATTCGAACCGTTGAAAATTGAAGAAAATACTCAAGATTAATCCACAAGCTGAAATAACTCTAGAAATCCAAGTATAATAGCAAGAATAATGAAGGTTGAGCTCAAGAAATAATTAATTTTGATGTAAAAGTGATTATCCTTCAAAGTAGAAATGAGCTTTGGTGAGGTTTTGGAAGAGAATTGAGATCAAGATGAAGATGTAGCAGAAAAAATCAGAGAGAATGTGAGAGAATTGAGAGTGAATTATACAAAATGATTGATGGTCCTTGAAAAATGAGTGAAGCTTTGTTTATATAGACTTTTGGTTTGGGAGTGTGAGAGGTTTGGAGCTAGCTTTGGACTTAGGTTTGGGTTTGGAACTAGGTTAGGAGTTAGTTACACTTGACTCACTGAGTCAAGGTGGTTAACTCGGTTAGTTAGAACCAACACGGTAACAATCCCAATGTGAACTCCAACATCCAAAGGTTGACATGCTTGTAAAACAAGGAACATGGTGCACTTAATTGTGAGTGAAGCATTAGAGTAAATGCACTTGAATTGAATTGAATAGTCTTGAAATGTCTAGAGATGTCTAGAATGTTCCACATGTTGCTAGAATCAAGTAGAACCAAAGACCAAAGAGAATGCAAAGGTGTTGTCCCAAAAAATGCAGCAGGAGCTGGAATTTTGCACAGAGTAACCGGTTACAGCATATGTGCTAACCAGTTACTTGCTTGAAAATATGATTTTTTGGTGAAAAATACACTGAGTAACCGGTTAGCAAATATGCTGTAACCGGTTACTTCAGCCAAACTTCCACAAATTTGCTAAAAAATGATGTTGAAGTCTCGATTTCGATTTTCCACCTCTTGTCTTGATGAATAAACATGGAAACCTTTATTTTGAGCTTGTTTTGATGAAGCAATGATCTTGTGAGGATGTGATTAATCGGGCCTAAAATACCTGAAAATTCCTGCAACAAGAAACACATAGATAAAAATGCGAATACATATGCCAGCGATGCGCATGCACATGCTTATGCAAAAGGTGAAAGGGGGAGGTCAAATTTCAGGTTATGACATCTGCCCCTATTTAATCCGCTTGGACCTGGATGTACGAATTGCGCTAGCTTTTCGATGATTCGTGGTAAAAGGGGATTAAATAAAAGAGTAGCTCGAGAATTTGGCCGACGGCGACAAAAGAGGGGTGCCAGTGTAAGGAGTGTTTGAAGTTTTGGCTGGAAATTCGATGGGGAGATTAAACAAGCCAAATGAAAGGAGGTATGCTCGATGCATATGTTATGTATGCGCTGATCTACATGATACTTGACATTATGCAATGCAGAAGTGCAGGTTGAGGTAATGTGCGGCGGTTAGGCAGAGATTCTAGCAAAACGAGCTCGATATCCTCAACTGGGGAGAGAACCCACAGAGCACTGATCCTGCTGGAGAAAGGCCCTTGAATGGCGACAACTTTGCTGGGGAAGAATTTGGGAAGTCCCAAATTTCTAGATATCACCATTGATACCGCAGGGGATAAAAGAATCATGACAATCTTCACATCATGTCTGACTTCGCTAGGGAGATGAAACCAGGAAAATCCTAGTTCCAAACTTCCACTGACTCTGCTGTGGACGTCCTGATTATCTCTGTCTGGGGAATTCACAAGGCTTGGAGAATCTTCCCTGCTTGGGGAAGACGATGAACTAAGTCGTATTGTTGCTGGTGCATAAATGCTGGGAATGATGTACGGCCCATGCTGGGGAAAAGAACAACCAAGTCCCTAGTATAAGTACATCATTCGGCCGCTCTACTGGGAATGTTATGGATCTGCTGGGGAAATAGGAAATGACCAACCTTTCCAAAGAACCATAACGGCACATGATGGGAAAATGATGGCTCTGTTGGGGAAACAACGACCTCTTCAAAGATGTGTACCAGGGTGCAAAAATCCTTGATGAGGAAATTTACAATAAAATTGAAAAACAAATGTAAATGGCAAAGGGAAATCATACTTTGCATTGATTACAACATTGGATACCATCCACTGAAAGTCTAGGTTCCAACGTCTTACACCATTTGATGATGATTCGACTGCTTTGTTACCGTCTGAGGTCTAGCCATAAGGAAGAGGGACTCAAATGTTCACAGTCAATGCCTATATCCCTAATTTTTGCCTGGACATTTTTTCTATTTTTTTCGTCCACCGGGATACCCATTTTTGCCTAAGTCGCCCTTTCAGGTTTTCAACTTAGCGGGCTATTATTGTTTTTTCCATATGTCCCTAACTTTTGCATGGACATTTCTTTTTTTTTGTCCATCGGGACGCCCATTTTTTTGCCTAGATTATCCTTACGGATGTCGATCTAGCGGGCTTTTTATCCACTTTTTTTTCAGGCATAATATTTTTTTACTGTATCAGAGTTCACGGGCGATGGCAATAAAGGGTCCTTCGTAATTGGGAGTCCACTTGCCTCGTGGATCCGAGTGAACAGGTGAATACCTCTTGAGCACGAGTTCGCCTTCATGGAACGTCTGAGGGAGAACTTTCTTGTCAAAAGCTCGCTTGAGGCGTCTCTGATACAATTGACCATGACAAACGGCTGTAAGGCGCTTTTCTTCGATGAGATTCAGCTGATCATATCTGGATTGAACCCATTCTGCTTCGTCGAGACCTGCTTCCATGATGACTCTGAGAGAAGGAATCTTGACTTCAATGGGCAGAACAGCCTCCATACCATACACAAGTGAATACGGAGTTGCCCCAGTAGAAGTGCGGACTGAAGTTCTGTAACCATGCAGTGCAAATGGAAGCATCTCATGCCAGTCCTTGTATGTCTTGACCATCTTCTGGATAATTCTCTTGATGTTTTTGTTTGCTGCTTCAACGGCGCCATTCATCTTGGCCCGATATGGTGAAGAGTTGTGGTTCTCGATCTTAAATTCCTGACACAACTCCTTCATCATCTTGCTGTTCAGGTTGCTTGCATTGTCCATGATAATGCTGCTAGGAATGCCATAACGATAGATTATCTCTTTCTTGATAAATCTAGAAACCACTTGTCGTGTAACGTTCGCATAAGAAGCAGCTTCAACCCACTTGGTAAAGTAATCGATAGCAACTAGAATGAATTGATGACCGTTGGAAGCCTTCGGTTCGATCATTCCAATCATATCTATACCCCACATAGAGAATGGCCAAGGTGAAGTCAAAACATTCAATGGAGTTGGAGGAACATGGATCTTGTCTCCGTAGATTTGGCACTTGTGACATCTTTTGGCAAAGTTGTAACAATATACCTCCATTGTTGTCCAGTAATATCCAGCCCGAAGGATCTTCTTAGCCATGGCAGGACCTTTAGCATGTACACCCTCGCAGCCCTCATGTATGGACCTTATGATCGTGTGTGCTTCGTGTCTATCCACGCATCTGAGCAACACGAAATCATAATTCCTCTTGTACAATACACCACCACTTAAAAAGAACTTGGCGCAGAGCCGCCTAAGAGCCTTCTTGTCAGTAATGGAATACCCTCGAGATATTCCTGTTTTTCCAGATATCTCTTAATGTCGTAGAACCAAGGTTTGTCATCAGACTCATCCTCGATTACTAAACAGTGTGCTGGCTCATTCAAGTGATCAATGCGGATATGAGGAGCTTCATTCTTCCACTTGATCTTGAACATGGATGTTAAAGTAGCAAAAGCGTCAGCTAATTGATTTTCCTCTCTGGGGATATGATGAAAAGAAATCTCATCAAAGTAAGGAATCAACTTCGCAATGTGTTGTTGGTACGGAACTAGCTTAGAATCCCGAGTCACAAAATTCCCTCTGACTTGACCGATGACCAAGGTAGAATCTCCATAGACTTCAAGAATCTTGATTCTCATGTCAATAGCCGCTTCAATACCGTAGATACATGCCTCGTATTCAGCCATATTATTGGTGCATGTAAAGCATAATCCGGGAGTAAAGGGAAGGTGAAAACCTGTTGGAAAGATGAGGATAGCACCAATTCCATGGCCTTTAGAATTGGAGGCACCATCGAACACGAACGTTCATCACGCCCCTGGTTCGGGTCCTATGTTAGGGTCTGGAGTTTCATAGTCCCTGATAAACAGAACATCCTCATCGGGAAAGTCAAACTTCATTTGTTGATAACCCTCTATAGGTTGATGAGCCAGGTAGTCAGACAAGACGCTCCATTTTATTGCTTTATGGGTAACATGTTGGATATCATACTCAATTAACTGCATCTGCCACCGAGCAATCCCTCCGGAGACAGCAAGCTTTTTGAATATGTACTTTATCGGATCCATTTTGGATATCAACAAAGTAGTGTGACAAATCATGTATTGTCGTAGGCGTCGAGCAGCCCAGACCAGAGCACATCAAGTTTTCTCTAAGAGTGAGTATCTGGTCTCACAATCAGTGAACTTCTTGCTTAGATAGTAAATTGCATGTCCTTTCCTGCCAGTGTCATCATGTTGACCCAATACACATCCCATTGATTCATCGAGAACAGTGAGATACATGATTAATGGCCTACCAGGAACCGACGGTACTAAGATCGGTGGTTCTTTTAAGTATTGTTTTATTTTGTCAAATGCTTCATGACAATCATTATTCCATTCGACCGATTGATTTTTCATTAGTAATTTGAACATTGGTTCACAGGTAGCCTTCAAATGGGAAATGAACCTTGAGATGTAATTAAGTCTGCCCAGAAAGCCACAAACTTCTTTTTCTGTTTTGGGAGGTGGCATGTTCTGAATTGCCCGGACCTTATCGGGATCAACTTCAATGCCCTTCTGACTCACAATAAAGCCCAATAGTTTACCAGATCGAACTTCGAAGGTGCACTTCGCAGGATTCAACCGCAATCTAAGCTTTTGGAGTCTGTCAAACAGTTTCTTTAGATGGACCAGGTGATCATCTTCAGTTTTAGACTTGGCAATCAAATCATCCACGTAAACCTCAATCTCTTTATTAATCATATCGTGAAAGAGGGTTGTCATGGCACGCTGGTATGTTGCCCCTGCATTCTTCAGACCGAATGGCATGACTTTGTAACAATATGTACCCTATGGCGTGATAAAAGTGGTCTTCTCCATATCAGTTGGGGGCATCTTGATCTGATTATATCCTGAAAAACCGTCCATGAACGAAAAGACAGAGAACTACGTCGTGTTGTCTACCAAGACATCAATATGAGGCAAAGGAAAATCATCCTTCGGGCTTGCCTTGTTGAGATCTCGATAATCCACACACAATCTAACTTTCCCATCTTTCTTAGGAACTGGGACGATGTTGGCAATCCATTCAGGATATTCGGAAGTGGCTAGGAACCCAGCATCAAGCTGTTTCTTTACCTCTTCTTTAATTTTGAGTGCCATGTCGGGTCTAGTCCTTCTGAGTTTCTGCTTGACAGGAGGACATCTGGGCTTGAGTGGCAAGTGATGTTCAACGATGTTGGTATCCAACCCAGGCATATCTTGATAGGACCAGCCGAAGATATCAACATACTCTTTCAATAACTTGACCAACTCGGAGTGTACATGCTTAGTGAGGGATGCGCCAACCTTGACTTCTTTTCTGACCTCATCAGTACCAAGATTGATAACTTCCACTGGCTCTTTGTGTGGCTGAATCTCTCTATGCTCGTGCTCAAGGAGCCCTGCTAGTTTAGCCAGTAATTCACAATCTTCCTCACCATCTTCTTCGGCTTGGTTAACAATGGATGTTTGCCATGTTGTTATCAATGCTTTTATTAGTTCTGCATGTTTATGAATATGTTTAGAATGAGCTATTTAAAAGTGAAAAATAAAAGAAACTTTTGCCATTTGTTTGTGAAAAAGTAAAATAAAAGAAAGAAATAGAGCATGATCTTAAATGCAGAAAATTTTATTTATTGATCACATAATATTGCAAAAGCGTGAGGCCCTTTTCAAGCTATCCACTCGTCTCGGACGAGGACGAGGGAACGAGAAAGCAAAATGCATTACATGTTATATGGGAAAACCACAAGAATCACGGTGATGTCCAATTGTTGAGCTTGAAACCCGGCGGGCACTTGCGCACAAAGGTTGAACTCTGATTGCTAGAACCAGTATCATCAATAGCTGTCACAATGTCACCCTGCTAAAAACTCGCGCTATTGAACTTGATCGCAATGTAATGATTCTGCCCACGTGACCGTCGACTCAGACGATAACCTAATCCAAAACAATTATGCTTTTCAACCACATCAATCACGTGCCCCCAGCCTGGCAAGAAACCTCTCTCGACAGTCTCTTTAGCACTCTTAGCAGATGCTAAAGTCATTTGTGGTGATCTACTTTGACTAATTGAAGCAGAGCTGACATCTTCGAACTCGAGACACTGCAACGGCACCTCAGCTATGCCTTCTTCGGTCTCGACGTATTGGAAATATGATAACTCACTCACAATCAAATCCTCTTCACCACAGACGATGACAAGCTGGTCATCAAACATGAATTTTAACTTCTGATGTAAAGTGGAGGTAACTGCCCCTGCGGCGTGAATCCACGGGCGACCCAATAGACAGCTGTACGTAGGGTTGATATCCATCACTTGGAAAGTAATGGTGAACAAATGTTATCCAACCTTGATGGGTAAGTCCACTTCTCCAATGACCTGCCTTCGAGAACCGTCAAAGGCTCTGACAACTAAGGCGCTTGGTCTCATCTCGCTTCCTTCTACCAGTAATTGATTCAATGTGCCCTTAGGCATCACATTGAGAGAAGAACCGGTATCCACTAGAACCCGAGATAACAGAATATCCGTGCAAGTTACGAAAATGTGCAGTGCTTTGTTGTGGGCAACTCCTTCAGGAGGCAATTCTGACTCGTTAAAGCCCAAATATCTGCTTGCAGTTATGTTAGCCACTACATCATCAAACTCGACGACAGATATATCATGCATAACATAAGAAGCGTTTAAGACATTCAACAAAGCTGATCTATGCGCAGGCGAGCTCTTGAGTAAAGACAAGATTGAGATCCTTGAGGGAGTCTACCCCAGCTGATCCACAATTTTAAAGTCACTCTTCTTGATCAACTTAAGGAACTCTTGGTCGTCAAGTGTCTCTTTGTTCTTTGAACTATCTTCAGACGAGATAGTCGGACCTGATGTAGTAGAAGATGCCCCTTGTTGAACAACAAGGGATGCAGATGTAGGCATCTCTTTGGAAGGAGCAATAGTTAGAATTTGCACAGGCTTCGTAGTAACTTTCGGAGCGAACACTCGTCCACTACGAGTCATACCTCTAGCGGCTGTAATATTCACGATTTCAGACTCAGCAAACCTTATCTCTTGACCTTCAGAAAACACGGTTGACCCATACCTCCACGGTACTTCCTTAGAATTCTGATACGGAAACGGCTTTGGCGGGCAAACAACAATAGGTTGCACCTTCTTCTGCTTAGGGGATTCAATAGGAACCTTCCTATAGACAATGGTGAACGACTCGATAGTAGCAACCTCTTCAACAGGTTTAGATCTGGCAAATTTAACTTTACCTCGGTTCATCAAAGGTCTTTACCCTTGAACTATCCTCAATCATGTTCACTGCAGGTCCACCGTGATTGGGCAACGGATTGTGCTGAATGTTATGACCTTCCTCAGCAAAAGTCAAAATCTTACGATCGATGACCTCTTGAACCTTGGTTTTGAAAACAAAACAATCCTCAGTCGCATGTCCTATATATTCAGCATGATAGGCACAAGATGCGTTCGGATTATGCTTCGGGCCAAATGGAGGAATTGCAGGTGCAATCTCTTTGGGAACAATTGCTCCTTGGTGAACCAAATAAGGGAATAATTCAGTGTACGACACCGGAATTCTATCAAAATTCGGACGCTTACAATTCCCTTAATTGTTGTTGTTCTGAAGGTTCTTATTCTGCTAATTTTTGTTGTTCTGTTGAGTCTGTTGTTGTTGATTCTGGGCATTCTAAACTGGTTGTTGCGGATGATATGATATGGAAGTTGTTGATATTGTGCAGCAGCGATGTACGGATACAGATAGTATGGCATGGGAGCCATGGGAGCTTGATATTGAGGAGAAACTTGAGCTGTCACAGCGTTGGCTTCACCTTTTTTCTTCTTTGACTGACTGTTTTGAGATTTTTTAGTGGTTGGCTGCTGGGAAGCAGCTCCAGAAATCTTTCCAGTCTTTAACCCGTTCTCAATCCGTTCACCAATGGTCAAAACATCAGCGAAGTTCGATGAAGAACTGCTCACCATTTTCTCATAATAGGATCCTTGTAATGTACCCATGAAGATGTCAACCAACTCATTATCAGAGAGAGAAGGTCGAACATGAGATGCCATCTCACGCCATCTTTGTGCATACTCTTTGAATGTTTCAGTTGAGCGTTGATCCTGATTCTGCAACTGTAATCTGGTAGGTGCCAAATCAAGGCTATATTTGTATTACTTCAAGAACGCCTCAGACAGATCCCTCCAAGTACGGATCTTGCTACGCTCTAAGCCCATGTACCAATCCAACGAAGCACCAGACAAGTTATCTTGAAAACAATAAACTAGCAATTCATCATTATCAATATAGGATGCCATCTTCCTGCAGTACATAGTGATGTGACTACGTGGGAAACTCAAGCCTTTATACTTCGGAAGCTTGGGTATCTTGAATTTCTGTGGTAGCACACCATTTGGTACCAGACATAAGTCCTTGGCCTCCAAGCCAAAAGTAGAAAACCCTTCAATAACTCTGATATGGTCTTCCAACAACTTGTAGTTAGCAGGTCTACTCTGATTAGTGGGCCTGACAAGAATCTGAGGATTTGGCAGCTGAGACGCAGCCAGATCATTCACTTGCGGAGTAGCAAACTGAGACGGATATACCAAAACCTGATTAACCATCTGACCAGCATTCCTACCCATCTGAACACCAAACGAATAATTCGGAGTAACAGTTAAGGAAGATGCCCCAGGATAGAACATCCCAGGATGTACATTTTGAACAGCAGTTTGAACAACTTGAGATGAAACCGGAACATGAATAGGAGGACCCTTATACACATGCTCTTCCTCATCAGGGGTATTAATGTCATTTAATCTGGCAGTTTGACGAGTCTGAACCTGAAGATTCTCAGGATCATCATTCGCTACTGGAGGTGGGATTGTAGTAGGCATGCCCCATGGATATGTAGCGAAATTCCCATTAGGCATGGGCACAACATAAGGCTGATATGATACAAAGGTACCATTGTTTGCAATCTGAGGAGTGTAATTCGGAGGCATGCCCCATGGAAAACCAGCAGGCATCTTGTTCAAACCAGGATGGACAACAGACTGATTCACGTGCTCAACTGGCACTTCAACCGCAGTGGGAGAAAGAATAACAACAGCATGAGTAAATGTAACAATCGGAGAAGCAGTCATAATAGGAGTGACAACGGTTGTATCAGTGACAGTTGCAATAATAAGGGCAGCGACAGCATCCCTCTGAGCACGAAGGAGTTCCATGATAACATCCATGTTAGTCTGAAACTGATCCATCCGACCTTGGAATTGAGCCAGAGTTTCCTTGTAAGCAGCGTTCTCAGCTTCGAAGTTAGCCATGATTCTGGATTTGCTTGATCGAGTGAAATACCGATGTCAAGTCGTCGTCTTGCTACAAGCGGAAGACGGACAAGGATGAGCAACGGTTTCGGATGAAAGAACGTGCATATGTGTGCAAATGAATGTATGATATGCATGCAAAAATAAAGTTTTAAATTCCAGGAATTCTTAAACTTGTCTTTGTTGACAATAATCATAAAGTATATAAGCAAAGGTACGAAAGATAAGATTGACAAGAAACTGCATTCATTCAACAATAACGGAAAGAAACATCAGTCGAGTACAAATCAAACATTTGCATTTTGGGCTACAACAAAATCTGCCTGGATCCTATCAAAGACCACCCTACAAATAGACAAGAAATGGAAAACATCCCAAGGAAGCTGGTGCGGTAACACATCAGTATATACATCTCTCAAGAACCCAGGAAAATCCTCGAGTGCATGCTTAGTAAATCTAGCTAGACGGCCATGTCTCTTACTCCAAAACTTTGCATCCTTCATGAGGTTGCACAACAAATAATGGTTAGGTCCCTGAAGCATATCCTGAAGAAAGACCTCTTTCTAATCCAAGAGGTTATGCAGATGACGACTTTGTTACTCCCAATGAGTACTCTCTGTGTTGAGCTGACTGATCTGCTCTCTGCTCTGATGTGCTTGATCTTGCAGCTTTTGAATCTCACCGAAGACTTTGTCAAGCTGGGCTTGACACTGAGAATAGTCTTTTGCTAACTGATTAGCAAGGTCTTGCTCACTTTTCCACTTGGTCTTGAACTCGGATAACTTCCCTTGAAGCTCTTCAAGCTGCTTTTTATAGCTCAACTCATCTTTGTAGGCTTGATAATGAGCATCGACAAGTTGTATATTCTTTGAAGCAAGCCCCTCATAGGTTCTCTTCAAAGCATCACCCATCTTCCTACACTTGTTCTGTTCAACCTCCACCTCTTTGAGCATGCGCTCGCACTTCTGGCAGAGCTCAATCTATAGGCTATCCTTCTCGGAGGTGATTCTATCAAGGTTGAGACGAAGATCAGCATTCTCCTTCATCAACTTCTCAATTATCAGCTTGAGTTGGTCGACCTCAGATGGAGGAATAATGGAAAATTTAGGAGGCTTGGCATTCATGGAAGGCTTGGGATAAAATGGAAACAAGATCTCTTTGACGCGTTCTTTGACCCAAAGAGTGTAAGCTTCCTTGGCTATGCAATTCTTCTTACCCAAATCGTCTCTTCCTTCGAGATGAATCTGAGTCCAAGCGGTACTAAACCTCTTCAGCTAACCCATGTCATCAACCCCTTCATGAAAGATGAACTCCCCTCCTACCTCGGGATCTGGCTTGGCAACCATGGGATATCCCAACTGTCAGAAAGCCATTCTTGGATTGTAGTTAATTCCACCCTTTGCACCCAAGAGAGGCACATTGGAGAATCTCCCACAATGAAGAATGATGATAGGATCGTTGAAGACTCGAGAATACCAAGAAATGTCATCAGCAGTAAGAGACATGATTCGTTGAGACCACTTGAGATTACTCTTATTCTCAACAAAGGGACCCTTCTGTGGAAGGTGAGACATGAACCATCGGTACAGCAGAGGAGCATAACATACAATGGTTCCCTTCTTCTTTTCATTCCTAGAATGAATAGAATGGTAGGTATCCGTAAGGAGTGTCGGAACAGGGTTCTTGGACAAGAAGATACTGATGGCAGCTTGATCTACGAAATCCTCCATGTTCGGGAACAAGACAATTCCATATATCAGCAAAGCAAGTACGGCGTTGAAAGCCTTCCAGTTTCCATATTTAGTAAAATAAGTGGCCTTGTCAACCAAGAACTTCGAAGCAAACCCTCGAACACCTTTTCCTTTGGTCTTGAGATTATCCTCCACATCCTTCTTACTAATGCAAAGCACGTCAGCAATAAGGTGAAACTTCAGACAACCACTGGTGTAAACATAAGAAACCTGCCTCTTGATCTCAACCCCCAGAATATAAGCATACTCCTCAAGTGTAGGTGCTAGCTGATAATCCTGAAATGTGAAGCACCTAAGTGGTGGGTCATAGAATTGAACCAAAGTATGAATGGCAGTGATGTTGACGTCTGTGTTGAGGATGGTCAACAGATTACCATAAGTATCTATGAAAACCCCTCTGTGATCTCCAACCAATAGGGATTCCAAACCTCTCAGAGTACCCAACTTAGGCTCCACAAACTTGTAGCTGAAAATGCCTCGACAACCAGTACTCATCTCTATGATAATGCCAACAAAGAATAAGTCCTCGAAAACTTGGAAATGCACATGCAAAATTTAATTTACATGATGAAATGACATGCAACACAAACAACAGGAAGCCAACACTGTCTGAACAATCAAATCTGAATAATCCGAATATCTGCATATAATTATGTGTCGGTGCAACATAACCTGATGTGTCAGCCAATTTGATGTGTGTGAAAGAACAAAGGCATGAAGTGGCTTGGTTTCTTGCAAAAACCCATCCCCCTCACAGGTGTGATCTAAAAAAACAAGGTGGTCCCTAGAAAGGTCGCCCAAACCATAGGACTCAGAGTGAAACCCTCCTGCCATAGTGAATTCTCACAGGACGGAAGTAATCTCAAGCGAATCACGATCTGGGATGTGGCTCTTGTAACGACCCAGTTTTTGTGTGAGTTTTATTTAATCGAGTCGTTTGATTATTTTATTATTATTTTATTTTATTTTCGACTTTTATCTGAAAATATGTTATTTTTCGATGTTGTGATATTTAATCGGGTTTTGGGAACGTTTGCGAGATAATTGAGTGTGGGGGTATTTTCGTCATTTCATGATATTTTTCATTAAGTAAGGAAATAGAAAATAGAAAGAGAGAAAAATAGAGAGAAAGAAAAGGGAAAGAAAGAAAAAGAGGAGAAAAGAGAAGAAGAAGAGAAATAGTGAGAAAACTTGGAAAATCAAAGAGATCAACTCCTAGAATCGATTTAATCGGATAAGGGTGCGAAACTCAATTATTGTATGATTGTGTATGATTATGTATGTGTATTTGTGGATGTTTGTTGGATTGAAATGAAAATATTTAGTAAAACCCATATTGTGTGAGATTGATTAGAAATCGATTAAATATGTTAGAAATCATGCTTTTAGTGTTCATTATTGTTGATACATGATAGATACATGTAGCTATGCATTGTATTGGTAATTTTCTGGGTGTAGGTGAAAATTGGAGGATTTTTGGTTGGAAAACGCAGAACTTTGTTCTGCAGAATTTTTTCTGGTTTTTCTAGGTCATACGCGTATGGGGCATGTTCATACGCGTATGGACCTTGGCATTACGTGTAACGTGGGCGAGCCATGGGCCATTACGCGTATGGTTTTTCATTTTGGTCAGCCATCTTCCCATTTGCGTATGATACGCGTAGCATTTTTGGGCAATACGCGTATGTTGGGTTGTACTACGCGTATGAGAATTAAAATGGGAATTTTGGGGAAAAATGGTTTATGCCCATACGTGTATGGCCTTGGGCAATACGCGTATGGCATGGCGATGAATTTGGCCAATACGCGTATGGCTCAGGGCATTACGCGTATGGCCAGGAGAATGGTAAAATGAGACTTTTCAAAATATCATTTTTCGTTTTCTTTCGTAACTTGGGTTCTGTTTATCCGATTTTTACATTCTTGGTATCGTTGGAAAGCTATTGAGTTGTACTTTCTTATTATGATGATTTTGGAATGGTTAGCCGATTTAATTATGTTAGAAAATCGGGAATAGTGTCGGTCGTCGACTTTTATCATTATAACTGTGCATAATTGAAGTGTGTTATGCAAGGTGTTGTTGTATGATGTAAATGTATGTGCTTAGATAGTGTTGTGATGGTTTGTGGCCGTATGGAAATTAAATGCATTGTTTTGGGCATAAGTGCAAAGTGTGATTTTGTCGATGTAGATGAATGTATTCATGAGTCATTGTATGCCAAGCATCATGATATGCATTGTTGAGACGTCCTGAGTGACGGTTTGGATTCTAGAGGGAATTCGCTATAACATCGTGTGCCTTATGCAAAGAGGTGTGAGCGATGATTATAGACGATCGTGTGCCCATGTGGGGTGTGAGCGATCGGGTCGTGTGCCTTATACAAAGAGGTGTGAGCGATCTATAAATGTCGTGTGCCTTATACAAAGAGGTGTGAGCGACGGGGAACATCGTATGCCCGACGGGGAGTTACCGTGATGTAACGAGCGATGATTCCAGCAGAGTTCCTGAGTGAACTAGTGATGAGAAACATTGGAAGTCGGTACCGCATGTGCATATGCATAGAGTCGTTGTGTAGGTCTCTTGCATTTGCATAAATCATTAATGGTTGATTATGTGTGGATTTGTGGATAAATTGATATATGGATATGTGTTGGTGATGGAAACATGAATTATTCCTTGTATTACCTTGTGTTTGAATTATGGCGTGAGTTGTGGTGAGAACCGTATATATGTGTGTTTTGTGCTATATATAATTGTATGCAATTATATTATGGTTGTTTTTCTCACCCTTCTGCTGTTTTATAATGCTCTATGAGGCATTGCAGATTAGAGTTGCTGGAGGTATTTTTGTGAAGCTTTGCGTCTTCATTCTTTTGTCGGTCGGCTCTGATATGTGACACCGGGTAGTTAGGGAGGCCGTTTGTGATTATCTGTATTATGTATATATATCTTTTGGCTTGTGCATGTACAACTTGATGTATGACAAACTTTTCATGTGATATATATATATATGTTATTCAGTTTTAGATTTTCCGCTTTTATTCTAAAATCTGAAATGTGGGTGTAAGGAACTGAGTTCCTCTGTTGATTGCTACCCCACTGTTGCATATCTTTATGAGCAAGTGTTGTATGAATTGTTTCAATTTGATGTGATTTCTCCCAGTCTATGCTATGATAATTTTCATATACTCTGACAAAATTTTGAATTTTCTTTTACTGCTTTAATTAATTGGGGGTATAGATTGGGGGTGTTACATTAAGTGGTATCAGAGCCAGTTTGTGTCAGTCCGTGTCAGTCCTTATTGGTCGTTGTGGTTGGGTGAGTTGTTTGTTTAACAATAGTTTCTGTTATTGGAAATGAACAGAATATGGCTGGTAGGAATGACGCTGCTTTGGCTGCGGCTATGCAAGCTATGGCTCGGGCTGTGCAGGGTGCACCTCATGCTGCAGGTAATGATGAGTTCAGGAAGAACAAACCGCATGTCTTCAAAGGAAGATATGATCCGGATGGTGCACATATATGGTTGAAAGAGATTTAAAGGATTTTCCGAGTAATGGATTGTGCGAAAGATCAGAAGGTGAGACTAGGTACTCACATGTTATTGGAAGAAGCTGATGATTGGTGGGTTAGTACTCGTCGTGTGTTGGAAGCTGCAGAGGAGGAGATTACTTGGGCTGTGTTTAGTATGGAGTTTCTGAGGAGGTATTTTCCTGAAGATGTAAGAGGGAAGAAGGAAATCGAGTTCTTGGAACTGAAGCAAGGTAATATGTCTGTAGTTTATTATACTACTACGTTTGTGGAACTTGTGCAGTTTTATCCTCATTATGCTGAAGCGACTGCGGAATTTTCCAAGTGTGTAAAGTTTGAGAATGGTTTGCGTCCTGAAATAAAGCAGGCAATTGGTTATCAAAGGATTCAGAGGTTCTCTGATTTGGTAGATTGTTGTAGGATTTATGAAGAAGACAGTAAGGCTCGTTCTACTCATTACAAGAGTGTGAGCGAGAGGAAAGGGAAGCAACAGTTTCGTGGTGGTCCGTATATGACACCAGCTGATAAAGGTAAACAAAGGGGAAATTTTGAGAAAAGGTCAAGTGGAGGAGGGATGTCTGGTCCTATGAGATGTTATAGGTGTGGTGAAGTGGGGCATCGTCAGTTTGAGTGCAGGAAAGATTTTAGGAAGTGTTCTAACTGTGGAGGTATAGGACACATTGCAGCTGATTGTAATAAGAACGTGGTGAAGTGCTTTAATTGTGGTTAGCTGGGACATGTTAGCACAAAGTGTCCAAAACCGAAGCAAGCTCCAACTAGTGGGAAAGTGTTTGCATTATCGGGAACTCAGACTTCGAGTGCAGATCGTCTGATCAGAGGTACTTGTTTTATTAATAGTACGCCTTTGATTGCTATTATTGATACTGGAGCGACTCATTCGTTTATTTCGTCTGAGTGCGCGAAGCGTTTGAGTCTTGTGTTGTCTTTGATGGGTGGTGAGATGGTTATTGATACTCCAGCAATGGGGTCAGTAACTACTTCTTTGGTTTGTTTAAGATGTCCTTTGACCATTTATGGTAAAGACTTTGAGATGGATTTGGTGTGTTTGCCATTGGAGGGTTTAGATGTGGTTCTGGGAATAAATTGGTTGCAATTCAATCGAGTTCATATTGATTGTTATCATAAGCTGATAAGGTTTCCTTCTCTTGAGAAAGACGAAGACTCGAGTTTCTTATCTACCAAAGAGTTAAAGAAACTTTTGGCGGAGGAAGCTCAGTTGTTTGGATTGTTTGCGTCTCTGACTGTGGATAGTCAAGTTTCACTTGATGTGTTTCCTGTTGTGTGTGAATTTCCAGAAGTGTTTCCTGAGGATATTTCAGACTTGCCGCCAGAGAGAGAGGTGGAGTTTTCTATAGATCTAGTTCCTAGTACTAGACCTATTTTTATGGCACCTTATCGTATGTCGGCATCTGAGTTGGTTGAGTTAAAGAAATAGTTGAATGAGTTGTTAGAGAAGAGGTTTGTGAGGCCAAGTGTGTCGCCTTGGGGTGCTCCAGTTTTATTGGTGAAGAAGAATGATGGAAGTATGCGATTATGTATTGATTATCACCAGTTGAATAAGGTGACGATTAAGAATAAATATCCTCTTCCAAGAATTGATGATCTGATGGATCAGTTAGTTGGTGCGTGTGTGTTCAGTACGATTGACTTGAGGTCGGGGTATCATCAGATTAGGGTGAAGGAGGAAGATATTCAGAAGACGGCTTTTAGGACACGATACGGTCATTATGAATATTCCGTGATGCCGTTCGGGGTTTCTAATGCGCCAGGTGTGTTTATGGAATACATGAATCGTATTTTTCATGAGCATCTGGATCGATTTGTCGTGGTGTTTATTGATGACATTTTGATTTATTCTAAGTCTCGGGAGGAGCATGCAGACCATTTGCGTATTATTTTGCAGGTTTTGAAAGAAAGGAAGCTTTTTGCCAAATTGTCCAAGTGTGAATTCTGGTTGTCGGAGGTGAGTTTTCTTGGGCATGTAATTTCAGGTAATGGTATTTCTGTGGATCCATCTAAAGTAGAAGCAGTTCTACAATGGGAGGCTCCGAGATCCGTTACTGAAATTCGAAGCTTTTTGGGTTTGGCTGGGTATTATCGAAGGTTTATTGAAGGTTTTTCTAAGCTAGCACTTCCTTTGAACCAGTTGACTTGTAAAGGGCAAGCGTTCATTTGGGATATTCGGTGCGAAGAAAGTTTTAATGAGCTAAAGAGAAGATTGACGACAACTCCGATTTTGATTTTGCCGAATCCTAATGAACCATTTGTGGTTTATTGTGATGCGTCTTTAATTGGTCTAGGTGGTGTCCTGATGCAGGAAGGTAAGGTGGTGGCATATGCTTCAAGGCAATTAAGAGTTCATGAGAAAAATTATCCTACTCATGATCTTGAGTTAGCGGCTGTAGTTTTTGTGTTGAAGATTTGGAGGCATTATCTCTACGGTGCAAGGTTTGAAGTCTTTAGTGATCATAAAAGTTTGAAATATTTGTTTGATCAAAGAGAGCTAAATATGAGGCAACGTAGATGGTTGGAATTCTTGAAGGACTACGACTTTGGCTTGAATTACCATCCTGGTAAAGCTAATGTGGTAGCCGATGCATTGAGTCGGAAATCGTTACATATGTCCGCTTTAATGGTTAAAGAGTGGGAACTTTTGGAATCGTTTAGAGACTTGAGTTTGGTTTGTGAAGTGACGTCGAATAGCGTTAGGCTTGGTATGCTAACGATTACTAATGATTTTCTGATGACTGTTTGTGAGAAACAAAAGTTGGATGTGAAACTTGTGGATTTGATGTTGGTTGGAGGAAAAGATGCGAATAGTGATTTTCAAGTGGATATTAATGGTGTTTTGAGATTTCGAGGTAGAATTTGTATTCCTGATGATGCAAAGTTGAAAAAGATAATTTTGGAGGAAGGACACCGGAGTAATTTAAGTATACATCTGGGAGCGAATAAGATGTATCAGGATTTAAAGAAGATTTTCTGGTGGTCTGGATTGAAAAGAGATGTGGCTCAGTTTGTTTATGCATGTTTGACTTGTCAGAAATTGAAGGTGGAACATCTGAGGCCTAGGGGTTTGTTGCAACCGTTGGATATTCCTGAGTGGAAGTGGGATAACATTTCCATGGATTTTGTAACAGGGTTACCGAATACTCAGCGAGGGCATAATGCTATTTGGGTGGTTGTTGATAGGCTGACTAAATTGGCTCATTTCATTCCGATTGACATCAGTTTTACTTTGGAGCGGTTAGCTGAGATTTACATCAGTGTGATTGTGAAGTTGCATGGGGTTCCATTGAGTATTGTTTTGGATCGAGATCCTAGATTTACCTCGAGATTTTGGGAAAGTTTACAGAAGGCATTGGGTTCTAAATTGAGATTGAGTTCGGCTTATCATCCACAGACGGATGGTCAGACGGAGAGGACGATTCAGTCTTTGGAAGATTTGTTGAGAGCGTGTGTTTTGGAACAAGGTGGTGCGTGGGATAATTATCTTGCGTTAATTGAGTTTACGTATAATAACAGTTTCCATTCTAGTATTGGAATGGCACCGTTTGAAGCATTGTATGGACGGAGATGTCGGACACCGTTGTGTTGGCACGAATCTGGTGAGAGAATGGTGGTTGGACCAGAGTTGGTACAATAGACGACGGAGAAAGTGAAGTTTATTCGAGGGAAAATGAAGGCTTCTCAGAGTAGACAAAAGAGTTATCATGATCGGAGACAGAAGGATCTTGAGTTTCAAGAGGGCGATCATGTATTTCTGAGGGTTACACCGGTGACGGGTGTGGGTCGTGCATTGAAATCGAAGAAACTTACTTCTTGGTTTATTGGTCCTTACCAGATATCCGCGAGAGTGGGTGTTGTGGCTTATAGGGTGGCGTTGCCTCCGTATCTGTCAAATTTGCACGATGTGTTTCATGTTTCACAGCTTCGGAAGTATGTTCCAGATCCGTCGCATGTGATTCCGATGGACGAGGTTGAGGTAAGGGAGAACCTTACAGTTGAGGCATTACCGGTTGAGATTTTGGATCGCGAGGTGAAGCGGTTGAGGGGCAAGGACATTACACTTGTGAAAGTGGCGTGGGGAGGCGCTGCTGAGGGCAATTTGACTTGGAAGTTAGAGAGTCGGATACGGGAGTCGTATCCAGAGTTGTTCGTCTCAGGTAATATTTTCGAGGACGAAAATTTCTAAGTGGGGGAGAGTTATAACGACCCAGTTTTTGTGTGAGTTTTATTTAATCAAGTCGTTTGATTATTTTATTATTATTTTATTTTATTTTCGACTTTTATCTGAAAATATGTTATTTTTCAATGTTGTGACATTTAATCGGGTTTTGGAAACGTTTGCGAGATAATTGAGTGTGGGGGTATTTTCGTCATTTCATGATATTTTTCATTAAGTAAGGAAATAGAAAATAGAAAGAGAGAAAAATAGAGAGAAAGAAAAGGGAAAGAAAGAAAAAGAGGAGAAAAGAGAAGAAGAAGAAGAGAAATAGTGAGAAAACTTGGAAAATCAAAGAGATCAACTCCTAGAATCGATTTAATTGGGTAAGGGTGCGAAACTCAATTATTGTATGATTGTGTATGATTATGTATGTGTATTTGTGGATGTTTGTTGGATTGAAATGAAATTATTTAGTAAAACCCATATTGTGTGAGATTGATTAGAAATCGATTAAATGTGTTGGAAATTATACTTTTAGTGTTCGTTATTGTTGATACATGATAGATACATGTAGTTATGCATTGTATTGGTAATTTTCTGGGTGTAGGTGAAAATTGGAGGATTTTTGGTTGGGAAACGCAGAACTTTGTTCTGCAGAATTTTTTCTGGTTTTTCCAGGTCATACGCGTATGGGGCATGTTCATACGCGTATGGACCTTGGAATTACGCGTAACGTGGGCTAGCCACGGGCCATTACGCGTATGGTTTTTCATTTTGCTCGACCATCTTCCCATTTGCGTATGATACGCGTAGCATTTTTGGGCAATACGCGTATGTTGGGTTGTACTACGCGTATGAGAATTAAAATGGGAATTTTGGGGGAAAATGGTTTCTGCCCATACGCGTATGGCCTTGGGCAATACGCGTATGGCATGGCGATGAATTTGGGCAATACGCGTATGGCTCAAGGCATTACGCGTATGGCCAGGAGAATGGTAAAATGGGACTTTTCAAAATATCGTTTTTCGTTTTCTTTCGTAACTTGGGTTCTGTTTATCCGATTTTTACATTCTTGGTATCGTTGGAAAGCTATTGAGTTGTACTTTCTTATTATGATGATTTTGGAAATGGTTAGCTGATTTAATTATGTCAAAAAATCGGGAATAGTGTCGGTCGTCGATTTTTGTCATTATAACTGTGCATAATTGAAGTGTGTTATGCAAGGTGTTGTTGTATGATGTAAATGTATGTGTTTAGATGGTGTTGTGATGGTTTGTGGTCGTATGGAAATTAAATGCATTGTTTTGGGCATAAGTGCAAAGTGTGATTTTGTTGATGTAGATGAATGTATTCATGAGTCATTGTATGCCAAGCATCATGATATGCATTGTTGAGACGTCCTGAGTGACGGTTTAGATTCCAGAGGGAATTCGCTATAACATCGTGTGCCTTATGCAAAGAGGTGTGAGCGATGATTATAGACGATCGTGTGCCCATGTGGGGTGTGAGTGATCGGGTCGTGTGCCTTATACAAAGAGGTGTGAGCGATCCATAAACGTCGTGTGCCTTATACAAAGAGGTGTGAGCGACGGGGAACATCGTATGCCCGACGGGGAGTTACAGTGATGTAACGAGTGATGATTCCAGCAGAGTTCCTGAGTGAACTAGTGATGAGAAACATTGGAAGTCGGTACCGCATGTACATATGCATAGAGTCGTTGTGTCGGTCTCTTGCATTTGCATAAATCATTAATGGTTGATTATGTGTGGATTTGTGGATAAATTGATATATGGATATGTGTTGGTGATGGAAACATGCATTATTCCTTGTATTGCCTTGTGTTTGAATTATGACGTGAGTTGTGGTGAGAACCGTATATATGTGTGTTTTGTGCTATATATAATTGTATGCAATTATATTATGGTTGTTTTTCTCACCCTTCTGCTGTTTTATAATGCTCTATGAGGCATTGTAGATTAGAGTTGCTGGAGGTATTTTTGTGAAGCTTTGCGTCTTCATTCTTTTGTCGGTCGGCTCTGATATGTGATACTGGGTAGTTAGGGAGGCCGTTTGTGATTATCTGTATTATGTATATATATCTTTTGGCTTGTGCATGTACAACTTGATGTATGACAAACTTTTCATGTGATATATATATATATATATATATATATATATATATATATGTTATTCAGTTTTAGATTTTCCGCTTTTATTCTAAAATCTGAAATGTGGGTGTAAGGAACTGAGTTCCTCTGTTGATTGCTACCCCACTGTTGCATATCTTTATGAGCAGGTGTTGTATGAATTGTTTCAATTTGATGTGATTTCTCCCAGTCCATGCCATGATAATTTCGATATACTCTGACGAAATTTTGAATTTTCTTTTACTGCTTTAATTAATTGGGGGTATAGATTGGGGGTGTTACAACTCTCGTGATAACCCAACGCGCAAAACACAGGCCTCACGACTATCCAAGTTCTAGCCTATGTGTATACTAAGCCCAGTGTTAGGACTTTTCTCTCCAATAATATCTACCCATCCCAACAACAGCATAAAATAGCAGATATCCAGAATAACAACATATGAATATTCAAAGCAGTAAATAAATGCGGTAAATAAACATAAAGCTAAATAAGGCATAAAGATAAAGCAAGTAAAGCACAAAAGATAAACACCCAAACAAGCAAGAAAAGCAAACAAATCTAGGCGAGACCCCAACTTGCAAGCAAGGACTCCCTAGCAGAGTCGCCAGCTAAAGATGGCTGGTTTATACCGGAATGAATCGCACACTCAAAGATAAAACAGAGTCGCCACCGAACTTTATTTAGTCCTAAAGGACAGGGAAAATATCAAGAAAACCCAAGGGGAAGAGAAACGGGAATGGGGGTCGGTTATGCGAAAGGAAGGTACTAGCACCTAACGCATACGTCATACTCGACGGGAACCATTTCGCTTGCTTCTAGGCTTGGATGAGTTATCTATCTAAAGGCTTCTAGCTAAAAGAAAGAAGAGAGAAGAGAAAAGGGAAAGAAAAAGAAAGGAAATAAAGTGCTCGCGGAGAATTGGGGCCCTCGTGCCTACGTACCCTCATAGTGCAATGAGCAAATTAGAGCGTCGTAGTTTAGAGAACCAGGGGACAGAAAGGAGTAAAGGAAAGGGAAGGAAGGGTGGAAGTGTGCTCGCCAAGATCATCGCGATCTCGTGCCTATGTATCATACATTCGAATGAATGCAGAATCAGAGCTTCCTCAGTTCGTGGAACTAAGTCGGAAAAGGAAAAAGACAAGGAAAAAGAGAGAAAGCGGTGTCAAAACCAAGAACAAAAGAAAGAAAGGAATTCCGATGGGGACTCCAAAGAAATGGTGTCGAAACCAAGAAAAACAAAGGAGTGCAAAAGAAAAGATAACAACTGAGCTGGGGATAAAGTGCAAGAGTGGTATCTAAACCAAGAAGATGAAGGATCAACAGAGACTCCACTAGGGAAATAAAAGAATAAAGCGATAGCGCCAGGGGTCAGAGGGTAGTGACCCTACTTGGGATTAATAGGAAAGGGTATGGTATGTTAACTAACAAGCAGTGGTTAACCGAGAAAGAGAGATAAACAAATCTGGTGGGGAAAGCCGTTGGTGTCAACAACCCGACCGTGAAGCACCAAAAGGAGAGAGTACTGAACCAAGAGAAGGTGTTTGACTTTGAGGGGATTTCGGTATATTAAGTGAAAAAATAGTGGTTAACCGAAGAAGGAAAAGATTGCAACTCTGTGGGGATAGAGAAGCGTTGGTTTTAACAGAAAACTATGATTAACCAAAAGAAAAGGGTGTGGAACCAAGAGAAGGTTGTGACCCAAAAGGAGGTGTTGGTACTAACTCAACAGACAGTAATTGACCAACAGAAAGAGGTATTGAACTAAAGGAGGTTGCTAACCATTGAAGATTCGGTGTTAACAGGAAAGCTTGTGATTAACCGAAGAGAAAAGTGAGTGATTGTAGTGCGATTTTTGTGGTTTTGAATCACTATCGCTTTGGTACTACAGTTCGATTCAGTTTTTTATCATGTGAAGCTGATTAAGGAAGGGAAATAGATGTCTCTAATTAACCCTGCTTGCATACTGAGTTTAAACAGCTGACTGTTGGTTTACAGATGCTATCAAAATAGGGGGGGGGTCTCTCTTTGGGTTATTTGCTTAAGAACATGTTGTCTTGACGGTTCATGAGGCTTTTGGTAAGGTGCTGGATTTGATGTTTTTTTGATTGATATGCTCGCTAAGATTTTGCAATCTTATGCCTACGTATTCCCGTTTAAACGAAACAGGGAAATCAGAGCGATCGTAGTTCCTCATATTCTAAGGGAGGAAAAAGGTGTTTTGGTGTCTTGTTTAAAGTCCAAGATTTGAAGCTAAAAGGGTTTTTAGAGAGAATTTGTCATCTCTAAAGAGGGATTGTTGATTTTTGTGTGCCTTGATCAAAGCAAAAGTTTGATGCTAAGAGGTTGATTGACTCCACTAGGGAAGTTTTTGTCCTAAGTCTGGATAAGACTGACTCAATAAGAGAGTGTTTATGTCTTGTACAAGGCCCAAGATTGAGGCAAAAAAAAGAGATTGTCTCTTTGGGGATATCATTATATAAAGCCTAAGAGAAGGCTAATAATTTGACTTTTCGGGGAAAATGTTCTTTCTATCTTGTACAAAGCCCAAGATGGAGGCTAAAAAGGATTTTTGCCTCCGTTGGGGAGGTTTATATGTGTCTTGTACAAAGCCCAAGAGGGAGGCTGAAAAGAATTTGACTCAATAAGAGAGTGCTTTTATATGTCTTGTATAAAGCCCAAGACGGAGGCTAAAAGAGTTGACTCAACAAGAGAGTCTTGAAAAGGTGGTTGACTCAACAAGAGAGTCAAGAAGTTGATTGACTCAACAAGAGAGTCTTTTACACTCAACAAGAGAGTGATTTGCTATCTCGTACGAAGCCCGGGATTGAGGCTAAAAGGAGATTGATTCAACAAGAGAGTCTGAAAAGGTTAGCTCCGCTGGGGAGAATCATTGTACAAAGCCCAAGAGGAGGCTATCTTACTACCGAGGATTATTGAGATCCTTAGGCAGGTCCAATTATGGGGAACTCTCATGAGAGGTGCCGGGTTTCTGCGAGAGATTGGTCCAGAGTGACCGGGTTTTTTTTCCTATGTTCAAAAGGAACTTGAGAATGTCTTTGAGACTCAAGGGGTTTAGACTGTCCAAGTCCGGAATTTTATCTTTTGTATTATGCCCAAGAGGAGGCACGGGCATTAAGGGATAAGAATCAACCCTAAAATGGCAGGAGTTTTTGACACTGGAAAAACTGCTCTACCAAAGGATGACTAAGTTCTGTCTTATACCTTTAAGAGGTCGTCAGGGTCCTTGTATTAAGCCCAAGAGATGGCATGAGAACTTCTAAGAAGCCGAAGGGTCCTTGTACAACGCCCAAGAGGAGGCGAGGATGCTTTTAGGAAGCTTGTGGGTCCCCAAACCAAGAGAAGTTCAAGAAATGCAATTCACCGAGAAGAGATCATTCCAGGAAAGTTCGAGGGTTTGGAAGAAAACTCAAGATATGTCATTCACGGAGAAAAGATCATCTCTGGGGAGTAGAGTTTCTTTGACAATTTCTAAGAGTGACAGTCTGAGAAAAGGTTCACCGAGAATACTGCCTTTCTCTTTGTTCCATATTGTTTAACCCCAAGAGAAGGGAAGACTGTATCTGGAATCCTACGGGGGATCTAGTTTTGCTTGTATTTAAGAGTGACCTACAGGGCTTTACCTAGTTCTAGACGTAGTTGCCGGGGAAAACTCTAAATAACTATACTAGTATATATACAGTGGATATATGACCAGTATTTAAAGAGGGTATGAAAGAAGACTAACCATGCGCAGCTTCCCACAATACAGTTATATATATGAAAGCGGATAAACACTTACCCGTTGTAGAGCTTCCATGTTGTGTTGTTAGTTGTTCAACAAATAAATTAAAGAAAGTTTTGATAACAACCATATATTTGGATTCAAAATCAAAGGAGAAAGTATTTTAAACAGAGATTGGGACTTACAGCTCAGAGAGAGGCCCAGGGTTTTAACAGTGATCATACCGTTTGTTTTGATCATCGTAGTGAGACTTATACAACGACTGAGGCCCAAAAGAGTTTATTTGCAAAAGGGTTTGGGTCTTACAACTCATAGAGAGGCCCAATGATTATTTAATGAAAGGAAATGGGACTTACAACACGAGGGTATGCCCAGATGATTTGATTTTGAACTGGCGATCGCCGAGATTTTTCTTTTAACGCAGAGGGACTTATACAATACCTGAGGCCCAAAAATGGTTTTGGTTAATAGGGGATTGGGTCTTACACTCTATTTGAAGCCCAAAAATGTTTGAAAATGAATAAAGATGGGTCTTATAGTTCAAGGAGAAGCCCAGTTGATTTGTTGAAAAAGGCGTTGATCGTACCGTGATTTTTGACAGTATCGGGACTTATACAATGCTTTGAGGCCCAAAAAATGATTTTATTTACAAATGGATGGGACTTACACTCTCTCAAGAGGCCCAAAGATTATTTTTGTACAAGTGACGGGGCTTACAATTCAGGGAGAGGCCCAAATGATTTGTTTTGAAAACGGCGATCACGTCGAGGTTTTTGAAAACACAGGGGGTCTTATACAATGACTGCAGCCCAAATTATTTTGGTTTCAAATAGGGGGTTGAGTCTTACACTCTATTAGAGGCCCAAAGAAGTTTTAAAATGATTTATTTAGGATGATTAAGATCAAAACCCTAAATTCATTTCAAAATGTATTTTAATTAAATAAAAATTTAATCAAAATGACCAAAATTATCAAACATGTGTGAAAAAGCAAGTGGTGATTTTGGATTAATGTTTGAAAAATCATGCTTTTATCCACAAAACGATTAGAAACCATTTAAGTTTGGAAAATCAAGAAGGAAACAATATTTTAAATGTTAAAAACACATAAAAAATTAATTCTTTTCAAAAATATTAAGTATATAAAATAAATAATATTTTTGGGAATTTTTTTGCAAAATAAAATATTTTAACATTTTTTTGAATTATTAAAAAAAGAATAAACTCAAAATCATTAAAATTTAGAGAGAAATTAATTTTTGAATCAATTAAATAAAATCACAAAATTCAAATATTCAAATATTCAAAAAAAAATGGCGCCAAGAACACACCAAGAACACGTGCCACCCCCATGTTTCTGCAGATTTGCATTTTCTCACCAATCTCACTGAATACTTGATGAAATCACACAATCCACATATCAATCTACTCGTTTTCACCCCACGATCATGTCTATGGTCTTTAATTTCATTTATTTTAAGCATGGAATAAGAAATCAAGACAAAACCTCAAGAACCCTAAATTCTGCATGAAGGCTCAGAAATTCCACACACGATTCATACAAAGCAATTAATTGAGGGGAATCCCTCCATACATGATTATGAACATATGGCAAAAGTATTGTGCCAGGTAATATGCATGAATCATGAGATGACAAAGTTTAGGCTTCCTTGAAGGTCATGGCAGCAAGAGCAATTTAATTTTTGAGGTGGAGGTGTTACAGATGAGTTGTGATTATCTGAATAGCTTACCTGCACTATATGGAATGTGTTTGAATGTTTGGAGTGATTGGAAATGGACTGGAACAGTTTATGGTACCTCAACTGCAACTTGATTAAAACCTTGAGCAATTGGCTAGTGATTTTGTGAAATTGGTGTTCCAGATGTTGTTTAAGTGTTTGGATCACTTCTATATGATGTTTATGAGGTGTGTGTGTGATTGGTTTGGTTGTAATTGTTCCCAAACTCAAAACCCGATAGTGACTTGCTTTGGAAGGCAATTTTGGAAGTGAGAAGGTGATTTTGTGGAAAGCATCAGTTTGAGTGCTTTGGTGTACTCAAACTGATCACAAATGAGCTTTATTTATAATGTACCAAGTTTGTTTTGGCTACAATAGTGTATGGCAACTGGTACAGGTCTGTGGCCAATTGGATCATTTTGGGATCTCAAGTCTCCTCTAGCCATTGACTTGAGATTAGAGCACAGGCATATGGTTCCCTCATTCAATGATAAGGCTTGAGTGAAGTGTTCATCTTTGCTCTGATACGTGCCACCTCTAATCATCCATTGAATGCCTTAAAATAAAATTGGAGTCTTGTCCCCCTTTTAGACTTTTTAGGTTTGACAAGCTATTTGTAGTTCCAATGACTTGGGAGGCTTATGGATCAACGTTTGTCCCTCCTTGGTCTCCCCCTGAGGTTTTCAGATGGATAAACTTGTTTGTTATTTGCACAATTTGTTCAAATTGAGCAACAATGCACAAATCTACATTGTGTGACAGTTTGCATCAAGGCATGTTGCAACTGTCATAACTCCTAGCTCAGATGGAATTTGATGGAGTTCTTGGACATTTTGGAAAGATGATATATCCTATTTCAATATGATGTTCAAATTTGGTTTTGATCCAACTTGAATTACATTGAAAACTGCCTCTACTTTTGGGAAAAAATAAGGCAGATTCCAACTAAGTGAAAATTTCACTAAGTGTTGGAAAAATGTCACTTTTGTGTTTTCAGCCATTTTGATCACTCCATAATTTGGAATCCATGAGGAATTGGAATGAGGTGTAGTTGACACTTTTAAAGTATGCCACGAGAGCTACAAACCCATCTTTGGATAAGCTAAAATGGTTGCTTGGATCTCAAGTTATGATCCTTGGAAGTTGGTACCCTAGCCACTTTGTTTCATAACTTAGAAAAATTCTAAGTTTTTATAGTTACCCCTTTTACAATTTATCCCACTTTCTTTGATTTTTCTTGATGAATGATGATATTCAATCACACATTAACATCATTTTAGGGTCAAGGAACCATAATTATGAAAAATCTCAAAAAGTCAAAGTTGACTTTTATGCACAATTAACTTTTTACCAAATGAATTCCAAACTGTGCGATCCTCGATGAAATCAAGTCCTTGACCTAAATAAAACTTGATGGATATGTTCCATAGGTGTTATAGGGTGTATTGAATCATGTCCCAAGGTTTGGGAGCATGTCCTGGTCAAAAGTCAAAGGTATAGTTGACTTTTCCCTCGAAACCCTAATTGTGGTCCTGATGAAATTGAAGCTTGTGGATCAAGCTTCTTGGATCAATCCATTGTTGAAAATGGATCAATGTGGTGTGTTAGAGAGCCTAAAATCATGTCTTGAGGTCTTGGCTCATGTTTTGTCCCAAAAGTCAACATAGGGGTGAATTAGATAAAGAAACCCTAATTCCTGATTTTTGGTAAATGCATCCCCTGAGGCTAAATTAACTTGATGCTTGGGTCCATGAGGTCCCTTGGAGTATCTTAGGTTGTTCTTTGAAGTAATGACTCATGCCCAGATGAAAATTTCCATCTGGAGGCCCTGGTCGACCAAAACCCTAATTTGGTGACACTAGCGATCTTGAGGCTTAATCCACTTGGAATGTTGCAACCTTGTGCTTGATCCTTGATGTGGGAGTCCTATTGATCCTTTGTGGATGTTTGAGAGGTTAGGCAAGTTGAAGATCATGTCCTTTCTTGATTGATCTTTTGTCTAAGAGCTCTGAGAGGGCTTGAAACCCTGATTTTTTTATAGTATTGAATTCTCAACCCTCTCTGAGGAGATTGATGAGGCATGAAGGTACATCCATATTGTGATGATGATTTTCACAATGATGGGAAATCTTAGTGGTCAAAATTTGGGGTATGACAGATGCCCCTATTTAATCATCTTGGACCCGAAGGTGTGAATGTCGAAGGTATTCGGGAATTTGGGGTGCAAGAGGATTAAAAATCGGAATACCCGAAATTTTAACGGTGGTTATTAATGGCGGTTCACCCATCCATCTTCTTTTGCTAAGAAATGATGCTTAGAAAAGGTATAAACTTCCCCTCGGTACTGGGTTTCAGCCAAGGAACTGGTCTCAGTTTCTGATATAAACTTTCCCTCGATCCTGGTTTCCTACCAAGGAACTAGTCTTAGTTTCTGATATAAACTTCCCCTCGATCTTGGTTTCCTACCAAGGAACTGGTCTTAGTTTCTTATATAAACTTCCCCTCGATCCTGGTTTCCTACCAAGGAACTGGTCTTAGTTTCTTATATAAACTTCCCCTCGATCCTGGTTTCCTACCAAGGAACTGGTCTCAGTTTCTTTTGTCAATAAACTTTCTTGACCAGGGACGCTATTGATAGCGGTTTTCCTCAAACTTCTCGCCGAATTTTCCTGGGGAGATGTCATTTGACGGAAAAAGGTTTTAATGTCAGACTTGTTGGGAAACCCATTCGTCTGAGCTGTATAGGTGTAAAAACTTCTCCGTTGGAGACACCATTTGTCGACTCTATCGGGGAAAACGAGTCTTTTGAGAGACTGTTTTCTGCTTGGGGATATTACATCATACTTTTCCTCGAGATCTTTTTGGAGGAATGTCATGTGATGTAATCCAATTTGGAAGGGCTTTCTCTTGGGATTTTCCTTAATCCGGGAAAGCGAAGATATCATCTTCAACGGCGAAGAGTGATATTTGTCGAAGGTTTTCATTATTTTTAGAGGTTCAAGTTATCAAAGTGGTCGAGGGACCAACTTCAATCCAGCAGTAAATTGGAGGGGCAATTATTCAGACGCCACTTTTCCCAACGAGAAAAGAACTGACAACTCAATTGAGAAGACTTTTATCACCGGGGGACAAGACCCACCAGAGTGATAGTGATGCAATATGAATATGAATGTAAATTAATAATGCATGATGTATGTATGTTTATGCTGACAAAACTGACACAACATACATATTAATGGATGAACACGACTGGATACTCGGCCACTGCAGGGGACAAAGGGGTATCTTCGGTTCAAAATAGAAATTCTACCTTGTTTAGGAGAGATAGTCCTAGTGAGGAACTATGTTGGTCGGGCTTGGGAGAAATGAACTCTGCCGGGGGGTGTCAGATGAAACATGGCCTCTGACACAGTTGATCCTTCGTTTAGGTGCACTGATTTAGAAGGAATACTTTGATTCTGCACTTTGAGGTTCGATTACTTCTGGAGAAGCGATCGATGTTCTTTCGATGTTCAACAGTCAAAAGAAAATGCCATATTTATTTTAAAAGCAGAAAAAGTTTGACAAGTAAATTCTTTTTTGTTTTATTTCAAGAACCGTTAATCATATTAAAATGTCATTCTTATAAAGCTAAAACAAATGAGAATTACAAGCACAAGGGCTCAAATTTTATTGATAGGATGGAGATCAGCCCAAACGCGTGATCCCCTGGAGTATTTACAAAGTTAGAAAATGGTAATTTTAAGGGAAAAGGGCTGCATTGAAACATAACGACCGCTATCCTTCTACCAACTTTGAATTCCGGGCATCCTGAGCTTCCGTCAAAGATGACCTTGACTGGAGCTTTCTTTCGATGGATGGTGTAACTGCTGCTGAGGGACTTGCCCCTTTGTTGGACGTAGTTACTTGCCATTATCCCTAAGTTTTGCCTGGATTGTACTTTTGAGATTTCCAATCCACCAGGATGATTTTTGATTATGTCTCTAATTTTTGCCAGGACCGACCTTTCGGGTTTTCAATCCACCGAGACGTTTTTTTTTATTTAGGCGAAGTATTTCTTAACTACATCAACATTTGTGGGGTAGGCAAAATTCTTCTCCATCCATGGTTGCGAGTCTCAAGGTGCCGCCTGAGAAGGCTTTCTTGACCACATAGGGGCCGTCATAGTTTGGGGTCCACTTGCCTCGGGAATCAATGAGAAATGATTGTATCTTTTTTAGTACGAGGTCTCATTTCCTGAAGACGCGAGGTTGGACCTTTTTGTCAAACGCCTTCTTCATTCTTTGCTGATACAACTGACTACGGCATAGAGCCATTATTCTCTTTTCTTCGATCAGATTCAGTTCATCGTGTCAACTTTGACACCATTCAGCTTCTATTAGCTTAGCTTCCATCAATACCCGGATTGATAGGATCTCTACTTCTATGGGAAGCACTGCTTCCATGCCATATACTAGAGAGAAAGGGGTTGCCCCTGTTGAAGTGCGGACAGATGTGCGATAACTGTGAAGAGCAAAGGGTAGCATCTCGTGCCAATCTTTGTAGGTTACCACCATCTTTTGAACGATCTTCTTGATGTTCTTGTTAGCCGCTTCTACCGCTCCGTTCATCTTAGGTCGGTAGGGAGATGAGTTATGGTGTTCGATATTGAGCTCAACACACAACTCTTTCATCATCTTGTTGTTTAAGTTGGATCCATTATCAGTAATGATCTGGCTTGGAAAACCATAATGGCAGATGATATTGTTTTTGATAAATCGGACCACCACTTGTCGGGTTACATTGCTGTATGACGCTGCTTCGACCCACTTGGTGAAGTAATCAATGGCTACCAGGATGAACTGATGTCCGTTCGAAGCCTTGGGCTTAATCAGGCCAATCATGTCGATTCCCGATATGGAAAAAGGCCATGGGGAAGAGAGAACTTTGAGATGTGTTGGCGGTACATGGATTTTGTCGGAGTATATCTGACACTTGTGACACCTCCTCATGTACTTGTAGCAGTCGGATTCTATTGTCAACCAATAGTATCCTGCTCTCGGAATTTTTCTCTCCATTGCATGTCCGTTGGCATGAGTGCCAAAGGATCCTTCGTGAATTTCTTTTATCAGCATGTTTGCTTCTGGTTTGTCTATGCATCAGAGCAAGACCATGTCGAGGTTTCTCTTATAGAGTGTATCACCGCTTAGGAAGAAGCTGCCTGCTAGCCTTCTGAGGGTTTTTCTGTCCTTTCCAGATGCCCCAGGTGGGTACTCCTGTCTTTGAAGGAAGCATTTGATATCGTGATACCAAGGTTTGTCGTCGATGACTGCCTCGATCGCGAAGATGTAAGTGGGTCTTTCAAGGCTCATTATGTCGATCTTAGGTATGTCATTCTATTGACTTACACTAATCATGGAAGAGAGAGTGGCTAATGCATCAGCCATGTGGTTCTCTTCACGAGGGATATGGTGAAACTCGACTCTGTCGAAGAAAGGTAACAACCTTCTCGCGTAATCTTTGTAAGGAATCAATCCTGATTGGTAGGTGTTCCAATCTCCTTTGATCTGATAGATAACCAGGGCTGAGTCGCCGTATACATCCAAGTTATTGATCCTTAAGTCGATCGCTTCTTCGAGACCCATGATACAAGCTTCGTATTCGGCCTCGTTGTTTGTACACTTGAATGTCAGTCCGGCGGTGAAAGGAATGTGGGTACCCTGAGGTGTTATGATAATTGCCCCAATTCCATTTCCATAATGATTGACAGCTCCGTCAAAGATAAGTCCCCATTGGGAACCTGGTTCTGGCCCTTCACTGGGTAGCGGTTCATCGCAATCTTTCATTTTTAGATACATGACATCTTCGTCAGGGAAGTCAAATCTGAATGATTCCTGATAGTCAATCGATTGATGAGCCAAATGATCAGCCAAAATACTTCCTTTAACAGCTTTCTGAGCGTGGTACTCGATGTCATATTCTGATAATAACATCTGCCAACGGACGATTCTTCCCGTGAGAGCATGTTTTTTGAAGACATACTTGATTGGATCCATTTCTGAGATTAACCAAGTAGTGTGATGAATCATGTACTGGCGAAGACGTTTGGCTGCCCAAGCCAGAGCACAGGAAGTTTTCTCAAGCATAGTGTACCGAGTCTCGCAGTCGGTGAATTTCTTACTCAAATAGTAAATGGCCGACTCTTTCCTTTTTGTTTCGTCTCGTTGGCCAAGTACACAACCCATTGAGTCTTCCAAGACTGTTAGGTAGATGATCAGTGGTCTTTCTTCCACTGGAGGTGATAGAATCAGTGGGTTTAACAGGTATTCCTTGATATTGTTGAAGGCGGTTTGGCAGTCTTCTGTCTAAACGCAGTCCTGATTCTTTTTGAGTAATTTGAATATCGGCGCACATGTCGCGGTCATGAGGAATATAAATATGGAGATGTAGTTCAAACATCCCAGGAATCCCCTGACTTGTTTTTCAGTCTTTGGAGAAGGCATTTCTTGAATGGCCTTGACCTTGTCAGGATCAACCTCAATTCCTTTCTGGCTGATGATGAACCCTAAAAGTTTCCCTGAACGGACACCGAATGTGCATTTTTTGGGATTCAAGCGGAGTTTATACTTTCTCAGACGCTCGAATAGTTTTGACAAGTGGGCCACATGCTTCTATTCCATTTTAGATTTTGCAATCATATCATCGACATACACTTCGATTTCTTTGTGTATCATGTCATGAAACAGAGTAGTCATGGCTCTTTGATAAGTTGCCCCGACATTCTTCAAACCGAACGACATTACCTTGTAACAAAAGGTACCCTATGGGGTGATGAACGAAGTTTTCTCCATGTCTTTCGGCGCCATTTTGATTTGATTATAGCCCGAGAATCCATCCATGAAGGAGAAAACTTTGAACTTTGCTGTACTGTCTACCAGCATGTCAATGTGCGGTAAGGGAAAGTCATCCTTCGAACTTGCTTTGTTCAGATCCCTGTAGTCTACACACATTCTAACTTTTCCGTCCTTTTTCGGAACTGGTACGATTTTGGCTAGCCATTGAGGATATTCTGATGTGGCGAGGAAACCTGCGTCAATCTGTTTCTATACTTCCTCTTTGATTTTGATGGTCATGCCTGGATGAGTCCATCTCAACCTTTGTTTTACTGGCGGACATTCCGACCTCAACGGTAGATGATGCTCCACGATGCTGGTATCCAACCCTGGCATGTCCTGATAGGACCAAGCGAATACATCGGGAAACTCTTTAAGAAGTTTTATCAAGTCTTCTTTGACATTTGGACTGAGCAGTGCCCCAATCTTGACTTCTTTTCTCTCTCCTTCTGAACCCAAGTTGACCGTTTCCAACGGCTCCTTGTGAGGTTAAATGGGCCTTTCCTCTTGCCTGAGTAATCAGGATATCTCCTCTGGAATTTCTTCGTCATCTTCTTCTTTAGCCTCAAATACCGAGAATTCAAAGTTGGGAGAAGACATTGGATCGTATGTTTCGATGGGGCTTAAAACATGCAATCTGCATGACGTGATGATTGTTTCTTAGAAGAGATAGAGAGAATGCAAGAGTGTGTGCAGTGTTTTTTTTTACTGCTTATTTTTCTTATTTGTTGTTTTTTAGGATTACCATTTTCTGAAAAAGCGAAAAGAGAAAACAGGAATAAATGCGAAAATTACAGAACGACGTTATCTTATTTATGATTTAGTCGATCCTTGAAATTACAGCCCCTATAAAACAAAACTTTGTCGCTTTGGGCGAAGCGAAGAGGGACATTTACAGAACGAGAGCCCTATCAAAATATCCATTTCACCTGGGCAGGGTGAAAGGTTAAGATAAAGACGGCAATTACTTAGACTTATGAGCAACTTTCGGAACGTTGACTGCAACCCATTGGCGGCGAACTCGTTGGTGAATCACAAAGTCTGGTACCTTCTTTCTTGGCTTATCTTCAGAAATGACACTGATTTCTGGTGGAGCAGGATCATTGGAATCTGTCTCCCAAGCAGAGTTGTCGTAGGAGGATTCCTCTGTTATATTTTGCATATTGTTTACACTCTCAGGCAAATCTCCCCATCCAGTCAGCTGGATGTCTTCGAACCTGATACGAGAGCTTTCTGGAGCAGTGTATTTGACCATGAAGTCGTATTTGCCACTTGGTTGTCCCAAAGTGTCCCACACCTCTTTGGAACAGAAGGAGTCATCCCTTTCAATGACGTTGACCTCGGGAAAAGCATAGTTGATGAACTCTAGTCCGGCAAGCTTTGCCAATTCATCGTCGTACTGGATATTTTCCGAATGTCCTGAGTGATGATCCCATGCTTCTGTGGGGACGCAGGTATTCTTTTCGATGATGCTCAGCTGATATGCATCGTTTAGCTGACTCTCTTGCCCTAAGTCTCCTGGGTACGACTGCCACATAGGCAGGCCATCCATTGGGCCATAATAGTCGTGGTCAAAGCTGTCTTTCATCAGAGTGTCCTCCTCTAATGAATTTGGTGGAGCACGGCATCCTTTCGGATCACAATCTCCATCTATCATTTCAACATCTGACCTTGGTATAAATCTCAGACTCTGTGCGGGATAGAAAAATCGCGTAGACACCTCTTCCTGAGACATATAACCCTCCTTGTTAAGATAGGACATCCATTCTTCATCTGTATCAGAGGAATCTCCCTCGTTGATGGTATGGACTTCTTGAGACACTGGGTGAAGGAAACCTCCACTGTGGAAGAAGTTCTGGATGTGATGAAGACTTTCATTGTTGGTAGCAGTCTGGGTACAGGTTGCGGAAAAACCAAGGCCCTTCTTTGTTTTGTTATCAGTAGGAATGACAAGCTGTCCCCATCCTTTGGCGTTGTTACTTCTGATCGCCTCTAGAGCATCTTTGTATGAGGAAATCGAGGTTCCTCTTTCTGATTGATTGTCATCGCTCACCGAAAGTGCTTGGAATAAGGTTCCGATCACCTCCTCTGGTTCTACATAAGTGGATGATGATAAGTTACTCACGATCAAGGCTTATTCCCCGCAGACTGTGACGAGTTGGTCATTTTTGACAAACTTCAGCTTCTGGTGAAGTGTCGAAGTGATTGCCCCAGCCTCGTGTATCCAAGCTCTTCCTAACAAGCAACTATATGTTGCCCGGATGTCCATGACCTAGAAAGTGACTTGGAAAGTGTGAGGACCGATAGTTATGGGAAGGTTGACTTCGCCGATAACTATTTTTCAGGATCCATCAAAGGCATTGACGGTGACCTCACTGGCTCTCATCATAGATCCTCGGTATGATAATCACATTAATGTAGACTTCAACATTACATTTAGAGCTGATCCGGTGTCTACCAGTGCGCTGGCTAATGCATCATTCAGGCAGTTGACTGTAATATTGAGCGCCATATTATGATTTGGGCCCTCTTCTGGTAGTTCCTCATCACTGAACCCCAAGTTGTTGTAGGAAGTGATGTTAGAGACAATGTTGTCGAATTGCCTTATCGACACATCCTGTTCCACAAAGGCTTGCTCTAAGACTTTCTGTAGAGCTTCCCTGTGAGCTTCGAAACTGAGTAAAAGCGATAGCACTGAGATTTTTGAAGGAGTTTGCAACAGTTGATCAACAATGTTGTATTCACTCTTTTGTATAAGCTTCAGCATCTCATCATCGTTCTTTGAAAGGTCGGAATCATTGGATTGACCGACTATTTAATCAGGATTTTCTATTTGAGGTTCCTTTTCTTTGTTGGATTCTCCAACTCCTCGATTGAAGATCCGACGGGTTCGTGTCACTCGACTGATGTCTGCAATATTCACGATGGAGGGTAATGGAGTTTCCTTTCCATTCTCAAGTGTGGTTGCACCGTATTTTTAAGGGATAGCCTTAGCTGATTCATACGGTAGTGGTCCTGGCAGATAGATAACTACAGGAGCCTTCTGATTTTTCTGACCATTGTAAGTAATTTCAATCAGTTCCTGGTTAGGAACTTTCGATTCGTCGAGTAGAGGAATGATGGCACAAACATCTCTGGTTCTCTTATGATCAGAGATTACTACGACGTCCTTGATTTGATCAGCGAAATAGTCTGGCGTCCAGTTGATTGACCCAGAACTTAGACACGGTCGAATCTCTTTGTGGTCTAACTGAACTTGAAGGGTTACTCGCGCGAGGTAACATCCTTGATTATCTTCCGAGCAAACTCTAAAGCATTCATTGTTATGTGGTGGCATCTGGCCACGTCCTCTTTGTATGCAGTGTAACCTCACTAGGTCTGTTTCCATTAACCAAACATCCTGACTTTGGTACCTAGTGGGGTTCCCATTAGTCATGCTGACTTGTTGGGTGTCTTCGTCCATATAGATCGGAAGCCACCAATGGTTTAACAAGTGTTGTAAAGTTATCTGAACGAGGGCACATCCTTAGTTATTCCTGCGACATACTTTGCATTTCTGATAATCATGCGAAGCCAGAAAACCGAGCTGGACTTGTGTAGCGTGTAACTCCACCAAGATGGTATTCATCAAGCGGATATCAAATATTTGAATCATATTCACTTGATAATGACTTTTATCGTGGTAATCTTGAATCCATCCAAGATCCATCTGGCCCTGGAGGGCCTCTTGTATAAAATTGCATCCCTGTTTGTTTACCGAGAAGACCAGACAGGAATCGTAATCGTGCCGAGGCAGATTATGATATTGGCTTTGCCTTAAGTGTATCGCCACCAAGTTGACATTCATTGCCAGAATGTTGTGATTCTAAATGATGTTGGAATTCGAGTAAGTCATGTTGACCTCACGAATTCGGTGATCTTGGATCCATCCGAGATCCAACTGTTCCTGTAGAGCTGACTGCACCACAGAACACACTTGATTGTCTTTAGAGCAGATATCACACTGGTGATAGTTATGAGGTGGTACATGACCGTATACGCTCTGTCTACAATGCATCTTGACCAAGTTGGCCCTCAATAAGAGTACATCATGAATTTGATAGCTGTGGCGAGACTCTCCCTCTATCAAATTTACCGCAACTTTCTCGTGTTGAGGCAACGGGTTCGTGAGAACATTTAGATTTGTATCCTTGAAGGATAAGACCCCGCTCCTAACAAGCTTTTGCACATCGGATTTGAAACTGAGACAGTTTTCTATGTTATGCCTGGTCCTCCTTGATGGTAAGGGCAAGTCTGATCTGCTTTGAACCAAAAAGGTGGATTCTCCGGTATCGCCAGAGGAGGCCTGGTCTGGACGTGTCCTTTAACCAGTAGTAATGGAAATAATTCGGCGTATAACATTGGTATAGGTTCAAACCCTGGTGGTCGCGTTGTGCGGTTGTTGTTGTACGGAGGACGAGCCTGCTGAAGAGGCTGTTGTGTCCTTTGCTGATATTGTTGTGAATTAGGTTGGCTTTGAGCAACCTGAGGTTGATACGATGGAATAGTCGCAAGGTTGATAGCAGGAGTTACAGCTGCTACTGGTTGGTATCGTCGCCTCAGCTTTCTGAGAGAGATATTCCCAATATCTTGCTCTTTTTTCTTAGGGAGAGCATTTCCGTATCTCTTTGTATTGCTCATTGATCCGACATCTTTAACCAAACGTCCTTCTAGGACTGCCTCTTCGAGGCGAACTCCCATGTCGACCATTTCAGTGAAGTCGCTGGGCGCACTGGCAACCATTCTATCATAGTAAAATGAGCTCAATATTTTTAAGAAGATCTTTGTCATCTCTTTTTCCTCAAGAGGTGGACAAATTTGAGCAGCAACTTCACGCCATCTCTGAGCATACTCCTTAAAGGTTTCCTTGTCCTTTTGTGACATGGCTCTGAGTTGATCTCTGTCCGGTGCCATGTCCAGATTATACTTATACTGTTGAACGAAGGCAGCGGCAAGATCTCTGAAAGTGCCGATCTTAGTACGGTTTAGACCCATGTACCATTTGAGTGCGGCACCGGTTAAACTATCTTGGAAATAGTGGATCAGTAGCTCCTGGTTCTTCCACTGAGTTGACATCCTCCGAGCGTACATCACCAAATGACTCTGAGGGCAAGAGTTACCCTTGTATTTCTCAAATTCGGGCACCTTGAATTTGTGCGAAACTTTCACGTTGGGTACCAGACAAAGGTCTGTGGCGTCCTTTCCAAATAAATTATGACCGCGAATGGCTTGCTGTTCCTTCTAAATTTCCAGGAATTATTCCTGAAACTTATTCATTCTGTCGAACATACTTTCGTTTCCACCAGAAGGTATTTATGGAATCTGTCCTTCTGGGACAGTGTGTACCATGAGTGGTGGTATAGTTATTACTGTTGTGACTCTTGGTGCCTCCCGAAGTTTGTAACCTTTAGGAGTTGCCGTCATGCCCCTGACATCTTCGCTTTCCCAAATTTTGTAACCTTTAGGCCCAGTGGTTCATGCTGCAAATTATGGATCTTCAGTGATCGGTGGAATATATCCTTTCGAGATATAGTTAATAGGCATGCCCCAGAGACGATCTTTCGACAATTTATACCTAGGATCATACTTCTCCACTATGGGCGTTGATGTGATCTCTGAGATCACAGTCCTTTGGACCTGAGCTTCTGCCAGAGCTTGCATGTCGTTGTGAAGCTTTCTCAGATCTTCTTTCAGAGTGTCGAGTTCTTCTCTCAACTCTATGTTCTCTTCCTCGAGATTCTCCATTTTCTTTTGTAGATTGGCCCGAGTATTGTACGAATAAGACAACTTGACTCTAGAATCGAGAAACAAACATGAGATTCGTAGGGAAGAAGAATGCGTTATGTGAGAATGATGAATGCAATGATTATATTAATTTTTTTTTGTTTAATCAAAATAAACTTCAACAATTGGATTGCAAATATCAAACAGTGGGGAAGACCCCGTTTTATTGAATTCAAAGATTGCGGAAGTGGAAATATAGTAGATTATAAAGTGCTGTAAAAGGAAAAGTCTAATATAATGGATCCTGAGTCCTCTCTGAAGAGAGCTCAGGTGCTGGTTCCGGTACTTTTCTCTTCTTTGACCGGGGCTCTTGAGCCGTTGTCGGGTTGTCATTCCTTTGCCAAGTGAAAGGAGCGCGCAAATTCCTTTGGTCATCTTGATTTTCTACATCATGTTGCTCTAGAATCTCAATCAAAGCATCTTTTTCTTTTAACAGTTGTTGTAGTTTCTTGCACTCCACATTGAGAATACGATACTTGTTCTTCCAAGACTTCCTCTCCTGTTGAACTTTGTTGAGCGTAACCTGAAGTTTTTCCGTATCGGACATGAAATAAAGGACATGATCCTTTAATGAAAGAACTTCCTGGCGAGGGTAAGGCATCCTCAGCTTGAGAACTCTAGTTTGTACCCAGTGGAGATAAGGTTCCACAGAGACACAGTCTGGTTTTCCTATAGACTCTCTTCCTTTCCTATGAACATGTTTCCAAGCATACACTATTTCTGTCTTTAGTGCCCTGTCGTTTTCTCCTTCCTTGAAGAAAAGACCTTCCAGATGAACATTACGCGGGACATGCCTCATCGGGTATCCAAATTGACGACGAACTAAAACTGGATGATAGTTGATTCCTCCTTTAGTTCCTATGAGGGGTACATTAGGAAAGTTTCCACAATGGTCAATGATTTTGATCCCGTCGTAGATTCGATTGTACAAATCTATGTCAGAGTTGGTAAGAGACATGATTCTCTGTGACCAATGCAGAGAATTCTTATGATCCCAAAAAGCGGCAGACTTGGGTAAATGGGAAGTGAACCATTTGTATAGTAGGGGTACACAGCATGTGATCATTCCTCCGCTGTACAAATTCCTTTAGTGCACAGAATGATACGTATCTACGAGCAAGGTCAGTACAAGGCTTCCAATCAAAAAAACCTTAATGGCATTGATATCAACGAAGTTATCAATGTTGGGAAACAGAAATAACCCGTAGGTGAGCAAAGCAAAGATGCTATCGAAAGCAGTCATGTTCCCTATACTAGCGAAGTATAGAGCCTTCTTTACCAGAAACTTGGCTGGTAAACTCGGGATTCCACCCTTAATGGTCATGTGAGTCCTGACTTCTGACTAGTCCAAATGAATTGCTCTTGCAATGGTTTGATCCTTTGGAATTTCTTCCAGTCCAGAAAAGGGAGCTTGGTCAGTAATGGGTAAGTCAGTTAAATGAGAATACTCCTCCAGTGTTGGTGCGACCTGATAATCCGGGAATGTGAAACAGTGATAGACCGGATCGTAGAACTGAATGAGCGTAGCCAGGATTCCTTCAATTACATGTACACTTAACAGAGACAACAGTCATCCGTACTTGGCTCCGAACGCATTAGGGTTGGTAATCATCCTTGCCAACCCTCTCAAATCCCCTAATTTTGGAACCTTGAAGGTATACTTGTGAGTTTTCCTTTTACCAAAATCCATACCGCAATTTCTTCTCTCTGGCATTTGCAATCATTGTCTTAGTTTAATTTAAGAAAGAGAGACTTGAAGAGAAATTTTTCTTTGTTTAATGTATTTTAAATGAATGAATGCATGAATGCAGCACACAAAAACATAGAAAAAACATGGGGTCAAAGGTTCGGTGTCATGAAGTCAAGGCTCTACCCATCCCTAAAGGTTTTACTGGTGATTTTTTGTACCTATCCTCAAAATCATTGACCCCTATTGGGATAACAACAGCAGGAAGGAATCACCTGAGCGAGCTGATGTATCTTAGAGTAATCTCAGATGAGGGTAGTATCGCGTGACAACTATTTCCGATAGCTTCCGCACTACAAAATAGTAACATGGTTTCAGTCTACTAAAGTCCTCAGCTTCTCAGATAACCCAATCGAACAATCTGCTTTCAACAACCGAAGTCGTATAGACATTGAATCCGCAAAGGGCATCTCCACTGATTCGATGGTCGACCGGGACCTCTTATTTGGGAGTCACTCCCTGTAATATTACCCGTCTAGTGCCATCACTTATCTTAGGTGTATACTCAATCTTTCCACATGCGACATCACACGTATTCCCATTAACAGAAAATTAAACACGGATATCAATTAGGAAAAGCAGTATATATATTTGTCTTAACATCCTAGACCTCTATAATCCTATGATCCTAACAGACAACGACTCCCCAGCAGAGTTGCCATTTCTGTGAACTTAAGGTTTTACCCCAAGAGATCCAAGAAAGAATGCCTTCCACTGTGGTCGCCATTTTTTCTGTAGCGCGATTTTTGTGGTTTCGAATCACTATCGCTTTGGTACTACAGTTCGATTTATTTTTTATCCTGTGAAGCTGATTAAGGAAGGGAAATAGATGTCTCCAATTAACTCTGCTTGCATACTGAGTTTAAATAGCTGACTGCCGGTTTACAGATGCTATCAAAATATGGGGTATCTCTTTGGGTTATTTTCTTAAGAACAGAGTGTCTTGACAGTTCATGAGGCTTTTGGTAAGGTGCTGGATTCGATATTTTTTTGATTGATATACTCGCTATGATTTTGCAATCTTATGCCTACGTATTCCCGTTTAAATGAAACAGGGAAATCAGAGCGATCGTAGTTCCTCATATTCTAAGGGAGGAAAAATGTGTTTTGGTGTCTTGTTTAAAGCCCAAGATTTGAAGCTAAAAGGGTTTTTAGAGGGAATTTGTCATCTCTAAAGAGGGATTGTTGATTTTTGTGTGCCTTGATAAAAGCACAAGTTTGATGCTAAGAGGTTGATTGACTCCACTAGGGAAGTCTTTGTCCTAAGTCTGGATAAGACTGAATCAATAAGATATTGTTTATGTCTTGTACAAGGCTCAAGATTGAGGCAAAAAAAGAGACTGACTCTTTGGGGATATCATGATATAAAGCCTAAGAGGAGGCTAACAGTTTAACTTTTCGGGGAAAATGTTCTTTCTATCTTGTACAAAGCCCAAGATGGAGGCTAAAAAGGATTTTTGCCTCCGTTGGGGAGGTTTATATGTGTCTTGTACAAAGCCCAAGAGGGAGACTGAAAAGAATTTGACTCAACAAGAGAATGCTTTTATATGTCTTGTATAAAGCCCAAGACGGAGGCTAAAAGAGTTGAGTCAACAAGAGAGTCTTGAAAAAGTGGTTGACTCAACAAGAGAGTCAGAAAGTTGATTGACTCAACAAGAGAGTCTTTTATACTCAACAAGAGAGTGATTTGTTGTCCCGTACGAAGCCCGAGATTGAGGCTAAAAGGAGATTGACTCAACAAGAGAGTCTGAAAAGGTTAGCTCCGCTGGGGAGAATCATTGTACAAAGCCCAAGAGGAGGCTATCTTACTATGGAGGATTATTGAGATCCATAGGCAGGTCAAATTATGGGGAACTCTCATGAGAATGGTCGAGTTTCTGCGAGAGATTGGTCCAGAGTGACCAAGTTTTTTTCCTATGTTCAAAAGGAACTTGAGAATGTCTTTGAGACTCAAGGGGTTTAGACTGTCCAAGTCCGGAGTTTTATCTTTTGTATTATGCCCAAGAGGAGGCACGAGCATTAAGGGATGAGAATCAACCCTAAAATGGCCGGAGGTTTTGACACTGGAAAGACTGCTCTATCAAAGGATGACTAAGTTTTGTCTTATACCTTTAAGAGGTCGTCAAGGTCCTTGTATTAAGCCCAAGAGAAGGCATGAGAACTTCTAAGAAGCTGAAGGGTCCTTGCACAATGCCCAAGAGGAGGCGGGGATGCTTTTAGGAAGCCTGTGGGTCGCCAAACCAAGAGAAGTTCAAGAAATGCAATTCACCGAGAAGAGATCATTCCAGGAAAGTTCGAGGGTTTGGAAGAAAACTCAAGAGATGTCATTCACAGAGAAAAGATCATCTCTAGGGAGTAGAGTTTCTTTGACAATTTCTAAGAGTGACAGTATGAGAAAAGGTTCACCGAGAATACTGCCTTTCTCTTTGTTCCATATTGTTTAACCCAAGAGAAGGGAAAACTATATCGGGAATCGAACGGGGGATCTAGTTTTGCTTGTATTTAAGAGTGACCAACAGGGCTTTACCTAGTTCTAGACGTAGTTGCCGGGGAGAACTCTAATTAACTATACTAGTATATATACAGTGGATATATGACCAGTATTTAAAGAGGGTATGAAAGAAGACTAACCATGCCCAGCTTCCCACAATACAGTTATATATATGAAAGCGGATAAAAGAAAGCGGATAAACACTTACCAGTTGTAGAGCTTCCATGCTGTGTTGTTAGTTTTTCAACAAAGAAATTAAAGAAAGCTTTGATAACAACCATATATTTGGATTCAAAATCAAAGGAGAAGGTATTTTGAACAGATATTGGGGCTTACAACTCAGAGAGAGGCCCAGGGTTTTAACAGTGATCATACCGTTTGTTTTGATCATCGTAGTGAGACTTATACAACGACTGAGGCCCAAAAGAGTTTATTTACAAAAGGGTTTGGGTCTGACAACTCATAGAGAGGCCCAATGATTATTTAAAGAAAGGAAATGGGACTTACAACACGAGGGTAGGCCCAGATGATTTGATTTTGAACTGGCGATCGCCGAGATTTTTCTTTGAACACAGAGGGACTTATACAATACCTCAGGCCCAAAAATGGTTTGGGTTAAAAGGGGATTGGGTCTTACACTCTATTAGAGGCCCAAAAAAGTTTGAAAATGAATAAAGATGGGTCTAATAGCTCAAGGAGAAGCCCAATTGATTTGTTGAAAAAGGCGACGATCGCGCCGTGATTTTTGATAGTATCGGGACTTATACAGTGCTTTGAGGCCCAAAAATGATTTTATTTACAAAATGATGGGACTTACACTCTCTCAAGAGGCCCAAAGATTATTTTTGTACAAGTGATGGGGCTTACAATTCAGGGAGAGGCCCAAATGATTTGTTTTAAAAACGGCGATCGCGCCGAGGTTTTGGAAAACACAGGGGGTCTTATACAATGACTGAGGCACAAATTATTTTGGTTTCAAAGTGGGGGTTGGGTCTTACACTCTATTAGGGACCCAAAGAAGTTTGAAAATGATTTGTTTAGGGTGATTAAGATCAAAACCCTAAATTCATTTCAAAATGTATTTTAATTAAATAAAAATTTAATCAAAATGACCAAAATTATCAAACATGTGTGAAAAAGCAAGTAGTGATCTTGGATTAATGTTTTAAAATCATGCTTTTATCCACAAAATGATTGGAAACCATTTAAGTTTGGAAAATCAAGAAGGAAAAAATATTTTAAATATTAATAACACACAAAAAATTAATTCTTTGTAAAAATATTAAGTATATAAAATAAATAATATTTTCGGGAAATTTTTGTAAAATAAAATATTTTAACATTTTTGTGAATTATTTAAAAAAGAATCAACTCAAAATCATTAAAATTCAGAGAGAAATTAATTTTTGAATCAATTAAATAAAATCACAAAATTCAAATATTCAAATATTCAAAAAAATGGCGCGAAGAACACGCGTCACCCCCCTGTTTCTGCAGATTTGTATTTTCTCACCAATCTCACTGAATACTTGATGAAGTCACACAATCCACATATCAATCTACTCGTTTTCACATCACGATCATGTCTATGGTCTTTAATTTCATTTATTTTAAGCATGGAATAAGAAATCAAGACAAAACCTCAAGAACCCTAAATTCTGCATGAAGGCTCATAAATTCCACACACGATTCATACAAAGCAATTAATTGAGGGGAATCCCTCCATACATGATTATGAACATATGACAAAAGTATTGTGTGAGGAAATATGCATGAATCATGAGATGACCAAGTTTAGGCTTACTTGAAGGTCATGGCAGCAAGAGCAATTTGATTTTTGAGTTGGAGGTGTTACAGATGAGTTGTGATGATCTGAACAGCTTACCTACACCATATGGAATGTGTTTGAATGTTTGGAGTGATTGGAAATGGGTTGGAACAATTTATGGTACCTCAACTGCAACTTGGTTAAAACCTTGAGCAATTGGCTGGTGATTTTGTGAAATTGGTGTTCCAGATGATGTTTAAGTGTTTGGATCACTTCTATATGATGTTTATGAGGTGTGTGTGTGTGTGATTGGTTTGGTTGGAATTGTTCCCAAGCTCAAAACCCGATAGTGACTTGCTTTGGAAGGCAAATTTGGAAGTGAAAAGGTGATTTTGAGGAAAGCATCAGGTTGGGTGCTTTGGTGTACTCAAAATGATCATAAATGAGCTCTATTTATAGTGTACCAAGTTTGTTTTGGCTGCAATAGTGTATGGCAACTGGTACAGGTCTGTGGCCAATTGGATCATTTTGGAATCTCAAGTCTCCTCTAGCCATTGACTTGAGATTAGAGCACAGGCCTATGGTTCCCTCATTCAAGGATAAGGCTTAACTGAAGTGTTCATCTTTGCTCTAATACATGCCACCTCTAAGCATCGATTGAATTCCTTAAAACAAAATTGGAGTCTTGTCCCCCTTTTAGGCTTTTTAGGTTTGACATTCTATTTGTAGTTCCAAAGACTTGGGAGGCTTATGGATCAGTGTTTGTCCCTCCTTGGTCTCCCCCGGAGGTGTTCAGATGGATAAACTTGTTTGTTATTTGCACAATTTGTTCAAATCGAGCAAAAATGCACAAATCTGCCTTGTGTGACAGTTTGCATCAAGGCATGTTGCAACAGTCATAACTCCTAGCTCAGATGGAATTTGATGGAGTTCTTGGACATTTTGGAAATATGATATATCCTATTTCAATATGATGTCCAACTTTGGTTTTGATCCAACTTGAATTACATTAAAAACTGCCTATACTTTTGGGAAAAAATAAGGCAGATTCTGACTTAGTGAAAATTTCACTAAGTGTTGGAAAAATGTCACTTTTGTGTTTTCAGCCATTTTGATCACTCCATAACTTAGGATCCATGAGGAATTGGAATGAGGTGTAGTTGACACTTTTAAAGTATGCCATGAGAGCTACAAATCCATCTTTGGATAAGCCAAAATGGTTGCTTGGATCTCAAGTTATGATCCTTGGAAGTTGATACCCTAGCCACTTTGTTCCATAACTTCGAAAAATTCTAAGTTTTTATAGTTACCCCTTTTACAAGTTATCCCACTTTCTTTGATTTTTCTTGATGAATGATGATTCCAATCACACATTAACATCATTTTAGGGTCAAGGAACCATAATTATGAAAAATCTCAAAAAGTCAAAGTTGACTTTTATGCACAGTTAACTTTTTACCAGATGAATTCTAAACTGTGCGATCCTCGATGAAATCAAGTCCTTGACCTAAATAAAACTTGATGGATATGTTCCATAGGTGTTATATGGTGTATTGAATCATGTCCCAAGGTTTGGGAGCATGTCCTGGTCAAAAGTCAAAGGTATAGTTGACTTTTTCCTCGAAACCCTAATTGTGGTCCTGATGAAATTGAAGCTTGTGGATCAAGCTTCTTGGATCAATCCATTATTGCAAATGGATCAATGTGGTGTGTTAGAGACCCTCAAATCACGTCTTGAGTTCTTGGCTCATGTTTTGTCCCAAAAGTTAACTTAGGGGTGAATTAGGTCAAGAAACCCTAATTCTTGATTTTTGGTAAATGCATCCCCTGAGGCTAAATTGACTTGATGCTTGGGTCCATGAGGTACCTTGGAGTATCTTAGGTTGTGATTTGAAGTAATGGCTCATGCCCAGATGAAAATTTCCATCTAGAGGCCCTGGTCGACCAAAACCCTAATTTGGTGACACTAGCGATCTTGAGGCTTAATCCACTTGGAATGTTGCAACCTTGTGCTTGATCCTTGATGTGGGAGTCCTCTTGATCCTTTGTGGATGTTTGAGAGGTTAGGAAAGTTGAAGATCACGTGCTTTCTTGATTGATCTTTTGTCTAAGAGCTCTGAGAGGGCTTGAAACCCTGATTTTTTATAGTAGTGAATGCTCAACCCTCTATGAGGAGATTGATGAGGCATGAAGGTACATCCATATTGTGATGATGATTTGCACAGTGATGGGAAATCTTAGTGGTCAAAATTTGTGGTATGACAGTGATTAACCAAGAAAAGGTGATTAACTCGAAGAGGTTCAGTATTTTAACATACGGACTGTGATTAACTGAAGAAAAGGGTGATTGACCAAAAGGCGGTGATTAACCCAAGAAGGACTCAATGTTTTAACAGACGGACTATGGTTAATTGAGAAGATGTAAATTGGTGTTTTAACTGTTAGGCAGTGATTAACCAAACAAAGGGAGAAGAACCAAGAGAAGGTTGCGAACTCCGCAAGGGATTCGGTTTTAACAGAAAGACTGTGATTAACCAAAGAAAAGGAATTGAGACTCTTCTGGGGAATCAAAAGGCGATGATTGACCATAAGAAGAAAGGAGTATTGAAACAGAGAGTTTGATAGCGCAAGAACAAAGACCTTAACCAAAAAGGATGGTGATTGATCAAAAGGAGAGATTGAAAGATATAGGAGTGGTCAAAGATCGACTCGACTGGGGAAGAAGATACGCTACCGCCAGGAATTAGAGGTGATTAAGCCAAGCACAGGGTCGTTCGTCCCCTACCTGAAGTAGTTAGAATGAGATTAGGAATTATCCCTTCCCATTCCTTCTCTAACACACAGAGTGTAGTACAGAAATTGAAACAGACAGCATAACAGCTCCAAATTGTACAGTGCTCCAGTGTCGTGCGAAGATCTGACTCCGCGGGGGAAAGGAAAGAAAGAAAGGTCTAAAGGAAACCTAAAGAAAAGGGGCAAGGGAAGGATCAACTAATCGAAACATGGTTTCGATCAATTAATCAAAGGGAAAAGTCATGCCAACAATTTTCCAAAGAGAATGAAAAATCATTAAAGCAAAAGGTGTAAATTATTGATTATACAAATAAACTTAATGTAAAACAAAGAAAGGGAGTACAAAACAGTACCAAATGATCAACAAATATGCAACGCAAAGTCATGTTATGTGATCAAAGAGAAATGCAAGAATGATTAAATTCACATGATGAAAAGAATATGAACAAATTGAATAATCGAAAAGTGCGTCAAAAGTTCATGAACATGCTTCAATCAGAAGTTAAATGATACTTAAAACATCCCTAAAAATCAAGTATATCAATCCATGGGAGTTAGAAGAAGAAAGCATGGCAAACACACTTGAAAAAGCAATAAATTGGCCATTCTGCACAGTGGTAACCGGTTACAGCATATGTGCTAACCGGTTACTTGCTTGAAAATCTGCGTTTTTAGTGAAAAATGCACTGAGTAACCGGTTAGCAGATATGCTGTAACCGGTTACCACTGAAACAGTGGCAAAAATAACTGCAAAAACAATTTTTCAAAAGTGATTTTCCGTACTTAATTACTTATGTCAAAAACCACATGCTAGGGCATGAATTTGTGCACTAAAATTACATCATGTAAGAGCAATTAAACAAAAATTACAAGCATTAATCATGGAGATCAAAGAGCAATTAATTGCATGATAAATTAAACAAAAAATGATCGAAATTACATCGGAAATGTGTGGAAACAATCGAAATAGAGAGTAAAGTAAGATCCACCAACCTACAAGGCTGAGATGTGCCTTGGTAATTGTTACAAAGGATTCTTGATGCAGAAAATTAAAGAAAACCAGAGGAATCTTCAATTTGGTGACGAAACGTGTCGAAATCAAGTAAAATACGATAAAGCTCCAAAATACGAATTCGAACCGTTGAAAATTGCAGAAAATACTCAAGATTAATCCACAAGCTGAAATAACTCCAGAAATCCAAGTATAATAGCAAGAATGATGAAGGTTGAGCTCAAGAAATAATCACTTTTGATGTAAAAGTGATTCTCCTGCAAAGTAGAAATGAGCTTTGGTGAGGTTATGGAAGAGAATTGAGATGAAGATGAAGATGTAGCAGAAAAATCAGAGAGAATGTGAGAGAACTGAGAGTGAATTGTGCAAAATGGTTGAAGTTCCTTGAAAAATGAGTGAAGCTTTGTTTATATAGACTTTTGGTTTGGGAGTGTGAGAGGTTTGGAGCTAGCTTTGGACTTAGCTTTGGGTTTGGAACTAGACTAGGAGTTAGCTACACTTGACTCACTGAGTCAAGGTGGTTAACTCGGTTAGTTAGAACCAACTTGGTAGCAATCCCAATGTGAACTCCAACATCCAAAGGTTGACATGCTTGTAAAACAAGGAACATTGTGCACTTAATTGTGAGCGAAGCATTAGAGTAAATTCACTTGGATTGAATTGAATAGTCTTGAAATGTCTAGAGATGTCTAGAATGTTCCACATGTTGCTAGAATCAAGTAGAACCAAAGACCAAAGAGAATGCAAAGGTGTTGTCCCAAAAAATGCAGCAGGAGCTGAAATTTTGCACAGAGTAACCGGTTACAGCATATGTGCTAACCGGTTACTTACTTGAAAATCTGATTTTTTGGTGAAAAATACACTGAGTAACCAGTTAGCAGATATGCTGTAACCGGTTACTTCAGCCAAACTTCCACAAATTTGCCAAAAAATGATGCTGAAGTCCTGATTTCGATTTTCCACCTCTTGTCTTGATGAATAAACATGGAAACCTTTATTTTGAGCTTGTTTTGATGAAGCAATGATCTTGTGAGGATGTGATTAATCGGGTCTAAAATACCTGAAAATTCCTGCAACAAGAAACACGTAGATAAAAACGCAAATACGTATGTCAACGATGCGAATGCACATGCTTATGCAAAAGGTGAAAGGGGGAGGTCAAATTTTGGGTTACGACAGCGTTGACGCAGTTGGGAGACAAGAAAGAGAATCTATTTGTAAATTGACACGGGAACATCAATTTTTCATACAAGAACCTGAAATACAAACATAATCAACATTCGAATATTTATTGAAATGAGTAAATAAATTGATCAATTAATTAAATACAATCGATGGATTACCTGATGTATGAATTCATAACACCGATGCATAATTCAGCATGCTGAAAACTCTGATCCAAGTCTTCTTTAGCAATTGTTTCTGAATAGGCAAACGCAAAAATACCTTCTTCCATAGGTATTTCACGGATACCATCTTCCATCAAATTCGCAGTGCCTACAAATGTTTCAAGGCACAACCGAAATCGGGGAATAGAAGCTTTTTTTTGCTTGGCTAATTTTGAGTTCTTATTCTTGCTCCCTTGTTGCACCTCTTGTGTAGGAATATGAAAAATCATATAAGTCATAAAGTATAAAATCATGAAGCTTTTGAATTCGGATCATAGAATTAACATTTTTAATGCATATATATATATATATATATATATATATATATATATATATATATATATCAATGTACCTCTTTTTTTTATGCAACTGACTCGGTTTGACGCACAATTCCTTTATCTTTTGATTTGGATTTTGTAGGAGTCTAACAATACCATGTAAATAAAATGTACTTAAAAGTAAGCATAACATAACTTATAGGCAAATAAAACATTTGAAAACTAAAAGGTTAATAATGGTTTTCAACATACCGAGTCATCTATGACAATGAGGTTTGACGACCATGCAACATACGACCATATTGCGTCCCCTACCAATGTTGCATCTGAAACGTCGTCAGGTATAGGTAGTAACACACCCCGCTCTAAAGCAATATCAATCAAAACTTTCAAAAATCCAGCAGGGAGAGGTCTATGGTGAAGTACGTCTCCCGAAGTGGTATGCACTTTTCCTTGCCAACCATGCGATATGTCGGTGTCGATAAATATAGCTGACAAGGTGAAATGCCCTAAACAAAAAAAAAATAATATGAAATTGTTATTGTGCATATATGTCAATATAAAAAATTGTGCTAATTTAATAAATATAATTACCTCCAAAATTTTTTGTTGAAAATTGATATTATCTTTGTCACTAGTATCTTTAAATTCTGAACCGCGCCTTTCCGACATATATCTTTCTTTATCCTTTTCCAGTTCACGAACTTGAGCTCTCAATTCTTCCAACGTTTCCATCACCTCTTTATTGTTAGGAATTTTGGTCTTTGGACGCTAATACAAGGAAGATGGAGTGACTCCAAATCCCTTACCCCTCACGCGACCAGAATACTCAGGAACATTTAATACTCGACTCAGTATGCTCCTACAATCCTGGTCTTCCGTGAGAGTTAAGGACTGAGATAGAGTCTCATGAAATTCAATATTAGAGTTAAGCATAAATATTTTAGATAAACAAGAACTTTTTATTTAATTAAACAAATAATGTTATACTTACACATTGTTCAAAAACTTTCAAAACACCTTCAGTAATAACTCCATCCTTTCCCACACGGGCAGCCTTCCACAAAACATGCTCCGGAAGAAATGTTTCTTCACTTTTCTCCTCTTCAAGGTACACATTTAAGTCAAGTATTAAGATGAATAATAACACAAAAATATCATAGCAATTATATATACTTACTATTTTTTGTTCCAAGCGTGCATATCCCAAACGCCCTTTCTTGTATGGATACGCGGGTTTTGAGGCTCTTTGACGATTTACGTCACTCACAACCTGCATAAACAATTTTAAGTCATATCAGAACACATGTAATAACTACATAAATATAATACAATATTCATGATAAATTAAATTAAGATTACGTGGAATTCTTGAGTTCTTCGTTTGGCGACAAAAGTGTCCCATTCTTCGGGTGCAATCAAGTCCGCATACTTCTTCGGACGTTCCGCTTCAACAAAGTTTCCTTGGTCATCCTTAAGAAACTTGTTGGTTAAAAATGCTCGAAACCCTCTAAGTCTTTTTCTGGCTAATTGAAGACAATATTTTTGCCGGTCGTCACCAATGTTAAAAGATCTCTACTAAAAAATATACATAAAGTGTGTTAGTATAATTAATTTAAAGATATAATCGTCAAAAATAACAAATAACATCACATATAGTACCTGTATCTCACTCCATATTTTGTCTTTGGCGGGTTTCAAATGTGGATTTCTCCAATTGTCACAAGTAATAGGAATTTGTGAACAGACAAGTGCACCAATGTAACTTGTCAATATTGCGCCGTTAGGCTCGATTAGTTGACCTGTTTCATTCCAACGAACGTCGTATTTTATTCCCTTGTCTCTAGCACGAATTATTCCTTTCATAATTGTCATTCCTCTTGAAATATCTCCCTCCGCATCATGAATTGATTCTTTTGCATTATTCTTGGAAGTATCGTGCGAGTTCTCCTTATTAGTAGCCATTTGACCTGTAATAAAGAAAATCCATATTCCATAATCCATTCTCAAATATGAAATGACAAATACATAACATGACAAACACATGACAAACATATAAATCCATAATACACAATCCATAATCCATAATCAGTTGAATATAAATACACAATCCATAATCCATAATCAGTCGAACATAAATACATAACATGACAAACTCAATAGCAACTTCAACCTCAATAATTTACAATTAATTTCATCAATATTCATCATCTTCAACCTTAACAATTAACAAAGTAATCACTAAAAATTATCCGTCAACAATGTCATTATCATCAATTAATTCCAAGAATTCATCACTAACATTCAATATCAACTTACAAAATTAACACCAATTCTCAAAATAAGTTCACCAAATATCACTATTCATCATCTTCAACCTTACTACAACAACAATTTCAAAATCAAATGCTAACAACCACAACAACAACACTATTATTTGGCCGCGAAACAAGAACAAAATCAAGAAACAAAATCAAATGATAACAACCACAACAACAACACTATTATTTGGCCACAAAACAAGAACAAAATTAAGAAACATAAAGCACCTTTAGCAGCGCTTTTAGAAAGCGCTTTCGTAGGCTGCAACTTTAGCAGCGCTTTCTGGGAAAAGCGCTTTTTAAGGTGTGTAGTGAATTAGGCCTTTAGCAGCGCTTTCCTAAAGCGTTGCCTAAAGTATGGTATACCTTGGGCCTTTAGCAGCGCTTTCCAAAAGCGCTGTCTTAAGGTATGGCTTATGTAGGACCTTTAGCAATGCTTTCCTAAAAGCGCTTTCTTAAGGGTAGCCTTAGTTTGGCTTTTAGCAGCGCTTTTTAAAAGCATTGTCTGAAGTCCACCTTTAGCAGCGCTTTTTTAGCGTTTTTTTTGTTTTTTATAAAACTTATAGCAACGCTTTCTTGGAAAAGTGTTGTCTTTGTAGTGCTGCTAAAAATCAATTTTGGCGTAGTGTTATGTCAAAACTTAAAACATTTCTCAATCAGAAAAAAAATTCCTTATTTTTTTACAACCATACAAACTTTTAAGCTCTATCACTATGTTATAACTTCTTCTTTCAACCACACTTCATCATCATTACGTCGTTGTTGGAACAAAAGGGTTTTCGAGAAAGATGAGAGAAAAAGAAGAAGAAGAGAGAAAAGGAGAGAGAAACTAAATTGTAAAAGAGAAAATATTACTGAGTGAGGTTGTTAGGTTTTACATCATACAATGTCTTTATATAGGAAACTAAAGTCCATACCTAAAACTATACAAATTGACTCAAGCCCAAATTATATACAAAGTGTAAAATACAAAGTTACAAGTTACACTTCGACACACCAACTATATGTTGTGTTCGACTTTGTTGAATACATGTGACTCTTACTACTTTGACATATTTGAATGCTAGCTTTCGACAGAACTTCGAATTATAACTTCTAACACACCCCCTAATTCATGTTCTAGAGACTTCTCATCCTGATGCTTCTCTGATCAACCCGTCGAACATGACTTTTTTGTGGGGTTTGGTGAGTATATCAGCTAGTTGTCATTCTGTATTACAATGCTCAAGTTCAAGTTTTCCTTTTCCTGATAAATTTAAATCAAAACAGATTCATTATTTCCTTCATAACATGCCCTAAGCGAACCAACGAACTAGCGAACCAGAGAACCAACGAACTAGCAAACCTCATATGCTTTATCCATATGCTTAAGATTTAGAGTTGTATTATTGTACTGAATATGCTTTATATTTTGTTGTTGGATTTTGTGGTGTGTTTCTTGCAAAGTGCATATGCTTTATCCATTTGCTTAAGATTTAGAGTTGTATTATTGTATTGAATATGCTTTAGTTTTTCGAAATGCTTTAGGTTTAGATTTTGTTGTGCCATTCACAATATTGTTTTGATATAAATTTCAGAATTTTTATGGATCGTAGTTGGATGAAAACTGATAGATTAGGTCCGATAAATGAGAAAAGAGTTCTTGAATACGCTGATCAAAATCTTCTTGACAATAATGGTATCTTTTATTGTCCTTGTGTTAATTACGGGAATATAAAGAAAGGTACAAAGGATGAGATATTCCATCACCTATGCTGTGATGGTATATGTCAAAATTATACAATATGGACGTGCCATGGTGAGGTGAAAACAAACCGAAACCCTGCGTCACAAAGTCACGAAGTTTATAAAGATGAATATATGGATGACCGTCTAGAGAATATGTTCCGTGATATTGGAGAATCTTCTTTTAAGAAAACCTATATTTATGATACTTTATGTAGTGATAAGGATACCCCTTTATATAAGGGGTGCACAAGTTTTACACGATTGTCTACGGTTTTAAAATTATTTAATCAGAAAGCAAAAAATGGGTGGTCGGATAAAAGTTTCACGAAATTGCTTCATTTTCTAAAACAAATGCTACCAGAAGATGACAATTTTCCTGATCGTTGTTATGGTGCCAAAAAGATATTGTGTTCAAGGGGTTTGGAGTGTATCAAAATACATGCATGCCCTAATGACTGCATATTATACAGGAAAAAGTATGAAAATTTTGATCAATGTCCAGAATGTGGGGTGTCGCGTTACAAGCTTAAGGACAACAACGGTGATGATAATGACAATGACAATGTTAGTAGGATGAGGTCTCCTGCTAAAATGTTATGATACTTGCCATTAATTTTAAGATTCAAGATACTTTTTGCTAATGAAGATGACGCAAAGAATATTAGTTGGCATACAGATGAAAGAAAATATGTTAGGAATATACGCCATGTAGTTGATTCTTTGCAATGGAAGAAAATTGATTTGTTGGTTTCAGATTTTGACACTAAGCCAAGAAACCTTAGGCTTGGGCTTGCCACCGATGGAATGAACATTTTTGATAATATGAGTACTAACCATTCTTCGTGGCTTGTTCTTCTCACGATTTACAACCTATCTCTTTGGTTGTGCATGAAACGTAAGTATATGTTGTTAAGTATGATGAATTATGGACCACGACAACCTGGAATCAAAATACATGTTTATCCAAGTACATTAATTAAATATCTAATAATTTTGTGGGAGGAAGGCGTTGAAGTTGATGATGCATATTGTGGTGAAAAGTTTAAGATGCGTGCAATGTAATTTTGCATAATCAACGACTTTCCTGCATATGGTAATTTGGCTGGATATAGTGTCAAAGGACACAAAGTGTGTCCTATTTGTGAATCTGATACATGTTATCACCAACTTGAGTTTGGAAAAAAATAAGGTTTACCATGGGCATCAAAAATTTCTAAAACCCGGTCATTCTTATCGTAGATTGCGGAAGGCTTTTAATGGAGAGCAGGAGTTTGTTATCGCTCCTAAACCTTTAACCGAGGATGAAGTTTATAAATGAGAGAAACACATTAATGTTGTCCTTGAAAAGAGAGAAAAATAAAAAGGGCAAGTTGTTGAGAAAAATATATGGAAAAAGAGGTTTGTGTTCTTTGATCTTCCATATTGGTCAAGTCTCGATGTAAGACATTGTCTTGATGTGATGCATGTGGAGAAAAATGTGTGTGATAGTTTGATGGGAACACTTCTAAACATTCCAGGCAAGAATAAAGATAGTAAGCAATCTTGTCTCGATATGGAGGCGATGGGTATACGAAAACAATTGGCTCCAATAGAAAAAGGGAAAAGAACTTATCAACTCTGGCTTGTTACACTCTATGTAAAATGGAAAAAAAAGTTTATGCGAGTCTTTATATGGTATCAAAGTTCCCCAAGGTTACTCATCAAACATCAAGAAACTTGTATAAATGAAAGATCTCGAGTTAATTGGTTTGAAATCTCATGATTGCCATGTCTTGATGCAACAACTTCTACCAGTGGCTATCCATGGCATCCAACCAAAAAATGTGAGAGTAACTATCACCATATTGTGTTTTTTATTCAATGCCATATGTAATAAAGTTCTTGATTTCAAAAAATTAGATGAGTTAGAAGATGAAGCTGCCATAATCTTGTGTCAGTTGGAGATGTATTTTCCTCCACCATTTTTTGACATTATGGTTCACTTACTTGTTCATCTAGTTAGAAAAATTAGAATTTGTGGTCTAGTTTATTTAAGGTGGATGTATCCAATAGAGCGATACATGAAGATCTTTAAAGGATATACGAAGAATCATCATCGACTGGAAGCTTCGATTGTTGAAAGGTACATCACAGAAAAAGCTATTGAGTTTTGTACAAACTACTTGTCAGAAGTAGAGTCTATAGGAATTCCAAAGTATCGTCATGCTGACACTAAAGGTAGAGGTATTCAAGGTTTAAATGTTAAGTCAATGGCTCGGGATGCAGTTATTCAGTCACATTTCTATATATTGAATAATCTTTAAGAAGTTCAACCTTACGTGACTACTCACAAAAGACTTTTGAAGAAAAAATATCCATGAATGAGTGACAAGTTGTTGTTGATCGAACATAACAAGAAATTCTTAGATTGGTTTAATAAAAGAATACCAAAAGATCATAGTACATCCGAGACAATTAAATGGTTTTCGTTCATGCCAAAATTTAATGTGATAACTTGGACTGCATGTGACATTGGCCATTTTATCTTTTATAAAAAATCAAAAGATGATCGCATTACAATGCAAAATAGTGGGGTTATGGTTGAGGCTGAATCCATGTATTTCTCTAGTTCGAAATAAAAAAATCCAATATTGGCATCTAGTGTGTTCTATGGTGTCATTGAGGAGATTTGGGAGATTGATTATGTTATCTTCAGAGTGGCTTTATTTAAATGCAAGTGGGTTCCCAATAATTTTAAAGGTGTACAAACTGATGACTTAGAACTCACCGGGGTTGACCTTCGCAAGGAAAATTATATGACCGAACCATTCATCATGGCTTCACAAGCAAAACAAGTTTTCTATGTGACCGACCCTTCAGACACATCGGGGAAACGATCAATTGTTCTCCGAGGAAAAGACATTCCTAGTAGTGATGAAAGTTTTGATATTCCTTCTACTCCTTCTTGCACAACAAAAGTGCCTACCACTTATGATGAAGTTGATAGAGATGATGTGCATGGTATTCGTATCGATCATAGTGAAGGCATATGGAAAATTCACAAGTAATTATTATTTTATTCTTTATTCATAATTTAATTAATGTAAGTCATTATTTCTAAGTATATTTACTAAAAAGTATGATTATTTGAAATTATAGGTGTTCTAAGTCAATACACCAAGAGACAAGACACCAAGAAACAAGACACCAAGAGACAAAGAAACCAAAACACTATAAGATACAATTATGTGATGTTATATAATGTTTGTAGGTTGTTTTGTGCCATTTTTCTTTTGATGTAATATATATACAATGTTTGGTTCTTAATCCAATGTATGAATTTGTTGTGATACAATACAATTCTTCATTATGATATAATTGTTGTTTCTGTTCTGATATGGTTCAAAAAAATCCAGGTTAAAAATGTAAAAATTTTAAAATGCAGAAAAATTATTTTTAAAAAACATATAATTTAACGACGGTTTTAATATATAACCGTGATTGTATAGTGAATGCTGTACAGAATAATATATTACACCAAAAGATGCGCTGCTGAGAATCGAACCTAAGACCTTTAATATATTACAATGGTTAGTTATAGCAACCGTGATCATATATAGCACGCTTTCAGGTTTTCTACAACGGTCATAAGACCGTGATTGTAAGTAGCGCATATACAACCACGCTCAATGTAACAACGGCGGGTCACACGTGATGTTATCTCTTTTTCAACCGTTGTTGTATTTGTTTTCCGTAGTAGTGTCCACAATTTAGGAGATTCAGTTTTCACACTTAAGATAATAATTTAAGAAATTATGTCTTTTTTTTTTTCAAAATCATTGTAGTTAAGCTGAAAGCACATTACATTGTATTATAGGAAAAGCTGTTGATATGGGAAAAGTTATGGGGTTTTAAATAGAGAGCACAATTTTGACTTACGATAAGTAATATTCCACTCTTTGCTTGTATCTCTCTTCTCTGAGGTAAATAATTCTACCTTGAGGTAATAAATTTGTTGGTCAAATTTAATTCTTTTGTTTTTAAATTAATATATTTGTGTGGTTAAAGATTTATTCCTTTCTAATTTGTTATCATCTCTAAATTAATATATTTGTTAGGTTAGAGAATTATTCTTTATTACTTTCCCTTCATTTATGGAACACCGGCTGATCATTATTTTTTTTTGGATAAGCAATATATTAAAAACGAAACAAGGGTGCACAACCCGAATCGAAAATCCAAAACACAACAAGAACAAACAAACTTAAGCAAATTAAATCAGAACAAAAACCGGAGTGATACACCACTTGGCCCACAAATACCTACTATCCAACTTGTTTCTAACGACTACCCAATCCCACATCAAATGTTTAATCATCCTTAAACCATCGAATTTACTCAAAGAACCATCCTAAAAAAGAATGGAATTATGACAGAACCAAATAGTCCAACCTAAGGCTAAACCAAAAATCCAACCAAAATCAACTTTCAATGAAACCGCCACCGTCTTCTCAAAAGCCAACAAACGATCGAGTAAAGGTGAAGATTGGAAATATTGGATGAACCAAGGAATGTGAATCCAATCACAAAGTTGTTTTCACCAATTTTCCGATACTAGACAATATCCAAAAATATGATTAGCATCTTCAATTCCCACTCCACAAAGCGGACACAACAAATTAGGAAGACCCGTCAAAATTCCTCGCCGCTCAAGATTTGCTCTAGTTGGAAGACGATTAAGAACTAACCTCCACCCGAAAAAAAGAAACTTACTCGGAGATTTAGAGCGCCAAACACCCGCGAGAGCCTTTGAAACAAAACTGTCAGAAACACCCGTGAAACTACGACCCGTAAGAATGCATTCATAGGAATTAGCAACCGAAAAGCCGGAGGGATGTTTCCACCACACCACACGATCAGGAACCGCAGGCAGCAAGGAAATATTATGCAGAATTTGCTGCAGAACAGCCATAGACGCAGCCGCCTGCTGCTGAAGAGGGCCGACTTGCATAACCACCGACCAATACCAATCGTTCTGCAACCAAAAGTCGTTCTGACCAACACGCGGACTGTCACGTTTTGCAAACAGAAAAAGATCTGGAAACAACCTACAAAATGGTTCAGTTCCCACCCACTTATGTTTCCAAAAATCAAACTAGTCCCCATTTCCGACTTTGCAACCAATAGAATCGACAAACCAATTTGAATGATTTGCTTCCGAACCCAAAGCACAGACATCTTTCCACCACAAAGAAGTGGACTTCCCTATATAGGGGCAATGATCACTCAAAACGAAATCACTTAAAATGCCATATCAGAAAGACAACAACCCGAACCAAAAGGCGTTAACATTTAGAAAGAAGCGCAAGATTAAAAAGACCGCAATGATTTATGTCAAGCCCACCATCCTTCTTCCGCAAACAAATCGTATCCCAACTAACCCAATCAATTTTCTTCTTATTATCCCGAGTTCCCCAAAGGAAAGATCTTTGAATCTTGATAATCTCCTTAATGATCCCGGGTGGAGCTTTGTAAAAAGAAAATAGATAAATCTGAATATTGGAAAGAGTTGCGTTGATAAGAACCACTCTACCGCCAAAGGACAGATTTCGACTATTCCACGACGAAAGCCTCTTCTTAAATCTAGACATCTAATACAAATGTGATTAAAACCAGATTGGATCGACCAGTTCAACTGGTTTAACCGTCAACCAGACTTGCATTGGGTCCAAACAACTATGAAAACCGCCCTGAAAGTAAGCCAGTTTAAAAACTAGTAAATTAGATAGAATTCTACCAACAATCAATATTAATCAATGTGGAACTATTCTTCCCTCTTTCTTAAAATGAGTTAGTTTTGTATGAATATCTAACTAATTTAACTAACAGTAGCTAATAACTTTTTTCTTCATTTTTATCACAAAGTACATTAAGCCTATGACATAGTGTGTCTTTTGTTGTCATATGCACTAGTTTTTTTTTTATTTATGAAAATCGCCCATTGATCAAAGACATATAAAGAATAATAACAGAATAATATATAACTCAAAGTATTCTGTAATGAACTTTTATATATTCATAAGTTAACCTATATCTTCAAATATATGAATCACTCTAAGCTTGTTAAATTTGTTTGGCTGGACTTGTTACAATTTAGAGGTGTAATTAATAAAAGCTACACTTGTGACTGTTTTCAAAGTTATGCTGTTTCACTAACATATTCTTTTGAACAATCACAAGAAAATCAACCAACAACCCAAGGTTATCCCACATCATTATGAAGATAATATGGAAAGGATTTAATCTAAAATAGTCTTTTGGAAGATCAAATTTAGTAGAGATTATTTCTATTTAGTGTGTGGCACTGCGGTGAGTTTAAAGAACATCTTCCGAATCTGTTAGCTTTTAACTCGTTTACTGTTTCATTATGCCAGCAAATAAAAATTCAACACAGAGATCGTGTGGTTGAAAGAAGACTCTTGCATGGTGGCTTTGGTGTGGGTCTAGGATAGAAGAAACTTGTTGGCGGTTATTATACGGCACCGTCTCCTGATGCTTGTCCACAAGAAGCTAAAGAAGAGGCCTTGAATATGTCATTTGGACCGAGTAGTTATGCCAGGAAACTTCTAGAAGGCATGAGCTGTAAGGAGATATAGACCAAGTTCTCAATCGGAAAATGTTCCATTTTTTTGTTTGAAATGAAATTCTTGAAAGCTTTATTACATTGTTGAAATTTTTCGTATTAACAAACACTGATTTTCTTACATCATCCTTAATTTACTTTGGAGGAGTCAAATTTATGATTTTTATTGTCAATTACCATTCTACAGTTAGTACTTTCTCAATAAGGGATTAGCAACTCAACAAAGGGCATGGTGGAACCTATTTAATCAGTTGGAAACACTGGCAATGCAGGTTTGGGATGGCCTCGTGGAAATTAACAAGAGGATCAAAGGCTAACTATGCAGCAGCACCAGAGAGAAATATACCTCCATCCACCAGAATAATGTAGCCAATGTTTTGTTGTCTATATGCATCTATAGTGGTGTTTGGGATTTTGAGTAATAATATAATTGTTTCTAAAATTGATTCCACTCAACACAACCATTTAAAGTTTCTAGAGTACAAATCAATTCTACATGATATTAGTCTATGGTGCGTGAATATTTATTCACTGCCTTTTACTTTTGCCAATGATTTATTTAAAGACGATAGATTTTATCTTTTTTATCTTTTAATGATCACATAGTAATTGGATCTTCTTTAATCAGAGTTCCATGACTTATTTACTGTTGCTTCTGCTGGACGGTGGATGGTTTTTTTACACTTCTTCTACTAGGGACGTCGATTTTGTTCCTGAATTGTTGACAGGAGAATCTTCTCTTGTTTTTGGTGAAGGTGAGTATGGTGTTACTGATATTTTGTATGCTGCTTGGAGGAGTAAAAATTGTGAGGTTTTAAGATTGTGTTTGATTATGCAATATTGAAAAAAGTGAACAAGAATTGGATTTGATGAGATTTTTAAGATCGATATGGTGAATAGGTTTGTTCATGCTGCCATAAGAGGTAGTAATCGGGAGTTACTGAATGAGTTTGTTGAAACAGTTTCTGACATTTTAGCTTATAGAGATTCTCATAAAGTCTTGTAGTACATCTAAGGTGTTTTATATCACAAAGTTAACGGCTAGAGTTTGATCCTTGTCAATTCCATGATGATTGTCTCTTTGGGTAGAGTGGTTGTGGTTTAGTGTTGTTCAGTCTCAACATTTCTCTTTTATTTCTGTAGTTAACAGCAGTCTTACTATAATTGTAAACGGTAAGGAAAAGATACTTCTCCCAGCTTTTGATCAATTAAAATTTTATAGTGGCTAGATTAATATGTCATGAAATTATGTTTTTGGCCTTTAGTTAAATATTATTTATGCATATTTTGTAACTCTTCACTGATAATAAGTATTTTTAATTGACTGTTGGCTCGTATATATGAAGGCAATGAATTAATTCAATTTCATTCTATCCTACAAACCTTCATAGTTTTTAAGGTTTGCATGGTCCTAATATTGTGGAAGCTCACACCCATTTATTATTGATTATGTACCTTTTCTCTATTCATTTTAATCAGTGTGGGCTCGGTGATGCTACTGCAGCCTCAACTATGACTGCAAAGACATCAAAACCATGATGTCGGATCACTGATTGTAGTCTCACAGTTTTTAAATAACCTTGAATAGGACTATTAATGAAGTCTGTTGGCTTCTTGATCATCTGAAAAAGGACACAACATTAGAAGAATTGGTTGTGATTTCATTCAGCAAAGACTGTACAACTTTTAATGAACAGGACAACAGAAGCAGGAAATTTGGATTTTCCTTTACAGTTTAATCCAATAGTTAGCAAACTTGAAGATGTAGATTTCGAAAACTTGCCTGTCAAGACAGGTGAGGCTGTTGCGATTACTTCTGCCCTTCAGCTGCATTCTCTTCTCGCAACCGATGATGAAATGGTTGGGAAGATCTCGCCAGCAGGACCGTCGTCTATCAATCTGCAGAGAGCAGTGCAGATGGGTCAGAGAACCTTCGCAGAATGGCTCGAACAAGATATGATCAATGCATATATCTTGAGTCCCGATTCAGCTTTATCGCCTCTATTCTTAGGTCAAATCTAAACGGATGTAATTTAATGGAGAGAATCGACCGAGCATTGTATTTTTACAGTTCACTTTTCGACTGCTTGGACTCAACTGTTACGAGAACATCAGCCGAGAGACAAACTCGAGAGCATGCTTCTTGGAGAGCAAATAAAGAACATCATTACATGTGAAGGAGTTGATAGAAAGGAGAGGCATGAGAAGGTTGAGAAATGGACTAGAAGACTCGAAATGGATGGATTTGTGAAGGTACCTCTGAGTTACAACGGGAGAATCGAAGCGACAAATCTATTACAGCGATACAGTCATAAATACAAGTTTAAAGAAGAAAATGATTGTTTGCTTGTATGTTGGAGTGATAGACCACTCTTTTCGGTATCCCCCTGGAGTTTTAGGAGATGATTGTTCAAATATCGGTTGGAATATGTTAAAGTCACCTTGCATTGTTTCATTAAAGTGAAATTATCATTTTATATATTGATCAAGATGTAATGAAAAATCTCATGTTTATCTTTTGCAGCTTCATATTTAAAAACGTATAAGAAATCCAAAACAATTACGGCAATTCTTGCATCTGTATTATACAAAACACTGAATCACAACAACAAGGAAGTTGATTATAAGAAACACTGAATCACAAAATCTCACCTTGTAATTGATCGAAGCAAGCCGCCCACGTGCTTTTTTTTTTCTCGAGTCTCATGTTTTATGAACAGATCATTAACATGAAAGGGTCTATGATGAATGCTTAGAGATCTTTCAGGGTGACATACATGAAAGAGGTCACATAGAATTGCCACTGTTCAACATCAAAAGTTCAAAACATGCAGAGTGTTATTATTATACCAAATAAAAAGTTAAGAAAAAGTTCACACACGAGTTGTACTTGCCTGTGACAAACATGTCATTTCTACCGGTCAATTCAGTCAATGCCAACGCTCTCCTCCCTCCTTTTTGTACTTCTCTTTAACTAATGGACATCTCTCAATGTCCAAAGTATTAAGGGAGTCTGGTAGACTCTCCTCTGGCAAACACTCAAGACTAGGACAGTACAAAATAGATAGATGTGAGAGAGATTTGAGGTGGAGAAAACCCTTGTAATTTATTATTCTTAGCTTTGAACATTCTTCCAAATAAAGATACTTGAGAGTTGGTGGCAGTAGATTCTCCTCCGGGAAGGACTCCATAGAGTCATCACTAACTGTAAATTCTTCTAGAGAATTAAGTTGGAATAAACCCAACTCCTCTCTTGAAGCTATCAATTTAGGGCAATCCCGAATCTCTAACCATTGTAAAGAAGGAAGCTGTAGAGGCAGCAGTCTTTTCAATTTCGGACAATCTCTTAAAGAAAGCTCTTTAAGTAAAGGAAAGCCTTCAAGACATAACCATTCCTCCCAATTGTCCATATTATCAAATCTCAAAACTTCAAGAAACTTGAAGTTATTGCTGTAAAACTCTTTTCCAATGATCTTTATTCCATAACAGCCTGAAATATGAAGCTCCTTGAGAAAGGGGGTTTGCCCAAGTGGTGGCAAATGAGAACATAATTCACAGTTCTTCAATGAAAGATATACTAAGTTGGGTAAATGACAACCCCTTAGCCAATTTGGAAAGCTATTACCTCTGTAGTCTCTGATGGTGAGCATCTTCAAGTTACTATTTGGTTGAAGAGCCTCCAAGACAGACACACTGCTTTCAACTATTGATCCATCCACATCTTCTCTTTTTCCATCAAATGTCATCTCTATTTTTTCTAAATACTTCTTATCATTCAAAATTGTTGTCGTAACATCTATAGGATCAATGACTTTACCCAACCCTTTGATATGAATTCTTCCACGAAGATGGTTTAGTTTATCCAACTCCTTAAGATCAGAACCATTCTTCTCTTCCACTACAAAATAAGGAAAGGTCTGGAGATTGCTTAGACTTCCTATATGCTTTGGCATCTTCTTTATAGAATAGGAAAGTCCAAGATGACGTAAACTGACGAGTTTGGAAAAATTTGAAGGAAGCTCAGTTAATGCAGAACAACCCCACAATAAGAGTGTTTGTAAATTAGTCAACATACAAATGGTGTCAGGTAACTTTGAAATTCCTGTAAAAGAAAGGTCTAGATAACGCAGAAGCTTTAAATTGCTTATCTCATCAACTAGCTCTGAGAGCTTACAGCCATTGAATGATGACATTCTCAAATATTTTAGTCTTGAAAACATATCACGTTGCACAGCATTGCTAATCAACAGAGGTCTGCCTGCTGGATACATGTGTCTATATACTTCACTTCCTTTTAATGATAGACTGCGTAGTCCCTTAAGCTTAAAAACTGGCTCTAGTAATTTATCAACAAAATTTGATTGATGAGATCATCTAATGTGACGCGTCCTTTTAGAGATACCTTCCGCATTAGATGCGTCCATTCGCATACAAAATTCTCCTGACACTGAGTTAGCTAAATCATTGACAAGGTCATGCATGTCAAAACAATCATTATCAGGGGTTGATTGTTGGAAAAATGAAATTGGCTCAAGATCACCAAAAATTTCGTTACCCAGCTCATCTTCACTTTTTTCTTGTCCGCAACACTTCAACAAACCTTCAGCCATCCAAAGCTTGATTAATTCATCTTTTTCAAACCAATAGCCTTTAGGAAATATTGAACAATAAGCAAAACAACGCTTCTGATTGGAAGGTAGATTATGGTAACTCAATCTCAGCACTGGATCAATGTTGTTGTTCCCAACGGGTAAACGCCACATCTCAGTCTCTAATATCTTCATCCATTCATGTTGAGAGAACTTTTTTCGCAAGAGTTGGCCCATTGTTTTTACTGCTAAAGGCAATCCTCCACACTTTTCCATTATTTTTTTGCCAATTGATTCAAGGTTTGGATTTTCGCACACATTTTTGCCATGAAATGCATGTGTCACAAATAAACTCCAACAATCGCTTTTGTCCAAGTTCTTTAAATCAAATAACTTGGTGGAATTCAAAATATTTGCTACCTTCTTGTCACGTGTTGTTACTATAATCTTACTTCCAGAAGATCCATGGTTAAAAGGAAGTAGCAACTGCTCCCAACAATCTGCATTCCCGTTCCAGATATCATCTAAAACAAGCAAGTATTTTTTGCCCATTAGTATGTGTTGCAGTCTCTCTTGAAGTAAATTGAAAATAGATTCATCATCAGCGGGAGAATGAAATGACTTGAGAATTGCTTTGGTGAGTCCAACAACATCAAAAGATTCAGAAACATAAATCCTTGCTTTAAGTTCAAAATATTCCTCAATCATGTTGTCATTGTATACGAGCTTAGCAAAGGTGGTCTTACCCATCCCACCCAGACCCACTATGCTAGATACAGGTGTCTGGTTGCCACTGCCATTTCCATTGTTTGAAAGTAAAAATTTGACCATTTTATCTTTCTCTTCATCTCTACCATATATCTGGGATGCATCCACCAAATATGAAGTTTGCGGTCTTTCTAAAGGTTTCGAACTGACTCCATCTTCATTTCGAGCCAAAGATACATTTTTCAATTCCAGCACATCTTTTTGCTCAGCAAGATGTTTTATATTCTTTAGCAATTCTTTGACTCGAGATTCAAATGGATTAATAAAAGCTGAAACATAGCCAAAATAGTTATTGCTACTAGTAGATGGTTGAGATTCAGCTCTCATCTTCTTCAACGGTGCATCAGTCGCAATCTCATCCAAGAGTTGGTCAGCCTCATACATGGCATGTTTAACATCACCAAGCTACTTCTTGACGTTTGGGATTTGGTATTGTTTTATCTCTGCATCATCCAACACTTGGTTGATAGACTCGAGTGTAGACTCAAGTTCCTCCACTAACTTGTCAAGTTTGCCTCTACGGAAATAGTCAGTGAAATTTCTTGACGCCAACCTATCAAAAATCCCTTGAAAGAAAGACGAAAGAAATGCTCCAGCAACAAGTTCTGTCATAATTTTTCTGCAATATAAAATAAAGGATTTGCAATGAGTGTGATGCACAATAATGAAAGGTTTTCTGCAGTAATGATTATGTAGAATATAGAATAGCATTTAGTGTTCACAATATTATATAAACATAGATAAATGTTGTTACTGTTTTTCTCTCCACAAAAATAAACTATTGTATTTGTAGCACTTTACTACTTTTCTCAAATTTTAGCAACACTGTCATTAGTTCATATAATAATAATGAAAAAGCCATTGAGCAATTCACTTAAACATGAAAATATATATATATATGGCCCGGCCCTGTGCAGCACGTTTTACCGCACAGGGCTCCAAATTATTGAGGACTCTAAAATTTTAAAAATATCTAATTTTTTTATATTAATATTAATAAATATAAAATATTATTAAAAAAATCAAATAAATTAAAAAAATACTATAATAAAAATTAAAATAATTATAAATAAATTTTAATTTTATTAATATATAACTATATTTTTATGTGTAATTTTTAATTGTTATAAATATATATATTTTTATTTTGGTTTATATTTAAATTAGAATTGGGCCTCTTTTTTTATAAACTTAGTAGGATTACTCCAATGCATAAGATTCTTGAATCACTCAAAATAATTAGGTTAAAATACAGTTTTGGTTCCCCTGTTTGTTAAAATTCACGTTTTTGGTCTCTCCATTTTGTTTTTAAACAGTTTTGGTCTTTCACTTCAATTTTGGCCAAAAAAATGATGAACAGTACCTGATCCGTACATAAATAGTACATGTCCGTACATGAACAGTACATGTCCGTATATGAACAGTACATGAATAGTGAGGGGTGGGGGACCAAAACTGTTAAAAAACAAAATGGGAAGACCAAAATCGTGAATTTTGACAAACAGGAGACCAAAACTATATTTTAGCCAAATAATTACATGAAAGTCTAATATCTCTAAAGAACAATCATCACATAATCGACAATTATCTTAGAATCTCCAATCTTATTACTCCCTCTCTCTCTCAAAATAAGAGTTTTTTTAGCCAAAAAATTTTGTCTCAAAATAAAAGTCATTTTACGTTTTCAATGCAACAATCATTAATTTTTACCAACTTTACCCCTAATAATTATTATCTACACAACTTTTAAGACAGTACATCACAGTACACTTTTATGACAACCAAAAGTAATTAAGGGTAATTTTGTAAAATTGTTATATTTAATTAGTCAATCATTGTTTTTCTTAATCTATGTAAAACAACCTTAAAAAACTCTCATTTTGAGACGGAGGAAGTATTAAATAGAATCTGATTCTTAAACTACCATATACATCAACACACAACAAACCAAATCAAACTCGCATCTCTTTGCGACAAATGTTATCCAACTTTAAAAACTAACTCAAAAATGATTACAACACCTGTCCTCATCAACCCAAAGGATTCCAACCCAAAGAATACATGGTGATGTCTTCGTTCGCATTAAAGAAAACTACATTTTACTTAATAGTCATATTTAAAAAAAATTTCAATTTAATATAACGATGGGTCGTCCTACCACATAAGTGTTAATTAATTTTTAAAATATAACTTATCACTTTAACTCTTACCTTTTTAAATTATATTTTCTTCAACTTAAATTTTTTTAAGAAGTATTTAATGCTCATTGTAAAAATTCTCACATTAATATATATAAAAAATATTCATAAATTAATACCCAAAAAAAAAAATTCATAAATTTAAAATTCTAAACTTTAATATAATAATGTAATTTTTAAAAAGTTGTTTCCCTTAACTTTTATAATTCTATATATAATAAAAATAAATAAAGTGTGCATTATAAAACCTTAAATATAAAAAAGTGTCCCTGTACACAAATATTTTACTTATCATTTTAATTCTCACATTTTTAAATTCTATTTCCTTTAGTTTAAATATTACTTTTATTTTTGAAGTACTTTTTTAATTATTTAAAAGCTCCCAATTAGTATATAAAAAGAGATTAATTGAAATACACTCTCAGTGTAAAATAACTTTACATTGTCATCCAATTAAAATTAGTTATTTTGACACATGAGAAAAAAGAAATATAGAAGAAGTGGTTATTAAAAATATTTATTTATAATTTATTTTGTTTAATTTTTAATTCAATAAATATGTGTCAAAATAACTAATTGTAATTGAATGACAGTGTAAAGTTGTTTTACACTGATAGTGTATTCCAATTAATCTCATATAAAAATATAACAAGTTTTATAAACTTCTATACTTCAATATAATAATAGATTTTAAAAAAATATCATTAAAAAATATCATTATACTTCAATATAATTCTATAAATTAAAAATGCATTAAAATGTTCTTATATGAATCTAGCTAGAATTTTTTTTTACACTCTTTATTGTACTATTTTTATATAACATTTATAAATAAATAGTTAAAATAATATTTAATTTTGAAGCATTAGAATTCAATAATTTAATATGTAATGTTTTGACATTATAAGCTCAAAAAAATTATAAGCGTTTTAAAAATTGTAGAGTCAATAAATTGTCTCAATACCAAAAAAATTATAGTTTTCTTCTCAATTAATAGTGATCTTTGGATTTTTAAGTAATTAAAATATTGATTATAATTAAATTAAGATATTTCTTTAAATTTCTTCAACTTTTCTTATTCCATAATTACTCTATCACTCACTAAAAACTTTTATGCCCAAATAAAATAATAGAATTTTCAAAATATTTTTTCATTATCATTTTAATTTTATAAAATAAAAATGAACAAAATTTCTTTATGAAACCTTAACAAAAAAAGGGTTAAAATTTTATATTATTTTTTATTTTATTTGAATATAGTATTTATAAATAAATAGTTAAAATAATATTTCATTTTAAAATATTTGAAATTAATATTTTAATAATAAATTTTTAAATATTTAGTTATAAATTTTTATACTGTTAGCTCTAAAAACTTAATTTATTTTAATAATACATAATGTTTGATTTTATTTACTCGTATTTGATTAAAAATAATTGTTTGACTAACTAGGACTAATGAGTAAAAAAATCGTTTTAGTGCAAGATTATATTAAAAATAATTAGTCAATTTTTTATTATTTATTATTAATCATTTTATAGATATAAATTTCTACCTGAAAAAAATCTCATAATCTTAGATTTTCTTACGGGGTTAAAAAATATTTTATAAATATCCATCATTTGCAATACTAAGAAATTATTATAATTAAGATAAAAATAAATATGTTTTTTTAAATACAAACATTTAAAACAAATATCAATTTTATTTATAATAATAATCATTATTCTTTTTTTAATATTGAATACTCATTATTCTTTACTATACCAACTTTTAAATATTTTTCTTTTCTGATTCCATAACTTCTACATTACACATTAAAATAATATTAATTAATGGTGTATTTTAATTTGTAAAATTGTGAGTTATAATTTTTAATAAGAGTTATTGTCCTTTTAATAATCATTGATGTGTATACAAATACATAATTGCTGGAGAAGTTATACATATTTGTACTATTTCAAACAATGCTTAGATGGTATTTCATTTTTGATTTTTTATTGATACTTTCATTTCTTTTTTATTTATACAACAGGTAACTCTACTTATTGTATTATATTAATTATCTATATTTCAGCTATACTTTTTATTTTTGGTTGTAGATCTTTATCCTTCTACCCAGACAATGCTTACAAGGTATTTATATTTGATTTTGTGTTGATATTTTTATTTTCTTTCCTTATTTCTGACATCCGTGTTAACTTTTCTTTGATTTATGTGGCAGGCTTATACCATAATTGACTGTATTATATTAATTATTTATATATTTTAGCTATATTGTTTTTAATTTAAATATAATTTATTTTTATGTGAATGTAAAAAAGAAAGAAGTCTCTAAATCCCCAAAGTACAATATGATTATTTTGGGGAATTTAAGTTCCTCATGCATAATTATATATATAGTTCGATTGACGAGATTGTTAGTTTCTTAGACGAGGCGTTTAATCTATTTGGGTAGGATTTCCATTGAGCCCTTAGCCAAGACTTGCTATCAAGTCTCTCAAACTGGATGTTTGTCGTGCCTCTTAGGCGTGATTCTTAAGCAGATGTCCCGTCCAAGAAGACCCTAAGTCCCTCAAGCGAGAGTATACTTATCCTGGGAAATCTAAGTCCCTCAGGCAGAATTATATATAGCCCAACTAACGAGATTATCAGTCTCTCAGGCGAAACGTTTGACAATATTGGGCGAGACTTCCATCGAGCCCTAAAGCAAGACTTGTTATCAAGTCTCTTAGGTTGGATGTGTTATGCGTCTCTTAGGCGTGATTCTTGAGCATCTGTCCCGCCATAGAAGACACTAATTCCCTTAGGCGGGAAGCCAAATAACTTTCTTAAATTGCCTTAAGGGGCGGCAATGATCTTCGTTGTGAAGTCTAATAATGAGATGTTTCCCTAAAGGGCGACAAGGATCTTCGTTATGAAGTCCAACAATGAGATGTTGTCTTGAGGGGCGGTAAGGATCTTTGCTATGAAGTCCAACAATGAGATGTTGCCCTGATGGGTGAAAAGGATGTTCGCTATGAAGTCCAACAATGATATGTTACTCCGAGGGGCAGCAATGATCTTTGATATGAAGTCTAGCAATGAGATGTTTCCCTGAGGGGAGGCCAGGATCTTCGCTATGAAGTCCAACAATGAGATATTTCCCTGAGGGGCAACAAGGATCTTCGCTTTGAAGTTCATCAAACAATATCATCAGGAAAGAACATCCTTATTGGGAACAAGTGACTTAATAATTATTCAGAGATACATAGACATAATGTTGATAGAGAATTATAAATAACTCTTACTGTAGTAGTATCTAAGAATAAGAACGTTCTAGGTTTTGGGCAAAAGTAACCCTTCTAGTTCCTGCAGCTTGAACGCTCTGTGTGAGAGCTTTTGATATATATGGTATGATTCTTCCCAATTAGTTTGTAGCTTTCCCTGTTGTGCAGGTAGAAATACTTCTTTCAAGACCAGGTCACCCTCCTGCATCGCTCTTAGTTTGACTTTGAAGTTATACCTCCTGGAGGCCCTATGTTTGGTGGTGAACTCTCAAACATGGGTAGCTTCCCTTACTTCATCGACCAGGTCTATTGCGCATTTTAAGCCTATCTTGTTCGCCTCTTTGTTGAACTGTGATCATTCCCACGAGGGCGTTTCAATCTCCACAAGCAGCATGTCATTCGCTCTGTAGAATCGAAAACAATTTTTCCTCGGGTGGAATGTTGAGTGGTGTTGTATAACCATAATTTACAGGGGAGTAGTTCCGCGCCCAATCCCTTGGCATCGTTAAGCTTCTTCACGAGTCCTTTAAGATTTACTTTGTTTGCCGACTCAGCTTGATCGTTGGCTTAAGGATGTACCACAAATACGAATTTTGTGTATACTCTCAAGTCCTTACAAAATTCGGTGACCATGGTGCTGGCGAATTGGGCACTGTTGTCGGAGACGATGACCTAAGAAACCTATGTATGCACATAATCTTTTTCAAGTAGAAACGACACACTCTTTTCGTCGTAATCTTGTCTACCTCTTATGCTTCTATACATTTAGTGAAATAATCAACTCCTACTATTAGGAACTTCAGTTGACCTGGTGCCAAGGGGAAAAGGATAAGAATGTCCACGCCCCAATGATAAAAAGGCCATGGCGAAGCCATTAACGAGAGAAGTTCTACTGGGGTGTGGTAAAGGTTAGCATGTCTCTGACATTGATCACACTTCTTGACAAAGGCGGTGCTAACCATCATTAGAGTAGGCCATTAATACTCCGCATTTAACAATTCGTGTGCGAGAGCCATCCCGCCTATATGACTGCTGCATGCACCCTTAAGCACCTCTTCCAAAACCAGTGCGATTTCTTGTTTGCCTAGACAACATAACATGGAAGAAGCTCTCCCCATTTTATATAGTTTTCTAGATAGTATGGTGTACTTAGAAGCTTGTTTTTGAATTCTTCTTGCATATCCCTCGTTCAGTGGTAGTTTTCCAGTATGCAGATAGTGCAGTATGTGCGACATCCAACTAGATTATAGGATAAATTCCAAGGATTATACCTCATCTACTTATATGTTGGGAGAGGTAAGGGTCTTTTGGATAAATTTTCTATTAAATCCCCTCCGTTTTTTATGTGTTTAGCTTAGACAAAAGGTCTGCTCTGAAGTTTTGTTCACATGTGACGTGTTCTTTTACAAAGGAGGAGAAGCGAGAAGATAAATTCCTTACCTTTTTTAGAAACCTCATCATCTGAGGCTCCTTGGCTTGGTACTGCCCACAAAATTAATTGTCGACCAGTTGGGAATCATTTTTATCCTTTAACCTAAAGGCTCCCATTTCTAAGGTGAGGATCATTTCTACGATAAGGGCCTCGTACTCTGCCATGTTATTGCTAGTAGTGAACTCAAATTTTAAAGTTTGCTTGATGAGTCTGTTGCCATGTCCTTCAAGGACTATTCTAGCGTCGCTCCCTTTTATGTTGGAGGCGCCATCTACAAATAACGCCCACTATGTGGGTGTCTCTTCATCTACATGCAAGTTCTCCCTAGGTATATATTGGATGTCGTACTCTGAGAGGTCCACTACATAGGATACCATTCTTCTTGCTCGATTAGGATTCTTCAAGACATGCTGGATAAGGTAGTTATTTTTTACCAGGATTTTGTGACCCTAAAAGTACGGTCTCAATTTCCTCACCGCAATGATGACAACCAGTTCCAGTTTCTTAAGCTTTTGATAGCGTGCCTCGATATGTTTCTCTGCCCTGACAATTTCTTAGACAAGGACTGAGCTCATTGCCTGATCAGTTACCGAGAGGTAGAGAAACAGTAGCAACCCCTTTCTCGGGGGAGTCAGGACGGGGGATGATGTGAGGAAGTTCTTGACTTTGATGAAAGCATCTTCACACTCAGGGTCCACTCAAACCTCTAATTCTTATTTAAGGCGGTGAAGAAAAGAAAGGCTTTGTCCTTTGCGTAGGAATGGAAGAGAGATAGGGCGGCAAGACGACCTGTGAGTTATTGCACTTCTTTTATGTTAGTGGGGCTACTCTTCATGATGACTGCTTGAAACTTGTCTAGGTTTGCTCGATTCCTCTCCGTGTTAACATGAACCATAGAAATTTCCCCGCTTGGACCCCAAAAGAACCATTTGCAGGGTTTAGGCGTATATCATATTTCTTGACGGACTATAGAACATCTCTAAAATATTTTGCATGATTATATCCCTTGATAGTCTCAACTATCATGTCAACAACAAATACTTCAATGTTTCTCCCTATCTTGTGGGTGAAAATAGCATCCATGGGGCGCTGGTAGTTGGCACCAACGTTTTTGAGGCCGAAAGGTATGACATTGTAGTAGTAGTTGTAATGATTCGACATGAAGCCTGTCTTGGGCGCGTCTAGGGGATCCATCCAAATCTGGTTGTACCATCAGTATACATCCATTAAGCTCAACATGCGGTGGCTTAATGACATGTAAATGAGGCAATCGATGTCCGACAGTGGGTACAGATCTTTAGGGCATGCGGCATTGAGATTGGTGAAATCTACGCACACACGCCACATATTATTAGCTTTCCATACTAGAACCACATTAGCTAGCCTGGTGGGATACTTCATTTCTGTGATGAAACCGATGTCATAGTTCCTTGCGAACTTTCCGCTTCCTTTATGCCACTGGCTTAACGAAAGAGTGGATGGCGAGGCGATAACTCATTACTTTTGGGTCTATTCTTGGCATGTCAGAGGAAGCCCTCGAAAATAGGTCGACATTATTAATAAGTTGTTTGACTAGTTCCCTTTCCTCATTCACGGATAGAAATGTACCTATATTTGTCACATGGGGTGTGTGAGGACCTATCTGGACCTTCTTCAAGTCTTCCATGGGTGTGAGCCTTTTCGCTCCAGCTCTCAATCTGGGGTTCCAACACTTGAAGTGAGTATTTAGAACTTTGGAAGGGGAACATCAACAAGGGTGAGCTCTTCTCTGATTGTCTCAAGGCTACTTAGGTAGCATTTGCAAGTCGCTTTTTGATCCCCTCTAATTGTACCGACTCATGAATTAGGGAGCACATATTTCAAGGCTAGGTATAAAATGGATATGATCACTCCAAGAGCGTTGATAGTCTTCCGTCCAAGGATGATGTTTTATGGTGATACAAAGTCCATAATAAGGTAGTTGAAATCAATCTCTCTGGCATTAGTTCCCTCCCCATATGTGGTTTCTAGGGTTCCCATTATTTGTGTTTATTCACATGATAACCCCGTCAAAGAACCACTCAAAGTTTTTATGTCGTTGGAGTTGAGTTGTAATTTCTGGAAGGCGTCCCAAAATAGGACCTTAGCAGAGCTGCCAGGGTCTATCAAGACGTGGTTGATGTCCCAGCTTCCTTATTGCACAGTGATGTCGAGAGGATCATCAGTGTGAGGATTGAGTCTGAGGGTGTCCGGCTCGAAGAAGATGATATTAACCCTTATTTTCCCTTGAGGGCCTCTGGGGAGGCCCTGGGATATTATGTTTATCGTAAATACTTACCTTGCGTATTTCCTCCAGGAATATCTAGAGTTATCGCCACTAGTGAAGCCTTTGGCGATGGTGTTTGCATGGTAGGTTGTGGTTTTGTTGGCCATCTTCTGGGGCAGATGGAGAGTTAGAGTAGAAGTATGGCCTATGCTAGTTTTATCAGATCCCCACGATGGACGTCAATGTACTAGTAAAAAAATGCAGGTGTGCATGTTCCCCTTGCAAGGGCATGGAGACTCAGATGTCTTAGTAGGTTTATAATACGATTTAATAGTGATAGCTTACCCACGACGGTGCGAAGCCGTGTACGGTGGTATTTTAAGGTGATTTATGAGACCTGCTCACGTGAGGTGAGAGGCTCTGCTGATGTCTGGTGATGCTTGCTAGCAAGCGTGTAATCACATGCGGCTGTGTATTAAGGCTATAGTGAGTGTTGTGGTCTTTAAGGTGTAAAGAATATGGATTACTCAAGGTCAATTTGTTCTTCTTGAGAGAAGAGGTATTTATAAGGATCTCTAGGACCTAGGGTTTCCTCGAAAATGGCCAATTCCCACTTAATCAATAGTTGATAGTTGAATTCCTATTTCCAAAGGATTCGTGGGTCATCTAATGACCTTGAGTTTCTCTTTACCCGAGAAACGTCTTATCCCACGTTTAACACCTAGGGGCGGGGGAGAAACTACAGGAGAAGGGAAAAATTATGAGATGAGGCAATACTTCCCTTTGGGCGACATTCTATCGTCGCCCCTTCTAGGACAGTATAAGGACATCGTCCTAAACGAGACCTTTTACAAATATAACACTACACTACCATAATAAAAAATTAAAGGCATATGAAGTTACTCAATTTAAAAACATATAACGATGTTTAACTACCATATATCATAACTAATATGGTGTTCATCGATATACATTATATGTTATTTTCTTACTTTGTATAAATATTTGTCTTTAAATGATTAACTAAAATGTTAGTGATATACTCTTATATGTATTGCAAATATTAATTTTTTAAAACACAAATGATGTATTATTAAGAGGTTAAAAGAGATGCACTGACAATGTAAATTTTTGTTACACTGTCATCCAATAAAAACATATTGTTTTGCCATATTATATAACTTTTTTAAAAAACTACAGTCTGACTTGGTGGGTTTCATAGTCGTAATTGGTTGATAGAATAATTTTTTTTTACATTGTCAATGTATCACCAATTTTCTCTATTATTAAATGTTCCAATATAATATATCATTAAATTAATTTAACATTTTATTATTAACAAAAAATTTAATTATTTTTAAAAATATTTATGAAATTTAGAATCTAAATTTATACGAACTCTCACATTTAAATAAACTTTTTTTTTTCTAGAAATTGATATTAAATACAATTACATCAAATTATTTTAAAACTTACTCATTTGTTGAATTTAACTTATTTAAATTTTTTAATTATAAAAAATTGTATTCGAATAAAACTCGTGCAACACGCAAATTATTTATCTAGCTCTTAATTATGTCAACCTATTTATTTAATTAAAAATAAGCATTTTATCAAACCAAATGAGAATTTTGTCTTTATGTATCTTTAGCTTACTTACCTCTTCATATGCGGGATCTTTTTAGTGACTTGTTGCTCAATCCTATTGAATCGGTCCTTCTTCAAAATTTGGTTAGATGGACACCTTTTAAAATTATGCAATTTCTTAATGCACCACCCAAGTTTCTTAGGCATCATGTAAAATTATTTTTTTGCCCCTATATTCCGGATGTGCACATCCGGACGCACCAAATTTTTTAAAAACGCTGAAGTGTTCCGGATATGCATATCCGCAAATAATTCTGATGTGCACATCCGGAAGTATTTCTTATTAGTTCGCGCCAGACGTTCTTCCCCCCTCATTATTCACCTTTCCATTTCCACTCCTTCTCAAACTCTCTCAAACTCTCAAATTTTCAATCACCACAAATCTCAATTTTTTCCACTCGAGTTCGGCGCAGAACAACTACTACAACGATCAACACACTCCAAATCCTCCGTATCACATTTTAATCGGTAAGTTTTCAAATTTTAGAGTTTCGGAGTAATTTTCGAGTAATCGATTTAGAGTAGACATTTAGGTGTAGAAACTGTTAGGTTGTATGAATAACATAGGTTAGAGACAATGTAGGTCATTTTTACTGCTTCAAACGGACGATCAGGGCATAAAAATGCCCTTTTGGTTGTTACAGTGGCCATGACTGCCGTTTTTAAACTTCAAAATACGTACTGGATGTACAGATCCGGAAATATTTAAACGTTTAGTGTTTCCGGATGTGCACATCCGAAAATACCTAACGTTTAAAATTCCGAGTCCTTCCGGATGTGCGCATCCGGAAGACTATTTTTTTTTCCTTTTTTAATTTTGCTTGTTTGTTTGTTTTTATTTAATTATTTTTAAACAAAATTTAATTTATTTATTATGCTTTGCAGATTAGATGACTGGCAGAGACGATCGTTCCATACATGGACAGACAGCTCAGCACGCATCTGTCCGACGTGAGCGGATGCAGTCTACAGCCGAGGCTTCCGACGCAGAGGTAGTTGGGGTAGCCCCTACAGCTGAGGGACATCCTACACCACATCCTACACCGCAGTCATCCACATCTCGGAGGCGTCGGGATTCTACTGCTAGTTCATCAGGGTCCCAGCCCGCACGCAGGCGTCGTCGGGAGACTACAGCTCCATCAGCTGCTCCTCCTCGTTCCCCTGTTGTTGTTCCTGTTCCAGAGGGTGATCACCTAACACATGAGGGTGTTGACGATGATGACGATTTCGATGAGCTGGGCGGTTACCCCGGGGGACCGTCAAATATGTCCCTACTCGCGGGGTACTCTGAGCATACTGCCAGATTTGTCTGGCTAGGACAGGTAACCTTTCTCGATTTATTTATAGAATTGTATTCATTGAAAATATGTTCATTTGTAACATTGTTTTATTTGGAAATTTTCAGGATAAGGATTCACAGAAGTTCTATAACCATGGGGGCAAGGTTATGGACACGATTGAGATGCTGCCAGAGGCTGAGTGGTTCACGTCTGCACTTGCGGAGTCTGGTCTTAGAGGTCTGTCTAGGATTGGGTATTCCCAGATCCAGTACGGTATCCTGATGGCATTTGTTGAGAGATGGCACCCTGAGACATCATCATTCCATCTACCGTACGGCGAGATCACGATCACGCTAGACGACATCTCGTGCCTCTTACATCTACTGATCACGGGTACCCTTCTGAGTCACGGTAGGATGACGAAGGTAGACGACATAGAGTTGTTGGTTACAGAGCTTGGGGCTAGCCTAGAGAAGGCACATGGGAAGGTGCACCAGTTGAGGGGCACACACGTCCGGTTCTCATTTTTGATGGATAGATTTATTGAGGCGCTTGCAGAGGCAGGACGAGCAGATGGTGATCCAGCTGAGGTGGCGATCCACAGGACGCGTGCCCTAAGGTGCTACTACTTATTTTTGCTAGGCACGCAGGTGTTTGTGGACACCAGCGCCTATTATGTTGATATCGTCTACCTCAGGTACCTTTCAGATCAGACAGAGATCCATCGGTACAACTGGGGGGCGGCTGCGCTGGCATTCACCTATTCCAGGCTCTCTGATGGTTGCCGCTGTGCAGCCAAGACTGTGGCAGGCAGCTGTACGCTATACGTGGTAACAATCTAATATTCTAAGTATTTTTTCATTTCTTTTCTTTCTGTATTCATTATAATGTTTGACACCCATGTTATGTTTTCCATTTCAGGCGTGGATTTTACAGCACTTTCCCTATATTACTGGTTGGGGGAGTGCCCAGGGGTACACTGAGGATATGCCACGTGCTGTTGCATTTGTCCTGCTCAGAGGGAACTAGGCTCCAGACCCCTTCAGAGTGTATCTAGATCGGATGGCTGCTGAGGACGTTTTGTATTGCCCCTATGCCGCTCACCGTGTGACGCGCCCGTTCGATGAGGTTTGTTTGTTCTCAGGATGGTTGGCATACAGTTCGACCGTTACTGCCCGATACCTACCAGAGCTCGTCTTGCGTCAGTTCGGTTACACGCAGACGATCCCCAGGATGCCTCATGAGTCTGCTCCTCTAGGCTTGACCCGCAGGCAGATAGATGAGCTATATGCTGACTGCCAGTCCCACTTGGTACCGGAGGAGGCTCGGGCGACCAGAGCGGAGACAGACTAGAGTGTTGCTGCCGGGTACATCGTGTGGTTCTACACCGTCTCACACCCATGCATGGTGCCCACTGCTGAGGGATCGCCACCCAGACCTGCTCATCAGGAGATATTAGAGGAGCGGCAGTCTCAGCTAAACCACACTCAGGATGTCCTACAACGCTGTCGTCAGATATAGCAGATAGCGCAGCAGGCCATTGCGGACGGTCACCTCCCTGAGGGCTCTGGTGCCAGACTTGCCGTGGACAGGATTATTGCGATTGCTCAGGGGGCACTTCAATACCGCAGACATCGATCCAGGATGGCGGGTAGGGGCAGAGGAGCAGGGGAGCCAGAAGAGATCCTTCGCCATACGCAGTAGTTTTTTCTTTGATGTATTATATTTATATTAGATGTATGCACTGTATTTTGACAGAGATTTATTATATATATATATATATATATATCATTTTATTGTATATATGGATGTTGTCAAATGTATATTAAATTGCGACGATTTATTAACATATGCGACCAAGCAAAAAAACCGATTTAAAAAAAAAAATAATGTTCTGCCTTTTTCCGGATCTGCAGATCAGGAATGTTTCCGGATGTGCACTTCCGGAAAGAATCAGCGTTTTTAAAAAAATTGGTGCGTCCGGATGTGCACATCCGGAATCAGGGGGCAAAACCGGAAATTCAGATGGTGCCTAAGAAACAAGGGTGGTGTAATAAGAAATGCCCTTAAAATTATTATGTTTTTCTAAATTTTTTTTAAGATAAGGTTTATATAAGAGATAACCTGTAGGTGTTAGGAGATCTTGAGGGTGTCTTTTATCTACTGTCTAAAGAGCCTATCGAGTTGGTTTCTCTTTTGTTGGTAACGTGCATGTCGATTACATATGTTTAGTATAGATTTTTCATGTGGTTGAGGTTGTTAAATGTAATTCATAGTGTCAAAGTCAAAGTCGAAGCATTTATGTGTCGAATAGTGTCGAAGGTGTTTCGACAGATTCATTTTAGATTTGATTGGATTCTGTTTTAAGATTAGATTTGATATGATTTAGATTAGATTTGATACTTTGGGCTTTTAGAGTTTTGGGCATTTGTAAATCTAAATCTATAAATAAGGAGTTACCCTTGTACACTGTAACACAATTGCATTCACAGTTTGCAGATTAGCAAGTGAATAATAGCAATAGAAGAAATCCCACAGTTCGTGGGTAGAAACACTTTTCTCCAAATATTTCTCCTCTCTCTCTTTTCTTCCTTGTTGTTCTAGTTTGTTGTTCTTCTTTCTTTGTTGTCATTACGTACAGTTTGTGGGTTGGTGATCAATCTTGAGATCAAGATTGAAGCGGAATCACCATAGGACGTGGTGAATTTCTAACATCTGGATCTAGAGCTCCGGTTGCGATTCAAGGAAGGAAGAACGTGATGGCGATGAATCATCCGAATGGGCATTTTTCGGCTAGTCTTCCGATTCTCAAGAAAGACAATTATGAGAATTGGTGCAAGCAGATCAAGGTGGTTTTCTGTTATCAAGATCTTTGGGATCTTGTGAAGGAGGAAGTAACACCGCTTGGGGAGAACGCGACGAATCAAGAAAAGGCTGCACTCAAAGAATTGAAGAAGAAAGATTATAAAGCACTGTTTATAATCCATCAATGTGTTGATCCTGATAACTTTGAAAAGGTTAGCGATGCAGAATCAGCAAAGAAAGCATGGGAGATTCTTGAAAAGTTGTTTGGAGGCGCAAAAAAGGTGAAAGAGGTGAGGTTACAAACTCACAAGAGAACCTATGAGTTGCTTTAGATGGAATACAACGAAAGTATTACAGATTTCTTCACAAGAGTTACAAAACTTGTGAATCAAATCAAAGTATGTGGAGAAACGCTGACGACGAAAGCAGTTGTCTAAAAGATTTTGAGATCGTTGGCTCCTAAGTTCGACCACGTGGTAGTAGCCATAGAAGAGTCGAAAGACTTGTCAGTATTGACGAAGGAAGAGCTTTAAGGGACACTTGAGTCTCATGAACAAAGGATGGCTGAAAGAGCTGCAGCAAAGTCGAAGAGTGATATGGCTTTGCAGGCGCAGTCAGAAAAGGAAAAGAAAGGAAAAGGAAACGTGAATGGCAACAAAGATAGAGGAGGCAGTAATTCGACTCAGAAGAAACCTTGGAACCAAGGCAACCAAAGAGGTGGTGCTGCAGGTAGAGGAAGAGGTGGTGGTCGAAAGCCAGACAAAAGTCACATTCAATGTTTCAATTGTCAGAAGTATGGCCATTATGTTAGTAACTGTCCAGAAAAGAAAAAAAATCAAGAAACTGATGCAAATCTGGCGAAGCATAAAGAAGAAGAGACGTTGTTGATGGTCACAACAAAAGATGAAGAAAGATTCCAAGATCAGTGGTACTTGGACTCAGGATGCTCATCACACATGACTGGGAGGAAAGATTGGTTTATCAACATGAAGCCCTCGTCGAAGAACACGGTGAAGTTTGCAAATGACAACACTCTAGCAGCTGAAGGTGTTGGTGATGTTCTGATTATGAGGAAATATGGAAAAAGGTCAACAATCTCCAATGTGTTGTACATTCCAGGCATGAAAAGTAATTTGCTCAGTATAGGGAAGCTAGTCGAAAAGAACTACAAGGTAGTTGTCGAAGACAAGATGATGAGAGTTCTCGACGCAGGTGGTAGGTTGATCTTGAAGGCTCTAATGTCTCAGAATAGGACCTCCAAGATTGAACTCAATGTGATGGAGCACAAGTGTCTAGCAACAACAGCCAGCAGAGATGAGTGGTTATGGCACTTTCGACTAGGCCATCTTAACTTCAATGACATCAAGGAGCTGAAGAGAAGAAATATGGTGTCAGGATTACCAGAAATCGACATCCCTAGTGAAGTCTGTGAAGAGTGTGTTCAGTCGAAACAACACAAGAATAGCTTCAGCAAGGATGCATGAAGGAAGTCGAAGGCAATTCTTGAAGTCATATACTCTGATGTATGTGGTCCAATCCAGGTGAATTCGATTGGTGGCAACAGATATTTTGTCACGTTTATAGATGACTTCAGTCGAAAGTTATGGACTTATCTCATCAAGAAGAAAAGTGATGTGTTTGAGGTATTTTTTAGATTCAAATCCATGGTCAAAAGACAGAGAGGTCGAAGGTTGAAAACTCTGAGGACAAATGGTGGTGGAGAATATGTGTCGAAAAAGTTTGATGCATTGTGTAGAAAAGAAGGGATTGTGCATGAGGTGGTGCCACCCTACACTCCACAACAGAATGGGATTGTAGAACGCAAGAACAGAACCATCATGAACATGGTAAGAAGTATGTTGAATGGAAAGCATCTACCCAAACAATTATGGGGAGAAGCAGTTTCGACAGCAACATATATTTTGAACAGATGTCCGACGAAAAAGCTTAAAGGAATCACACCAGAAGAATGTTGGTCTGGTGTCAAGCCAAGCCTCAGTCACTTAAAGATGTTTGGATCTATAGCACATAGACATGTGCCAGATCAGTTGAGAAGGAAGCTTGATGACAAGTCGAATCAGAAGATCTTGATAGGATATCATTCGACTGGACGTTACAAGTTGTTCGACCCAGTGAATAAGCAGGTAGTGATCAGCAGGGATGTGATCATAGATGAGCTTAAAGAATGAGATTGGACTGAGAATGCCAAGAAGGATTCAGTGAGAATCTCTTGTGAAGAACCAGCCACTGAAGTCGAGAGAGAAGTTCGACAGGAACCAGTTGCAGATGAAGCAGGTTCAAGCAGACCTCGACGAACAAGACATGTGCCTGCAAGGTTGCAAGAATGTGTAATTACATCAGATGATGTGGTCGATGAAGAGGGTGAGCTGGTACATTATGCTTTCTACGCAGATGTCGAACCAGTCAATGCAGCTGAGGCATTGAAAGATTCGAAGTGGGTGAAAGCAATGAATGAAGAGTTAGAATCCATCGAAGTCAACAACACATGGTCACTTGTCGAATTGCCTCAAGGCAAGAAGGCAATTGATGTGAAGTAGGTTTACAAGGTGAAGGTGAATCCTAGAGGAGAAGTAACTCGACACAAGGCGAGACTTGTGGCGAAAGGATTTCTTCAGAAGGAAGGAATCAACTTCGATGAAGTGTTCGCAGCTGTTGCTAGAATTGAAATAATCAGGTTAGTTGTTGGTCTAGCAAATATGAACAATTGGCACACATGTCAGATGGACGTGAAGTGTGCATTACTTAATGGCCCTCTAGACGAAGAAGTTTATGTCGCACAACCAGCTGGGTATGTGAAACAAGGTGAAGAAGGAAAGGTGTACAGGGTGCATAAAGCCATGTATGGACTTAAGCAAGCTCCAAGAGCTTGGAATAAGAAAATCGACAGCTTCTTAAGGGAGAAGGAATTTGTGAAGTGTACGACAGAGCATGGAGTATATGTAAGAAGAAGCAATGGCGAATTGCTTATACTATGTCTCTATGTCGATGATCTGTTGATAGCAGGAAGTTGCAAGAAGGAGATCAAAGATTTCAAACATGACCTGAGTGAGGAGTTTGAAATGTCATACTTGGGAAATCTCTCATATTTCCTTGGCATCAAATTCTACAAGACTAGTAGAGGTTTGATGACGCACCAGCGAAGATATGCAGGCGAAATACTCAAGAGATTTGAGATGCAAGATTGCAACTCAACTTTGACTCCAGCTGAGACCAGACTGCAACTGTCGAAGGATCCAGACGAAGATGATGTCGACCCAACCCAATACAGAAGACTTATTGGGTCACTTAGATACCTTTGTCACACAAGGCCTGACTTAGCATACAGTGTTGGTATGGTAAGTAGATTCATGCAGAAGCCAAAGGTATCACACCTAACAGCGATAAAGAGGATACTGAGGTATCTGAAAGGGACTCTCGACTATGGCATTTTATTTCTTGCAACTGATGAAGGGAAAGAATGCAAGTTAGTGGGATACACAGACTCTAGCTGGTGTAGTGATGCAGAGGATAGAAAATCCACAGCTGGATATGTGTTTATGTTAGGTGGTGCACCAGTTGCTTGGAGTTCGAGAAAGGAGCCAGTAGTGGCATTGTCATCATGCGAAGCAAAATACATAGCTGCTTCTCTTTGTGCATGTCAAGCAACTTGGATGGTGAACTTGCTCGAAGAGATTACAAGGAAGAATCATGGAGCAATTACCATGAAGATCGACAGCATGTTAGCTATCAACTTGGCAAAGAATCCAATAGCACACGGTCGAAGCAAGCACATCGAAATAAGGTTCCATTATCTTCGAGAGCAGGTAGCAAAAGGGAAGATGAATTTGGAACACTGCAGAACTGAGAATCAGATTGCAGATATCATGACGAAGGGAGTGTAGGTCGAAGCCTTCAGAAGACTAAGATTGATGATGAATGTAGATAGTTTAGACACAATGAATTAGGTGGTGTATTAAATGTAATTCATAGTGTCAAAGTCGAAGTCGAAGCATTCATGTGTCGAATAGTGTCGAAGGTGTTTCGACAGATTCATTTTAGATTTGATTGGATTCTGTTTTAAGATTAGATTTGATATGATTTAGATTAGATTTGATACTTTGGGATTTTAGAGTTTTGGGCCTTTGTAAATCTAAATCTATAAATAGGGAGTTACCCTTGTACACTGTAACACAATTGCATTCACAGTTTGCAGATTAACAAGTGAATAATAGCAATAGAAGAAATCCCACAGTTCGTGGGTAGACACACTTTTCTCCAAATATTTCTCCTATCTCTCTTTTCTTTCTTGTTGTTCTAGTTTGTTCTTCTTCTTTCTTTATTGTCATTACGTACAGTTTGTGGGTTGGTGATCAATCTTGATCTCAAGATTGAAGCGGAATCACCATAGGACGTGGTGAATTTCCAACAGAGGTTGTGATTACCTCTTCTTAAGGACCTTCCAACTCTTTTTAAGGTATTTAGTTCCTTAAGAGGTCTGTCTAAGATAAGAGGTAGTCTTTCTATGATTGGACATTCGATAGTTGTCGTTAAGAGAATCCCGAAATAATATTGTTTTTCATAGATTCATTAACTAGTGTAAAGGATGTGGAAGATAATATCGTTTTCTCAGTTTGAAAATGGGATCTTGGTAGGTCTGAAGCACAACTCTTGTGCTTTTTTGGCGTGGCATAAGAATCCAATTGTTTGTCTGAGCCAATAAAGGACCAGGAGTCTTTAACCTAGAGATGGTGAGTTCTTAGTGGTTTTTTTAGAGGAGTTTTTTCTATTGATGGTGGTTCATTTAGGCTGAGTTTTAGCCCCTTCTCCTTGATGTAGTGCTTCAGTTTTCATTGCGATGATGTTTATTATTTCAACTTTCTCTCTTTTTTTTAGACAAGTGATTTTGTGTTTGTCTATCTCGGTATTCGATTTACCTTTTTGTTTTTTCTATCTTTTGTAGTTAAAAAAATCAAATGAGACTAGTTTTCACTTGTTATTTCATTTGACTAATAAACTGATGGCTCACACTTTTTTTATGGGTTTGTTTGCAAATTCTGATCAGAACGATCAATTCAATCCAAATTTTATTAACTTACTATATTTATTTCAAATAATTCTATAAAAAATATAAGTAAAATCAAGGTGTTCTGAACTCTTATTTATGCATTTTAATCAAAGTGTTCCATTTTATTTGTCCAAAGTATCAACAAATAGCTTTTAATATTTTATGCATTTGTTGTTAGTAATAATACAGAAAGAGAAAATAATAATATATCTTTAAAATTAGGGTTAAATATGTTTTTGGTCCTTATAAAATTATAAAATTATATTTTTGGTATCTATAAAAAAAATAACGTGTTTTGATCCATACAAAATAATTATGCACGCAGTTGTAGTCTCTACTGTTAAACTAATATATATATATTTAAATGATTGTTTTGCAGATATGTTTAGAACGTTATAAAAAGTTTCTTGAAAAAAAGGAACTCAAAGTTTGATTTATAAGTCAAGATTTTCATTACTTTTATCATTTTTTTTTATATTTAAAAAATTCATATTTAATTCTTCTCATTTTAAAAAATTATATAATTTGGTAAAGAAACATTTTATAGTAATCTGAACACGTCTGAAAAAAATTATTCAAAAATCTAATAGTTTAGGGGTAATTAAATAGTTTTCAAAATTTTAGAAAATAACAAGGATTAAATCTACATTTATAAAATTTTTGTAGGGACCAAAATATATATTTTTTATAAGGACTAAAAATGAAATGTGAAATATTTATAGGGATCAAAAACATATTTAACCTTTAAAATTATTGGTAAAAAAACTAATTTTAAATCTCGTGGATAACGAGTGAGTTAGAATTATGAATTATTTTTTTCCTAAATAAATGTTTAATATTTTTTAAGGAAAAACTTAGATCGAAAGTAATATTATGATTATAGATAATGAAATATTGTTTTCTATATGACATGATATTTTTTAAAATGCAAAAAATTACCAGCATCAATTTTATTTATAAAAATATCATTAATAATTAGTTAACAAAACAATTATATTAAAATATTTTAATTTTTATAACAAAACATAGTAGTATATTTTCTTAATTTTTAAAATTTTTCTTTCTCATATTAATGACAGATACAACATATAGTAAAATTTTAAAGTTAGTCATAATTATCTTATAAAATCAAAACATAAGTTATAATCTTATGTTTACTTTTTATAATTGAAAAAAAAATTAATAAGTAAATTAAATTAATTTAAAATTGTATTTGAATGCAGATTCAATTAAAAGTAGAAATTAATATTCACTAAAAGAAAAGTAAAAAAATATTAAAAAAAACGAAAAATATATTACCGTAAATGTGTGAATAGACTAATCTCTAAGAAAACCTTGTAACAGTGTGAAGAGACTATGATCTTAGAGAACCTGAGAATGAATATTGTTCTGGACTGGGCCGTGGCTGCCCAACAGTCGAGCAAACCCAACCCATACAGCATGGGGAAGCCCAATAAGACCCCTCTGCGGGGCACTTGACTGCTGCAAGCATACCAACGTTTCCCCCGAGCACTTTACGGTGTCGGGGCACTTGGGCCAACAGGGCAGGAGGACCTCGCACCCCCCGGCGGATAGGTACATCCCCGACATACTGACTTCTCCCCGCGAGGATACCGCACATCGCTCCTCGACAGATATGGCTCCTCCTCGCGAAGCCATGCCCGTCGTACGCTTGACAGGTCCTCGACACAGAGGGCTCCTCCCCCGCGAGGAGTGTCTAACGGTCCGTACCACGTGGACACGTTCCAAGTAACCTCCCACTTCCGCAGGATTCGGTCTGCCCTAATCCCGGAAATCTAGGAACGGTTACCCCAGGGCGAAGACCACGTGCTGGTCTTCACTACGCCACGTAAGCCCTGGCAGTTACTTGGATTGGGCCTGACGATCCAGCCCAACGCAAGTAACCGTTGGCCCCGCGCTGGGGGTTCACTATAAATACCCTCTCACTTGAGAGGGTCAGGTTTAGTCATTTTTCTCACTCTTCTTGTATTTGCTGTTACTCTGTGCACTCCCTAACTTGAGCGTCGGAGTACCTTGCAGGTACACCCCCCCGCCGTACTTCTACCTCACCGGAGCCGGAGCTCAACGGACGTCGTTGGCCACCAGTAACTGTCTGATCCAGGTACGATCAGTGGCGCCGTCTGTGGGAAATTCTATAAGCTTCCCCGTTTTCTCCTCGATAAACCAAAGCTTCCTCTATTCATCACCAACATGGCCAATCCGACCGTCAACCAGGCTCTGGACACCGTGCTCGCGCAACTGGAGAACGGGAACCACCGTGAAGACGCCATCATCATCCATGGCGACGAAGGCGACATTAGAGACGGACAGACCGCCTCCCCGGACTCCCAGGATGCGACTATCAACGTCGTCCGCACGGACGACCAGCAAACCCCTCTCCAGCCAGTGGCTCCGCCGCCCAACGCGGACCCAAGCACCGTGGCCCTGTTTGCATTGATCAACCAGACCAATCAGCTGATCGCGCAGCAGAACACCAGAATCGAAGCCCTGGAGCAAGGACGGGCACAACGATCTTCCCCGCGAAGACATCGCCGTCCCACGTCACCTCGCCGCTCTCCTTCCCCGCGAAGGACCCCTTCCGAGGATTCCCGGACTCCGTCGCCCGTACGCCATGGTCGACGACCTCGTCTCGAGCGACCCCAGCCGGCGATCACCCAGAAACGCCCTCGTTCCCCGCCTCGGAAGGAACTCAGGGCCTCCACCATCTCCAAGAAGTCCAAGCAGACCGAAGAGAGACCAAAGAACCGTTCGAGGAACTCCCCTCCACGGCACCATCGGTCACCTTCGAGATCCCCGGCTGGTAGCGACGACGAGGACCAAAGGACCCCCTTGTCGTGGGAAATCATGGATGCCCCAATCCCTCCAGGCATGGAGAAACCTCCACCGTTGGGGACCTACGACGGGCTGACCGACCCCGACGATCACGTGGAGAGTTTCGAAGCGATGCTCGACTTCCGAAATGTCAGGGGAGCCATCAGGTGCAGGCTATTCCCCACCACCTTGCGGAAGGGAGCCATGACATGGTACAAAGGTCTGGAACCTGGTTCGATCACGTCATGGAAACAACTGAAGCAACGCTTCACCAAACACTTCATCGCGTCTCGTCGACACCCGAAGACAGAGGTTGCCCTAGAAAAGATCTTCCAAGGGAGGAACGAATCCCTCCGAAATTACATTGAGAGGTTTAACAAGGAAGCCGTCGAGGTCCACACGACCGACGACATGAAGAAATACTTAATTATTCACGGACTACGCGCCGGGTCGGACTTTGCCAAATCCATTGGCCTCCGAAGACCCCGGCGTCTCGAGGACCTTCTCGCTCGAGCCCAGAAGTACATCGAGCTCGAAGAGACAGAAGCAACCCAGATCGCTCTTGAGACAAGACGCAGAGAAGGCCCCCGCGGCCACAAAGACGATGACGCTTCTCCCCGACGGGGATGAGAAAAGAAGAAAGAAAACCGCAATCGAGATCCCCGGGAACTTTGCGGGCCAGCTGGCCAATTCACGGAGTACACGCCGCTCAACACTTCCCGGTCTAGGATCCTCTCAGACTGCCAGAATTCCGAGTTTGTGAAAGGAGGAGTTCGCTTCCCGAAGCCCGCGGCTCCCAAACCAAACTTTGACAAATCCAAGTACTGCAGGTTCCACAGAAGCCACGGGCACGTGACCGAAGATTGCATCCACCTCAAAGATGCCATTGAGATTCTCATCAAAGAAGGGCACTTGAAGAAGTATGCCCAACAGAATGACCCTCCTCGTCCCAGGTCAAAGGAATCACAGAACGTCGAGGAGGCAACACCCCCTCCCAGCGACAGCCAGCTTCAGGTCGCCCTCAGCGTCACTCGACCCGAGGACTTCTTCGTCCCCCCAATCATCGAGGGCGAAGAGGCAATCCGCAACATGTGGGTGACCTTCCCCGATGAGGGCCCCGTCACGGCCCGTAGTACCTGGGAAGGCTTCCCCAAAGCAATGGTTATCTCCGGAGGCGACCCCGGGAAAATATCGGTTGGGTCGATCAAACGAAAGTTTGACGAGCTGGAATCCGCGACATCGTCGAAGGCGACCACCCTCGAGAAAGTGCGGGGAAACTCCAATCCCATCACCTTCTACCTCGAGGAACTCCCCGGGGGAGCACCAAACGCCACTATTCCCCTCCTGGTCAGGGCCCAAATGGCGAACTTTGACGTCCGAAGAATCCTAGTCGACCAGGGGAGCTCGGTCGACATCATGTATTCTCATCTGTTCGGGACCCTTCAGCTGGACGAGAGGCATTTGACCCCGTACGTCGGGTCAGACCTACAGGGGTTCAATGGAACCACCACCAGACCATGGGGTTACGTGGAGCTAATGGTTACGTTCTGGGCCGAAGACACGGCCCGACAGGTGAAGATCCGTTTCCTGGTGGTTGAATGCCCATCCCTTTACAACTGCATCCTCGGAAGGACCACCCTTGCTGAACTCACGGCGGTCCCGTCAACGGCCCACCTCAAAATGAAGTACTACACGAGGAGGGGACGGGTAGTGACGATGCACGGGGACATCGACGCGGCTAGGAGATGCTTCGATGCCGCCGTCAAGGGCCTAAGTTCCATTGGTCCCAAACCTAAGGCCGTGGCCAAACCACCCCAGGACGTCGGACAGGTACCTCTCCCGCGCGTCAACGCGGTCGACCTCGACAGCAGGTTCTCCGGCGAGCCCGATGAAGATAGAGTCGAAGACCACGACAACCAGGCGGAAAACAACGGGCAGCCTCTCCACCCAGCACGCCCCATCCCAGACGGGGATTTCGAGCTCGTGGCCCTCGGAGACGACCCAGATCGCAATGTGAAGATCGGCACCGAGATCCTCGACCTAGCCAAAGAGCAGCTGAAAGCATGTCTGAGGGAGAACGCTGACCTCTTCGCGTGGAGCGCATCCGAGATGCCTGGCCTCGACCCCGAGGTGGCTTGCCATCAGCTCGCAGTAGATCCGGCCGCTAGGGCCATAGCACAACGTAGGCGTAAGCAGTCTCCCGAGAAAGCGGAGGCTGCTGAGAAAGCTGTAAAAGACCTCCTAGAGGCAAATTTTATTTCGGAAGCCAAATACACGACATGGCTGTCCAACGTTGTACTTGTTAAGAAAAATAATGGAAAATGGAGAATGTGCGTTGATTATACTGATCTCAACCAGGCTTGCCCGAAAGACTGTTATCCCTTGCCTAACATCGACCAATTGGTCGACAATTCTGCAGGTTACAAACTACTATCTTTCATGGACGCCTATTCAGGATACAACCAAATTCCCATGGACAAGGTCGACAAGCAACACACGGCCTTCATGACTGCGTCGGGCAACTACTATTACAACGTAATGCCTTTCGGTCTGAAGAATGCCGGTGCGACCTACCAGCGGATGATGAACAAGGTCTTTCGGACTGAAATCGGTGACATGCTCGAAGTCTACATGGATGACATGATCGTCAAGTCTGCAGAAGAAGTCGACCACGCTGCGCACCTCAAAAAGGTGTTCGATACGGCGAGAAGATGCCGCATGAGGTTTAATCCCGACAAATGCACCTTCGGTGTCCGGGCAGGAAAGTTCCTCGGATTTTACCTCACGGAATGAGGAATCGAGGCAAACCCCGACAAATGTAGAGCCTTTTCCGAGCTCCCTACTCCGGGCTCGAAGAAGTCAATACAATCATTGAACGGAATGCTCACCGCCCTTTCCCGGTTCGTCGCCAAATCCACATAGTACGCACTCCCCTTTTTCAAACTCCTCCGGCAAAAAGCGGAGTTTGAGTGGAGCGAGGAATGCGAACAAGCACTCGCACATCTGAAACAAGTCCTATCGCAACCCCCGGTCCTCTCGCGACCCGAGAACGGGGAAACACTCTTCTTATATCTTGCGATCACGAGCGAAGCGGTCAGCGCCGTCCTCATTCGGGAAACACCAGACGGACAGAAGCCAGTTTACTTCACGAGCAAAGCTCTCCAAGGCCCCGAGCTCAGGTATCAACAGATCGAGAAAGTCACACTGGGCCTCGTCACCGCGGCCAGAAGACTACGCCACTACTTCCTCGCCCATACCGTCGTCATGAGGACCAACCAGCCGATCAGGCAACTCCTCAGACGACCAGATATGGCGGGGAGGATTCTCAGGTGGTCACTCGAGCTGGCCGAATTCGACATCTGATATGAAGGGAGGAAAGCCTTGAAGGCACAAGTACTGGCCGACTTTGTAGCAGAGATGACCGTCCCAGAACCCTCAGCCAACGGGTCGCAGAACTGGACAATCTATGTCGACGGAGCATCCAGCCCGAAAGTAAGCGGAGCGGGAATCATCCTCGAAAACGAGGAAGGCATCCTCATCGAGGTGTCCCTCGAACTGGCCTTCCCGACTTCGAACAACCAAGCCGAATACGAGGCCTTCCTTGCGGGACTCAGGCTGGCCGAGGACCTTGGCGCCAAGGAGGTCAAGCTTTTCACCGATTCCCAGCTCGTAGCCTCGCAAGTCTGAGGAGAGTACCAAGCCAAGAACGACAGTCTCATAGAATACTTGGCCTTGGTAAAAGAGAAGATGAAGAAGTTCACCTCGGCGGAAGTGACTCACATTCCCCGGGAGCATAATGCCCGGGCGGACGTCCTGTCAAAATTAGCAAGCACGAAAAAGAAAGGTGGAAACAAGTCCGTCATACAAGAGGTCCTTTCCCACCCGAGCGTTGATAAACCAGGTATAGTTTCGAACATCAACGCCATCGGGGACAGCGACTGCTGGATGACCCCGGTACACGAATACCTCACGACGGGCGAACTCCCCGAAGATCCCAAAGAAGCAAAAATGGTCAAGAGACGGGCGTGCTCGTACACAATCGTCGAGGATAAGCTATACCGGCGAGGATTCTCTGTACCCCTCCTCAGATGTGTCGAGGATACCAAGGTTCCCAGCATACTCCAGGAGATCCATGAGGGAATCAATGCGCAGCACCTCGGCGGACGATCGCTAGCTCGTAAAGCACTCCGGACAGGATATTACTGGCCCACCATGCAACAAGACGCCAAGGAGCACGTCAAGAAATGCGATAAATGCCAGCGGCACGGGGACATGCACCTCGCTCCCCCCAGCGAGCTCACGACGCTATCCTCCCCGTGGCCGTTCGCATGGTGGGGGATGGATATCCTCGGACCTTTCGTCCAGGGGTCGTATCAAAACAAATACCTCATCGTCGGGGTGGATTACTTCACGAAGTGGATTGAAGCAGAAGCATTGGCCAAAATCACTGCCTTCAACATACTACGTTTCTACAAAAGAAATATCCTCGCCCGGTTCGGAGTGCCTCAAGCCATCGTCACAGACAACGGGACCCAGTTCACCGACAGGAACTTCCAAGACTTCGTCACAAAACTAGGCACGAAGCAGCAATTCACGTCGGTCGAACACCCTCAAACGAACGGACAGGCTGAGGCCGCGAACAGAGTGATCCTTCGAGGATTAAGACGGAGACTGGGCGACGCCAAACAACGGTGGGTCGAAGAGCTACATAGCGTTCTCTGGGCCTACCGAACAACCCCACACTCCACGACCGGGGAGACCCCTTTCTGTTTGACCTATGGAACGGAGGCAGTGATCCCCGTGGAGATCATAGAACCCTCGAGGAGGACGGAAGCCCCCCTCGACGGGAACGCGAACGACGAAGCCTTGAGGGAAGAACTCGACTTCGTCGAGGAAACGTGCTCGGGCGCTTCTCTCCGAGAGGCGTCACTTAAACAAAAAATAACACTACGCTATAATGACAAAGTCATTAAACGCGATTTTCAGGTGGGCACCCTCGTCTTACGAAGGAACCAGAAAGACTCGCGGGAGGGCAAACTCGCCGCGAACTGGGAGGGCCCGTACCGCGTCCGCGCGAAAACGGGGACAGGAGCCTATTTCCTCGAAAATCTGCACGGGGAAGAACTTGCTCGACCATGGAACGCTGAAAAGCTAAAACAATACTACAGTTAAACACTGCCCGCGGGTTAATAGCGCCGCGATTACGGGGGCGCACTAGGGTACAAGCGCGACACCCCTATAAGAACAAGACGATCAGAGACCGCGTTATGTGCGCGCGAGGACATTTGATCCGGCGGGGATACCTCGATCGAGGCCCACCGTCGTCGTGCCAACCGGGCATAACACCCAGCTCGTGATGGGAAGTTCATGCCACGAGACTAGGACCTCGACCGAGCTCTTAGCCTCGTTGAAGGTCGGAGTCCTCCTCCGGCCGCCCGACCCGCTCTCCACGCTGTCAGGGACTATCAAGGTCGAGCAAATCCCGAAGCCCTATTAGGCAAAAATAAAGTATAACAAACACCACATCACACACAAGGAAAATTAACAAAGATATATTATAAAGTACGAATAGCGGGCAAAACCCTTGGTCCAAAAAGTTACAAATATGAGCCCACAAGCCGGGCAAAAATAACCATTGTGCAAAAAGTACATCAACTAAGCCCACAAGCCGGGCGAAACAAAACGGTTCGCAGGCCGACCAAAACAAAGATAAAAACCTACTCAGCTGCGGTCCCGTCAGGCTCCTCGTGCGCATGAATGTCGTTCTCCCGCAGAGGATACACGATCTGGCCATCCACCACCTCAGCATCGGGGTCAATCCCTTCAATGACGAGGTCGGGGTTGAGAACCCGAAGCTGCGCCACGGCACTGCGGAACCCTATACCCGCAGTTTCGATAGAATCATCCTCGGACACTCGGAGATCCTGCTCAAGCTTCCGAAGCTGCGCCACAAACGCCGCACGAGTGGTTAGGAGCTTGTCCTCCTCAGTTTCCCCCTCGGCTGGCCGCACTGCATCTTCCAGCTCGGCAATCCTTACCTTGAGCCGCTTCTCCTCCAACTCCAGCTCAGCGATTCGGGCAAGGTGGCCTTTCTTTGTCTCCTCGGCTTCCTTAAGCTTGGCCTCGACCAACTGCTGCTACTTGCTTTACTCTTTGTTCAGATCTCGGCACTCTTTTAGTTCCTTGCGCATACCGAGCATCTTAGTGCCCAAGGTATCCAGCGCCTCCTGCAGGCGGGCCAGTTCAGCAGCAGGGCGGGTCTCGTCATTTAGAATGATGGCAGTCGAGCAGATACGCATGACGGCCGACAGGTCCTCAAAAAGCATCTTCCTCCTCACTTCAGTAGCGGTCCCCAGCACGGTTTGGATCTCGGAGGGAAGGGTGCGAGGGTAAGTGACCTCGGAGAAGAAGTGAGGTTTTTGATGGCAGGGGGGAAGGTCAAAGCTGGAAGGAACCGGGGGACTGTCTTCACCACCCAGGTCGGCGACCTCCGCAACGCGTTGCCTCTTCGGAGTCCCTTGGGTAGCTGGGGATTGGCTTCCCGCAGGAGTTGTGCGGTCACCCGCGGTCCCCGACACAGCGGCAGCAGGCTGAGACTGAGTGGATCCTTCGGGGGCAGCGGCCGTGGAAACACCCTCGTGCGGGGCCCCAGAAGGGACAACTTCCTGATCTTTGGAGCGCGACGCCTCTTCCAGGGCCTGCGCTTCCCGGGCCCTCTTCGCTTTCAGTTTCTTCAACCTCTCCTCGGCTCCGGCCATTGTCCCTGCAAAAGGAAAGAAAGCGTTAGTAAAGCGAGAAACATAGATACGAGGAAGACCTAGAGCGAGGATGTTTTCACCACCTAACAATTCGATGGCCTCCTCGTCGGAGAAGGTCTCGAGCAGAACGCGGGTGTTTATCAGGCGACGTTCTTTCTTCACCTGCCCATCTGCACCTATTATAGGCTGGCCGTCCAGCGTCTCATGTCGAGCTTCGGTAAAACTATCAACGAAAGCTACGATTTTATCGTAGGCTTCCCGCTCGTAGGCCTCCATCTGAACAGGTTTCGTTTTATATTTGTCAACTCCCTTCTTAAAGTGTTCCTCCGTCCAGTACAGAGGAAACTTTGGCACCAGCACCTCCTCGGAACGGCCGTCGACCTCGCGGGTGACTTTCCGGTACAATGAATATATCGCCTCGAGGGTGACCGGCTTCACATAGAAATAGCGGAACTTGAAATCCCGGATGGAATCCAAGTAAGTGTGAAACAACGCCTTGCTCTACTTGAAGGACACCCAGCCGTGTCGACCTCCGACCGACGACCGTTGGAGGTGGAATATGCGGAAGAAAAGGCGAACGGTCAGCACGATCTCCAAATATTTGCATACGAGCTCGAAGGCCCGGATGAAGGCCAGCGAGTTCGGGTGAATCTGCGAAGGGGCCAACTTCAACCAGTCAAAGATCCCCTCCTGAAAATCCGTGAAAGGCAGCCTCCACCCCGCCTTCTCGAACATAAACTCGTATAAGGGGACCCGCATTCCCTGGTAAGGGGAGCATATCCGGTGATGCTCCTCGGGACGAAAAACCTTCCAGGATTGACCACTTCCGATTAGTCGGTGCTCGACGGTACAAAAAGCATCGCCCACATCTGGGTACACGAAGATGGACGACATCTCCAGGGCTTCACTACAGACCCAGTCCTCGAGCGGCCTCTCCTGCGCGAAGGCCATGTGAGCCATGGGGGAGTCGGGCTGATCGTCGTCGTTTTCCTCGAAATATCCTGCGGCCACCTCCGCAGCCAAATCGTCCATTTACCTGAAAAGCAGAAGGAAACGGTGAATTCGATTGGTTGTATCAAATTCACCCCTCCACCGCTGTTCAAGCGAACAGGCGAGGAAGGGGCAAGGCTTTCTCAACTCCCCGACGCAATCGGCCGAGGATCAACTTGCCCACCGGGGAGCTCATCGTCTCCCCAGAAGGTTCTGCCCCGTGTCCCCGCGGCACTAACAAATATACTGATTATCAAGGACCCCGAGACATTCAACGGATCCCCGACGTGTTCGTCCCTGATCCCCGAGACATTCATCAAAAGCGAGCAAGAATCTTCGCACACTCTCTCTCCACAACTAAAGATTCCCGCCGTATTCGCCAGGAATCCCTTCGTTTCTCATGGGAATATCATCAATTCACCAAGGAAACGTCCTACACTAGTTAAAATTGAAGAAAAACGCAAAATAAAGGTCCGGTTTGAAGCAAATACCTGGTAAGCGGCGGTGTAGGGTTCTGGCACGGAGGTTTCCGGCTTTGGTACGGCGGCGGTTGGCTGTCGTTGCGGAGGAAATGCTTCCGACAGAGAGTGCCCGGCGATTGACGGCGGCGAGCTACGATGGAAGAGGTTAGAGAGAGAGGGAGGAAGTTTCTTGAGAGAGAAACGGAAAAGTGAAGAATGAGCGAGGGGAGCGGCTTTTATAAGCGGTTCTCGCGAGACCCGAGGGGCGTAGGGCACTCGAGTGCGCTACCCTAGCCAGCCGCCCTAGCCTCCCTAGGTAATGATGGCAGGCGACACGTGGCACGTATGCAGCCACCCGTCTCCCCACGCGTGTCATTTCGGTTTTCCCCAACGCTTTGAATCCGAAACCCTTCATCTCCCCGACCATACGACCAGACGCGTCTGTCCGTCGCCCGACTCTCATCCGACCGAAGGAATTTCGCATAGGAGATCGACCTCCTCGGTTCCTCTCTTAGCGTATCCTCGACATACAATAACCCTTAAGTCATTACTCTGCCACCTCAGAGCAACGACTTGGGGGGCTCCTGTTCTGGACTGGGCCGTGGCTGCCCAACAGTCGAGCAGACCCAACCCATACAGCATGGGGAAGCCCAATAAGACCCCTCTGCGGGGCACTTGACTGCTGCAAGCATACCAACGTTTCCCCCGAGCACTTTACGGTGTCGGGGCACTTGGGCCAACAGGGCAGGAGGACCTCGCACCCCCCGGCGGATAGGTATATCCCCAACATACTGACTTCTCCCCGCGAGGATACCGCACATCACTCCTCGACAGATGTGGCTCCTCCTCGCGAAGCCATGCCCGTCGTACGCTTGACAGGTCCTCGACACAGAGGGCTCCTCCCCCGCGAGGAGTGTCTAACGGTCCGTACCACGTGGACACGTTCCAAGTAACCTCCCACTTCCGCAGGATTCGGTCTGCCCTAATCCCGGAAATCTAGGAACGGTTACCCCAGGGCGAAGACCACGTGCTGGTCTTCACTACGCCACGTAAGCCCTGGCAGTTACTTGGATTGGGCCTGACGATCCAACCCAACGCAAGTAACCGTTGGCCCTGCGCTGGGGGTTCACTATAAATACCCTCTCACTTGAGAGGGTCAGGTTAAGTCATTTTTCTCACTCTTCTTGTATTTGCTGTTACTCTGTGCACTCCCTAACTTGAGCGTCGGAGTACCTTGCAGGTACACCCCCCCCCCCCCCCCCCCCGGCCGTACTTCAACCTCACCGGAGCCGGAGCTCAACGGACGTCGTTGGCCACCAGTAACTGTCTGATCCAAGTACGATCAAATATAAAAGCTAATTTAAGATTAAAACAATTAGATGCAATACAAAATTAAAATATAAGATAAAAAATTATTCATAAAAGAATCAAAAGAAAACATTCAAAAGGAGAAAAATAAATTACCTTTAAGTGTACTGTAAGTAAACAAATGAAGATTATATCTTCTGAAAAAGAGAATCTGAGAATAATATTTAGAAAATTAGAGACAACACAAAATTATGTAACTTATGAGATCTGAAAAATTGAAGCATTAGATAAAATATATTTAGAGAGATTACTTGATTGAGAGGTGGAAGAAATAAAGTGGAATGAGTAAAGGTTTAGAGGCCACACAAAGTATGATAAAAATATGATGTAAAGATGAAGTTTAAAATGAAAGAGAATGAATGAGCTACTTTATTTATATATCAACACTTGTTGGAAAATATGAAGATCTTAAAATAAAATTAATTTTTTACTTCAAAATTATTTTTTAAAATTATAAAACTTGTTTATTATCTAATAATCTAATAGTTAGAATTCAACCTCTAAAATATGAATAAATGAGATGTTGGAGGTTTTAACTTACACCTTTATTTTTATACAACAATCAATTGATCTAAATTGGTGCATTGAAATTTAATTTTTTTTTTTATATTTGTAAATTTATAATATTAATAATGATGGGTGACCGCTACCATACACCACTATTCATAAATTGGGGCAGTAGAAAAAAAAAGGGTATTTTTTGTTTTTTAATAAATTAAACTAGGAATAAAAGAGTATTTTCACGTTGTAAATATTAATAGAGGAGAATGAGAGAGAATATATATGTTTAGTAAAAAATAAAAAGGTATTTCTGTATTTTAAATAACTTATGCTGGTAGAAAAAAAAAGGTATTTTCATCTTTTAAATAACTTGTACTAGGGACAAAGGAGTATTTTCACATTGTTAATATTAGTAGATGAGAATGGGAGAGGGAATATATATTTTTAGTGGAAAATAAAATTGTATTTTTGTATTTTAAATAACTTGTACCAATAGAAAATAAAAGAGTATTTTTGTATTTTAAATAACTTATGCTAGGGACAAAAGAGTATTTTCATATTGTAAATATTAATAGAGGAGGTACTGAAACATAAGTATGGAAATTGTAAAATTTTTTTGGTATTGATGCAGGCTATTCCCAGCAGGATGAAATGCTCTCAATGGTGGAGAGACATTGTTAGTATTGCGCAATCAACAAAGTCAGATGCGTTCCAAATGCAAGTCACAAGTAAACTTGGGGAGGGGACATTTATTTCTTTTTGGTTCGCAAGATGGTTATCAGCTGTTCCTCTGCATTTTCTATTTCCGGTTCTGTTTACGCAGGCTTTGTTTCAGGTTGGCTCAGTGGCGGATCATGGCCAGTGGATACAGGACAGGTGGTGCTGGAATTTGGGTTATGTTACGGCTGATTGGAATGACGAGGCTCTAGGGGACCTGGAGGAATTAAATGCTCTGCTGAAAGGAGTCTAGCCTGTGACTGGTGTAGATGATGCTGTCATATGGCCAGGTCCTGACAGCGGCAATTTTTCTACGAAACGCTGCTATGTTGCTATCATGGAATCAAAAGGATCGTCTAGGATTGATATTAGATCCAAGGCTGCTCTTGATATTGTTTGGCAGATGGGAATGCGTCTGAAGATTAAGGTCTTTGCGTGGCGTTTAATCTTGGATAGACTTCCGCCTCGTAAAAATCTGGCGGCCAGGGAGGTAATTTCAAATCCTCACGATGAAGTTTGTGTGTTCTGTTTCTATGAGATTGAATCAGTGGATCATGTTTTCATCACATGTGAAAAAAGTACATTGCTGTGGCGAGCTATTTTGTTGTGGATTGGATTAGGGTGGGTCAGATCGGACAATTGTCGCGACCATGTGATGGAGTGGTTTCTGTTGGTAGTAGGAAAAGTCGGGAAGAAAAGGGCAAACTTGATTTGGTTCGGCACGTGTTGGATAATTTGGTGGGCTAGAAACTAAATTCTATTCAATGGGGGGTTCTATAACCTCGATGAGATTGTTTTTCGTATACAACATTTTACTTGGAAGTGGTTATCGTTAACTAAGCCAAAATCATCCTTGGGTACATTTTATGATTGGTTGAAACATCCTTTAGACTTTTTGTAATGGGTGTGGTTTAGGTTTTGTAGGCGTTTATAGCATTGTGTTGTACTTGGAGTTTCGATTGTAATGCCTCGGTTCGAGTAGTATTTTGCTATTCAATCGTTATTGTTGCACCCCAAATTTTACCCTCTTTTTTTTTTCTTTCTGTTAGTTGATGTTTTATTTATTTAACTTAATATTTATTTTAACATCTTTATCTGTCTTTAATTTAGTTTAATTCCAATTTGGCCTATTTTTTATTATTATTTATTTATATGTGAGTTTTTTTAATCATCAAATTATTAGCTCAATTAATTAGATTATTTGATTTAGTTTATTTTTTTTCTAATCACTTAATTTAGGTCTTCATTTAGCTTTATTATTATTGTTATTATTAATCACATTATAATTTTTTCCATTATTATCCTGTTTGATCCACCGTGGACTTCTTTTGGTGAACAATGGGAGGAGTCATACTTGCTATCAACCAATGAGAATTAAGCTGATTTCTTTGACTTTTCAACTCTTGCTTGCTGACCAATAAGAGGGCGACGCGTGGCAATTGAAGAAAAGAAAAATTAGTTTAGCCTCTTCCATCTCCTTGTCGTGTGTAATTTGCAGAATGAGAAGTTGAATTCAATCAAATTCAAAATCAACAAATTCAAAATTCAACAAATTCTCATCTCATCTTGGCGCGTCCTTCTTCAAATTTGGATTCACCCAAGTGTTTCCTCATTAAGCTTCCAAGGATTTGGTTCATCAAAAGCAACTGTGAAGCTCTTCCATATCCAGCTCATGACCTGCGATTCCTGCAAATGATCAGAGCAATGTCCCTTTCGCTTCCTCTTTCAATACCATCTGTTTGACCCCAGGAGTTTGTCCAAGAAGCAATGCCTATTTTGATCATTTTGACTCAGCGGATTTCTGAACGTCTGAGTGCAAGGAGCGCTTGTCTCCAAGGTTTGGACCAACGTTTGAAATTCAAAAGAGCCGTTGCCACTTTGCGCACCAACCATTTGATGTGAGGACACACTCACTCGGCCCATTAAGCTTGCCTATATAAGGAGGTTTGGTTGAGTTCAAAGGGGGAACATTTTTTCTCACAAAAACACTCAAAAATCTTCTGAAATTCTCTAAGTTTGAGCAAGAAGTTGGAAGTTGGTTTTGGAGTTGCTTTGGAAGGAAAAGCCATCAATACAATCGAAGGCAGTGGATATTATTCCACTTGGTATCGTATTCTGTCCCTCTTTTAAATATGTTCATTTAATGTCATTACATCATACGCATTTTGCTATCCCTTTTACATATGTGTTGTGCTGATATATGCTTGAACATGTCGTTTATGTGCTTATGGTCTTGATTTCATAAGATGATGTTGTTCATTGATGTAGTATACCTGCCTACTTTTGTATTAAAATGTCTTTGTTTCTGTCCATTAAGTGGCTGCAATTAAGTTATCATTATGATATTATATTGATTGAATGTTTAATGCTGCTAAAAACTTGGTTGTCATTGGACCTCGGCTACTGCCTATTTCTAATTGTTACCACTTGATTAAGTTTGGTTATAGTTGGCTGAAGTAAGGTAGATTTGAGCACTATTTTCTATTGCACTATCAGGCACCTGTATTGATCACGCACTGACTTTATAAGTATGTGTGATCTTATTGTCGTTTAACTTTGCCGACACTCGGTTATAAGACATGCTAACAAACCTTTGAGTATTCTTGTTTGTTCACCCCTGTTGATTTGAAGCACTGGTGCTGTTATAACTTGAGAGTTTTGCTTTGAACTATTGTATCGTGTGATGTCATAATCAGTTTTTTAAGTGTACACTCATGATATTGTTTTTGTGTTTAAAGGTTTGCTTATGTGTTGATACTTGTTGAGCTTTTGAATATGAAATTGTGGTGCTGGTACTATTTGTTTATCCACTCATATACCCATTTATATAACAGTATATTCATAAGTCATGTTTTGAATATTCATGCTAAACTGAACTACTATTGCTACCCCTGTTTCACGGTCGATTTGCTTGACATGTAAAAAAAATGGTGTGTTTTATCTATTGCTTTGCTGAAATGACATAACTGGGTTTACCTATTACTGATTCATTAATGCAGTTTCTAGAACCCACTCTTGTTCATGAGCTGACCTGATCATACATTGCTAACCCTTGTTTGTTCAAACCTTTACCATACCATGTCACTAATTTAAGTGTGCCAATTTATGACAATCTGTTTTTGCTAAATTGTTTTTGGTTGCAAACATTGTATGATGTTTCTTTCCATTATGTTCGTTTAACACATGATTCAAGTTATGCATTGCCTATCCTTCCTAGCATGTCTTTTGGATTTTACTCATGCCTGCTCCTTCTGAACTGACATAGGCTTTTCTTCTGTGCTATGTTTACTTTACTGCATGTTAGGCACGCACCTATTCTACCTCTGTTATGCCATGATATGTTTGTGACATTATATGCCTCTTGGACTGCTTTCACATTTCATAACTGATTCATGATTTGTATGATTAGAATTAGAATACATGATTACCATTATCTTGTTCTATGATCTTTTCTGTCCAGTTTTGATTTCTGTTTCATCAAGTTTGGTTAAGAATCGTGCATGTTATACCAGTGAGAATCTGCTTGAGCAAAATGAAATTTCAGTTGGAGTTTGGCTTGGGCATGGTGCACGCGTTTGGTTTGTTTAGGATTTACCAACTTGTTCGCATTATATGTTTATTGAGTTGTATAATGTTTGGATGAAACACGCCGTCCCAGACGGTCACACACTATGCACGCCTTCGCCTTTCACTTGCCTTGCACGGGTTCGATCCTGCGGATCAATCCTTTTATTTTAATTTTCCATTTCGCTTGTTTCTTAAATATATATGTGTGTTTCCGTTTCTTAGCAATATGCGCGCGTAGCACAGTTGGTGGAAATTTTGGGCCTGCAGGTAAAGGGTCATGGGTTCAAACCATGTTTGGAACATTTCCTTTCCTTTTTAATCAATATCATTTCCTTTATTTTATTTAAAGTTTATTAAAAATTCAAAAACAATTTATTTATCTTTTAGAAATTCTATTAATTTTCAAAAACTCCAAAACATTTATTCATTTAGTAATTTATTTTCCTAGATATTTATTTAGGATAATATATTATCTCATTTTAAAAATTCCTTTTAAAAAAGGGTGTATTTTACATTTAATCCATACATTTAATTTTGAATATTTATTCTTATTATGTCTTACAATGCTTTGGCCAATAATTGCATGTATGACCAATTTCATATTGATTTCATTCTATGTCATATACCATCCTGACTTTTATTCTCATTCATATTACCATTGTGTGTCTATTCAAAATGTTCTTAAACTAATACTTGGACTTCATGTCAACCATTTTCATACTTGATAAGTCGATCGTTTTCACGATCGCAACCGACCTCCCTTTAGCCTCCTCTTGGGCTTTATACAATGATTACCACTCTATCTTGATCTCTATGTATGTACGCTTTATTTCTCAAAATTTATATGTCTTTGATTTATCTTTGACCTTTATTTTCATTATCTATCTGGAAGCATAATGCAAATCTTATGCTTACCTTTACTTTACCTTACCTTTATTTATTTAAGCATAATGCTAATCTTATGCTTATTTTCATTATCTTCATTTATCTTATGTGTGAAGCATAAAGCTATTATTATGCTTGTATTGTTTGTAACACTTACACTTTTTTATTTCACCTTCACTCACTTTTTATCACTCAAGCATAAAGCTATTATTATGCTCATATTACTTTTATATCAATGCTTTACCTTGTATCATTATTCATTACTTATCATGCTTTATCATGTAACTTTTATTCTTTCCCCATTCCAAAGGAAGGTGAATAGTGTTGACTCTTAAAGTCATTGACCCCCATCTTAACCTAAGTAACCTCTTAGGAAGAAACTCTATTCCTTGGCCTCATCAAGGGCCATGGAATCATAACTAGCTTTAGGAGAGAGTTCTTACACTCTTAGTGATATCCATACTAACGAATTATCACTTTCCCTACTAACTAAACTTCAACATAGGTCCATTACAACTAGATTTAGAGAGTTCCTAAACTCTACAATGAGCTTGTACTCATTTCCCCTCTGAATATTGACCATAGTCAATCATTCAGTAGAAGTAGAACTGCGCATACTCTAATTCTATTCCCGAGGATACGTAGGCGTAAGGTGCGATGCCTTATCGAGTATACTTAGATACTAACCCCTAGGGTTTCAACCTTTAGCATAGAACCTTTAGCAAACATAAGATAACATTTAACAAGAGGTTCCTGTAGAGTACTACAGATACTTAGGGTGCTAATACCTTCCCTTTGTATAACCAACCCCCGAACCTTAAATCTCCCCCCTTTAGGTTTTTCTAACGATCTTGAACCTTTCCTTTGGATAAATCAAAGTCAGTTGTAAAAGAAATACGATACAAATTCATTAATAATTTGTTATCCGATTTTCACCGCAACAGAAATGGAGACTTCACTGGGGACACTTGAACCTATTGCTGGTCCATTCCTAAGAGGGTTGAGCCTATCTTGCTTTTATGTTATTCATGTTTGCTTATCTATTTGTATGATTGCTTGTATGCTTACATGCTTGTATATCTGCTCTATGTTTTGGTTACCCTGTCTGATTTGGGTTGATATCTTTGAGTGAGATAAATCCTATACCCGGATTTGAGTGTACACTTATTATAGATCGATGGTATTCAAGGAAGCTTTGAGGGAGTCGAATCCTAAAAGGTCTAATTGATAAACACCATCACTCAGTTGAGGCCCTCTCGAGTCTAGCTATGTTGAACGAATTCGTTCGTGAAAGCTTGCTACTCTCGACCTGGGTGCCCGGGATACTGAGAACCGTAGTTACCAAACCCAACTTAAGCCTTTTAGATGTAGTGCGGTGACCATGATGAAGTCTATTTCTGACTTAGTTGTCACGCGATACTACACTCAGACGAGATCCTCTCGAGAATTTTATCGACTACCAAGTTATCTGGGAAATCTTTAAAATCCGAAAGATGGATTGTAGACTCTGGGAACTTCTTAGAACCTTGTTCTGCAGATGAAAACCCTAGTACACACCCTATGGTTAGTTCTCTACCCAGACTCCATGCTGTGATCTCGAACCCTTGATCCTACTATACGTGTTCTGCATCCTGTTTGCATTGCATATCATTTGCATGTTTGCATGTTTCATTGCATGTGTCTGTTTGCCCAGTTCTTCATTTCCAGTTATCTCTATCTTCCAGAGATTGCTTGTGAGTCGTCAAGCTGATTCCTCAACACCGATACCGGACCCGAGCTAACTACAGACGAAGAATGTCAGAACAAGAAGCGCACAATGCTGAGATCAGAATGGAGATTGATGACCTTAAGTCAAGTATGACCAAACTTACTGAGATGCTTCAAGTTTTGATTGCTAGAGGAGAACCTCCTCAAAGAACTGTCATTCAAGAGGTTTCAAATGCTGATCCTCCACCCGTTCAGATACCATCCACTTAGCCAGAGTTTGGTTTACCTCCTGACTACTCTCCACCAGTTGCATCTGCTGCTATGATTGGTCAGACCACTATGCCTGTTTTTCAGATGCCTATCTTCGCAGAGGCCAGACCTGTGGTCCATGCCACTCCACAACCCGCTCGAGCTTCATTTGGGAACCCCCTCTTTGAGTACAATGCTGCTAGTGCTCAGGATGAAGGGCCTGAATATTTTGCCGAACCTGAAATCACTCATGAAAGGTTTCAAACTTTGGATAAAAGACTCAAGGCCATTGAGGGTAATGATTTCTTCAACTTGGATGCTGACAACTTGTGCTTGGTGTCTGACCTTGTTATGCCTGCAAAGTTCAAATTACCAGAATTTGTGAAGTACCAGGGACATTCTTGTCCAAGGGCTCATTTGGTCATGTATCTTCGAAGAATGACCGCTTATGCTGATAATCAAAAGTTGCTTATCCATTGCTTTCAAGATAGTTTGAGTGGAGCTTCACTCAAATGGTACATGAATCTTGAACAAACTTCCATCCGCTGCTTTCAAGATCTTATTAATGCTTTCATGAAGCAATACAAGTATAACTTGGACATGGCTCCTGATCGCCGTCAACTTCAGAACATGTCTCAGAATGATAAGGAATCTTTCAAAGAATATGCTCAGCGCTGGAGAGAACTCGCTTCTCAAGTTGAACCTCCTTTAGGCGAAAAAGAATTAACTGGTTTATTCATGGATACATTGACTCCATTTTATTGGGAGAAGATGATTGGAAGTGTTTCATCCAACTTCACTGATTTAGTTACTATTGGCCAAAGACTCGAGGAAGGTCTTAAGAAAGGAAAAGTATCCAGAGCCGCTGAACCCTCAAATGCTGTGAAAAACCCTTTGGGAACTTCCATAAGAGGAAAGAGGATCAAACCAACGCTGTAATGTTTGAAGTGAAAAGGCCTCGTCCCCGACCCCAACGTAATACTGTTGCTGCCGTCACCCCTGTGGTTACTGCTCCACGACAAGCTCAAGCTACCCAACGTCCACATGCAGGACAAAGTCAGTACCGTAATAGGGGTCAATTTGATCCTATTCCCATGACATACACCGAACTTTATCCTGGCATGGTGAAGAAAGGGTTGATTACCACAAGACCTTTGCCTCCTCCTCCAAATCCTCTTCCAGCCGGCTATAGGGTTGATCTCCATTGTGAATACCATCAAGGTGGTGCAGGTCACGATTTGGAAAATTGTTATGCACTGAAGGCTAGAGTACAAGAGTTGATGAGAAGCAAAATCCTCTCCTTTAAGGACAATCCTAATGTCCAGAGTAACCCTCTGCCCGGGCACGCCAAGTAAAGCTTCAGTCGACCCCAGCAGATTATTCTCCTAAAAGCCAGTGTTTCAGACAGGACAACTCATCTTTGTTTCTGATTAGTCACTAGGCCTTTGTTTCTTGTTGGTTGCATTTTTCTTTATCGTTGTTTGCCTTCAATTATGTCTGTACTTTCAATTAATGAAATGAGCATTTTTTGCAACTCTTTGATTCAATTCAATTGCTATTTTACTCTAAATACTTTCAAATATATATTTTCTTTGCCGCTTTATTCTGCAAAGATTGGAGAATGATGATTACCTCATATACATAATTGCTGTGATATGCTTTCAACTAAACCTTGCCAATAATATAAGGCATTGTTTCAATTCCCAAACACTTCGAACCTAGAAGTAGGAACCTTTCTTTCATCACATAAAATACCCTCAAAATCTCAATGCTGGGGCAGGGCATTTCTCATTTTCAACTAAGACTATGATTGCAATTCATCATAAATTCTGGGGATGGCACCAATAAAACTTTGAGCCTATACTTTTTTGCTTCATAAACTAGAAATCGAATCTCATTACAACCCTTCAAAAGACCTGATTGAGATAAGGTTACTTTAAAAGCATATTACAGCAAGGTTGTGTAACCTGACTCCCAAGGATCTTTGCAAATCATTTATCTTGCTTAAACTTTTCACTTTAATGTCTTGAACCGCCGTGTTCTGACTAGTGATTCACTTTACTGTGCATCTTTTTCAAAATAATTTTTGATTTCAAAGTTGCATAAGCTTTTCATTTACCATGTTTGTACAAGAACTTTTGTTTGCAAACTGGCTTTCCTCTCAAGGAATTTTTCAAACACTAAAGAAACTTGGTCAGTGATTTAATCGAGGGCAAGTTCCTATCACCTCCTGTCAAGGATCAGTTCAAGACTTATGGTCTAATGACGACTTCTCAGATTTGGTTTATCCAGACAACTTTTCAAGACTCATACTGGGTCAGGCCTTCCCAGTGTGCAGTAAATCAATCATTTTTCAAGACTCAGACTGGGGCAAGCTTTCTAATAGCACCATGGAACAGTCGTTTACAGAATCAATCAAAGCTGAGGCAATTATCAGTTCATCTACAACATTCAGCTAATCTGGGGCAGTTTACCTGAAGTACCCCAAACAACTATTCATCGTTTATACAAATACTATCAACTTGATACAACTTACTTGTGTGACATTGATCTCCGCATTGAGGAATCAGTTTTCTAGTCTTGTCTTCCTACCAAGAGTCAAGCTGTGCATATTTATATATCTATCATGAGTGCTTCATCCTCATTTTTATATTTTTCTCTCAAGTTTACGTCTTACCTTACAAAATGTTATATATCCTCCCATTCAGTGCCATTTCTGAATGTTTTTGTTTCATACCGATGCTATTCCCGGGCCTTTATATTCTCTTTACATTCAGTATAGTGATTTGCTTTTACTTTCAGTGCTATTCCTGAGAGTTCTTTCCTTTTATCCATTGCTTTCTTGGACTACCCTCTTATCTCATTCTCTTCTAATGATATTATGAGTTGCATCCTTGTCTAAAGCCATTATTAGACATTGTGACCACCTCCATCCAAAGCCATTATTGGATGACTGACTTCTTTAACTCATCACCTTATCTAAAGCTATTATTAGATATCGTGATTCATACCTTTTGTTCAAAGCTATTATTGGATGATTGGCTCTTTCCATCTGATGCCGTTCCAGATGTATCTCTCTTTCTGATATTTTTCAGATCGAGTCTTTGTTCGCTTTTATCTAAAGCCATTATTAGATATGAGGATTTCATTCACTTTCATCCAAGCTATTATTGGATGATCGGTCCCCTCGCATTCAAAGCCATTATTGAATGTAATCTTTATCCACTCTTACCTAAAGCTATTATTAGGCATGGTGATATTTTTCACTTTCATTCAAAGCCATTATTGAATGATTGTTTTCTCTGCATTCAAAGCCATTATTGAGTGTAGTCTTGCTCACATTCATCTAAAGCCATTATTAGATATTGTGACCTTTACATTTCGTCCTAAAGCTATTATTGAGCATTGTGATATTTTCACTTAGCATCCAAAGCCATTATTGAATGATTGTTTTCTCTGCATTCAAAGCCATTATTGAATGTAGTTTTTAGTTGTTCTTATCTAAAGCCATTATTAGATATTATGATTCACTCACTTTCATTCAAAGCCATTATTGAATGATTGTTTTCTCTGCATTCAAAGCCATTATTGAATGTAGTTTTTAGCTGTTCTTATCTAAAGCCATTATTAGATATTATGATTCACTCACTTTCATTCAAAGCCATTATTGAATGATTGGTTTCTCCGCATTCAAAGCCGTTATTGAATATAGTTTTGTCTAAAGCTATTATTAGATGCTGTGGTTTTTTACCTTCATTCAAAGCCATTATTGAATATTTAGTAACGTTTTCTTGGATCCCACTCTTTGATCACTTTCTCTAAAGCCATTATTAGACATTGTAATTTGTACCTTTTATCCAAAGCAAGTCTTGGGTATCTGGTTTCTCTACCATTTGATGCCTTTCCAGATGGGTCCCTCTCTCTGAGGTTTCTCAGATCGAATCTCTTTATTCAGGTTATCTAAATCCATTATCAGATATTAATTTGTGCTCTTTATTCTAACCTCTGCATTCAAAGCCATTATTGAATGACCGTTTTATTCAACCGATGATCAGATCTTCTTTCTGGGTTTCATGCCCTGAGAAGTGCGGGTTTGTCTTCCCAGTAGTCTATCTCCTCGTGTCTTTCAAGTCTCCCCGGTGAGTGCCTTTCGTTGTTTGGCTTGTATCCCCATTGAGTTTGTTTCTCATGGATGCTGATTTGTTTCCTTCCCCAGTGGAGCTCTCTGGTCTTTTTGCTCCTTGTTTACCCCTTGGTGTCTCGTTGTGTCTGCATTTTTGCATCTTCTTGGCATCATGTTTGCTGCATTGTATATGTGTGCATCTAGGGTAAAATTTTTGGTTATCTGTATTTAAATATCCTTCACCGTTGACTACGTCAAGATTTTCATCTCTCATACTAACAGGTGAAGATATTTAAATAGGGGCAACTGTTGCACCCCAAATTTTACCCTCTTTTTTTTTTTCTGTTAGTTGATGTTTTATTTATTTAACTTAATATTTATTTTAACATCTTTATCTGTCTTTAATTTAGTTTAATTCCAATTTGGCCTATTTTTTTTTATTATTTATTTATATGTGAGTTTTTTTAATCATCAAATTATTAGCTCAATTAATTAGATTATTTGATTTAGTTTATTTTTTTTCTAATCACTTAATTTAGGTCATCATTTAGCTTTATTGTTATTGTTATTATTAATCACATTATAAGTTTTTCCATTATTATCCTGTTTGATCCACCGTGGACTTCTTTTGGTGAACAATGGGAGGAGTCATACTTGCTATCAACCAATGAGAATTAAGCTGATTTCTTTGACTTTTCAACTCTTGCCTGCTGACCAATAAGAGGGCGACACGTGGCAATTGAAGAAAAGAAAAATTAGTTTAGCCTCTTCCATCTCCTTGTCGTGTGTAATTTGCAGAATGAGAAGTTGAATTCAATCAAATTCAAAATCAACAAATTCAAAATTCAACAAATTCTCATCTCATCTTGGCGCGTCCTTCTTCAAATTTGGATTCACCCAAGTGTTTCCTCATTAAGCTTCCAAGGATTTGGTTCATCAAAAGCAACTGTGAAGCTCTTCCATATCCAGCTCATGACCTGCGATTCCTACAAATGATCAGAGCAATGTCCCTTTCGCTTCCTCTTTCAATACCATCTGTTTGACCCCAGGAGTTTGTCCAAGAAGCAATGCCTATTTTGATCATTTTGACTCAGCGGATTTCTGAACGTCTGAGTACAAGGAGCGTTTGTCTCCAAGGTTTGGACCAACGTTTGAAATTCAAAAGAGCCGTTGCCACTTTGCGCACCAACCATTTGATGTGAGGACACACTCACTCGGCCCATTAAGCTTGCCTATATAAGGAGGGTTGGTTGAGTTCAAAGGGGGGACATTTTTTCTCACAAAAACACTCAAAAATCTTCTGAAATTCTCTAAGTTCGAGCAAGAAGTTGGAAGTTGGTTTTGGAGTTGCTTTGGAAGGAAAAGCCATCAATACAATCGAAGGCAGTGGATATTATTCCACTTGGTATCGTATTCTGTCCCTCTTTTAAATATGTTCATTTAATGTCATTACATCATACGCATTTTGCTATCCCTTTTACATATGTGTTGTGCTGATATATGCTTGAACATGTCGTTTATGTGCTTATGGTCTTGATTTCATAAGATGATGTTGTTCATTGATGTAGTATACCTGCCTACTTTTGTATTAAAATGTCTCTGTTTCTGTCCATTAAGTGGCTGCAATTAAGTTATCATTATGATATTATATTGATTGAATGTTTAATGCTGCTAAAAACTTGGTTGTCATTGGACCTCTGCTACTGCCTATTTCTAATTGTTACCACTTGATCAAGTTTGGTTATAGTTGGCTGAAGTAAGGTAGATTTGAGCACTATTTTCTATTGCACTATCAGGCATCTGTATTGATCACGCACTGACTTTATAAGTATGTGTGATCTTATTGTCGTTTAACTTTGCCAACACTCGGTTATAAGACATGCTAACAAACCTTTGAGTATTCTTGTTTGTTCACCCCTGTTGATTTGAAGCACTGGTGCTGTTATAACTTGAGAGTTTTGCTTTGAACTATTGTATCATGTGATGTCATAATCAGTTTTTTAAGTGTACACTCATGATATTGTTTTTGTGTTTAAAGGTTTGCTTATGTGTTGATACTTGTTGAGCTTTTGAATATGAAATTGTGGTGCTGGTACTATTTGTTTATCCACTCATATACCCATTTATATAACAGTATATTCATAAGTCATGTTTTGAATGTTCATGCAAAACTGAACTACTATTGCTGCCCCTGTTTCACGGTCGATTTGCTTGACATGTAAAATAAATGGTGTGTTTTATCTATTGCTTTGCTGAAATGACATAACTGGGTTTACCTATTACTGATTCATTAATGCAGTTTCTAGAACCCACTCTTGTTCATGAGCTGACCTGATCATACATTGCTAACCCTTGTTTGTTCAAACCTTTACCATACCATGTCACTAATTTAAGTGTGCCAATTTATGATAATCTGTTTTTGCTAAATTGTTTTTGGTTGCAAACATTGTGTGATGTTTCTTTCCATTATGTTCGTTTAACACATGATTCAAGTTATGCATTGCCTATCCTTCCTAGCATGTCTTTTGGATTTTACTCATGCCTGCTCCTTCTCAACTGACATAGGCTTTTCTTCTGTGCTATGTTTACTTTACTGCATGTTAGGCACGCACCTATTCTACCTCTGTTATGCCATGATATGTTTGTGACATTATATGCCTCTTGGACTGCTTTCACATTTCACAACTGATTCATGATTTGTATGATTAGAATTAGAATACATGATTACCATTATCTTGTTCTATGATCTTTTCTGTCCAGTTTTGATTTCTGTTTCATCAAGTTTGGTTAAGAATCGTGCATGTTATACCAGTGAGAATCTGCTTGAGCAAAATGAAATTTCAGTTGGAGTTTGGCTTGGGCATGGTGCACGCGTTTGGTTTGTTTAGGATTTACCAACTTGTTCGCATTATATGTTTATTGAGTTGTATAATGTTTGGATGAAACACGCCGTCCCAACGGTCACACATTATGCACGCCTTCGCCTTTCACTTGCCTTGCACGGGTTCGATCCTGCTGATCAATCCTTTTATTTTAATTTTCCATTTCGCTTGTTTCTTAAATATATATGTGTGTTTCCGTTACTTAGCAATATGCGCGCGTAGCACAGTTGGTGGAAATTTTGGGCCTGCAGGTAAAGGGTCATGGGTTCAAACCATGTTTGGAACATTTCCTTTCCTTTTTAATCAATATCATTTCCTTTATTTTATTTAAAGTTTATTAAAAATTCAAAAACAATTTATTTATCTTTTAGAAATTCTATTAATTTTCAAAAACTCCAAAACATTTATTCATTTAGTAATTTATTTTCCTAGATATTTATTTAGGATAATATATTATCTCATTTTAAAAATTCCTTTTAAAAAATGGTGTATTTTACATTTAATCCATACATTTAATTTTGAATATTTATTCTTATTATGTCTTACAATGCTTTGGCCAATAATTGCATGTATGACCAATTTCATATTGATTTCATTCTATGTCATATACCATCCTGACTTTTATTCTCATTCATATTACCATTTTGTGTCTATTCAAAATGTTCTTAAACTAATACTTGGACTTCATGTCAACCATTTTCATACTTGATAAGTCGATCGTTTTCACGATCGCAACCGACCTCCCTTTAGCCTCCTCTTGGGCTTTATACAATGATTACCACTCTATCTTGATCTCTATGTATGTACGTTTTATTTCTCAAAATTTATATGTCTTTGATTTATCTTTGACCTTTATTTTCATTATCTATCTGGAAGCATAATGCAAATCTTATGCTTACCTTTACTTTACCTTACCGTTATTTATTTAAGCATAATGCTAATCTTATGCTTATTTTCATTATCTTCATTTATCTTATGTGTGAAGCATAAAGCTATTATTATGCTTGTATTGTTTGTAACACTTACACTTTTTTATTTCACCTTCACTCACTTTTTATCACTCAAGCATAAAGCTATTATTATGCTCATATTACTTTTATATCAATGCTTTACCTTGTATCATTATTCATTACTTATCATGCTTTATCATGTAACTTTTATTCTTTCCCCATTCCAAAGGAAGGTGAATAGTGTTGACTCTTAAAGTCATTGACCCCCATCTTAACCTAAGTAACCTCTTAGGAAGAAACTCTATTCCTTGGCCTCATCAAGGGCCATGGAATCATAACTAGCTTTAGGAGAGAGTTCTTACACTCTTAGTGATATTCATACTAACGAATTATCACTTTCCCTACTAACGAAACTTCAACATAGGTCCATTACAACTAGATTTAGAGAGTTCCTAAACTCTACAATGAGCTTGTACTCATTTCCCCTCTGAATATTGACCATAGTCAATCATTCAGTAGAAGTAGAACTACGCATACTCTGATTCTATTCCCGAGGATACGTAGGCGTAAGGTGCGATGCCTTATCGAGTATACTTAGATACTAACCCCTAGGGTTTCAACCTTTAGCATAGAACCTTTAGCAAACATAAGATAACATTTAACAAGAGGTTCCTGTAGAGTACTACAGATACTTAGGGTGCTAATACCTTCCCTTTGTATAACCAACCCCCGAACCTTAAATCTCCCCCCTTTAGGTTTTTCTAACGATCTTGAACCTTTCCTTTGGATAAATCAAAGTCGGTTGTAAAAGAAATACGATACAAATTCATTAATAATTTGTTATCCGATTTTCACCGCTCGTGGGTGGTGTCGATCGCGGAGGTTAAAGGGTGGTGACCGCGGCTCAGCATTTTCTGGTCGTTGTTCCTTCTTCAGTGCGTCGAGCTTTGAGATAAGTGTTTTTTTGCTCATCTTCTTCTTCTACCATTGATGTTGCTCTGGAAACAAATGAAATTTAGGAAAAGGTTTAGGGTTTTGAATGAATTGAAAATCTCAGAATTTTGGGATTGAATTATTTGTTTTCATTTAGAGGAAGTTTAGGGATTTAGGGATTATTTGTTTTATTAAGTTGGATAGAAGGAGAAAATTATTTCTGACGTGGCATAAGAATACACAGTTGGCAAGGGATTATTGCACACTTGGCGTGCCACATCATCCTCCGTTAGTGGAAACTAACGGGAGGGATTACAATTAGAAACGGAAAACTTTAGGAGGACCAAACCTTGAAGAAAATTTTTCTAGGGACCAAACTTGAATGTTGGGTTATTTTCAGGGACCTAATACTTATTTAACCTTAAATTTATATGACGTGGAAATATATTTGGACAAATAGAAACTGACACATCATCAGAACAAGCGCCACCTCATAAAAAAATATTCCCAAAATTATTGAGGGACTAAAATTCAAAATAAAACTTAAAAAAAAAGGATCAAATTTGTGGTTTTAAAAATGAGGGGATCAAAACTCAAAAAAAGGAAAAATAGGAGGATCAAAGTTGCATTTAAGCCAAAAAAAAACATGTAAGGTGTGTTAAGCAAAAAAAAAAAAACAAATTCTATTTGAAATACTTGTTTAAATTATCCAATAAAAATTGTATGAGTGTCATACGAGTGTCGAATTTCGTTTCAAAAATTGTTAAAGCAAAGAAAAAACCTATTTTCTAATGATATTTGTTTGATTTTTTCGACACGTGTTGCACATCATATAAATGTGAGACACCAACATGTATCGAACAATAACACACGTACTCTTAAAGTTGTTCGTACTTTGTAGCTCCTACCAAACAAAGTAAAAATAATCTTATATTTAATTCACTTTCTTTCCACTTTCACTTCTTCAACTTTCTTTCCTTCTTCTTTCACTTCCCATCCAAACAAAGCCTTATTTTTATGCGACCTCTTCTTCTTTCTTCATTTTTTAATATATTTCATTCCTATGTTTAATATTCTCTGGTTGGTAATTGATCTCAGACTCAGTTGTTTGTGTGTTATTTGGGTCGAACTCTAGTGTCAACAAAGGTAGTTTCATAGTTCAACAGGAGTTGTGTAAGTTGTAGTCAAAGTCAATTCGAGCATAATGTTGAAATATATTAACTTGTAATTTAAGTTTGTATGTCGAATTGGGCCTTGCTTGTAATTTCAATTGTTAAGTTAGTTTTTATCCTAAGTTAGCTTAGTAGTCTATAAATAGACTAGTTCTCCCAGGTTGTTGAGAGATGTTAATTATTGGTATTCACTTGTAATCTTTGAACCCTTATTGAGAAAGTGAATAGGAAAACATATTTAACCAATTCTCTATTCTTCTTCTTTCTTCTTCTCTTTCTTTTGTAAAACCTAATAGTGTTTCTTGTGTTTGTTCAAGAAACTCAATCTTTATCTCATAACTTTGTTCTATTATTGATGACATCGTTTCACAACAAACTGGCGCGGTGAGTGTGGAGGAGAAGATTCCATCAACAAAGCATGAGATTGAGAAATTCATCGGTGTCAATGATTTCTGTTTGTGGCGCTTGAAGATGCAAGCTCATCTTGTTCAACAGAGTTTGTTAGAAGCGTTGAAAGGATCAGAGAAGATGGACGCTGCCCTACCAGAGAAAGAGAAGACAACGATGGTCGAAAAAGCCCACAATGCCATTGTATTGAGCCTTGGTGATAAGGTTCTCCGACTGGTTTTAATGGAGAAAATTGTAACGGGTGTGTGGACGAAACTTGAAGTTTTGTACATGATGAAATCGTTGGTTAACCGTCTCTACATGAAGCAACCTTCGTATTATTTCAAGATTAGTGAAGACAAACCCTTGGCTGAGCAGTTGGATATATTCAATAAGTTAATTCTTGATCTTGAAAATATCGAGGTCAAAATTGATGATGAAGGTCAATCATTGCTACTATTGTGCTCGTTACCTGAGTCTCATGCTCACTTCAAAGAAACTCCATTGTATAGAAGAGAGTCCTTGACCTTTAAAGATGTTCAATCTGCCTTGTACTCTAAGGATTTGAATGAACGAAATGAGCACAAGCCATCTTCTATTGGTGAAGGTTTGTCCTTTAAGTGGAAATTCTTGAAGAAAGATGGTAGGTTTGAGAAGAAGGGCAAACTTCTATAGAATTCTAATGGTGGTAATGGTCCTACTATTAAATGTTATCATTGTAAGAAGGAGGGTTAAAGAATAAAAGTATGCCCTGATCGACTGAATAATCATGGTGGAAAGGATAATGGTAATGCAACCATTGTGCAAGATGGTTATGAATCGTCTAATGTATTGGTGGTTTCAAGAAGTGACTCTAGCAAGGAGTGGATTATGGATTCAGGGTGTACTTGGCAAATGACTCCAAACAACGAAGTGTTTGAAAAATTGTGTGATCAATATGGTGGATCAGTGCTGCTAGGAAACAACAAAGTTTGCAAAATTGTAGGTATTGGATCTGTGAGATTCAAGCTCCATGATGAGTCAATAAGGTTATTGACTGATGTTAGGTATGTACCTGATCTTAAAAGGAATTTGATTTCTCTTGGTAAATTCGACAAGAAAAGATATGTTTTCAAAGGAGAGCAAAACATCCTAAGATTAATGAAGGGGTCGAAGGAAGTTTTGAGAGGCGTGAAGAAACAAGGCATGTATACCCTTGAGGCTGAGGTTGTAAGTGGTTCACCATATGTGGCATCCACGAAACCTGTGTCGAAGACTGAGCTATGGCACAATAGACTTGGCCATGTTAATGAAAGAGGTCTGGTCAAATTATCGAAACAAAATCTGTTGTGTGGTGACAAGGTCGAAAAACTGGAGTTTTGTGAACCTCGTGTATTTGATAAATCTTGTAGAATGAAGTTAAACAAAGGTAAACAAAGAACACATGGATCCATTGATTACATTCATGTTGATCTTTGGGGGCTTGCAAGGAATCCTTCACACTCAGGTGCAAAGTATTTCCTATCCATAGTTGATGATTACTCTGGAAAGTTATGGGTATTCATCCAGAAGACTAAGGATGAAACTTTTGAAAATTTCAAAAGTTGTAAGACTCTGGTGGAAAACCAAACTGGCAAAAAGGTCAAGAGGTTGAGAACCAACAATGGTCTTGAATTTTGCAATGAGGCTTTCGACAACTATTGTTGTGTGTCATGTATTGCAAGGCACATAACTACTGCAGGTACTCCCTAACAAAATGGTTTGGCTGAAAGGTTTAATCGAACCATTTTGAAAAGGATGAGGTACATGTTGGTAAATGTGAGATTGAAGAATGGTGTTTCGGGCAGAAGCTGCTGTGACTGCAGTATACTTGATAAATAGGTGTCCCTCGATAGCCTTGGGAATGAAGACACCTGAAGAAGTCTGGTCAGGACATCCACCAAGTCTCGACAGACTTATAGTATTTGGTTGTTTAGCCTATGCTCATATTAGGCAAGACAAGGTCGGACCTAGAGCTCTGAGATGTATGTTAATTGGATACCTAAGAGTCAAAGCTTATAGGCTATGGTTCCTAGATCCAGGCCACATAAGGTGTATCATAAGTCGAGATGTAGTTTTCAACGAAGCTGAGATGGCTTTCAAGAAAACTGATGACATTGGTCTAAGTTTGAAGATCTTTGAAGAAGAGTTGGAACAAGAAGAGATTTTTGTTGAGGTGGAGCATATTGATGCTGAATTGCATAACCCAGATGAAGTCAAAGAAGAATCCCAAGTTGCTGATGAAGATGAGAAGATTGATAATGATTACCTATTAGCAAGAGACAGGACGAGAAGACTCATTAAGTCACCTCAGAGACTTGGTTATGCAGATCTTATAGCATATGCCTTAATCTCTGCAAGTGAGGTTCTAGACAAAGAACCTAAAGACTATAAGGAAGTTATGAGGAATTGAGATAAGACTGAATGGCTGAAAGCCATGGATGATGAAAGCTAGTTTGTTCCATTATTTGTGTAGAGTTCATTCCAAGGTAGAGATTGATGGTATTTGGATCGAATTCTAGTGTCGACAAGGGTAGTTTCATGGTTCGACATGTTGAGAATGTAATTCTTTGTGTCGAAATTAGCCTTGTGTGCGTGTGTGTCAAAATGTCGAAGCAGGTTGCTTGATAGGATTTCGAATTAGGCCTATTTTAGTAGTGTTAGCTAAATTATATATTTTGGGCTTTGGCTTAGGGAGCAAGCTAACCTAAAACTATAAATATAGGGTATAACCCCTCATTCATGTAATAACTCGAATTCACAAAATTTTGTAGTTGCAAAGTGAATAAGTTTTTCACAGTTTGTAGCAGAGAGTTACTCTGCAGAAATCACCATCTTCTTCAACATTTTGTCAAACCCTACTTTTATTTCTTCTACAATTTTTCTTTCTTTTCATTGTTATTTTGTATCGATAATAATCTTGTTCATCATGATTGATTGAAATTCTCCATAGCTTGTGGTGGATTTCCAACATCTGGTATCTAGAGCACTGGCTGAGCGATTCATGGGAAGAAAATCATGATGACAATGAATAATCCAAACTGGCATTTTCCGGCGAGTCTTTCGATTCTCAAGAACAATAATTATAAGAATTGGTGCAAGGAGATGATGGTTGTCTTCTATTATCAAGATCTTTGGGATCTTGTGAAGAAAGGAGTAACACCACTTGCAGAAAACGTGTTGGATTAAGAAAAGGCCACACACAAAGAATTGAAGAAGAAAGATTCTATAGCTCTCTTTATAATTTATCAATGCATTGATCCACATAATTTTGAAAAGGTTAGTGATGTTGAATCAACGAAAGAAGCATGGGAAATTCTGGAGAAATCGTTTGGAGGTGCAGAAAAGGTGAAAGAGGTGGTGCCACCTTACACTCCATAGCAGAATGAAACTGCAGAAAGGAAGAATAAAATCATCATGAATATAGTGAGAAGTATGTTGAAAGGCAAGCATCTACCCAAAGAATTATGGGGAGAACCTGTGTCGACTACAACATACATCTTATACAGATGTCCGACAAAAAGGCTAGAAGGAATTACACCAAAAGAGTGATGGTCTGGTGTCAAGCCTAGCCTAAGTCAGTTGGAAACACTAGCAGTGCCGACTTGGGATGGCCTCGTCGAAATTAACAAGAGGATCAAGGCTAACTATGTAGCAGCACCATAGAGAAATATACCTCAATCCACCAGACCAATGTAGCCTATGTTTTGTTGTCTATATACATCTATAGTCGTGTTTGGGATTTTGAGTAATAATATAATTGTTTCTAAAATTGATTCCACTCAACACAACCATTTAAAGTTTCTAATGTGAGTGCAAATCATTCTACATGATATTAGTCTATGGTGCGTGAATATTTTTTCACTGCCTTTTACTTTCACCAATGATTAATTTAAAGATGATAGATTTTATATTTTTTCTTTTAATGATCACATAGTAATTAGTCTTCTTTAATCAAAGTTCCATGACTTATTTACTGTTTCTTCTGCTGGATACGGTGATGGTTTCTTTACACTACTTCTTCTACTGGGGACGTCAATTTTGTTCCTAAATTGTTGACAAGAGAATCTTCTCTTGTTTTTGGTGAAGGTGAGTATGGTGTTACTGATATTTTGTATGTTGTTGTGAGGAGTAAAAATTGTGAGGTTCTTAAGATTGTATTTGATTATGCAATATTGAAAAATAGTGAACAAAAGTTGAATTAAGATGAGATTTTTAAGATTTATATGGTGAATAGATTATTGAAACTGTTTTTGACATTTTAGCTTATAGAGATTCTCATAAAGTCTTGTAGTACACCTGAGGTAGTAATACGAAGGCAATGAACCAATTCAATCTCATTCTATCCTACAAACCTTCATAGTTTTTAAGGTTTGTATGGTCCTAACATTGTGGAAGCTCACACCACATATATTATTGGATATGTACCATTTTCTTATTCATTTTAATCAGTGTGGGCTTGGTGATGCTAATGTAGCCTCAACTATAACTGCAAAGACATCGAAAACCATGATGTCGGATCGTTACTTGTAGTCTCGCAGTTTTTAAATAACCTTGAACATGACTAATGAAGTCTGTTGGCTTCTTGATCGTCTGAAGGAGGACACAACATTGGAAGAATTGGTTGTGATATCATTGAGCAAAGACTAAACAACTTTTAGTGAATAGGACAACCAAACCCTAGTGTACCTTTTGATTTCATCAGTCAGTGAATATAATTGGTTGTGATTTGTTGACATTCATAGTAAACGTTATTCTTTTTACACCCAATTTTTATCAAATGGGATGTAAATTTGTTGGATTTAAATGTATATATGTAACAATTTGCACCCGTTTTCTCTAAAAAAGAGTGTAATATACCCTCTATTTACACCCTTTTTAAAACGGGTGTAAATTCGTCAGCTTCTCCCTCAATTTGTCCACACAGTTAATAGTTAGTATATATATGAGGGATATTAAGGTTTTTGATTTTTTTTAAAATGCGACCACTACCTTACCCTTGTAAATATATTGTAGGATTAAAAAAGAATTAAACAGATTAAAATAACTAAAATTCAAATATTATAAAATAATTAACATAAAATATAAATGAAAGTATATTTAGATCTACTGATTTTTCTGAATATTTTGATAAAATAAAAAAAATAAAAGAACTCAAAATGAATAAAAAACGAGCGTAAAATGTTCAAAAAATTAAAATGAATGCACTAAAATGATCAGTACAAAATAAACTTCTGAAAAGCAGACATGTTTTGATCAAATTTTAAAATAAAAAATGTCCGGTTGAACAAGCTCAAACTAATCAAAATAAGACCGTAAATGGGATCGAAAAAAATTAAATGAGCATATCCGGTTAAACTACGCGAACCATAGGTCAATAAAACTGACGTCTGCAAGCTCAGTCTTTAAATTTTTCACCTGCTAATTTTGTACACATTTGAGAATTGAATCAACCGTTCTGTCTGTATAACAGAAAATTTATTCTGAGCAAAGTGAAATAAAGTTGGATGTATGAAAGTTTGAAATTCCCAAACAAAATTGGGGTATGATAGTATGTAGAAAGAGGTAAGGAAGATTATGTGTGTAGGTTGAATAGGTCGTTATATGGCATGAAACGATCTCCTCGACAACAGAATAGGATATTCGACAAGTTCATGGAACACATAGGCTTCACTATGAGCCAGGTTGACCACTGTGTTTACATCAGATTTCGACCAGGAAATTCACTTGTTATTTTGTTGTTTTATGTGGATGACATCCTCATAACAAGCAACAATGTCGAGGATGTTATGAAGGTGAAGGTTGAACTCAATAAGGAGTTCGACACGAAGGATCTGGGAGCTGCCTCTAGGATTCTTTGGATTGACATCCAAAGAGATAGAAAGTAGTCGAGATTATGCTTATCTCAAGAGATATACCTACTGAAGATTTCCAACAAGTTTGGCATGTCGAATTCAAAGGCTATTGTGACTCCGACTAATCCTCAGTTTAAGCTAAGTACAACTTAAAGTCCTAGTACTGAACTCAAAAGATCCTATATGAATAGCATTACATATGCTAGTATAGTATGTTCTTTGATGTATGTTATGGTCTGTACTAGGTCAAACATAATGTACGGAGTAAGCCTTGTAAGCAAGTATATGGCCAATCCTGGGAAGGCACACTAGAAAGCTTTGAAGTGGATTCATGGTTACATAAAAGGATCCATGAATAGGGTCCTAGTTTATGGTGGAGCCATGAATAGGGTCCTTTTAAGGATTTGTTGACTATGACAATGCAGGATGTATGGATACTAGAAAATCTCTTTCTGGATATGCGTTCACAATGTTTGGCACAACTATCAATTATAAATCTTCTCTTTAGAAGGTTGTTGCCTTATCAACCACTGAAGTTGAATACGTTGCCCTCACTGAAGCTGTGAAAGAAGCATTGTGGCTTGAAGGGTTTGTTAAGGAACTAAAACTTCAAGGTCAAGTTATCACTGTTAAATGTGATAATCAAAACGTCATACATCTGTCGAAGAATTCAGCCTATTATGAGAGAAGAAAGCTCATCGATGTTAGGTTGCATTTCGTCTAGGAGAAAATCAATAGTGGAAAAGTCAAAATGATGAAGGCTTCGATAGATCACAATGTTGCATATATGATCATGTTGAGTGCAGAATAGGACAAGCAAGCAAAACTATTTATTTTCGGAAGAATTCCCTCCGGGATTTATGTCGTGTCCACATAGATCGGTTCGAGGGAAAGAATGTCGTTCGACAGTCTCTCGCGTTTATGAGTTTGGATTAAAATGGGTTTCAAACAAGAAAACATAAAAGTAAACATTAAAACAAAAAAAAATCATTCTTCAGAGAGAAAAACTCGTCCGGCATTGCATATACATCACTCCTCACAAACTTAAACTCACCGACCAGTTATACTCCACCTACAATACTCCTCAATATCACCCAGCATCGCTCACAACAAAGGTTATGTCTAACGCACAGTTGAGATAACAACCGTGTCACTCTCTTCGTCACTCTCGTGAGCGAAGCCTCGAAACACGGAAGGCATTAAGATTTGACGCCTATTGAAGATTGTTAGCTCCTAAATCTATCTCTAGAGTCCAGAAACTAACAGACAATCATCCCTAATCGAAGTTCGCGAAGGTTATGTCTAACGCAACCCAAACCCCGCGCATAAAGCAAAAATCAGAGACAATCACCAATAAAGATTTATAAAGCAAATTTTATACAACGCCATGGGCGACAAATATACATGAGATCATAGTCAATACATATACAAGACCCAACAAAGAAGAAAAACACAAAGGAGAAGAGAAATGAACCAAATATCTCGCGGTTTGTCAACGCCGATCGACGATCAATCCACCTCGGTTCAACCGTATACAAGCTTCCATGTTGTTTTCTAAGCTAATCCCACCAAAGAATGAGGTTGATGAAGTTTGGAGACAAAAACCACCCCCAAACAACATAACTTAACAAAAATGAAGTCAAATGAATTAAATACAAAATTTTGGTTCAGACAAATTCGCCAGGCGGATTGAAAATTTGCTTGGAGGATTCCCCTTTTTCTCTCACACAACTGCACAATCAAACCGACTGGCAGAAAATATCTAGATTCGCCAGGCAGATTGAAAATTCGCCCGGCGGATTGTCCAAAAGTCGCCCGGCGAACATGACGCGAGCACAAGACAGAAACTTTTTGAATTTCCAACTTTTCTCTCGCCAGGGCCTCGCCACAGACTCGCCCGGCGAAATTCTCAAATTCGCCTGGCGGATTCAAAATTTGCCTGGCGAATTTGACAGAACAACATTTTTCCAGCACTGTTTTATTCGTAACTTTTGAACCGTAACTCCGTTTTTCGCACGATTTGAAGCGCTGGGAAGCTTATTCAATGCTCTATACAACAATGGCAAGACATCCTTGATTGGATACCTGAAAGAATGAGATAAAATCAATTAAAATCAATGATATTTACAATATACGCAATATATACACTAAAACTTAAACTAAACGTATTTATAAACAAATCGGGGTCTATTCAAACAATATCAACAAAAAGTATCGATAAGTGCAACAAAACATATATACAAAAATAGGTACAATTTGCACTTATCAAACTCTCCCCAACTTACCTAATTGTTTGTCCACAAACAAGAATCAAACAAACTTGAAAACACAAAAGCGATATCCATAGAAAGACGAATCAACAGGTTTTGAAAAACGGAAACGAATGAATGGTTCAAATGAAAACGGTACACACAAAAAGTAAATACTTACCACTAAACTACGACGACAACATAATCACGAAATAAATGCAAAATACAAAAATCATGCCAAAAATTCTAAAACAACACAAGTTCCAAAGTGAATCACACCTAGCAAAAATAATCATCGGTAGATGAAAAACACACAATAAGGTAATTATCACTCACACAACAATCATGCAAACAATAGACTAAATTATGCAATCATCCAAAAATTCACATTGAACATACAAAGGCAAGAATCACAAGGACTTTCAAAGTTGTAACGTGGTCGGGTAAACAAACAAGGGGCAATTTCTAAAGGTAATTGAAACAAAAACTTGCCTAAACCTAAGGGAGTGAAAACTCACAAAGATTCACACACAAAATTCCAATCAACTTCTTCCAAAATCCTAAGTGCTACACAACACACCATACTTATTTAGCACAATTATTGAAACTCTTTTTGTTTCCTTTTTCAAGGATTTTCTTTTTCTTCTTTTTTTTCTTTCTCTTTCTCTTTCACAAATTTTTCTCTTTTTTCTTTTCTTTTTTAATCCGCATAGAATCCAACCAATGAGTACACAATCATTCTCTCCCCAACTTGAATTCAACCGCACCATCATGTGAATACTCCCTACTTTCTAAGGAAAGGAAAAAATCCATACAACAACACAAAGTTGAGGTCCAAGAAAAAACAAAATCCATTCAAAAATAAGTGAACTAAATACTCATAGACAAGCATTAAGTTCAAATAGAAACATGGATCAAAAAGCTCAAAGGGGTTACAAATTCTCACACACTCACAAGGTGAATTGACTATTTGGCTAAGGTGGTTGTGCTCAAAATGAAACAATTGCCTTGATCCTTTTCATGCATTCATATACACAACATAAACAATAGATTCAACATAATAAAATCCAGTTAGAACAAGAATGTTGGTACTCCATGCATATATGAACAATGGAAAGCCATCTCACAAAAAAGTTGGGAACTAAAGTGATTCACAATAGAACAAGTATACAAAAGAATGAACGGCATGGAAGTTTGTAAAATGCCTAAGTATCATGAATATGCAGAAGTCAAGAAAGCGATAAACACATACCTTGGACGCGTACAAAACTTAACAAAATCATTACCATACATTCGCAAGTTGAAACGAACCAACTTGGAAAATCACAAAGGCATCCTCAAATAAGTCGACCAAGACTTGCAACCAAACAACAAACAAAACATTAGAAAAGGAAAACTATAAAGCATGCTTGTTTTACGTCGTAAGCTCGACACCTTTACGGTGCTTAGCTAGAAACTTCCTTCATTCATGCCATGGTGATGTCTCACCGCGCAACCAAAAGCAAGCGTCCTAACCAAACACTTGAACAAACGTTAAAAATGTACAAGTATCATAATAAACAAGTGAAAATATACAAAATGTACAATATTTACAAAACTAAAAAATAAAGAAACTATCGCAATGCGATTCAATATTAAAACCGATCCCCGGCAACGACACCATTTTGTTGAATGCAGAATAGGGCAAGCAAGCAAAAATATTTATTTTCGGAAGAATTCCCTCCGGGATTTATGTCGTGTCCACAGAGATCGGGTCGAGGGAAAGAATGTCGTTCGACAGTCTCTCGCGTTTATGAGTTTGGATTAAAATGGGTTTCAAACAAGAAAACATAAAAGTAAACATTAAAACAAAAAGAAATCATTCTTCAGAGAGAAAAACTCGTCCGGCAATGCATATACATCACTCCTCACAAACTTAAACTCACCGACCAGTTATACTCCACCTACAATACTCCTTAATATCACCCAGCATCGCTCACAACAAAGGTTATGTCTAACGCACAGTTGAGATAACAACCGTGTCACTCTCTTCGTCACTCTCGTGAGCGAAGTCTCGAAACACGGAAGACATTAAGATTTGACGCCTATTGAAGATTGTTAGCTCCTAAATCTATCTCTAGAGTCTAGAAACTAACAGACAATCATCCCTAATCGAAGTTCGCGAAGGTTATGTCTAACGCAACCCAAACCCCGCGCATAAAGCAAAAATCAGAGACAATCCCCAATAAAGATTTGTAAAGCAAGTTTTATACAACGCCATGGGCAACAAATATACATGAGATCATAGTCAATACATATACAACACCCAACAAAGAAGAAAAACACAAAGGAGAAGAGAAATGAACCAAACATCTCGTGGTTTGTCAACGCCGATCGACGATCAATCCACCTCGGTTCAACCGTATACAAGCTTCCATGTTGTTTTCTAAGCTAATCCCACCAAAGAATGAGGTTGATGAAGTTTGGAGACAAAAATCACCCCCAAACAACATAACTTAACAAAAATGAAGTCAAATGAATTAAATACAAAATTTTGGTTCAGACAAATTTGCCAGGCGGATTGAAAATTTGCCTGGCGGATTTCCCTTTTTCTCTCACACAGCTGCACAATCAAACCGACTGGCAGAAAATATCTAGATTCGCCAGGCGGATTGAAAATTCGCCCGACGGATTGCCCAAAATTCGCCCGGCGAACATGACGCGAGCACAAGACATAAACCTTTTGAATTTCCAACTTTTCTCTCGCCAGGGCCTCGCCACAGACTCGCCCGGCGAAATTCTCAAATTCGCCTGGCGGATTCAAAATTTGCCTGGCGAATTTGACAGAACAGCATTTTTCCAGCACTGTTTTATTCGTAACTTTTGAACCGTAACTCCGTTTTTCGCACGATTTGAAGCGATGGAAAGCTTATTCAATGCTCTATACAACAATGGCAAGACATCCTTGATTGGATACCTACAAGAATGAGATAAAATCAATTAAAATCAATGATATTTACAATATACGCAATATATACACTAAAACGTAAACTAAACATATTTATAAACAAATCGGGGTCTATTCAAACGATATCAATAAAAAGTATCGATAAGTGCAACAAAACATATATACAAAAATAGGTACAATTTGCACTTATCAGATCACCAAGTTATTGCCAAGTAGCAAGTTCTTCCACTGTATGCAGTTGATAAAGTTGCACGATGAAAGTTAGTTTGTTCCCTTAATGTTATAGAGTTTGATCCAAGGTGGAGATTTGTGGTATTTTGGATTGAACTGTAGTCTCGACATGGATAGCTTCATGGTTCTATTCGACAGAGTTGTTCTTGTTGTACTCGAAGTATGTTCAAGCATGCAGAAGTCAAAGATGTGCGTGTTGTAGTCGAAACTTACTCTTAGTATACAGTTTTCTAAGTTAGCTTGTTGGTTAAGCTACCTTGTTGGTTAAGTTAGCTTGGTAGCTAAGTTAGCTTAATAGTTTATAAATAAGATGTTTTCTCAGGTTGTTAAGAGAGGATTAAGGTTGGTTGATATTTACGTGAAAATAATTTGCCCTAATTGTAAAAGTAAATAATAAAACGGTTTGAACCAATTCTTGTTCTTCTTCTTCCCTATTTTCTCTTTTTAGTAAATCATAAAAGAAATTTTTGTATTTGTTCAGGAAACTTAATCTTTCTCATAATTTTATAGTTTTATTCGTTTCTAGTGCGACGTTTGTCATAACAAATATTATAGTAGCAAACTTTACTCGTGTTACAAAAACTTTTAGTTACACATGCGCTTTATGTAACACTTGCTCAAATATTAAAAAATTAATTTAGTAATATTTTTCTTAGTCTAATAGCATTTCTTAAATATTACTAAATTTCAATGGTTTTAATTATTACTAGATGTTGACCCGCGCGATGCGCTGGTAGACTTGAAAAAAGTAAGTGAAAATTATTCTCATATATTTTTAAAATATTAGTTATCTTAAATGTTTTGAAATTATAATTTATTAAGATTATAATGTTTATAAATATAAAAATCTTAAAACATGCTCTTCTGCTTTTTTCTTTTGTCTTTTACTCATGATATTTAGAAATTTTTTTGAGTTTAAAATTATACAATCTAAAATAAAAATGTTATCATCAATATTGTACATATATATACTTTCCTCTTTAATGAAAATATATATTTTATCATAGATATTTTTAATTGTCAATTAATAAGTCTGGATATAATATTTATTAATCAAATTCTTTATTGATATGATTTTACATATAGTATGTTATGTAAGATATTGAGAAAACAAATTAGAGTTATTCGTGAAGTGAGGGGGAATATTTTTGCAGGTCTAATTCTTTCATTTTTTTAGAGCTTGTAATATATTATTAAACTTGTTAATATTATATAATTCATTGGACAAAAGAATTGAGGTCATATTCAATCCATTCTACATCAAACTTGAAGAAATTGTTATTCTTTTTAGGTAGAAAGTATTGACATATATAATTGCAATAAAATGAACAGTACAATAAAATAAAATAAATTTGAAATTTATAACAGAATAATTAAATAGTCAAATAAAATAAATAGAAGAAATATGAAGAGAGTAACTTCAATAATGTTTTTAATAATGTTTTTGTTCATCAAATATCTTAATAAATTTTATATCTTTATGGATATGATATGTTGCGAGGCTTCGTAACAGGGTCTTGCACATTAATTTAGACCATTTACAATACAGTTTTTAAAGTGTATTAAAAATAGGCATATTGTATACACGATTAAATTTCTATGTGTTCATTTTTTTTAAGATTGAGGAGGTGGAGAACATCAACTCATTTGGTTCTCATAAACAACGATTTCAATAAAGACAAATATTGAGTAGGTTTACTATTGAATTGCCAATATTGAGGGACAAATCCTTACATGATGTGAATTAAATAAAAAATATTAGTAAACACAATAGTCATAAAACTACTAATCTAATACTAATAATAATAAATATTTAGTTAATGAAAATGGAGAAATTGAAATTATTTAATAAAATTGTAATTAATAATACTGTAATTATTTCAGTAATTAATAATGTTGTAGTTTAAATTATTTAATAATACTGTAATTAAAATTATTTAACAAACTAATTAAATAATATTTCACTAAAATTAATAAACTAATTATTTAATAGTATAATATTTAATAAACTAATTAATATATTTGATTAATTACTGGAATAAAAACTGGTTATAGTTGTTTGCTTTGCTACCACAATAATTAATCCCTTCACAAAGTATATATGCTATTTTATTCATAAATAGTAATTAATAAATGGTAATTAATGATTAAATAATTAATTTTTAATCAATTTATTAAATATTAAACAATATTAATAAATGGTAACTATTTACATAACTATTTCAACTATTGTTTCAAATAGTTTAAACTAACTTAGTTGATTTATTCAATATTTTAACTATTTAAATAAGTGGCAGAAATATTATTAAATATTTAATAAAATAATTAATAAACTAATTATTAGTTATATTATTTAATAGCTGAAATATTTATTAAACTTATTATTAGTTGAAATATGTAGGTTGGTTTAGTAATATATTAGTTATATCATTTATGTAATATATAAATTTGTTGCAATGAATTAAACAAATATGTAAGTTGGAGTAGTGGTTATGTACTATCATGTGAACCTAATGTTCTTGGGTTCAACTCCTTTTGGGACCATTATTAAACTTTGCAAATTTACAGGGACGAAAACATTATTTAAGCTTTTGTATTAATTATTTTTAAAAACTAAATGAATCCAAGTATTTGGTATCGAAATACAATAAGTTCCTAGTTAACACATTATACACATAAATGTCTCTAATACATAACACTAAAAGTCTAAGGCATTACATATACAAGATGTTCCAAAATGATAAAAACTAAGAACTAGATCATAACAATGATCTCAAAATAACAACATAGCGGAAGCTAGCCATCAACAAGTAAAGAAAAGAACAAACGACCTTGTCCTTACTCTTCTCGGAACCTGAAACACCTGAAATACATCAACAACGTGGGGTGAGATACATCAAATCTCAGTGAGTTCCCTATCTTATGGATTCTCTCGGATTATTCACGGTTTTAACAATCCAAACTCAAGTCCGGGGAAGGGAAGGACTATTGAGTTCACACTTGATAATCTCGCCAATTTACAGGGACGAAAATATTATTTAAGCCTTTGTATTAATTATTTTTAAAAACTAAGTAATTAAATATTTATATAAAAATATGAATAATGTAGTAAATAATTTTATTCTTACTTTATTTCTTTTTTTTTTAATTCTTTCTCTGTAGTAATTATTAATGAATTTATTTTTTATTTTTTATATAGTCATCATTGTAATGAATTTATTTTTTATTTTTTATATAATCATCATTGTAGTGTATTATTTATAATTTTAGTGATTATTAAAACAAAATTTATTTTTATTTTTTATTTTTTAAATTAACGTTAAAAGAATGAAGAGTTTTATAAAGAAAATATAATTATATCAATTTTGTTTTATTAAATACCATTTATAACTGGAATAGGAAATTAAATATTTTTATGTGCTTTATTTTATTAATATCTTTATTATTAAATATTTTTGGAATAGGAATATGAACAATATTATATTATTATTATTATTATTAATATCTATTAATAGAATAAAGAGTTTCATAAAGAAAATATAATTATATCAATTGATGATTAATGATGTGTCAATGAGTTTAGAAAGTAAACGAAAAGTTTGTAACACCCATATATAGAATCCATACATCAAAGCATAAATTATATATATGAATCCAAGTATTTGGTATCGAAATACAATAAGTTCCTAGTTAACACATTATACACATAAATGTCTCTAATACATAACACTAAAAGTCTAAGGCATTACATATACAAGATGTTCCAAAATGATAAAAACTAAGAACTAGATCATAACAATGATCTCAAAATAACAACATAGCGGAAGCTAGCCATCAACAAGTAAAGAAAAGATCAAACGACCTTGTCCTTACTCTTTTCGGAACCTGAAACACCTGAAATACATCAACAACGTGGGGTGAGATACATCAAATCTCAGTGAGTTCCCTATCTTATGGATTCTCTCGGATTATTCACGGTTTTAACAATCCTAACTCAAGTTCGGGGAAGGGAAGGACTCTTGAGTTCACACTTGATAATCTCACACTATATGGAAACATGACATGAGTTCATTAACTCACCACATCATTAATCCATAACCGGTACCAAGGTATCTCTTATTCCCGTCCGCTTTTACGTCTAGAAGACGACCCGAGTCATAGATCCTTGTAGTTACTTGGTATACAATTGGATTCGGGATCATCGGCCTGTTAACCGTGAACCACACTTCTCATGGCCTGCTAACCATCACAAGTCTCGTACCCATTGCATAGGCTTCCAATTGTACTACACGTAGGGAATCAAACCTACCAAGTAATCCTGCCTGCACTTCAGAGGAGCTCGAGACTCATGAAGGCCTTTCAAGGGCAACTCAAAATAAAATGGTTACGATTACATGATCACACAACAAAATAATGTATTCGACAATGCCTAGGCCATAATGCCTCAAGGCCTTTCTTGTCCTTTAAACCACAAAGTTAACCTCATGTTCCATACTAGTGTTCCACTCTCGACTAGGCCAATACCGGCAAGGATGCACTTTCTTACAACACGTGCCCAAGTATTGCCATCTAGAGTTGTCTACCATTCCTAGTTCTTCCTAGGTTTTCTTATTGTCAAGGTTGATGTTTTTCTCACGCTTCATATTTCATTTTACATTAACATGCATATTCACTCACAACATGTTAAACAATAATATGATAGGCAAAACACATCATAATGGCATAATAGAATAATATACCACAATTTAAAACATAATTATATCACTTTCGAACTTTCCCGATTATTTAATCGCTTGGTAATTTCGACATATATCAGCTCCATTGCATAGAATATTTCCTTAGCTTCACATCGATATAAAGAACGCTTAAATTGGACACCCGAGTAAAAAGTTATGAATTTTAGAAAATATTTTTCCAAAAGTTACAGTGTTAATCGGTTAACACATTTGGTTAACCAGTTAACCAGTTCAATTTTCACGTAAAACACCATTTTTCCATGGGTTAATCGGTTAACCCATACCGTTAACTGGTTAACCCTGTTGCAGAAGCCAAAAACTCTGTTTTTAATCACATAATTCCAACCCAAACTCATTCAATTTATGATCAAACTTCATAACAACTATAAACAGATGATTCCACACATATATTGAGCATGCTACACAATTTATAACACATTTCAACTGTTAGAACATCAATTCCAATAATTCTAACCTAACTCAAACATTTCCAAAAATTCTAAAACTAAAGTTCTAACTAGAACCCATCTTGAGATGAGCAAGATGAAGATGATTGAGAAGATTGGATGAAGATTGATGAATGGATGATGATGATCTTGATTTCTTGAGCTTTTTCTCCTCTTTCCTCTTTTCTCTCCTTTCCTTTCCTTTCTTTCTTCTTTCCTTCAATGTTTCTATCTTTTTCTTTTGTTTGCAAAGTGAGAGGAAAAGAATATAGTAACTTAGTATTAGAAATAATACTACTAAATGTCCAAAAAGTCTCTAAAGTCCAAATTAATAAAATACCTCAGAGTCAGATAGTATTAATTGGATTTATTCTAAGTTCCACAGTTACTCGAATTTATTTGTCAAATAATTTCTCAGAGTACACTGGGCTTAGTCGATCACAATATAATATTATCCGGAGCAATAAAATACGAGGTATTACATCCTCCCCCCCTTAAATAGAAATTCACCCTCAAATTTAAAGATTACCTGAACAGATGAGGGTAAGCATCTCGCATTTCCGATTCAAGTTCCCAAGTTGCATCACCCGGACGCGTTACATCCCATTGTACCTTAACGAGAGGAATATCCTTGTTCCTTAATACTTTGGTTTCTCTTCCAACAATGCGGCTTGGTTGAGGTTCAAACGTAAAATCCGCTTCTATTTCAATAGTATCCGGTAGAATCGGCTGAAGAGGATCTGGAACAAATCTCCGAAGTTGAGATACATGGAAAACATCGTGCATTTCCGACAGAGAAGGCGGTAAGGCCAACCTGTAAGCTACTTCACCAGTCCTTTCTAAGATCTGATACGGTCCCACGTATCTCGGGCTTAACTTGCGTGACTTAAATGATCATTTCAATCTCAATCTAGGAGTAACTTTCAAAAACACATGGTCACCTTCTTCAAATTCTAAAGGTCTCATTCGATTGTCCGCATAACTCTTTTGTCGATCTTGTGCTTGCTTAATTTTCTCGCGAATCATTCGAATCTTTTTCGTAGTCTCTTGGATGATTTCGGGTCCCAAAATTCTATCTTCGCCAATTTTCGGCCAACACAAAGGTGTTCTACATTTTCGCCCATACAATGCTTCATACGGAGCCATACCGATGCTTGCATGATAACTATTATTATAAAAAAACTCAATCAATGGTAGAAGTTCTTTCCAATTCCCTTTACTCTCTATCACACAAGCTCTCAACATATCCTCCATCGTTTGTATCATTCGCTCAGTCTGACCATCCGTCTGTGGATGATTAGACGTGCTCAAACGCAACTCCGTCCCCATAGCTTGTTGAAAGACTTTCCAAAACCTTGAAGTAAACTTCGGATCTCTATCCGACACAATATTAGAGGGAATACCGTGCAATCTTACAATTTCTGCAATAAACAACCTCGCAAGATGACTTGCCTTAAAAGTAGTCTTCACGGCCAAGAAATGCGCATATTTCGTTAGTCGATCTACAATCACCCAAATTGAATCATAACCATCTTGCATACGGGGAAAACCTACTGCAAAGTCCATAGAAATGCTATCCCATTTCCAAATTGGAATTTCTAAAGGTTGCAACAGACCGCCCGGTCTTTGGTGTTCAATCTTAACCTGTTGGCACACTGCACATTCTGACACATACATCGTAACATCCTTTTTCATTCCGGACCACCAATAGTCCTTCTTCAAATCCTGATACATATTCGAAGAACCAGGATGTATCATAAAAGTACCTTTATGAGCTTCATCCAAAATATTTCTTCTTAACATTGCATCATTTGGAACACAAATTCTTTGGTCGAACATAATAATTCCGTCGGTAGCCTGAATAAAACCCGGTAGAAGTAACACTTCTTGCAACTTCTCATCCAACATTTGACCTTGTTGAATCTCAACTCTTAGAGTAGAATTGAAATTTAAATTTCCCATAATCACACCCTCTTGGGTCCACACAAACTGAAGATTAAGATCTCTAAAATTCTCCAACAATGCATACTCCAAAATCATTAATTTCGCGCTATGAACTACTTTTCGACTTAGCTCATCTGCTACCTTATTCGCTTTTCCTGGATGATACTTCAATTCTAAATCATAATCTTTTAAGTACTCCATCCATCTTCGTTGTCGCATATTTAACTCCCTTTGGTCAAATAAATATTTCAAACTCTTATGGTCACTGAACATTTCAAAACGTACACCATACAAATAATGCCGCCACACCTTTAGTGTAAAAACAACCGTTGCCAATTCCAAATCGTGAGTTGGATAATTCTGTTCATGAATTTTCAATTGTCGGGAGGCATAAGCTACTACTTGACCACCTTACATCAAAACACCTCCCAATCCCATCTTAGAAGCATCACAAAACACTTCGTAAGAGTTGTTAGGATCAGGAATGATTAACACCGGAGCTGTTGTCAATCTCTCCTTCAACTTCATGAAACTTTGCTCACAACCTGAATCCCACTCAAAAGCAAAATCTTTACGAGTAAGTTTCGTCATTGGTAAAGCCAACTGAGAGAAACCTTCGATGAACCTCCTATAGTAACCTGCCAGCCCTAAGAAACTTCTGGCTTCCGAAGCATTTCTCGACGTCTCCCAATTTATCACTGCTTCTACCTTTGACGGATCTACTGCTACACCACCTTGTGATATAACGTGACCAAGAAACTTAACTTCCGCCATCCAAAATTCACACTTACTTAACTTAGCAAAAAGTTGCTTCTCTTGCAACACGGATAACACAATTCTCAGATGTTCCTCGTGCTCTTGTGAAGTACGAGAATAAATAAGAATATCATCAATGAAGATTACAACAAACTGATCCAAGTAAGCTTGAAATATACGGTTCATGTAGTCCATAAAAATAGTTGGGGCATTAGTCACACCGAAAGGCATCACTAAGAATTCGTAATGACCATAACGGGTCCTAAATGCAGTCTTAGGTACATCGGAATTCTTCACTCGGATTTGGTGATAACCCGACCTCAAATTAATCTTCGAGAACACGCAGGCTCCCTTCAATTGATCTAAAAGGTCGTCTATCCTGGGCAAGGGATACTTGTTCTTAATGGTGACTTTATTCAGCTGACGATAATTGATACACAATCGCATTCCACCGCCTTTCTTCTTTACTAACAGAACTGGAGCTCCCCACGGTGAAACACTAGGTCTAACAAAATGCTTTGCCATAAGCTCTTCTAATTGATCCTTTAATTCTCTTAACTCCCTTGGTGCCATCCGATATGGAGAAACGAATATAGGAGCCGTTCCCGGTACCAGGTCAATAGAAAATTCCACTTCCCTCTCCGGAGGAAGAGAAGTGACATCTTCGGGGAAAAATTTGGTAAACTCGCAAACTACAGGAATGTTCGAAACTTGAAGGTCGCTACTCCCTTCCTTAGTGAGAACCAACAACACAGATTTCTCTTCTTCAAACAAGAGATTTATCATACCAACCATACCTTCGAGAATAGTTGTTAAAACATCCTTTGGTGTAGCCTCAAGAGACGGAATGATGATAAGCTTCTCCTCACACCTAATAAACACCGAATTAGCAGAAAGCCAATCCATTCCCAAAACGACATCAACTTTCTTAAGCGGTAGACAAATAAGATCAATCTGAAAAACTCTACCGTCCACAGACAAAACACAGTTTTCACACATCAACGGTGTTTCAACTATTTCATCCATGGCTGTAGTGACCACCATAGGAGGAGACAAAGGAACGGACCGTAACCCAATTCGCTTCATACATTGCATCGATACAAAAAAATGTGTAGCTTCGCAATCAAACAAAACAAAACAAGGAAATCCGTTAACAAAGCACGTACCAGTAATTAAGGAATTGTCACTCTTCTTATTCCTTACATCTAATGTATAAACCCTCCCTTGTGTCTGAGTCCTATTCTGAGGACAATCTTTCTTCATATGACCCACTTTCTGACACTGAAAGCACTTTACCCCTTCATAACCACACCTTCCGAGATGATTCCCGCCACAAGTGCGACACACGGGAGGTGTACTCGCCCTTGTATCTTGTACCTGTTTCCCCTTGAAGGATTGTGGCCTAGGTCTAAATGGTTGATTAGACCTTCCACGATCACCTTGAGTTACCCGACTTGCTACACTTTCATCTCGAACCTTTTTCAAACTATGCTCCGCCACATAACATTGTCTTAACATTTCGGCATAAGTAGTAAATTCTCGTTGAGACACGCTATGTGAAATTTTAGCCCTTAAACCAAACAGAAACTGATCAATCTTCCACCTCTCATCAGGAGCATACATGGCTTGTCTAGAATAAGCGGCCATAGTTTCAAATTTCTCAGCATAAAAAGCCACAGTCAAGTTACCTTGTCTCAATTGTTGAAACTCAAATTCCTTCTGAGATCTCAAGGAACTTGGAAAATATTTCTCCATAAAAGTTACCTTAAACTGTTCCCATACCTTCGGTACCTCTTGAATTGTCATTAAAGCTGAAGCGCTCTCCCACCACCTCATGGCAGGACCCTTCAACAAGTGGGAAGCAAAGACCACCTTGTTCTCACTGCACTGAACTATTTGGAAAACCCGTTCCATACCTGATATCCATTCATGAGCCTTCACTGGGTCTAACCCTCCCTGAAATTCTGGAGGATTCAAACGAATGAAATCCCTAAAATTTCCTCCTGCAACCTCAGGAACAACCACTGGAGGATGTAGACCTCCCGCCATCTGCTGAACCATTTGTTGCATAAACTGATTTTGTTGTTGCTGCATCTGCTGCATGAATTGATACAACAGAGCATTCCCCTCGCCAACCGGTAGATTAGTCCCTGCTGGAGCGTTTCTCGGTCTACCACGGTTGTTTCTGCGCCCGTCAGCCATGTTCCTGAATGTCATACAGATAGGATTAAGTTGATCAGACTCAATACCATAAATATAACACGTAAGACCAAGGGCGACACAACACATCTGAAACGGAAAGAAAATACTCATATTATTTCATGGCTAGGTCGAGGATACGACCTGCTCTGATACCAACTGTAACACCCATATATAGAATCCATACATCAAAGCATAAATTATATAGATGAATCCAAGTATTTGGTATCGAAATACAATAAGTTCCTAGTTAACACATTATACACATAAATGCCTCTAATACATAACACTAAAAGTCTAAGGCATTACATATACAAGATGTTCCAAAATGATAAAAACTAAGAACTAGATCATAACAATGATCTCAAAATAACAACATAGCGGAAGCTAGCCATCAACAATTAAAGAAAAGATCAAACGACCTTGTCCTTACTCTTCTCGGAACCTGAAACACCTGAAATACATCAACAACGTGGGGCGAAATACATCAAATCTCAGTGAGTTCCCTATCTTATGGATTCTCTCGGATTATTCACGGTTCTAACAATCCTAACTCAAGTCTGGGGAAGGGAAGGACTCTTGAGTTCACACTTGATAATCTCACACTATATGGAAACATGACATGAGTTCATTAACTCACCACATCATTAATCAATAATCGGTACCAAGGTATCTCTTATTCCCGTCCGCTTCTACGTCTAGAAGGCGACCCGAGTCATAGATCCTTGTAGTTACTTGGTATACAATTGGATTCGGGATCATCGGCCTGTTAACCGTGAATCGTCACTTCTCATGGCCTGTTAACCATCACAAGACTCGTACCCATTGCATAGGCTTCCAATTGTACTACACGTAGGGAATCAAACCTACCAAGTAATCCTGCCTGCACTTCAGAGGAGCTCGAGACTCATGAAGCCCTTTCAAGGGCAACTCAAAATAAAATGGTTACGATTACATGATCACACAACAAAATAATGTATTCGACAATGCCTAGGCCATAATGCCTCAAGGCCTTTCTTGTCCTTCAAACCACAAAGTTAACCTCATGTTCCATACTAGTGTTCCACTCTCGACTAGGCCAATACCGGCAAGGATGCACTTCCTTACAACACGTGCCCAAGTATTGCCATCTAGAGTTGTCTACCATTCCTAGTTCTTCCTAGGTTTTCTTATTGTCAAGGTTGATGTTTTTCTCACGCTTCCTATTTCATTTTACATTAACATGCATATTCACTCACAACATGTTAAACAATAATAGGATAGGCAAAACACATCATAATGGCATAATAGAATAATATACCACAATTTAAAACATAATTATATCACTTTCGAACTTTCCCGATTATTTAATCGGTTGGTAATTTCGACATATATCAGCTCCATTGCATAGAATATTTTCTTAGCTTCACATCGATATAAAGAACGCTTAAATCGGACACCCGAGTAAAAAGTTATGAATTTTAGAAAATATTTTTCCAAAAGTTACAGTGTTAATCGGTTAACGCATTTGGTTAACCGGTTAACCAGTTCAATTTTCACGTAAAACACCATTTTTCCATGGGTTAATCGGTTAACCCATACCGTTAACCGGTTAACCCTGTTGCAGAAGTCAAAAACTCTGTTTTTAATCACACAATTCCAACCCAAACTCATTCAATTCATGATCAAACTTCATAACAACTATAAACAGATGATTCCACACATATATTGAGCATGCTACACAATTTATAACACATTTCAACCGTTAGAACATCAATTCCAATAATTCTAACCTAACTCAAACATTTCCAAAAATTCTAAAACTAAAGTTCTAACTAGAACCCACCTTGAGATGAGCAAGATGAAGATGATTGAGAAGATTGGATGAAGATTGATGAATGGATGATGAAGATCTTGATGTTCTTGGGCTTTTTCTCCGCTTTCGTCTTTTCTCTCCTTTCCTTTCCTTTCTTTCTTCTTTCCTTCAATGTTTCTATCTTTTTCTTTTGTTTGCAAAGTGAGAGGAAAAGAATATAGTAACTTAGTATTAGAAATAATACTACTAAATGTCCAAAAAGTCTCTAAAGTCCAAATTAATAAAATACCTCAGAGTCAAATAGTATTAATTGGATTTATTCTAAGTTCCACAGTTACTCGAATTTATTTGTCAAATAATTTCTCAGAGTACACTGGGCTTAGTCGATCACAATATAATATTATCCTGAGCAATAAAATACGGGGTATTACAAAGTTTCTTTTGAATTGTTTTATTGTTAATGAACAAATTGTCCGCATATATAAATAAGTTGATGTGGCACATTTTAGAGTTATAATTGATGATGTGTCGCTATAATATTTGATGCATTAGATTTAATATATATAAATAGATGTCATCGTTTTTAAATTATTTCAAAGTAAAGTATATTTCAGCATCAAGTAACAGTGAAGGGACTAAATTCCAATTATTCCAGCATCAGTGTTGGTAATCAACAGACATGCAAATGCCACAAAAGTATTCCAACTCCACCATAAGTAACTTCAGCCTGATTCCATCCGAAAACGTCTGCCAACTGGGTCGGCTCACATATACTTGACACTGTTCAACATCAAATACAAACACAGTTTTATTATTATGTCAAATAAAAAATTAAGAAAAAATGAACACATAGAGTTGTACTTGCCTGTGACAAACACCTCATTTCTACTGCTGCTCAATCTAATGTTACTCAATCATGTCAATCTTCACTCTAGGGATGTGACTAATTGTATGCCAACGCTCTTCTCCCTCCTTTTTGTACTTCTCCTTAACTAATGGACAGTTACTAAAAGGGTATTGGGTAGGCTCTCCTCTGGCAAACGCTCAAGACTAGGACAGTGCCTAATATATAAATGAGTGAGAGATTTGAGGTGGAGAAGACCCTTGTAATTTATTATTCTTAGCTTCGAGCAATATTTCAAAACAAGATACTTTAGAGAATTAAGTTGGAACAAACCCAACTCCTCTCTTGAAGCTATCAATTTAGGGCAATTCCATATTTCAAGGTGCCTCAAGTTGGACGATGACTCATTTATCAAAATTTGATCACATTTTTGTAGATCTAATTCTATCTTATTATCACCATTGGGAATTGATACATCCAACATTTCGCAATCCCGAATCTTTATCCTTTGTAAAGAAGGAAGCTGTAGAGATAGTGTCTTTTTCAATTTGGGACAATCATATATATGAAGCTCTTTAAGCCGAGGAAACCCTTCGATACATAACCATTCCTCCAAATTGTCCATGATCTTCAATTTCAAAACTTCAAGAGACTTAAAGTTATTGCTATAAGATTCTTTTCCAAAGATCTTTACTTCATGACAGTTTGTAATAGAAAGCTCTTTGAGAGAGGGCAGCTGCCCAAGTGGTGGCAAATGGGAACATAAACCACAATACTTCAGTTTAAGAGATACTAAGTTGGGTAAATGACGACCCCTTAGCCAATTTGGAAAGATATTACCTCTGTACTCTCTGATGATGAGCCTCTTCAAGTTTCTATTTGGTTGAAGAGCTTCCAAGATAGACACACTGCTTTCAACTATTGATCCATCCGCATATTCTCTTCTGCCATCAAATGACATATCTATATCTTCTAGATACTTCTTATCTTTCAAAATTCTTGTCGCAACATCTAGAGGATCAAGGACATTACCCAATCCTTTAATATGAATTCTTCCATGAAGATGGTTTAGCTTTTCCAACTCCATAAGATCAGTTATGTTCTGCTCTTTCACTATAAAAAAATTCAAGGTCTGGAGATTGCTTAGACTTCCTATATGCTTTGGCATCTTCTTTATAGAATATGGAAGTTCAAGATGACGTAAATTGATGAGTTTGGAAAAGTTTGAAGGTAGCTTAGTCAATTCATAACAGCCATCCAACAAGAGTGTTTGCAAATTACACAACATACAAACGGTGTCAGGTAAGCTTGTAATCTCAGTGTAAGAAAGATCTAGATAACGTAGAAGCTTTAAATTGCTTATCTCATCAACTACCTCTGAGAGATCACAACCCTTGAATGATAACATTCGCAAATATTTTAGTCTTGAAAACATATCACGCTGCACAGTGTTGCTTATCAACATAGAATGATAGTAGTATTTTATTAACAGACTACGTAGTCCTTTAAGCTCACAAATTTGATCTGGTATTTTATCAACACGTGTACCATTTATTGAAAGAAACCACCTAATGTGACGTGTTCTTTCAGGGATACCTTCCGCATTAGATGCGTACATTTGCATACAAAATTCTCCTGACACTGATTTAGCTAAATCATTGACAAGGTCATGCATGCCAAAGTAATCAGCATCACCACCAGTTGATTGTTGGAAAAATGAAATTGACTTGAGATCACCAAAAATTTCATTACCCAACTCTTCTTCACTTTTTTCTGTTCTGCGACACTTAAGCAAACCTTCAGCCATCCAAAGCTTGATTAACTCACCTTTTTTAAACCCATATCCTTTAGGAAATATAGAACAATAAGCAAAACAACTTTTTTGATTGGAAGCGAGATTATGGTAACTCAATCTCAGCACTGGGTTGATGTTGTTGTCCCCATCTGATAAACGCCACATATCAGTCTCCAGTATCTTCATCCACTCATGTTGAGAGAATTTTTTTCGCAACAGTTGGCCCATTGTTTTTACCGCTAAAGGCAATCCTCCACACTTTTCCATTATTTTTTTTCCAATTGATTCTAGATTTGGATTTCCGCACACATTTTTGCCATGAAACACATGTGTCACAAATAAGCTCCAACAATCGTTTTTGTTCAATTTTTGTAAATCAAATAACTTGGTGGATTTCAAAACATTTGCTACCTCCTTGTCACGTGTTGTTACCATAATCTTACTTCCAGAAGATCCATGGTTAAAAGGAAGCAGTAACTGCTCCCAACAATCTGCATTCCCGTTCCAAATATCATCTAGTATGTGTTGTAGTCTCTGTTGAAGTAAATTGAGAATAGATTCTTCATCTGCTGGAGAATGAAATGACTTGAGAATTGCTTTGGTGAGTCCAACAACATCAAAAGATTCAGAAACATAAACCCATGCTTTAAGTTCAAAATGTTCCTCAATCCTACTGTCATTGTACATGAGCTTAGCAAAGGTGGTCTTACCCATCCCTCCCAGACCCACTATGCTACATACAGGTGTCGGTGTCTGGTTGCCACTGTCATTGTTTGACTGTAAAATATTTAGCATTTCATCTTTCTCATCATCTCTACCATATATTTGGGATGCGTCCACCAAATATGAAGTTTGCGGTCTTTCTAAAGGTTTCGAACTGATTCCATCTTCATTTCGAGCCAAAGATACATTTTTCAATTCCAGTACATCTTTTTGCTCAGCAAGATGTTTTAGATTCTTTGACAATTCTTTGACTCGAGATTCAAATGGATTAATAAAAGCTGAAACATAGCCAAAATAGTTGTTGCTACTAGTAGATGGTTGAGATTCAGCTCTCATCTTCTTCAACGGTGCATCAGTAGCAATCTCATCCAAGAGTTGGTCAGCCTCATACATATCATGTTTAACATCGCCAAGCCACTTCTTGACGTTTCGGATTTGGTATTGCTTTACCTCTGCATCATCCAACACTTGGTTGATAGAATCGAGCGTAGACTCAAGTTCCCCCACCAACTTGTCAAGTTTGCCTCTACGGAAATATTCTGTGAAATTTCTTGAAGCCAACCTATCAAAAATCCCTTGAAAGAAAGACGAAAGAAATGCTGTAGCAACAAGTTCTGCCATGATTTTTCTGTAACACAAAATAAAAGATTTGAGATGAGTGTGATGCACAGTGATGAAAGGCTTTCCACAGCAAAAGTTATGTAGAATACAACAAAAACAATAGCATTTAGTGTTGGCAATATTATGTTATTATCTTTGTTCTAATATAAACATAGATGTTGTTACTGTTTTTCTTTTCACAAAAATAAACTATTGTAGCACTTTACTAATTTTCTCAAGTTTTAGCAAGTTCATACAATAATAATGGAAAAGCCATTACAAGTTATATTTCTATTTTTGTGTTATGAATTGAATTTAAAAATAGTACAAGTTATATGAGAAATTTATGAATAGAAACAAGTGTTTTAAAAACGGGACCGGTCATCAAACCGGTGAGGGTACTGGGTCACTGGTTTATCGGTCGAACCACTCAGTCATTGGTCGAACCGCATGACCAAACCGGATTAACCGGATTAAATCGGATAACTCGGTTGAATAAACCTGTCAATGTAATAGGTATAAAACCGGTAAAACCGGTCAAACCGAATGATTCGGTCTCTAAAATATATAACTAGCACTTAAATTTTTTGAAAATATCATATCATAAATTCATAAATTCACAGGTTCATAATTTAAATTCAAATTTTAAATAGAGTCTAATTGTAAATTTTAAACAGAGTCTAAATTAAACAGAATCTAATTTAAATTCATAGTTTTAATGTTAATAGAAAATCAATATATATATATATATATATATATATATATATATATATATATATATATATATATATATATATATATATATATATATAATAAAAATTAGTCAAGTCTAAAATTATATTATATTTAGTTTCTTAATATGTGTTCTTAAATTTCTATACATATATTTGTATGATGGTTTTTCAATCAATATAAATACAAAATAGTAAAAATAGTTTTGTGGATATTACGAAACTTAATATGTGTATCACTTGAATCAAATAAGTGATCACTATTATTTTTGGGGAAAAGTTCCTATGTATTTGAATAAAAAAATTAAAAAAAAAATTAAAATTTTTTTTTTAATAAAAATAAGCAATTGAACCACTGATTTGCGAAAACCGTCGGTTTTCCCGGTTCGCACCGGTTCACACCGGTTTCCTCCGATTCAAAGACATGGGTAATCGAACAAGCGAACCCGGCCGATTACCTGGCCGGTTCCCGGTCCAACCGGTCCGACCGGCCGGTCCGGTGCGGTTTTTAAAACTGATAGAAACACATTTATATTCATATTCTTAAAAATAATTTAAAAATAACTAATAAGGTGATGTTATTTTAAATAAAAATTTTAAATTTATTTTAAATTTAATTTATTTTTTAATTGGAATTTTGGGATAGTGGTGATAATAAAGGAAAAAGAAAATTTTATTTTTATTATGATTAGTTTCTATCTAAGAATCTATCCAAATAATATATCCAAAATAATAGTAGTATAGATTAAAGATAATATTGTACGACGTTGACCATATATATTTACTTTTAATGCAACTTATTGCAAAATACTTAAAGTGGTATAGTGGTTAACGGAAGAAAGATATATGACGTGGTCTTGCGTTTTATTCTTACTTATGTTTATATATTTATTTAATTTTAAATAAATAAATCCTTAAGTCTCTTCTCAAACGGACTGAGAATTGTGTTTTTGCTGAAACCTCAATTTACTTTTTTCTTTATATGAGAGATCTTTCTAGTTAGTTGTCGCTTAGGTTATGTTTGGATATTTCAATACAAATAGAGTGGAGCGCAATCAAACGGAGTGGAACGGAATGGAACGGAGCAGAGCGGAATCAATATCTCATTCTATTGTTTGGATATTTTAAGATGGAATGTAATAAAAATTGTTATTCCGCCCAAATTGGATGGAACAAAAATGAGGCTAAGTAATGGAATTGGATGAAATGCATTCCATCATGTTCCGCTCCATTCCATTCTCTTGTTTCCAATCCAAACGATGGAATATAACACTATTCCATTTCATTCCGCTCCATTCCATCGCATTCCGTTAATTCTATGGAAATGATCCTTCTCCTAATTTGAAGTAGTTGGAACTTTTTAAAGTAGTTGTATTTTCTTGACAATTTTTTCAAGATAAGGTTCATACCTGAGAGAATCTGCATAAACAGAAGGTGTTAGTGGATCCAGAGGATATCTTGTGTCTACTGCGTAGAAGGCCTATTGAGTTGGTTTTTCATTTGTTTGTAGTGTGCATGCCGACTACGTCCGTTTAGTATAAAAAAATTAGGTGGTTGTGGTTGTAGTTAGCTCTTCCTAAGGAACTTCTGACTCTTTTAAGGTGTTTAGGTCGTTGGAAGGCCTGTCCAAGATAAAAGGTGGTATTTTTAGTATTTGAAATTCAATAGTGTGGTTGTTATGAAAATTCCATAATGATATCGGTTTTTGCAAATTCATCGACTAGTGTAAAGGATGTGGAAGTTAAGATCATTTTACCAACTTGGAAATGGGAGCTTCGTAGGTCCACAAGGAAACTCTTATTATTTGTCTGAGTCAATAGAAGATTGAGAGTCTTTGACCTTTTGATGATGATTTCTTGTTGTTTTTTCTAGAGGACTTTTTTATATTGATAGTGGTTCCTTTTGGCCTGAGTTATAGCCTCTTACCATTTGCTAAGGTGTTTGGGTTGTCATTGCGATGATCTTTATTGTTTTAGCTTTTTCTCTTTTCTGGAAAGTGGTTTTCTATTTGTCTATCTTGGGACTCTGTTTACCTTTTTGTTTGTTATGACTTTTTCGTTTTTATTTTGTTGTTCTTGTATCCTTGGTATGGTATATATTGTGCTTACTTTGGTTGGCTCTGTGTACTTGTGGGGCCTTTAGTTATCGAAAAAAAAATCAGATGAGAGTAGTTTTCACTAGTTATTTGATTTGAATGATGAACTGATGAATTAAACCTATTTTCATTAGTTTGTTTGCAAGTTCGTTTGTATTTTTAAACCAACAAACATATTTATCGTGATTCCCAATCAGACCGACCATTTTACTCCCAATTTTACCAATTATACTTGTTAAAAGCATAATATGTGACAATCCCTTGCTATGTAGGGTTGTCAAAGGTGTTTAGGATTGTTATGTGTTAAAGAAAGCGCTCACGCAGGGATAGTGAGAAGCTTTGGATGTAGTGCTTTGCGTAATGAATTGGATCCCCTTTCAACCTTATGATTGAGGTATTTATTTGAAATCTCTAGTTCTGGATCTCAAACTCTGAGAGCATAATAACTGCTCCTAAGAATGCGAGAAAGTGAACAATCAAATCTTTATTATTCAAGAGAACATGATATTTCCCTTTTTGACTCCCTCTTATAACCTTTGTGGAGTGAGACACATCACCCCCCATATTTTCATGAGTCGGGCGTGTCACCCAGGGAATGGGAGACCTAATCAAGAAATGGACATACAAACCAATAAATAGGTGGCCACCGGATCTCTCACGTGGGCAATGTTTCATCAGTGGGAGGACCTTTACACTTATACAAATACACAGTCCCTCAAGCATGAGATTTTTATAAAGAGTGGTGTGATTTAGTTTATTTACTGGGAGTTGTTCTGATGAGGTTCTCAATTGAGTCCCTCAAGTGAGACTAGTAGTTAAGTCTCTTAGGCTAGAATTTAAGTTGAGTCCCTCAGGAAAGACTCTTTTTTGAGTCCCTAAAGCGAGACTTTAAATTAAGTCTCTGAGGCGAGACTCTAAGTTGAGTCCCTCATGCGAGAATTTGAGTTGAGCTCCTAAGGCGAGACTTTAAGTTGAGACCCTCGGGCGAGACTTTGACTTGAGTTCTTCAGGAAAGACCTTAAATTGAGTCCCTCGGGCGAGACTCTAAGTTGAGTCCCTCGGGAGAAACTTTATTTTGAGTCCCTCAGGAGAGAATTTGAGTTGTTGGTTTACGCTTTGTGGGGGATATTCCCATGGAAGTTTAAAATTTATATTACCCTTGGGGACGACAAGGATCTTTAAGTGAAATAAATGATTCCTGTTGTATTTTAAGGGAGGCAAGGATATTCTAGTGGAAGTGCATCATTTTGATTCCCTTTGAAGGCGGTAAGGATCTTCTTGTAGAAGTTCAATGTAATACCCTGTATTTTTATTTGCTCTGGATAATATTCAGTTGTGATCGACTGAGCTCCGGTGTACTCTGAGAAATTATCTGCAAAGATAATTAGAGTAACTGTTGAACTCAGAGTCATTCTAATTAATATTACCTGACTCTGAGGTTTTAATTATTTGGAGCAGTAGAGACTTTTTGGAAATTTAGTAGAATTACTAAGTAATGATATTTTTCCTATATCATTTCTTTTCCTTCCTTGCCAAACATAGAAAGAAGTGGAAGAAGAGTAGAGAGAAGGAAGAGGAAAGGAAGGAAAAAGAGAAGAGAAAAACCTAGAAGAGAGAAAGATCAAGATCATCACCTCTTCTTCATAAAATCATCTCATCTTCTTCAAACTCCTGTTCAATGCTACGGTGGGTTCTAGATAGATGCTTTAGTGATAGAGTTGTTGAGTTAGAGTTAGGTTTTTGGTTTTGTGAGAAAATGAACAATTTTGCAAATCAATGAAATCTAACGGATAAAATGAGGTATAAATGGTATAGAATTATTGTTATATAGGTATGATCATCTGTTTATACTTGGTGGTGTGTTTGATTTTGTTTTGGTTGGAATTGGTTTGGTTAGTATCCATGAAAAACCAGAAAATTCAGTTCTGCAGCTTGAGTAATCGATTACTCATTTGGAGTAACCGATTACTCTGTAGAAAAAAATGAGAATTTGCGTAAGTTTTGATGGAGTAATCGATTACCAGAATAGGGTAACCGATTACGGAATGTGCCTCTAACTCTCAATTTGATTTTGCATAAATAGTAAAGCTTGAGTAATCGATTACTCACTTTGAGTAACTGATTACCACTGTAAGTTGTTGAAAAATATTTATTTTAAAAATTCATAACTTTTTAACCGTAATTCCGATTTAGACGTTCTTTATATCGATGTGAAGCTATGAAAATACTCTATCTAATGGAAGTTAAAAATACTAGTTTTGCTGCCGATTAAATAAATTAGAGGAAATCCAAAGTGGGATAATTATGTTGAATTATATAATTAAACTTTTGAAATTAAAAGCTTTTAGAGGTGAGTTAGTGAGGAACCCTTAGTACAATAGAATGACTTAGAGAATTATGCGGCAATGCTTACATAGATATTGGAGGAGTATCTTTGTTAAGTAGTTGTTAGAGGGGGGGGACAGTATTTTCCTCCGGGTTGTTTGTATCGCTCAATAAATATTAGTGACCCGTGTTTAATCCTCTTGTGTAGGATGGTCGGGGAAAGTATTTATTAAGTATGTGTTCCTTAATAAATATTAGTGACCCGTGTTTAATCTCTTTGAGAGGGATGGCCGGGGAAAGTATTTATTAGGTTTGTGTCACTTGATAAATACCGTGACCCGTGTTTAATTCTTTTGGTGTGGGATGGCTGGGGAGAAGTATATATCAAGTAGGTAACCGTGATCCGCGTTTAATCTCCTTGTGTGGGATGATCGGGGAAAGTTACGTAGCGGTTGGTACCGTGACCCGTGTTTAATCCTTGTGTAGGATGGCTGGGGAGAAGTACCTATTATAAATAACCGTGACCCGTGTTTAATCCGTTGTGTCGGATGGCCGGGGGAGAAGTTATCTACGTTAGGAATCCGTGACCCATGTTTAATCCCTTTGAGAGGGATGGTCGAGGAGAAGATTTCCTAATTGTTTTGTGGATAACCGTGACCCATGTTTAATTCGTTGTGTGGGATGTCAGGGGAGAAGTTATCTACGTTAAGGATCCGTGACCCGTTTTTAATCTCCTTGTGCGGGATGGTCGGGGAGAAGATTCCTTAACTAGTGGTCATTGTGAATTGTGCGATGTGGTTCTCTAGTGTGAGATTTTGTGAACTCGGAGTCCTTCCCTTTCCCTTGGACTCGAGTTAGGATTTGGTTAGAACCTTGTAAAGCCGAGAGAATCCATAAGATAAAGAACTCACTGAGATTTGATGTATCTCACCCCACTATTGTTGAATATTTCAGGTACTTCAGGTTCCGCGAAGGGTAAGGATAAAATCGTTTGATTATCCTTACTTGGTTGATGGCTTAGCTTCCGTTGTGAAGTTCTTGAGATCGTTGTCGATCTAGTTCTTAGTATTTATCTTTGGAACATCTTGTATATATATTTATGCCATAGTTTTTTTGTATTAGGTACTTTGGGCATGTATATGTATAATGTGTTTACTAGGGACTTATTGGTATTTCAGTACCAAACGTGGAAATCATGTATAATATATGCTTTGATGTATGTAATATATATGGGCGTTACAGTTGGTATCAGAGCAGGTTGTATCCTCGACCTAGCCTTGAAACATCATAAGTAAATCTATTCCCGCCTCTTAAGTGTGTCTTGCCAGCATGAGTCTTAATATCATACTATGTAGTGTTGGGCCTGATCAACCTAATACTATGTCTGTGATAGGTAGAATCATGGTTGAGCGACCACGAGGACTCCGAAGTGTTGTCGGAACTTGTGCTATGAGGGTAGGCTCAAGCCAAGAGTTAGTAGTGAAGAGTTTTGGTTAGTTCAGTTGAGATTTTAGTAGAAGTCTTGCTTTGAGTGACATAGAATTAAAGATTAGTGTGTGGTTCAAGCGATCCTTTGGAATCGATGGAGTCTGTAAGTTAAGGATCTCTATCGGACGATTGGTCAAGGTATTGAGGAATATGTAAAATCGCTAGTAGAGCGGGATTGACCACTGGTATGAACGAGGATTTCAAGTAATCTCTTTCCGTTAAAAAGAAAAGTTGTTTTGTGGAACGTGTGACGTAAGGTCCGGAAGTGAGATAGTTATTGGTGCTTCAGTTTCTAAGGTCGCTATAGTGTCTTGAATGGACGAGAGTACCTTAAGGTAAAAGTTAAGAGTTAAGGACGTTCGACTTTTATAGGAACCTAAGGTGGTAGAGAAGTGTGAGAAGGAACACAAAGATGTGTTTACATGCTTCAAGTGAAACAAGTATGTGTCGGACAAAAAGTATGAGATGAATTGCGTATATTCAGTTATGTAGAGAGATTAAGTTTGAGATATTACATCGGGATTTTCAGTATTCGGTGAGAGACCAATTTGGAAATTGGAATTTGTTAAATTACCCAAGAGACAGTATAATGTATTGTGTTGGAAAGAATGAACTTCATTTAGTAACGGAAAGTGTAGAAATACGGACCGCAAGAAGTTGTATTAAGAAACAGAGTAAGTATCTTGGATTTGAGGGAATTTTAGTATGATGGATTTATATTTGGACCTAAAAAGATTACAATGGAGAGCGAAGTGAACTCAGTATGGAAAACGGTATTAACGGTACGTTATGAGGAAGTGACAACGAAATGTATTTTGGACGAGTGTGCAATGGAATTTTAAGGTGTTGATAAACCTATAGTTAAGGAAGTGTAATCAAGGATGGTTCGCCCATGAGGACCCTAGTAGTATGACATGGAATGGGAAAAGTTACACCCTGGTATTAAGAAATAAGTGTAGTGGTAGCATCGTGGTCACAAGTGTACGTGATGGATTCTTATTCTTGAGACAAGTGTGAAGGAACGTATTTTGTGGAACGGTGAGCATTGTGTTATAAGGAGTAGGACTATGGTAAAACAACGAGAAGCAAATCGGGAATTATTACGGACTAAGTGTAAATCATGGAATGGTTGCTACTGAAAGGGTTTTGTAAGTAGTTGACGAGAATTGTCGGTTGTGAATCTTCCATTAAGTAATTTGGTGTAAGTGTGATGTGTAATGGATAGTGAAGGGTAGGAAATCTCGGTTAGTGTGTGCGAAATGATGGAAAGGTTCTTCAAGAGGGTGCATTACCCCGATCTATTTTTAAGTATAGAGAAACTTCCTTATTTGTGAATAATTGGAATATTTGGAATCTACCTTTTGTTGAACCAAGGACGTAGTTATTTTAGTTCTCGCCAATAATTCAAATGAGAGAACATGGTTGTGTGCTCGACATATTATGTCCGTCGTTTTGTGGTATCGTGTAATGGTTGTGTGTTGGGTTTTGCTTGTGGATGAATCAAGTATGAGTTGAGGTTGAAACTCTATAATGTTGTCATTATTGGCTTTCATCTAGTGTAGTTGTTTTAGAAGAAAATGAACTATCCCGCTGAAGTTTTGTAGTATGACCGCATCAGAATTTGGAATTTTGCCTTATAAATTGGTTGGAGTGTGTTGTCTGAATGTCTTGACCTTGTCGGTTTTACCTTGAATGGATCATGGTTAGTGAATGTAATATAAGTTAAAAAGCCACGAGTTGAGAATGATATTTCAAGTTAAAACAAACCAGATTGAGTGTTTTGAGTAGGGGTGACTTTTGAATTATAAGAAGTTGGGTTTCAGTTTCTGCAGCAGTGTTAACCGATTAACACGTGCGAGGATGGTGCATTGCACTTAATTTGAGGAGTTAACCGATTAGCTCAGAGGATTAATCAATTAACGGGTGTGTAAATTGTAAAATTCCTTAGGAACTATCATCTGCGTTTTGTTACCTTATGTTGCTCTGATTGGAGAATGTTATGTGAATGGAAAATAGGATTGCAAGTAAATGAAAGACGAAATTGTGTCTTGAAATCGGAACTTGTGGAAAGGTGTTGCGTAGTTGCCCATTTGTTTAGACAACAAGAGAGTTGACTTTGGAGAATAATCTTGTGAACTGTGTTGAGTATGAGAAGGTCTTAGGTGTATTACTGTTGCGAGTCTTTAAGGACGAAGTATTGATCTTGCAAGGAATATTTCGGTGTGTAATAATGGTGTTAGTAAGGTAAGAATGGTTGGTCCGAGTTAGAAATTGCTATCTCCTGTGAGTTCATGGTATCAGATTTAGACTGTGAGAGTAGTACCAGATGTGTGCAGTTGTACTTCATCCAAAGAGGAAGTTGAAGGTTATCCTTCCAAGTAAGAGTGAAAATTGGATGTTCCGAAGTTAAGCATGTAACTTGGGAAGCGTGATATGAACTTCGACGGTGTATATGCGTACGGAGTGTAGTAGGCGACTTGGTGAGTAGTATGGAAACTCACAATAGTTCTTTGGATGGTTTAAGTTTTGATAAGTGGTGACTCGCATAGGATTGAAGTTCCGTGATGGTGTTACCTGTGATTGATTGAGATCTAGAATCAACAAGGAATCTTAAGTAAGTCGGAAAACCCGTAAGAAGAATTGATATGGAATGTGGTAACTAGAAACGAAAGTTGTTAAGCTATTTTGGATGTGTTATTTCGAGCTAAAGCGGATTTCGGGTGGTATATGTATGGTAGTAGCAGTGTAACTCCTGTGCCTCTATTGTCTGGAGAGTGTTGGACAGATGTTAAGATACTGTGTGTTGGCGAGGAGATTGTCCTTCCAAAGGACGTCGGTAAGTTTCCTATACCATTGGTTAGTAAGGATACCAATGGATAAGTGTGTTTCTCCGTGGATGGTTAGCTAAGTGTTAATGCTTGAGAATCTGTGGTGTTCCACTGTTAAAAACTTGGGTTAGCCAGTAAGTATGGAAATAAGGAGATTTTGTTTTAAGTGTGTTACCTTTTGGTGTGACACAAAAGAAAGGAAATATCAGATTTAATGGTTACAATGTTCAGCATCAGACTAAATGGAATTGGTAAGAAGTCGTCTGATTGATTTTGAAGGGGTTTTGAATGTTAAAGGATTGGTTGAGTGCCTGTTATCCTAAACCAAGATAAGATGTTACCGTTTTGGTTGTGACTCAATAGAGGAATAAGGAATGTTACATTCTGGCCGAAGGTAGGATGTGACCAAGCCCCTTTGTATGAAACAACAGAAGAATTTTAGGAAAAGCAAAGTTTGAAGCTAAACCAATATTGAAACAAGAGTATAACTAAGGACACGAAGTTTGATAAATTGTGAAAATACAGACTTTGGTCGGTGAAGGGAAGTTGGATTTGTGTATTATGTTAGAAACTTTAACGGAAGTAAAGTCAATTGTGGAACTAAGACAATGATACAAGTTGTGGTTAGTGCCGAATAGAGGAAATCCGCGGGCGAATTTCAATTTAAGGGGGGGGGGGGAGAGTGTAATACCCCGTATTTTTATTTGCTCTGGATAATATTCAGTTGTGATCGACTGAGCTCCGGTGTACTCTGAGAAATTATCTGCAAAGATAATTAGAGTAACTGTTGAACTCAGAGCCGTTCTAATTAATGTTACCCGACTCTGAGGTTTTAATTATTTGGAGCAGTAGAGACTTTTTGGACATTTAGTAGTATTACTAACTAATGATATTTTTCCTATATCATTTATTTTCCTTCCTTGCCAAACATAGAAAGAAGTGGAAGAAGAGTAGAGAGAAGGAAGATGAAAGGAAGGAAAAAGAGAAGAAAAAACCTAGAAGAGAGAAAGATCAAGATCATCACCTCTTCTTCACCAAATCATCTCATCTTCTTCAAACTCCTATTCAATGCTAAGGTGGATTCTAGATAGATGCTTTAGTGGTAGAGTTGTTGAGTTAGAGTTAGGTTTTTGGTTTTGTGAGAAAATGAACAATTTTGTAAATCAATGAAATCTAACGGATAAAATGAGGTATAAATGGTATAGAATGATTTTTATATAGGTATGATCATCTGTTTATACTTAGTGGTGTGTTTGATTTTGTTTTGGTTGGAATTGGTTTGGTTGGTATCCATGAAAAACCAGAAAATTCAGTTCTGCAGCTTGAGTAATCGATTACTCATTTGGAGTAACCGATTACTCTGTAGAAAAAATGAGAATTTGCGTAAGTTTTGATGGAGTAATCGATTACCAGAATAGGGTAACCGATTACGGAATGTGCCTCTAATTCTCAATTTGATTCTGCATGATTAGTAAAGCTTGAGTAATCGATTACTCACTTTGAGTAACTGATTACCACTGTAAGTTGTTGAAAATATTTATTTTAAAAATTCATAACTTTTTAACCGTAATTCCGATTTAGACGTTCTTTATATCGATGTGAAGCTATGAAAATACTCTATCTAATGTAAGTGAAAAATACTAATTTTGCTACCGATTAAATAAATCGGAGGAAATCCAAAGTGGGATAATTATGTTGAATTATATAATTGAACTTTTGAAATTAAAAGCTTCAAGAGGTGAGTTAGTGAGGAACCCTTAAGACAATAAAATGACTTAGAGACCCGTGTTTAATCTCTTTGAGAGGGATGTCCGAGGAAAGTATTAATTAGGTTTGTGTCACTTGATAAATACCGTGACGCGTGTTTAATCCTTTTGGTGTGGGATGGTCGGGGAGAAGTATTTATCAAGTAGGTAACTGTGACCCGCGTTTAATCTCCTTGTGTGGGATGGCCGGGGAAAGTTACGTAGCGGTTGGTACCATGAACCGTGTTTAATCCTTGTGTAGGATGGCCAGGGAGAAGTACCAATTGTAGATAACCGTGACCCGTGTTTAATCCTTTGTGTCGGATGGCCGAAGGAGAAGTTATCTACGTTAGGAATCCGTTACCCGTGTTTAATCCCTTTGAGAGGGATGGTCGGGGAGAAGATTTCCTAACTGTTTTGTGGATAACCGTGACCCGTGTTTAATCCGTTGTGTGGGATGGCCGGGGAGAAGTTATCTATGTTAAGGATCCGTGACCCGTTTTTAATCTCCTTGTGCGGGATGGCCGGGGAAAAGATTCCTTAACTAGTGGTCGTTGTGAATTGTGCGATGTGGTTCTCTAGTGTGAGATTTTGTGAACTCGGAGTCCTTCCCTTTCCCTTGGACTCGAGTTAGGATTTGGTTAGAACCTTGTAAAGCCGAGAGAATCCATAAGATAGAGAACTCACTGAGATTTGATGTATCTCACCCCACTATTGTTGAATATTTCAGGTACTTCAGGTTCCGCGAAGGGTAAGGATAAAGCCGTGTGATTATCCTTACTTGGTTTATGGCTTAGCTTCCGTTGTGGAGTTTTTGAGATCGTTGTCGATCTAGTTCTTAGTATTTATCTTTGGAACATCTTGTATATATATTTATGCTATAGTTTTTTTGTATTAGGTACTTTGGGCATGTATATGTATAATGTGTTTATTAGGGACTTATTGGTATTTCTGTACCAAACATGGAATTCATGTATAATATATGCTTTGATGTATGTAATATATATGGGTGTTACATCCAACATTAAGATTTCCTTTTTTAGGGCTGCAAGGATGTTGTTGTGGAAGTCTAAAATTTATGTTCACTGAGGAAAAAAATAAATTATTGTAAATAACAGTAATGTTTAAAAAGAGATTCATATATTGGCAAGCTAACCGTCTTTCGTCTTTAAACACATAACCAAAAAACAATTAATTATAGTAATATATCACGTTAACTGAGTTCCATATTCTTGGGATGAGCTTTCCATCCATCACTTCGAGCTTGTAGGCTTCGTAAGGTAGTTTATAAAATATTTGGTATAGTTCCTCCTAATTGGGTTATAGTTTCCCTGCTGGGCAGGCACGACAACATGTCTAAGTACTAGGTCGCCTTCATGCATTTTCCTTGGAACCACCTTCTAGTTGTACATTATGGCTGCACTTTGCTTGGGGGAAAATTCCATAATGTGAGTAATATCCATTGTCTCGTTAATTAGTTCGGTTGTGCATCTTAGCCTTGCCTTATTTTCTTCCTCATTAAACTGATAACACATCCTAGTAGGTGTCTCGATTTTAGCAGATTGCATGATGTTCACTCTGTATACCATTGTGAATGGAATCTATTTGGTGGTTGAATGAGAGATGGTATGGTATGACCACAAATATTCGTGAAGGTGTTCAGCCTAAAGTCCTTTGGCGTCATCTAACTTTTTTTATCCCCTTCAATATCACCTTGTTTGCTGATTCAACCAACTTGTGTTCCTGTGGATGAACTACATGAATAAACTTCGTTTGCACTCCTAGGTCGTGATAAAAATCGACCATGGTAGAGCTGGAGAACTGAATACCATTGTCTGAAATGATAATGCCTAGAAAATCGAACCTGCAAATGAGTCGCTTCCAAAAAATAACATACTCTTCCTATTGTGATCTTGGAGACCGCTCATGTTTCTATCCATTTTGAAAATAATCTACTTCAAAGATAAAAAACTTTAGCAAACCAAGTTATAGTTGGAAAGGGCCCAAAGTGTTCATGTTCTAATGGTATAATGACCAAGACGTCATGATAGAATGAAGGAGTTCAGCTGGCATATGATGCAGATTGGCATGCTTATGGCCTTTGTCACATTTCCCGATGAATGATGCATTGTCCTTCATTAGGGTGGGCCACTAATAGCTCCCGTTAGTAGTTTATGGAACAAGACTCGTCAACCGATGTGACTGGTTCAAGATCCCTTGTGTACCTCTACAAGGACTAAGGATACTTCATGTTTCCTTAGGCATCTTAGCATGTGGGAAGCCCTTCTCATTTTGTAGAGCTTCCCTAACATCATGGTGTACTGTGACGTGCACTACAGAGTTCGTCTGATGATAGATATTAGATTATAGGTGTCTTCTAACTGGTAGTATGAAAATCTTCAAGAGTAATGGTTTCATACACCTAGATACCGGGGATAGAAGTTTATTGAATCATAGTGTGTTTATGTTCTATTCTTTTTATGCTGGCGAGTTTGAAAAGAAGGTTCGCCTTAAATTCTGCTTCTCAAGCACATACATTATCTCAAAAGCTTGGTAACATTCTGATAAGTCACAAACCTTTTTTCAAATATTTGATGAGTTAGGGCTCCATTGCCCGGTATTCCACATCGACTTGATTTTATACTAACTAGGAGTCAATTTTTTTCTTTTATATTTAAATTTCCCATCTCAAGGATGACGGCCATGCCAACAATGAGGGCTTTATATTTGTCTTGATTGTTGATAGCCTTGAACTCAAACTTCAATGACTCATTAATTAACATGCTTTTAGGTCCTTCTAATACAATTTCGGTGCCACTTCACTTTATTTTAGAGGCTCCATCTACTGATAGTGTCCACAAGGGGGAGCGTCCACGCCTTTTAAAAAGTTGAATTATTCCAAAAAATCAGCAAGTACTTGTGATTTGATTCTTCCTCTGGGTATATACTGGATATAATACTCTAATAGTTCATCCGCCCGAGATACCATTCTTCCTACTTGATCTAGCTTCTTCAAGACTTGTCGAATGGGGTAGTTGGTTTTTCATCAACACATGATGCCCCTAAAACTAGGTTATGAATTTTATTGCAGTTATCACGACCACCAGAACAAGTCTTTCAATTTTCCAATATAGAGAATTAGGGCCCTTAAACACTTTTCTCACAAAATAGCCAGGTCACTCAACTTTATCTCTCTTAGACGGGCACCAAACTCATCACCTGGTCATTAACGGACATATAGAGGTATGGGACCCTCTATTAGGTATTGCTTGTCTATTCAAACTTCTCCTTTTTCTTCAAAGTGGAAAAGAAATAAAAATCCTTGTCACCTACACATGAAAGGAAACGAGATATGTCATCTAAACACCTCGTTAGTTATTGAACCTCTATAACATTGGTGAGTTCCTCGCGTCAATGATAACCTAGAACTTATATGGGTTTCCTTATACCTTTCTTGGTTAACATAAAACCTAGAAACTTGACCGCTTATACGTTAAAGGAATACTTAATGAAATTTAGGCGCATGTTATAGTTTTTGTCTGACTCCAACATATCTTCCAGGTCTGTTGTATGGTTCTTTCCTTTCGAAGTCTTTACTATCATGTTATCAATGTAGACCTCCATGTTGAGCCTTATCTATTTTGAGATATCGTATTCATGAGTATTTGATAAGCGGCGTTTGTGTTCTTTAGCCCAAAGGGGTTGAACATGAATGTTGTATTGGGTGCATCCACAAGGTTCTTCTTGATCTAATTATAGCCAGAATAGGCGTCCATGAAACTTAACATTTTGTAGCATGAGGATATGTCGATCAGACGATCTATGTTGAGTAAGGGATATGGATCTTTGGGGCACGCGGCGTTTATGTCGATGAAGCCAACGCACATGTACCATTTGCTTGATGACTTCCTCACCAACATTGTTAACCATACAAGATGGGTATTTTACCTCATTTATAAAGTTGTTGCTTTTCAAATTTAGAAATTATTCATCAATGGTGGGTGTCTTCTCCCCGTTCACCTTGTGTTTCCTCGGAGACACTAGGTTTATTGCAATGTCAATGGTGAGGGGGTGTCAGACCTCTTTTATATCTATTCCTTGCATATTACAAGGCACCCAGACAAACAAATATATGTTCCTTCTTAGTAGGAAACCAACCATTTCTCCTTAGAATTAGATAAGGAGGTGCCTAGCTTGGTGAATTGATTGTCCAAGGGCTCAATCTGATCTTTTTTCAAGTTCTATATGGGAGTGGGTCTTTGATTTTTGGTCCCCAATCTAGGGTCCTATTTTGTGAAATCAACCTCTTGTGATTTTGGCTGAGGTGTAAAGTCTATGGTGAGTTGCTCCCTTCTCATTTCTAAACTATTCTGAGCGACCTCTTAATCCCCCGGAATTAATCCAACTTGCCTATCAGATAACAAATATTTTTGGCTAAAATAAAGGATAGACAATACCACTCCTAGTAAGTTAAGGGCGGACCTCCCAAGGGTAACGCTATATGGAGACAAGGAGTCTACCACGAGAAACTTTACTTTGATTGTTTTTGTGCTTGCTTGTGAGGGAGACAACCAAACCAGAGAATCTCGAAATGCTCTGATGTTGGTTTAATCAAATGGGAGCCCTGAAAGGTGCTTCAGCATAAGACATTTGTCGAGCTTCCAGGGCCGATGAATACTCTCTTTATATTTAAATCATCATATTGCACCATGATGACCATGTGATCATTATTGTGAGGGAGATGTCAAGGTCGTCTTTATTGGAGAAGGTGATTTGAACTCTGGCACTCTCCACTAGATTTCAATAATGCGAACGGGTATGATGTTGGCCGCTAAAATCTGCCAAGCATACTTCCTCCGGGAGGAACTAGAGACAATGATATCTTCCTTTAAATTTCGTGGATGAGGATTGAGTTAGGGATGACAATAGGTAGGGTTTAGATAGGATATTATAGTACCCGTCTTAATACTCATAGTTTGAAAAAATCTCCATACCCAAGCTTATACCTGCAAGGATATCAACCTTTATATCCTTACAAGTATCTTATGAGTACCTAAGTACCCCTACCCTACCATTATCCATAGTTCTAGTATAAAATAAATCTATCAATAGAAAAATATCGTATCACTCTAAATTTTTAATAAAATTAACTAGAAATTCAAAGATATTATTGTTGAATTATAAAATAATAGAACATTTATATTAAAATGTGTAATAGTTTCATTGTGATGTATTTTTTTAAAGATATAGACACACATTTTTTATATGATAGTATAAATTAAAATATATAAATAAACATTGTGCGAATATAGGGCGGGATGGATTCTAAGATACCATTATTTGCATCCATACTCTCTTATTTTAATGGCTAATTATCCGTGTCCATGTCTGTACTCATTTTTCTGATTTTACCCTACCCGTTGTTGCGGGTGCCCATTGAGTATGGATACAATTGTCATCCCTAAATTAAGTTAAAATTAGAATTAAATTTTTTCCTAATCAAAATTTTTAATATTTTTTAAGGAAAAAAATATAGATCAAAAGTGGTATTCAAATTAAAAATAATGAAATGTTGTTTTTGATATAAAATGAAATTTTTTGAAATGCAAACATTACAAAAAAAATACCATTAATAATTAGTTAAGAAAGAAATTATATTAAAAAATTTTAATTTTCCAACAAAATATAGAAGTATGTTTTCTCTATTTTTATAATTTGTCTTTCTCATATTAATGACAGTGACAATATACACTATGTTTTTAAATTTAGTCACAATTATCTTACATAATTGATTATATATTTTAGTTATTTAAATATTCTAGATTAATATTAATTTTTCAAAAGAAGAAAGTAATATGATGGGTGGATTTGGAGTTTGTATCTCCTTATATAATTTATTGAGAGTATAATACGGAGATATTTCTACGAAAGTTCTTTGTGGTGAGAAAGCTAAAATAGTTTCACCGTCTCATTTTACATGGTGGAAGGACATTATATTGATTGGTAAAAATTCCTACAAAGATCCTATTATTTCAAATAGTAGGTTCAAAGTAGGAAATGGTTACACCATTCCTTTTTGGGAAGCTAAGTGGTTGGAAGACAAGTGATTGAAGGAGGAATATCCATACATTTTTATGGCATTGTGTTTGTAGAGAGTTTCTATTGGGGCAATGGGAGGATGGCGCGATGGTTGTTGGTGTTGGACCAATTATGGCCTAGCCGGGACAGTGGAGCGTGATGCGGAGTTGTTGGTCGGGGTGAATTCTATGAAGGCGTGTCTTAGTGATCATGGTATTATGGAAGATATGAATGATTGTATTTCTTGGATGCTTGAACCCGACGGAGGATATTCGGTGGCTTCTTGTTATGCTTTTTATGCATCTTTTCATATTCCTTATGGTCCTTTCAATAGGTATGATGTGGCTTTGAGTTTAATTTGGAAGATGGAAGTGCCTTTCAAGATAAAGGCGTTCGGATGGAGACTTGTGTGAATAGACTACCAACTAAGGATCTTTTGGCTTGTAGGGGTATTACTTTTAATATAGATGCAATGAAATGTGTTTTTTGTGGGATAGATTCAGAAACGTTGAATCATTCTCTCTTCACTTGTCATGTGAATGAATTTGGAGAGAAATAGCCATTTGGGTAGGTAAATTGGAAGATATGGAGGAAGAGTGTTTATCGAGTTTTTTGGATTGGTACTCGTTTTGTCGTGTAAAAAAAGTTAAAGAGGCCAAAATAGGGATTGTTTGGCTAGCCACTACATGGAGCTTATGGATATTGAGGAATAGTATTTGTTTTCGATTAGAGGAGTGGAACATTAACAATACGGTTTGGGGGATAAAATCATTGGTTTGGAAATGGTATTTTTGCGGAGATATTACTCATTCCAATTGTAGTTTCTATGAATTTAGTAAAGAACCTTTACTTTTTATTTCGTAGTACTAATTGATCTGTAATCTCTCTCTTTTTTCGGGGTAATCCCGTTGTCAGTGTAAATAGGTTGGAGAACCCTTAGTTCTCTCAATTAATATATCTTGCTTACGCAAAAAAAAACTTTTACTTAAACATATTAAAATTCTATGTTTCCTTATAATAATTGAATCGAAAAATATATCTTAATAAAAAAATCAATTAGTTAGAAATTGAATTTAATTGTAGATTCAAAGTAGATAATTAATAATCACTAAAAAAATGAAAAGAAACATATATTATCTGAAAATGTGTGTGGAGACTATAATGAAATTTGAGAATCTCTAAAAATCTGAGGAGACTATAATCTCTCAAAGAATCTGAGAATGAGTACAAAACATAGAATATGAGGTAAATTATTAGTCACTAAAAGAAATAATAATATAAAAACCATTTAGAAAAAGTAAAAGAAATTATTTATAAGTTTACGTGTAAGTAAACAAATGAAGATTATATCTTCGGAAAAAGAGAACTTGATAATAATATTTAGGAAATTAGAGACAACAAAAAAATTACAAAATTATGTAAGTTATGATATCTGAAAAATTGAAGTAATAAGTAAAGATGAAGTTTAAAATGGAAGAAGATGAGAAACAACAACAACTAAGTCTTATCTTATTATATGGATATGGAAGAGAATGAGAAAGAAAAAAAATGAATGAGCTACTTTTATTATGTATCAACGAGTTTACTCGTACAGTTATCATGACCACCTGAACAAGTCTTTCAATATTTTAATATTGAGTATTAGCGCCTTTAAACACTTTGCTCACAAAATAGACGGTTCACTCAGCTTTATCTGTTTCTTGGATGAGCACCGAACTCGTCGCCTAGTTAGTAACGAACAAATTTAGGTAGAGGGGGTGAACATGATATTGGGCAATGCCAAGATGGGCGGCGAAGCCAAAAAAGTCTAAGTTTGAGAACGTTGCGTAAGGCTCCTCCTGTCAATGATCACCTGACACTTATATTGGTTCTCCTTTATACCTTTATTGGTTAACATAAAACCTAGAAACTTGCAAGCTTGTACGCTAAAAGAGCATTTATTGAGATTTAAGTGTAGTTTCTGACCGACTCCAAGATATCTTCCAGGTATGTTGTGTGGTTCTTTTCTTTTGAGGTCTTTACTATCATGTTATCATTATAAACCTTCAAGTTAAACACTATCTATTTTGAGAATACCATATCCATGAGTCTTTGATAAGTGGTGTCTACGTTCTTTAGCCTTAAAGGTTTGGACATGAATCATGTTTTGGGCGCATCCACATGATTCATCTTAATCTAATTGTAGCCATAATAGACGTCCATGAAACTCAACGTTTTGTGGCCCGGGGATCTGTCAACCAAATGATCTACGTTGGGTAAGGGATATAATTTTTTTGGGCACGCTACTTAAAGGTCAGTGAAGTTGACACACATGTGCCATTTGTTTGTTGACTTCCTCACCAACATTATTAGTTAGCCAAGATAGATATTTTTCCACATTTATAAAGTCGCAAATTTTTCAGATTCAAAACTTCTTTATCAATAGTCGTTGTCTTCTCATCTCCCACCTTGTGTTTCCTCTAAGACACTAGCTTTAGTGTGGGATCAATGGCAAGGCAGTGGCATACCACTTTTGTATCTATTCATAGCATATCAGAGGGCGCCCAGAAGAACAAATATATATTCCTCCTTAGTAGGGAGACCAACCTTCTTCCTCAGATTCAGATAAGGAGGTGCCAAGCTTAGTGAATTGATGGTCAAAAAACCCAAACCAGACTTCTTTCAGGTTCTCGGTGGGAGTGAGCCTTTCATTTTCTGTCCTCAATCTAGGGTCTTTGCTTGTGATATCTACCTCTTGTGCGTCTGGATGAGGGGTAGAGTTTGTGGAAATGTGCTCCCTTCTCATTTCCAAGGTGTGCCGACAGCATTCATGAGCGAACTCATGCCCCCCCGAACTAATCCAACTATCCCATCAGTAAACGCATATGGCTCAAATAAAGGATATACAATAGCGCTCATAACAAGTTAAGGGAGGGCCTCACTGGGATGGCATTGTATGGAGATAAGGCGTCTATTACAAGATACTTTATTTTGATTGTTTTTTTCGCTTACTTTTGAGTATAATGTTGTTTCTAGTGTTATGTGACCATTTACTTATACTTGTTCGCCTGACAACCATACTAGAAAACCTTGAAATACTTTAATGTTGTCTAGGTCAAACTAGAGCCTTTGGAAGGTGATTCAGAATAAGACATATGTCGAGCTTCCAAGGTCAATTAATACTCTCTTTATATTTAAACCATCATATTCCACAGTGATGTGATCGTTGTTGTGAGGGAGATGTCAATGTCGTCTTTATTGGAGTAGGTGATTTTGGATTTCGGCTCTCTCTCCAGGATTTTGATGATGTTAACAAGTATGATTTGTTGTTAAAACATGCCAAACATACTTCCTCCGAGAGGAACTAGACTATGCTTCGCTGATAAATCTTTCCGCAATGGTGTTGACAACGATCTTGGAACTTTGTTTAAGTATCCTCTGAGGAAAGGTGGTAAAAACGAACTGTGAGTAATGATTTTTGTGCCGAAGGTCAATTTTATCAGGAATTTTTTTATAAGCATTGGGCACCAATAATACTTGCTAAAAGTACAGTACGTGACAATCTCTTACAGTGTAGGATTGTCAAAGGTATTTGGGGTTGTTTTTGTTTAAGCAATCTCACACATGGATGATGAGAAACTATGTAACGCCCAACTTATAATTAGAGCATTTTATTTATTTTATTCATGTGATTACGAATTAAATTGAACTTGGTTATTTTCGAAGCGTAGGGGTACTTTTGTAATTTTTTGATTACCGGGGAACTGAGATTTGAGAGCAGATGAAATAATTATTATTTAGATTATTACAGATAATTAGGCAGATTAATTATTTTGTATTAAGATAAAATAATAGAAAATAAATAATATTGGTTAAATAATTATTTAAGTTGAATATTTATTTAATTTAAATATTTATTTGATTTAAATAATTATTTAATTGAATAACTAGGAAAATGAGTCATTTTTGTGATTAGTGGAGAGTAAGAAGTGAAAGGAGAGAGATTTAGTTTTAATTGGGCAAAAATTGTGAATTTGAGAAGTTTGCCCATATAAATACTAAAAGGTAGTGGGAAACTAGGTTCTTGGAATTTTTTAGGATACGTGAAAAGTGGCAGAAGAATCTGGGAGAATTTTGGGAAGAGGAGCTGAGTTTGAGAGGAGGAAACCAAGAAGTTGTTGGAATCACCAACTTTACTGCAAATCTAAGGTAAGAGTGGAATTGTCTACTCTTGGGAGAATTTCGGCTTCCAACATAGTGAGGGTTCCTTACCCTCCTATCAACGCCTTAGGGGTTAATATGAGTGTTCCCTTATTGTTTTTTCTTTTTGTAATGATTTGTTTGTGAATTGTAATGTGTGTTCTGAGACCCTAATTGGGGGATTTGGGATAAAACCTCCAAGGTTTCTCTACTTGTGATGAATATTACGTGTTTTCTTGTCTACTTTGATTTCTGTTGAATTGAAATGTTGATACGTGTTGTTGTGAGACCCTAATTGGGGGGGGGGGGGGGGGGGGGGAGGGGTTGGGATAAAATCCCCAAGGTCTCTATCTGTGTTGAATATCTTGTGAGTTATGTGTTTTTCCTTGGTTTTTTTATTTCTGTTGTGTTGAAATGTTGCCCTGGAGATTTGAACGACTCTGCTGTTAGGGTCGTTCGAGTTCCCATTTGAGTATATTAAGACCTCTGTTATTTTTTCCTAAACCTTTTATGGATCGATCGATTTGACATTTTTCTCAAATACGTGATTTTAAAATACGTGATTTTAAAACCTTGTGTTGTTTTTAGTAAAACTTTTTCTGAATCGATTGATCTTGAAATTTTTCCCTGGTTACAGAAAACCTTAAATATAAGTTATTTTACGGAAAATCACTTTTTGGCAGAAACTTCAAAATTGGAAAAAAAAATTTAAAAATTGTATTTTTGTGAAATAGTAAAAAAATCAGAACTTTTTAAAAGATAAAAAATTTGTTCAATATGGAGAAAAAACACAGAAAAATCACATGTAGGCTTAGAGAGGGATTGACCGCCTTATTTCAGGTATATCTTGAGTTTCGGGACTCGGATTGAGGCGCGGTTTGAATCGTTGGAAACCTAACGCGATAATATTTCTTTTGAAGTAGATAAATTGGGTCTAGAGGCACTATAAGAGTAGCAGTTTACTAGTTTTTATACCAGAGGTGTAGTCAATGTCAGTCATGTGTTGGTCATCGTGGTTCATGCATAACTAGAGTTTCGTAGGTCCTTTTGGGATGTCGTTAGTTATGTTAGAAAGAGAGTTTAATGATACTTTCAACTAAAATTTTTCATAATATTCTCATTAGTATATAAATTTTGGCGCCATTTTGAAGTAAGGTGAAACATTTTGATCAGTGCGAGTACACGTCTGAGTTGTTTGATTAAACAGAACCAATTGGTGTATTAAGTCCTGAAATAAAAATCATATTCTTAAAATAGACTCTCTAAGCATTTCGTAACATATTCATTTGCTTGATTACCACTCCGTTTGATATTTTAAATAATTATCCGAATATGATGTGTGACTAGTAGGAAGCATGATTTTGGGGCTGTTTGATGAGCTTGTGAGAATTTTGAGAATTATAAAATTTTGAGACATTTTGAGCTCCATGAGTAATTTTAGAAATTGAGGAAATTGATTTGGTAGAGTTATCACTTTTTAACTTTTAATCCTTTTTAAAGTTTTGAGAATTTTAGAAATTGATTTGGTAGACATTTTGAGCTCCATGAGTAATTTTAGAAATTGAGGAAATTGATTTGGTAGAGTTATCACTTTTTAACTTTTAATCCTTTTTAAAGTTTTGAGAATTTTAAGAAATATAAGATTTTGAGAGTTTTTGAGAAAATATGAGTTTTTTAGACTTTTTGAGTTCTTTGAGCATTTTGATGAGTTGAGAATTTTTGGTAATAACATAACTTTACCTTTTAAGAAGAAATAATTAAAAAAATTTGTAATAACATAACTGTATTGCTGAATTTTTCTGTTAACATTTGTTAGATGTATTCTCACCTCCTGTTTGTTGTGTGGCGTCTGTGTTCCTCGAAAGTACAGACGACACCTTTAACTTTTATCATGTACATGAGTATCTACTGAGTTAGAGGATGACATTGATGCCCCCTTTAACTTTTATCGTTGGGTCTTAGAGGAGTCTCATTGATATGTTGACTAAGGATGATATGTCTTCTGTTATTTGCGTTATGTCTTTTTATGTTGGAGTTTGTTGTTGAGACTTTATGTCGGACTCTTTTATTTTTCGCTGCTTACTTTTACATGACTATTTGGTATTTGAGGTTTTTATGCTATGGTGAAGCATGCGTGACACTCTAATATGTGAATTTTATTTGAACTATTTTATTAAATGTCGAGTCGGAGATTAGGTGTTACAAACTCCATTTATGGTGTTTTTGGATCCCATTTCGAATTCAGTGTTGAAGTATTTATAAGAAATCACTAGGTTTAGACCTCAAACTCTGATAGAATAATAATCCCTCTCAAGAATGTGGGAAGTGAACAGTCAATTCACTATTATTCAGGAGATCATCTTTCCTTTTTCTTGAGTCCCTCTTCTAACCCTTATGGACTAGAAAATGGGTGACCTAATCAAGAAATTGGCACACATCTCGATAAATTGGTGGCCAGAGAGTCTCTCGCGTGGACGACATTCCACCTCACATGTCTTGAGGGTTTCGATGCCCCTTATGGGGTGCCTTTACACCTATACCAATACATCATAGTTGTTGAAAATTTTGGCAGTTTATTTTAAAAATTCAGGTAAAAACTCATAGTTTTTTTTTTTAATTTTAGTAAAATCTCATAGACTTTTTGAAAAATCCAGTAAAAACTCGTTGCTTTTTTGAAAAATCAGATAATAACTCAAAATGTTTTTTGAAAAATACAATAAAAACTCATAGACTTTTTTAAAAAAATTGGTAAAAACTCACTTTTAAAAAAAAAATTGATAGTGTATTTGAAAAACACGGTAAAAACTCGTAGAAATTTGAAAAATCTGATGGTGTATTTGAAAAATCAGGTAGTTTAAATTCGATAATTTTTTAAAAATCCGGTAAGAACTCATAGATCCCCCTAAAATTCAGTGAAATTCTTCAAAAATAATGTAAAACTCAAAAAAATTCAAAAATCCAAAAAACACACAAATTTTCAAAAATATAAAAAATCCCAAAGTTATATGCTAAAACCAAATGAGGTATGAGGTGCCAAGTAAAATTTTAGGGTGCCAATAGAAAACCTTCACCAAGACATATTGCTTAGGATCTCAAATTTTTATATTTTATTTATATGACTTTACATTAATTAATTGATTTAGAGTCTGTATCTTATATATATATATATATATATATATATATATATATATATATATATATATATATATATATATATATATATATATATAATAAAATAAATAAAAAAATCAGTTATATTAAAATTGAATTTGATTGCAAATTCAAATAAAAGTATAAAATTGGTATTTACTAGAAGAAGAAAAAAAACATTTACCAAAAAGAAAAATATATTACCCGTAAAAATGTGAGGAGACTATAATTTCTCAGAAAACCTGAAATGAATATAAAAAATTAGAGGTAACACAAAATTAAAATATGAAGTGCTAAAAGATTATTCGCTAAAAAAAAAGAATAAAAAATATTTAAAAAGATAAAAGAAAATTACCTATCAGTATAGGTGTAAGTAAACAAATAAATACGATATCTTCTAGAAAAAGAACCTGATAATAATATTTAGAGAATTAGAGACAACACCAAAATAGGTAAGTTAAGAGATCTGAGAATATATTGAGAGATGGAAGAAATAAAGTGGAATGAGAAAAAGGTTTAGAGGGCAGACAGAGTATGATAAATAGAAAAATGAATGAACAACCTTGACTGTGTCTTCCTACATACCACGCAACTTCCCACCACTTGTTAGGAAAGGGGTTACCTAACCGAAACAACTTTATTATAGAAAAGCCTGTCATTGACTAGAAAACACACCGGTTGTATTATATATTAATGGGTTGAATCCGCGGACAATGGAGTATGTATTTATATAGTATTAGTCATGTAATCTTGATATCTTTTATACATACACCATGCTTTTCACATCTTGATATCTTGATATATTACTTTAAGATGAAGTTATAAAACACAATATTTTAAATTTTGGAATTTTACTTCTTAAAAATAAATAAATAAGATGTCTTATCTTCAAATTCACATTTCTATAATTAAATCAATGTTTTAAAAATAGGATGGAATAAGTTGGTTCAATCGATTGGACTGGAAATCGGAGGTGAATTTAGTCTGATCAACTTTTCAAAATTGCTAGTGGGTCAAAATCGGAGTAAAACTGAAAAAATTAGATTGAACCGTTCAAAATAGTTCGAACCAAAGAATCGAAGCCAATTTTGTAAAACCGTCTGGTTCTAAATAAATGCATCAAATTGATTTTTTTTTTAATAAACAAAATTGACAAAGTTTAATATGTCTACATTATGCCAAAAAAGACCTTTAGTAGCACTTTTTTTGGCGTTTAGCAGCGCTTTGCCAAAGGTGGCGCTGCTGTAAGTAAAGACAGCGTTTTTTCTTTGAAAAACGCTGTCTTATGGGTAGCCTTAGGACCCCCTTTAGCAGCGCTTTTAAAAACGCTTTCGTAGGACCCCCTTTAGCAACGCTTTTTCAAAGAAAAGCGCTTTCGTAGGACCCCCTTTAGCAGCGCTTTTAAAAGCGCTGTCTTATGTATACGTTGATCACCATCTAGCGAATCCAGATAATAGACTATTTCTTTTATCGAATTAATCACAAGTAACAATCAGTGTCCACTGTAAAATAAAACAAAAGTTTAGATGGAAATGTTATACACAACGTAAAAAAAGCGAAAGATTATAATAAAGGAAGTTAGAATGAAAATATAACCCATGGCCAGTATTATATGGTAAAAGATACAACTTCTCTGTATCTTTGTTGGGCATAAATGCATCTACTAAGTGATCTTTGAACGCATTTGCAGTTCAATCGATTAGATTTGCGTTGACACAGTTGGGAGACAAGAAAGAGAATCTATCTGTCAATTGACGCGGGAGCATCAATTTTTCATACAAGAACCTGAAATAAAGACATAATCAACATTCGAATATTCATTGAAATGAGTAAATAAATTGATCAATTAATTAAATAAATCAATGGATTACCTGATGTATGAATTCATAACACCGATGCCTAATTCAACATGCTGAAAAATCTGATCCAAGTCTTCTTTAGCAATTGTTTCTGAATAGGCAAACCCAAAAATACCTTCTTCTATAGGTATTTCACGGATACCACCTTCCATCAAATCCGACGTGCCTACAAATGTTTCAAGGCACAACTGAAATCGAGGAATAGAAGCTTTTTTTGGCTTGGCTAATTCTGGCTTCTTATTCTTGCTTCCTTATAAAGTATAAAATCATGAAGCTTTTGAATTCCGATCATAGAATTAACATTTTCAATGCATATATATCAATGTACCTCTTTTTTTGATGCAACTGACTCGGTTTGCCGCATAATCCCTTTATCTTTTGATTTGGATTTTGTAGGAGTCTAACAATACCATGTAAATAAAATGTACGTAAAAGTGAGCATAACATAACTTATATGCAAGTAAAACATTTGAAAACTAAAATGTTAATAATGGTTTTCAACATACCGAGTCATCTATGATAATGAGGTTTGACGGCCATGCAACATACGACCCTATTGCGTCCCCCACCAATGTTGCATCTGAAACGTCGTCAAGTATAGGTAGTAACGCATCCCGCTCTAAAGCAATATCAATCGAAACTTTAAAAAATCCAGCAGGGAGAGATCTATGGTGAAGTTCGTCTCCCGAAGTGTTATGCACTTGTCCCTTGCCAACCATGCGATATGTCGGTGTCGATAAATATAGCTGACAAGGTGAAATGCCCTAAACAAAAAAAAAATTAATATGAAATTGTTATTGTGCATATATGTCAATATAAAAAAATTGTGCTAATTTAATAAATATAATTACCTCCATAATTTTTTGTTGAAAATTGATACTATCTTTGTCACTAGTATCTTTAAATTATGAACCGCGCCTTTCCGACATATATCTTTCTTTATCCTTTTGCAGTTCACGAACTTGAGCTCTCAATTCTTCCAACGTTTCCATCACTTCTTTATTGCTAGGATTTTTGGTCTTTGGACGCTTATACAAGGCAGATGGAGTGACTTCAAATCCCTTACCCCTCACGCGACCAGAATACTCACGAACATTTAATACTCGACTCAGTATGCTTCTGCAATCCTGGTCTTCCGTAAGAGTTAAGGACTGAGATAGAGTCTCCTGAAATTCAATATTAGAGTTAAGCATAAATATTTTAGATAAACAAGAACTTTTTATTTAATTAAACAAATAATGTTATACTTACACATTGTTCAAAAACTTGTTGAACACCTTCAGTAACAACTCCATCCTTTCCCGCACGGGCAGCCTTCCACAAAACATGCTCCGAAAGAGATGTTTCTTCATTTTTCTCCTCTTCAAGCTACACATTAAGCCAAGTATTAAGATGAATAATAACACAAAAATATCATAGCAATTATATATACTTACTATTTTTTGTTCCAAGCGTGCATATCCCAAACGCCCTTTCTTGTATGGATACGCGGGTTTTGAGGCTCTTTGACGATTTACGTCACTCACAACCTGCATAAACAATTTAAAGTCATATAAGAACACATGTAATAACTACATGAATATAATACAATGTTCATGATAAATTAAATTAAGATTACGTGGAATTCTTGAGTTCTTCGTTTGGCGACAAAAGTGTCTTATTCTTCGGGTGCAATCAAGTCTGCATACTTCTTCGGACGTTCCGCTTCAACAAAGTTTCCTTGGTCATCCTTAAGAAACTTGTTGGGTAAAAATGCTCGAAACCCTCTAAGTATTTTTCCAGCTAATTGAAGACAATATTATTGCCGGTCGTCACCAATATTAAAAGATCTCTACAAAAAAATATACATAAAGTGTGTTAGTATAATTAATTTAAAGATATAATCATCAAAAATAACAAATAACATCACATATAGTACCTGTATATCACTCCATATGTTATCTTTGGCGGGTTTCAACTGTGGATTTCTCCAATTGTCACAAGTAATAGGAATTTGTGAACAGACAAGTGCACCAACGTAACTTGTCAACATTGCACCGTTAGACTCGATTAGTTGACCCGTTTCATTCCAATGAACGTCGTATTTTATTCCCTTGTCTCTAGCACGAATTATTCCTTTCATAATTGTTATTCCTCTTGAAATATCTCCTTCCGCATCATGAATTGATTCTTTTGCATCATTCTTGGAAGTATCGTGCGAGTTCTCCTCATTAGTAGCCATTTGAAATATGAAATGACAAATACATAACATGACAAACACATGACAAACATATAAATCCATAATACACAATTCATAATCCATAATCAGTTGAACATAAATACACAATCCATAATTCATAATCAGTTGAACATAAATACATAACATGACAAACTCAATAGCAACTTCAACCTCAACAATTAACAATTAATTTCATCAATATTCATCATCTTCAACCTTAACAATTAACAAAGTAATCACTAAAAATTATCCGTCAACAATGTCATTATCATCAATTAACTCCAAGAATTCATCACTAACATTCAATATCAACTTACAAAATTAACACCAATTCTCAAAATAAGTTCACCAAATATCACTATTCATCATCTTCAACCTTACTACAACAACAATTTCAAAATCAATGCTAACAACCACAACAACAACAACAACACTATTATTTGGCCGCGAAACAAGAACAAAATCAAGAAACAAAATCAAATGCTAACAACCACAACAACAACACTATTATTTGGCCACAAAACAAGAACAAAATCAAGAAACATAATCAAATGCTAACAACCACAACAACACCACTATTATTTGGCCATAAAACAAGAACAAAATCAAGAAGCCAAAACAAATGCTAACAACCACAAGAAACAAAATGAAATGGGAAACAAGAAATGGAAATGAAAAATACCTTGCTCAAACGGCCGGAGGAGCAGTGACGGCGGCGAGAGAAGCAAGCAAACACGGCCGAAATTGTTACAGTGGTGGGAGAATCACGTATTCACGACAGAGGAACAGTGACTGTGGCAAAGACGACGCGGACAATGATGGTGGAGGAGCAGCGGTTGCATAATGGAGAGAATCGTGAGAGTGAAAACAGTAGAAATGATTAGGGTTAAACAGTAGAAATGATTAGTTACTGGTGTTATGCGTTTTAATTTTTACTACCTAAAGCTGTAACGCCCCAGTTTTGTCAGTTTTTATTTAATCGAGTTGTTTTGATTATTTTATTATTATTTTATTTTATTTTCGAATTTTATGTGAAAATATGTTATTTTTCATCGTGAATATATTTGATCGGGTTTTGGGAACGTTTGCGAGATATTTGAGTGTGGGGGTATTTTGGTCATTTCATGATATTTTCCTTAAGTTAGAAAGAATAGAAAATAGAAAGAGAGAAAAATAGAGAGAAAAATAGAGAGAAAAATAGAGAGAAAGAAAGAGAGGAGAAAGAAAAGGGAAGAAGAGAAGAAAAAGAGAGAAAAGAAGAAATCGATCAACCGACTTTTCTACACGCGATTAAATCGGGTAAGGATGCGAAACTCGATTATACTATGCTTGTGTATGATTATGTATGTGTGTATAAGATTGTTGTTGTGTTTTCATAGTTTCTATTCTAGGTCGATAATGAGAAATCGATGGTTTCACGGTTGGAAATCGGTGTAAACGTAGTAGAATACCTGTTATCATGATAGAGTCATGTTCTAATTGTTATATGTTGGTTTGGAAATGTTTTGGATGAGAAAACATCATTTTTGGGTGATCTGGTGCGCTGCTGGGTTTTGCTGAAATTGCAGGTTCGCACTGCGAATGGCCAGCGAAGGAGTGGCGAGCGTTTGCGTGATGTTCACACTGCGAACGTTGTATTATTTTTCATGCTGCCACTGTTCGCTGGAGGATTCGCATTGTGAATAGAGTAGTGAGCATTCGCTGGGACGTTCGCACTGCGAACGTTGGGAATTTTCTAGGCTATTTTTCTTCTGCCACTGTTCGCTGGTACATTCGCACTGCGAATGAAGTAGCGAAGGACTCGCTATGAGCTTCGCCCTGCGAACATGACAGTTTATTCCAATTTGTTTCTCTATAACTTTTGATCCGTGAGTCGGTTTGAGGCGTGGTTCGATGCGTTAGAAAGCTTGTGAAATGTTCTTTATTATTGTGATGGTTTAGAGATTGTTGGCGGATTAAATTATGCCAGGAATTAGAAAATGTGTTGTTTTGTTGTCAACTTTTGCTGTTTAATTGGATGAACTCGATGTGTATATACAATATGTTGTTGGTGTGAATATTTTATGACTTGTGTACTGTTGAAAGATGTAAATGCATGAAATACATATGGTGATAATGACTGGTGGCCTTAGGGCAAGAGAATGAAATGTGTGATAATGGTTGATATATGCATGATTATGGGTGTATATGTGTGCATATTAAATGCCATGAGTCATTGTATGCCAAGTATCATGATATGCATTGTTGTGACGTCTTGAGTGACGGATTGATTCCAGAGGGAATCTGCTATAACATCGTGCGCCTTAAAAATAAGAGGACCTAAAGCGATGGTTATAGACGATTGTGTGCCCATGTGGGGTGTGAGCGATCGGATTGTGCACCTTATACCGAGAGGACCTAAAGCAATCCATAAACGTCGTGCGCCTTATACCATGAGGACCTAAAGCGACGGGGAACATCGTAGGCCAGACGGGGTGTTACTTGAGTGATCCTCAGTAACGAGCGATGATTCCAGCAGAGTTCCTGAGTGAACTAGTGATGAGAAATATTGGAAGTCGGTACCGCATGGCATGTGCATAGAGTCGTTGTGTCGGTCTCTGTGCATTTGCATAAATCATGGATTAATTGTGCATGGAATTGTGAATGTGATTGATGAGATGGAATATGTGTAATTGTATTGATGATGAGTGTATTGTGTATGGTTGATGTGTAGTGGTATTTGATACTTGAGAATTACACTGTGTTGTGTTATATGTGATTGTGGTGCATTGGTGGTGAGAATATTTTACTTGTGTATTTTTATGTTATATATAATTATATGCAACTGTATTATGATTGTTTTTCTCACCCTTCTGCTGTTTTATAATGCTCTATGAGGCATTGCAGATTAGTTGCTGGAGGTCTTTTTGTGAAGCTTTGCATCTTCATTCTTTTGTCGGTCGGCTCTGATATGTGACACCGGGTAGTTAGGGAGGCCGTTTGTGATGATTTGTATTATGTATATATATCTTTTGGCTTGTGCATGTATAACTTGATGGATGACAAACTTTTCATGTGATATATATATATATATATATATATATATATATATATCTATATATATATATATATATATATATATATGTGATATTCAGTTTTAGATTTTCCGCTTTTATTCTAAATCTGAAATGTGGGCGTAAGGAACTGAGTTCCTTTGTTGATTGCTACCCCACTGTTGCATATCTTTATGAGCAGGTGTTCTATGATTTGTCTCAATATAATGTGATTTTCCCTGTCTATGCCATGATAATTTAAATGAACTCTGATGAAATTTTGAATTTTGTTTCAGTCCGTGTCAGTTTGTGTCAGTCCGTGTTAGTTGTGTCAGTCCTTGTCGGTCTTGGTGTTGGGGTGAGCTGTTTGTTTAACCATAGTTTCTGTTATTGGAAATGAACAGAATATGGCTGGTAGGAACGACGCTGCTTTGGCTGCTGCTATGCAAGCTATGACTCGAGCTGTGCAGGGTGCACCTAATGCTGCTGGTAATGATGAGTTCAGGAAGAACAAACCGCCTGTCTTCAAAGGAAGATATGATCCTGATGGTGCTCAGATTTGGCTGAAAGAGTTTGAAATAATTTTTCAGGTTACGGATTATGCTGAGGATCAGAAGGTGATATTGGGTACTCACATGTTACTAGAAGAAGCTGATGATTGGTGGGTTAGTACACGTCATGTGTTGGAAGCTGCAGAGGAGGAGATCACTTGGGCTGTGTTTAGTATGGAGTTTCTGAGGAGGTATTTTCCTGAAGATGTAAGAGGAAAGAAGGAAATTGAGTTCTTGGAACTGAAACAAGGTAGTATGTCTATTGTTGATTATACTGCTAAGTTTGTGGAGCTTGTGCAGTTTTATCCTCATTATGCTGAAGCGGCCTCGGAATTTTCTAAGTGTGTAAAGTTTGAGAACGGATTGCGTCCTGAGATAAAGCAGGCAATTGGTTATCAAAGGATTCGGAGGTTTTCTGATTTGGTGGATTGTTGTAGGATTTATGAAGAGGATAGTAAGGCTCGTTCTACTCACTATAAGAGTGTGAGCGAGAGGAAAGGGAAGCAACAGTTTCGTGGTGGGCCGTATGTAACACCAGCTGATAAAGGTAAACAAAGGGGTACTTTTGATCGAAGGTCAGGTGGATGAGGTATGTCTAATTCTCCTAGATGTTTTAAGTGTGGTGAACTAGGACATCGCCAATTTGAGTGCAGGAAAGAATGTGGTGAAGTGTTTCAACTGTGGTGAACCTGGGCATATTAGTACGAAGTGTCCGAAACCGAAGCAGGCTCCATCTGGTGGGAAAGTGTTTGCCTTGGCGGGAACTCAGACTTCAAGTGCAGATCGTCTGATCAGAGGTACTTATTTTATTAATAGTATGCCTTTAGTTGCTATTATTGATACTGGAGCGACTCATTCGTTTATTTCGTCTGAGTGCGCGAAGCGTTTGAATCTTGTGTTGTCTTTGATAGGTGGTGAAATGGTTATTGATACTCCAGCAATGGGGTCAGTAACTACTTCTTTGGTTTGTTTAAGCTGTCCTTTGACCATTTATGGTAAAGACTTTGAGATGGATTTGGTGTGTTTGCCATTGGAAGGTTTAGATGTGGTTCTGGGAATGAATTGGTTGCAATTCAATAGGGTTCATATTGATTGTTATCATAAGTTGGTAAGGTTTCCTTCTCTTGAGGAAGACGAAGACTCGAGTTTCTTATCTACCAAGGAGTTGAAGAGACTTTTGGCGGATGAAGCTCAGTTGTTTGGATTATTTGCATCGTTGACTGTGGATAGTCAAGTTTCACTTGATGAGTTTCCTGTTGTGTGTGAATTTCCGGAAGTGTTTCCTGAGGATATTTCAGATGTGCCGCCAGAGAGAGAGGTGGAGTTTTCTATAGATCTAGTTCCTGGTACTAGACCTGTTTCTATGGCACCTTATCGTATGTCGGCGTCTGAGTTGGTTGAGTTAAAGAAACAGCTGAATGAGTTATTGGAAAAGAGGTTTGTAAGGCCAAGCGTTTCTCCTTGGGGTGCTCCATTTTTATTGGTGAAAAAGAAAGATGGAAGTATATGGTTGTGTATTGATTCTTGCCAGTTGAATAAGGTGACGATTAAGAATAAGTATCCTCTTCCAAGGATCGATGATCTAATGGATCAGTTAGTTGGTGCGTGTGTGTTTAGTAAGATTGATTTGAGATCAGGGTATCATCAGATTAGGGTGAAGGAGGAAGATATCCAGAAGAAGGCCTTTAGGACACGTTACGGTCATTATGAATATTCTGTGATGCCGTTCGGGGTTTCTAATGCGCCAGGTGTGTTTATGGAGTACATGAATCGTATTTTTCACGAGCATTTGGATCGATTTGTTGTTGTGTTTATTGATGATATTTTGATTTATTCTAAGTCTCGGGAGGGGCACGCGGAGCATTTGCATATTGTTTTGCAGGTTTTGAAAGAAAGGAAGCTTTTTTCCAAATTGTCCAAGTGTGAATTCTGGTTGTCGGAGGTGAGTTTTCTTGGGCACGTGATTTCAGGTAATGGGATTTCTGTGGATCCATCTAAAGTAGAAGCAATTCTACAATGGGAGGCTCCGAGATCTGTTACTGAAATTCAAAGCTTTTTGGGTTTGGCCGGGTATTATCGAAGGTTCATTGAAGGTTTTTCTAAGCTAGCACTTCCTTTGACCCAGTTGACTTGTAAAGGGCAAGCGTTCATTTGGGATATTCGGTGCGAGGAAAGTTTTAATGAGCTGAAGATAAGATTGACGACAGCTCCGATTTTGATTTTGCCAAATCCTAATGAACCATTTGTGGTTTATTGTGATGCTTCTTTGATTGGTTTAGGTTGTGTGCTAATGCAAAGAGGTAAGGTCGTGGCGTATGCTTCGAGGCAGTTGAGAGTGCATGAGAAGAATTACCCTACGCATGATTTGGAATTAGCAACTGTGGTTTTTGTGTTGAAAATTTGGAGGCATTATCTTTTTGGTGCTAGGTTTGAAGTCTTTAGTGATCACAAGAGTTTGAAATATCTGTTTGATCAGAAGGAATTGAATATGAGGCAGCGTAGATGGTTGAAATTTTTGAAGGACTACGACTTTGGCTTGAATTACCATCCTGGTAAAGCTAATGTGGTAGCCGATGCATTGAGTCAGAAATCGTTGCATATGTCCGCTTTAATGGTTAAAGAATGGGAACTTTTGGAATCGTTTAGAGATTTGAGTTTGGTATGTGAAGTGACGTCGGATAGCGTGAGGCTTGGAATGCTAACGATTACTAATGATTTTCTGATGACGATAAGTGAGAAACAGAAGACGGATGTGAAATTTGTGGATTTGATGTTGGTTGGAGAAAAAGGTGCGAATAGTGATTTTAAAGTGGACGTTAATGGTGTTTTGAGATTCCGAGATAGGATTTGTATTCCTGATGATGCGGAGTTGAAAAAGATGATTTTGGAGGAAGGACATCGGAGTAATTTGAGTATACATCCGGGAGCGAATAAGATGTAGCAAGATTTGAAGAAGATTTTCTGGTGGTCGGGATTGAAAAGAGATGTGGCTCAATTTGTTTATGCATGTTTGACTTGTCAGAAATCGAAGGTGGAACATCTGAGGCCGAGTGGTTTGTTGCAACCGTTGGATATTCCAGAATGGAAATGGGATAGCATTTCTATGGATTTCGTGACGGGGTTGCCGATTACGCAACGAGGGCATAATGCTATTTGGGTGGTTGTGGATAGGCTGACTAAATCGGCTCATTTCATTCCGATTGACATCAGTTTTTCTTTGGAGAGGTTGGCTGAGATTTACATCAGTGTGATTGTGAAATTGCATGGGGTTCCGTTAAGTATTATTTCGGATTGAGATCCAAGGTTTACCTCGAGATTTTGGGAAATTTTACAGAAAGCATTGGGTTCTAAATTGAGATTGAGTTCGGCTTATCATCCGCAGCCGGATGGACAGACGGAGAGAACAATTCAGTCGTTGGAAGATTTGTTAAGGGCGTGCGTTTTGGAGCAAGGTGGTGCGTGGGATAGTTATCTTGCGTTGATTGAATTCACGTATAATAATAGTTTCCATTCGAGTATTGGAATGGCACTGTTTAAAGCACTGTATGGACGAAGATGTCGGACACCGTTGTGTTGGCACGAATCTGGTGAGAGTTCGGTAGTTGGACCAGAGTTGGTGCAACAGACTACGGAAAAAGTGAAGCTTATTCGAGAGAAGATGAAGGCTTCTCAGAGTAGACAAAAGAGTTATCATGATCGGAGACGGAAGGATCTTGAGTTCCAAGAGGGAGATCATGTATTTTTTAGGGTTACGCCGGTGACAGGTGTGGGTCGTGCATTAAAATCGAAGAAACTTACTTCTCGGTTTATTGGTCCTTACCAGATATCCGCGAGAGTGGGTGCTGTGGCTTATAGGGTGGCGTTGCTGCCGAATCTGTTGAATTTACACGATGTTTTCCATGTTTCACAGCTTCGGAAGTATGTTCCAGATCCGTCGCATGTGATTCCGATGGATGAGGTTGAAGTAAGGGAGAACCTTATGGTTGAGGCATTACTAGTTAGGATTTTGGATCGCGAGGTGAAGCGGTTGAGAGGCAAGGATATTGCACTTGTGAAAGTGGCGTGGGGAGGCGCTGCTGAGGGCAATTTGACTTGGGAGTTGGAGAGTCGGATGCGGGAGTCGTATCCAGAGTTGTTCGTCTCAGGTATATTTTCGAGGACGAAAATTTCTAAGTGGGGGAGAGTTGTAACGCCCCAGTTTTGTCAGTTTTTATTTAATCGAATCGTTTTGATTATTTTATTATTATTTTATTTTATTTTCGACTTTTATGTGAAAATATGTTATTTTTCATCGTGAATATATTTGATCGGGTTTTGGGAACGTTTGCGAGATATTTGAGTGTGGGGGTATTTTGGTCATTTCATGATATTTTCCTTAAGTTAGAAAGAATAGAAAATAGAAAGAGAGAAAAATAGAGAGAAAGAAAGAGAGGAGAAAGAAAAGGGAAGAAGAGAAGAAAAAGAGAGAAAAGAAGAAATCGATCAACCGACTTTTCTACACGTGATTAAATCGGGTAAGGGTGCGAAACTCGATTATACTATGCTTGTGTATGATTATGTATGTGTGTATAGGATTGTTGTTGTGTTTTCATAGTTTCTATTCTAGGTCGATAATGAGAAATCGATGGTTTCACGGTTGGAAATCGGTGTAAACGTAGTAGAATACCTGTTATCATGATAGAGTTATGTTCTAATTGTTATATGTTGGTTTGGAAATGTTTTGGATGAGAAAACATCATTTTTGGGTGATCTGGTGCGCTGCTGGGTTTTGCTGAAATCGCAGGTTCGCACTGCGAATGGCCAGCGAAGGAGTGGCGAGCGTTCGCGTGATGTTCGCACTGCGAACGTTGTATTATTTTTCATGCTGCCACTGTTCGCTGGAGGATTCACATTGCGAATGGAGTAGCGAGCATTCGCTGGGACGTTCGCACTGCGAACGTTAGGAATTTTCTAGGCTATTTTGCTTCTGCCACTGTTCACTGGTACATTCGCACTGCGAATGAAGTAGCGAAGGACTCGCTAGGAGTTTCGCACTGCGAACATGCCAATTTATTCCAATTTGTTTCTCTGTAACTTTTGATCCGTGAGTCGGTTTGAGGCGTGGTTCGATGCGTTAGAAAGCTTGTGAAATGTTCTTTATTATTGTGATGGTTTAGAGATTGTTGGCCGATTAAATTATGTCGGGAATTAGAAAATGTGTTGTTTTGTTGTCCACTTTTGTCGTTTAATTGGGTGAACTTGATGTGTATGTACAATATGTTGTTGGTGTGAATATTTTATGACTTGTGTACTGTTGAGAGATGTAAATGCATGAAATACATATGGTGATAATGACTGGTGGCCTTAGGGCAAGAGAATGAAATGTGTGGTAATGGTTGATATATGCATGATTATGGGTGTATATGTGTGCATATTAAATGCCATGAGTCATTGTATGTCAAGCATCATGATATGCATTGTTGTGACGTCCTGAGTGACGGATTGATTCCAGAGGGAATCTGCTATAACATCGTGCGCCTTAAAAATAAGAGGACCTAAAGCGATGGTTATAGACGATCGTGTGCCCATGTGGGGTGTGAGCGATCGGATTGTGTGCCTTATACCGAGAGGACCTAAAGCAATCCATAAACGTCGCGCGCCTTATACCAAGAGGACTTAAAGCGACGGGGAACATCGTCGGCCCGACGGGGTGTTACTTGAGTGATCCTCAGTAACGAGCGATGATTCCAGCAGAGTTCCTGAGTGAACTAGTGATGAGAAATATTGGAAGTCGGTACCGCATGGCATGTGCATAGAGTCGTTGTGTCGGTCTCTGTGCATTTGCATAAATCATGGATTAATTGTGCATGGAATTATGAATGTGATTGATGAGATAGAATATGTGTAATTGTATTGATGATGAGTGTATTGTGTATGGTTGATGTGTAGTGGTATTTGATACTTGAGAATTGCACTGTGTTGTGTTATATGTGATTGTGGTGCATTGGTGGTGGGAATATTTTACTTGTGTATTTTTATGTTATATATAATTATATGCAACTGTATTATGATTGTTTTTCTCACCCTTCTGCTGTTTTATAATGCTCTATGAGGCATTGCAGATTAGTTGCTGGAGGTCTTTTTGTGAAGCTTTGCGTCTTCATTCTTTTGTCAGTCGGCTCTGATATGTGACACCGGGTAGTTAGGGAGGCCGTTTGTGATGATTTGTATTATGTATATATATCTTTTGGCTTGTGCATGTATAACTTGATGGATGACAAACTTTTCATGTGATATATATATATATGATATTCATTTTAGATTTTCCGCTTTTATTCTAAATCTGAAATGTGGGTGTAAGGAACTGAGTTCCTTTGTTGATTGCTACCCCACTGTTGCATATCTTTATGAGCAGGTGTTGTATGATTTGTCTCAATATAATGTGATTCTCCTCGTCTTTGCCATGATAATTTAAATGTACTCTGATGAAATTTTGAATTTTGTTACCGCTTTAATAGCTTGGGGCTATAGATAGGGGGTGTTACAAAAGCACCTTTAGCAGCGCTTTTAGAAAGCGCTTTCGTAGGCTGCAGCTTTAGCAGCGTTTTTTGGGAAAAGCTCTTTTTAAGGTGTGTAGTGAATTGGGCCTTTAGATATGCTTTCCTAAAGCGCTGCCTAAAGTATGGTATACCTTGGGCCTTTAGCAGCACTTTCCAAAAGCGCTGTCTAAGGTATGGCTTATGCAGGACGTTTAGCAGCGCTTTCCTAAAGGCGCTTTCTTAAGGGTAGCCTTAGTTTAGCTTTTAGCAGCGCTTTTTAAAAGCATTTTTTGAAGTCCACCTTTAGCAGTGCTTTTTTAAGCCTTTTTTTTTATAAAATTTATAGCAGCGCTTTCTTGCTAAAACGTTGTCTTTGTAGTGCTGCTAAAGATCATTTTTGGCGTAGTGCTATGTCAAAACTTAAAACATTTCTCAATCAGAAAAAAATTCCTTATTTTTTTACAACCATACAAACTTTTAAGTTCTACCACTATGTTACAACTTCTTCTTTCAACCACACTTCATCATCATCACATCGTTGTTGGAACAAAAGGGTTTTCGAGAAAGATGAGAGAAAAAGAAGAAGAAGAAGAGAGAAAATGAGAGAGAAATTGAATTGTAAAAGAGAAAATATTACTGAGTGAAGTTGTTAGGTTTTACATCATACAATGTCTTTATATAGGCAACTAAAGTTCATACCTAAAACTATACAAATTGACTCAAGCCCAAAATATAAAGTGTAAAATACAAAGTTACAAGTTACACATCAACACACCAACTTTATGTTGTGTTCGAATTTGTCGAATACATGTGACTCTTACTACTTTGACATATTTGAATGCTAGCTTTCGACAGAACTTAGAATTACAACTTCTAACACACCCCCTAATTCATGTTCTAGAGACTTCTCATCCCGATGCTTCTCTTCAACCCGTCAAACATGACTTTTTTCTGGGGTTTGGTGAGTATATCAGCTAGTTGTCATTCTGTATTGCAATGCTCAAGTTCAAGTTTTCCTTTTCCTGATAAATTAAAAAAAACAGATTCATTATTTCCTTCATAACATGCCCTAAGCGAACTAGCGAACCAACGAACTAGCGAACCAGAGATGACAGCGATAGCGATAGCGAAATCTTCATCTTCACAATATTTGTTCATTCGAATCTTCATTCTTGATAATCTTCACTATCTTCATACTTGGTCTCTTCTAAGTAGGGTATGTTTCGTGGAAACTTCGCTCTCTTCCTCATCTTCCTAATTCTTGATAATCTTCACCATCTTCATTCTTGTTTGATTTTGTGGTCTGTTTCTTGCAAAGCTCATATGCTTTATCCATATGCTTAAGATTTAGAGTTGTATTATTGTACTGAATATGCTTTATGTTTTGTTGTTGGATTTTGTGGTGTGTTTCTTGCAAAGTTTATATGCTTTATCCATATGCTTAAGATTTAGAGTTGTATTATTGTATTGAATATGCTTTAGTTTTTCGAAATGCTTTAGGTTTAGATTTTGTTGTGCCATTCACAATATTGTTTTGATATAAATTTTTGAATTTATTATGGATCGTAGTTTGATGAAAACTGATAGATTAGGTCCGATATATGATAAAGGAGTTCTTGAATTCCTTGAATACGCTGATCAAAATCTTTTTGACAATAATGGTATCTTTTATTGTCCTTGTGTTAATTGCGGGAATATAAAGAAAGGTACAAAGGATGAGATATTCCATCACCTATGTTGTGATGGTATATGTCAAAATTATACAATATGGACGTGGCATGGTGAGGTGAAAACAAATTGAAACCCTGCGTCACAAAGTCACAAAGTTGATGAAGATGAATATATGGATGACCGTCTAGAGAATATGTTCCATGATATTGGAGAATCTTCTTTTAAGAAAACCTATATTTATGATACTTTATGTAGTGATAAGGACACCCCTTTATATAAGGGGTGCACAAGTTTTACACGATTGTCTGCGGTTTTAAAATTATTTAATCATAAAGCAAAAAATGGGTGGTTGGATAAAAGTTTCACGAAATTGCTTCATTTGTTAAAACAAATGTTACTAGACGATGACAATTTTCCTGATCATTGTTATGATGCCAAGAAGATATTGTGTTCAAGGGCTTTGGAGTGTATCAAAATACATGCATGCCCTAATAACTGCATATTATACAAGAAAAAGTATGAAAATTTTGATCAATGTCCGGAATGTGGGGTGTCGCGTTACAAGCTTAAGGACAACAACGGTGATGATAATGACAATGACAATGTTAGTAGGAAGAGGTCTCCTGCTAAAGTGTTATGATACTTGCCATTAATTTCAAGATTCAAGATACTTTTTACTAATGCAGATGACGCAAAGAATATTAGTTAGCATATAGATGAAAGAAAATATGTTGGGAACATATGCCATGTAGTTGATTCTTTGCAATTGAAGAAAATTGAATTGCTGGTTTCAGATTTTGACACTAAGCCAAGAAACCTTTGGCTTGGGCTTGCCACCGATGGAATGAACCCCTTTGATAATATGAGTACTAACCATTCTTCGTGGCATGTTCTTCTCACGATTTACAACCTATCTCTTTGGTTGTGCATGAAACGTAAGTATATGTTGTTAAGTATGATGAATTATGGACCACGATAACCTGGAAACGAAATATATGTTTATCTAAGTCCATTAATTGAATATCTAATAATTTTGTGGGAGGAAGGCCTTGAAGTTGATGATGCTATTGTGGTGAAAAGTTTAAGATGCGTGCAATGTAATTTTACACAATCAACGACTTTCCTGCATATGGTAATTTGGCTGGATATAGTGTCAAAGGATAAAAAGTGTGTCCTATTTGTGAATCTGATACATGTTATCACCAACTTGAGTTTGGAAAAAAATACGGTTTACCTTGAGCATAAAAAATTTCTAAAACCCGATCATTCTTATCGTAGATTGCGGAAGGCTTTTAATGGAGAGCAAGAGTTTGTTATCGCTCCTAAACCTTTAATTGAGGATGAAGTTTATCAGTGACAGAAACACATTAATGTTGTGCTTGGAAAGAGAGAAAAATAAAAAGGGCAAGTTGTTGAGAAAACTATATGGAAAAAGAGGTTTGTGTTCTTTGATCTTCCATATTGGTCAATTCTCGATGTAAGACATTGTTTTGATGTGATGCATGTGGAGAAAAATGTGTGTGATAGTTTGATTGGAACACTTCTAAACATTCTAGGCAAAAATAAATATAGTAAGCAATCTCGTCTCGATATGGAGGTGATGGTTATACGAAAACAATTGGCTCCAATAGAAAAAGGGAAAAGAACTTATCAGCTCCGGCTTGTTACACTCTATGTAAAATGGAAAAAAAAGTTTTTACGAGTCTTTGTATGGTATCAAAGTTCCCCAAGGTTACTCATCAAACATCAAGAAACTTGTATCAATGAAATATGTCAAGTTAATTGGTTTGAAATCTCATGATTGTCATGTCTTGATGCAACAACTTCTACCAATGGCTATCCATGGTGTCGCATCTGCGAAAATCAACCGGCAGAAAGAAACAGAAGAGTCGCCACCGAACGTTATTTATCCCGACATAAGGAAAGGGAACGATCGAAGAAAACCTCAAAAAAGGAAAGGAATGGTCGTCTCAACCATAGCCTGGGTTCGAGAGTCGATTACGCGAGAGGAAGGTATTAGCACCCCCTCGCATCCATCGTACTCGATGGGATCCACGCTTGTTGTTATCGACCAAAGGGTGTAGGGTATCTGAAGCTCAACTGCTAACTGGAAACGGAAAGGAACGGGAAATGGGGGAAGAGAAAAAAAGCTGACTCGATAGGACATCACCGTCCTAGGCCTACGTATTCCCTCGGGAGTGGGAAAGTCAGAGTCAATGTAGTTCAGAGGACTACAGAATTGTGAGGGAAGGTTGCTCGCCAAGACATTGCGTCTCGTGCCTACGTATCCTCAATCGAACGAGAGAGAGGAAGTAAGAGCAGTCATAGTTCAACCTAACAGGGTCTTGTTGTTTTGTGTTTTTTAGTGGAAGACGTCAACGTTCGTGTTCCAGCAGTTTAGGTGTTGCCGCTCGGTATATGAAGTCTTACGCGTTTACCTGTTTGCGGTAGAACGGAAATGACACATCCTTTATGAATGGAGTGAGGAAGATGAGAAGAGAAGACAACTATTTGTTTTCATTTTTTAGAAGAAAGTGTTTTGATTTATTGTTTGTAACTCATATTGCACTAAAGTCTATGACATAGGAGCGAATGCGTCGCATGGTCGTCCCCAATAGGACGTATGCTAAAAACTCTAGAAAGGTGGAGGGAGACCCTCCACTATCCATTTCCCAAGTACTTAAGGCTCATGGAGTGCAATACTCATTGTATTTATTACATGTTTTTGATTTTGTATTGAGATGAGGAGAGAAAGACTCAAAGTTGAAAGAAAAACACTAAGGGAGACTAGATCCTAATGTTATCATACAATGGTGGTCCTAAGATTAAGGTTAAGAGGGGACTAACCTACTTGTTATCATGCATGGATTTCTCACCTAATGTCTATCCTACTTTGGTCTTAATCAAAGATTAAAACCAAACTAGGAGCCCTAAGGGATCATGTTATTGCACAAGTAAACAATAAGTGAAATCAATCCAACATTCAAGGAAGAAAGAGAGATGAGATGAAAATGAAGTGACATAAGAATGTAAACATAAAACTAAAGAGGCTTACCTCACACACAAGCTCAACCAAATAATGGTTGAAAGGTTTATGCAAACAAGCTCAACTAATGACTAGTTGAAAGTTTATACAAACTATGTCCTAAAACTAATGCAAATGCCCTACAATGGTTCTAGGTGCAATGGCAAACCACAAACAAAGTTAATTAGGTTATAAGAGGGTAAGATCCTATATAGGTCAGTAGCTAAACCAAGTTAAATCCTATCTAAGTTAGTGTCCTAAGGAAGATCAAACAATTCCAAGTTGTCCAAAGTTAACTCACAAACACAAGTTATTCACAAACTATGCACAAATGGTGTCTAAAGATCACATGAATCGAATTAAGGCACATATATGAGATGAATTCAGTAGTGTATACATGGAGGAATGATTTTTATGAGGTGAATAAGTGATCATGACATTTATACCAAACCACATTCAAAAGTTTAAGCAAACTTGCACAAAGATGTTTCACTTAGGATGACTCAAGCATTTAAGGTTGTATGATGCACACAAGTGTGAGATAAACATGTAAATGGCCTGGATCAGAACTTAAAACATGTGTTCAAGGTATAATAATTATCTCAATTTGTCATGAAATTAGCATGTTAGAACATCTCTAAGATTTACACAAGTTTACACACAAGTAGTTCACTTAAGATGTAACAACATGTTTAATCAACCAAGGCATAAACAATCATGAAAGTGTGCATGTGGAGTGATACAAGTCAGAAGTAAATGTATATTTAGGTGTTCAAAAGTGATCTCAAGTCATCATGAAAAGGTCCAAGTGACCGCACTTATAGAAGTCACAACAAGTAATGCATCAAACAAGCACCAAACATCTTCTAAGAACTTGTAACTTGCAAGTAAAGTAAAGGTGGAACACATAAACATGTACACATGTATAAGCATCAAGGTCAGTAGTCAAAGACCTCTAATATAGCATGTTCAAGTGTTAAGAGAGGGATTATAAGGCATACACACAAGGTATGAAAGAATGACCAAAATTGGTGCACATTTGAAGTCATGTTCAAACAAATTTCAAACTATTTTCAAACATCCAATGATGACCTATAAAATTGAATTACAAGGTTTTACCTCATTTCTTAACAATCCAAATCCATGAGCTAAAGGTCCCTAATTTATTGCATGCATTCTCAAAGTCCAATCAATTTAGAACATGTTAGACAAGCACCGGGCAAGCAACAAAGCCTTAAGATTAAGCATATGAATCAAGGTCCAAGCTCAAGTGTCAAAGAATCATGACAAGGCATACAACGTCCTATAATATAGGTCTAAACACACCAAATATTTCACTTCAAAACAAGTTTCACAAAGGGCTCAAAGTTAGCCTTATTTCTAAGCATCAACAAACATGTAAGCCATCAATCCAAATTCAATTAAAAATAGTTACATGCTTCAAACAATCATAAACAAATAACCAAGTGAGGCCAAGGGCAGTAGGTTAACATGTGAAAAATATAGAATCCATATCAGGTGCTAAAGGCCCTCAAATAATTGCACATATCAAGCATATCTCCATTTATGATATCCTAAGAGTAAGTCACAAATATGAAGTTCAAAATAAAGGAAATATACATGAACCATACACCAACCAGCCATCAATATGTCAAGTAATCAAATGCTAAAAAACATTCCAAAAATCAAGGTCAAAAGATTAAGGGAAATTCCCTTTATCATGCTTGAATTGTAAGGTATCACAAAGGGAACATGTTTCATACAAAAATTCATGAAAAATATTAAAACATTCAAAAATGTCAAACAAAATTCATAAAACATTAGTTAACATGCTCAAGGATCTCCATGAATTAATTTGGAATGTTATCATAAAGGGAACTATTTTTAAAAATCAAACCTTGCACGTGTAAGGAAAAGAAATGAAAAAACATGCGAAATAAGGAAAGGGGTGCAACACTAGCAAAACCCCAGTTCAAAATGTCACTGGGCCAGAAAGAGGAGGTGCGCATAGCAATTGGGTTAAGCCCAACGCTTCAAAAATGCCCCTTTTTGTTTTAGCATTCAAATTGGAAATGGGAGGGAGAAAAGAAATCACGTGCTAGGGAGCACGTTTCATTAATGTGTTGGCAGGTTGTGGGCCTCTAGATCAAAATGAAACGACGACCGTGATTAAATTCAATTTCCGATTTTATAATTAAAAAACAAAATCACACTGGCATGCCAGTAGCCATTGGATTAACACAAATCAATGGCTGAGATCACATCTCATATCCCAGATTTTTCAAATCAACTGAAATGGAGGGTGTACCAGACACGTGATGGTCACATGGCATTTTAATGCGCTGGCTTATTATCACACGTTGGATTAGAAAGGATCAATGGTCACAATTGTAACATTTCTTTGGCCTAAAAATAAATTACGGTTTGCAGGTTATGGCCGGAGAAGACCTTCGGTCGTCTTCTCCGGTGGGAAGCTACCGTGCCTGAAAATGGAATCACCCAGAAATTGCAAACTTATACACTATCCCACGCAGAATCTCATGCTGATTCCAAAAATGCTATAAAAAATTCCATATCATGCACAAACAGAGAGGATTGAGAAGAATAAGTTAAGATCCAAAAACCTAAAACTCACATGTCTATAGCTTCTAACCAGTAAACAGAGCCTATGATCATAGGACTTCAATGTGCAGCTTAACTACATGCTTCTGATAGCTTATAATCCTATTATGATGCAATGAAATTCCAGATGAATACCTGGTCAGAAATTGAATCTTAGCTCCAAGAAACACCACAGAACTTCGTGCAAGATCTTCAGATCAACACTTGGGGCAAAATAAATACCTTAGCAGCCTTGGATCTTGAGGAAAATGCACTAAAAGCTTGAACCGAGAAGAATGTATAAGTTAAGCTATGGTGATTTCAGATGGATTCCTCTGCAAACAGTAGCAAGAGAGGGTGATTTTGATGATGATTGTGTAGAAAAAATAGGGAAACTCCTCAGAGGAAGAGAGTTTCAAAGCTCAGAGCCTTTGATGAGAAATGTGATTTTTGTGTAACTGAATCTATCTCTCTAGCCGTTTCTGTTAGGGATCTGGAACTTATATCTGTGGTTAGCATGAAGGTTAAATGTTGATCATGGTTAGGAAGTAAGTTTAGGGTGTGGTTAGAGAGTGAAGTTATGGAAACTGAAAAATGGAGGTTGGTGTGTGAGGTACGGATTAGAGAGATTTTGATGTGTGCATGGCTGTATCATGATGGTGATGTTAGCATGGTATGGTGATGGTTGGTACAATAGGACACTTGCTTGGCAAGTTTCTATTTCTCTCTCTCATGGCCACATGGAGTAATGTTAGTATATGGATGTGTAGTGTAAGATTTTGCATGGTTATTAGTGGAAAAGATGGTGACATGAGATTATACACATGGCTATGTAATGATACTAGAAAAATAAGAGTGATTCTTGGCAATTTGCATGAAGTATGATTTGGTTCATGACATGAAATTTACATCATGGAGCTGACTTTGGAAGACAATCTCTCATTATGTAGTGGATCAATTTACACACTCTTGGTATCTTGAAGAAGAGGACACTTGATAGCACAAATTTCATGTTGGAATCAAACTAAATTGGAGCTTTAAACATTAAGAAAAATGATGAAGAAGATTGCATGATGCCATCTGGTTTTTATACTTAGAAAATTCTAAGTATTTTCATGTTTCACAATTATAAAATCATGATTTTGAGTGAGCATAACTCCATGAATATTGAATCAAATGGCATGGTTCTTGTACTCATTTTGAAGGAAATGCTTGATACTACACTTTTCATGTTGGAATCAAGTGGAAAAGATGTCCCAAACATGATGAACATATGCCTTGAATCATGCTATACATGAGCTACCAAAGAACATGAAATTTCTCTAAGTTATTTTCCATATTGAACAACTTGAATGTCCTAACTTTGAATGATCACGACTTCTTCAATAATGATCCAATGGAGATGAATGACATATGGTTGGAAAGCTTGAAATGAGCTCTACAACATTCATGTTTGAATAAATTTAAAATGGAGCTTGTAGCATGGAGAAAATTGGCTTGGAAGTTGGCTGAAATTCATGGAAACTTTCCATAAATGGAAAGTTCTAAAACCCTAGATTTTCCAAAAATGGCAAGTTTCTTCACTTTTGATTTTTCATGATTCTTGTAATATTTCTTGATCAAATCTTGTCCATTGCCCATATTTAACATGATGAACATGAATTTACCCTCAAAAAGTCAGGAGTTAACTTTTTCTTTGACCAGTTGACTTTTCCCTAATTCTCCTAATTTTCAATCAATCCTCCAATTAAAACCCTTATGAATGCAGTTGATGGCTCACATTCCAATCTTAAACACTTAGAAACATGTGGGATACCATGAAATCAAGTCTTGCCCAAAAAATCAGAAGTAAACTGACTTTTAGGCAAAACCCTAATTTGGTCCCTAAAAGCCAGGAGAAATTGACTGATCCTCAAAACCCTAATTCCTCTGGCCATAAAGTAAATTGCCTTAAACCAATATGATTCATGTGATGATATAACGTTAAAGACCCAAGAACCTTGCTCATGAGAGTGTCCCAATCTCAAATGGTCAAAACCCTAATTGGTGATCAATAATCATGAGAGTGTGATCCTCTTTCATTCTCCTGCCTATTTCAAACTCTTGATGACATGGTGGACTATATGAGTTGTCTTTGAGGTATGATGAGCCTTCGTGGCTTGATTATTTGACATATCTCATTCTCCTTACCTTGTATAATCAATGATGGTAACACCCTTGATACCATGTATTGAGAAGACCAATGATGCATGTGTAATGTTCATGACCTAAATGTAAATGAGAGGTGAAGGATAATCCACCAAATGGGTATAAATAAGAGGGCGAATTTTGAGGTGTTACAGCTGCCCCTATTCAATCAATTGTGGATCTGAAGGGATGAGAGCAGCGACTTTCAGGCGTTAGAGGTAAATAGGCATTGAATACCAACGGAAACTGAAAATTTGCACTGTGTGTGTAAACCGGGGTAATAGATCTGATGAATGTGGAAGACTCTACTGGGGATAGCAAGGGATATGTGAGGTTGGAAAATGTGTTATGGGCAAGACACGACACAGACCGGTGTCTAAAATCACAAGGTAAGATGAGTATCGGAAGATGATACTCACCAGTATCAAAAGGGAGGATGATGCAGACACGAACACGTGTCCTAGATCGACGACACTTACCGGCATCGAAAGATGATACTGTATGATATCAAAAGGAAGATACAGACACGAATGAGTGTTCTAAAAATATGATACTTACTGGTATCGAAAGATGATACTTACCGGTATCAAAAGGAAGATACAGACATGAATGAGTGTTCTGAAAATACGATACTTATCGGTATCGAAAGATAATACTTATCGGTATCAAAAGGAAGATACATACATGAATGAGTGTTCTGAAAATATGATACTTATCGGTATCGAAAGATGATACTTTCCGGTATCAAAAGGAAGAATTGAGATGACGGCGCTTACCGGCACCGAAAGGTGATACTTTGCCGTATCAAAAGGAAGAATTGAGATGACGACGCTTACCGACATCGAAAGATGATACTTTCCAGTATCAAAAGGAAGAATTGAGATGACGACGCTTATCGGCATCGAAAGATGATACTTTTCGGTATTAAAAGGAAGATATAGACACAAATGAGTGTTATGAAAATACGATACTTACCGATATCGAAAGATGATACTTATCGGTATCAAAAGGAAGATACAGACAAGAATAAGTGTTCAGAAAATACGATACTTACTGGTATCAAAAGGAAGATACAGACATGAATGAGTGTTCTAAAAATACGATACTTACCAGTATCGAAAGATGATACTTATCGGTATCAAAAGGAAGATACAGACACGAATGGGTGTTCTGAAAATACGATACTTTCCGGTATCAAAAGGAAGAATTGAGATGACGGCGCTTACCGGCATCGAAAGGTGATACTTTGCGGTATTAAAAGGAAGAATTGAGATGACGACGCATATCGGCATCGAAAGATGATACTTTTCGGTATCAAAAGGAAGAATTGAGATGACGATGCTTACCGGCAACGAAAGATGATACTTTCTGGTATCAAAAGGAAGAATTGAGATGACGACGCTTATAGGCATCAAAAGATGATACTTTTCGGTATCAAAAGGATTGAGGATATACTGGAGTCCTAATCAGAAAACTCTGCTAGGGGACGAATACCAAAAAAAGGTTGAGAGACCGATCTACTACCCTGGGGATTGATTAAGGTGCCTGCTAGAGGGCTACCGTTACATCGTTTCTGCTGGGGATAAGAGACGTCTGAACAGACAACTCTGTAGGGGGATACCAGTAAGGTGAACAAGTTCATTGGCACCTTCATTGGGGATAAGATAAGACTAGTCCTCCAGGATTAAACCACTTTCCGCTAGGGAACCGTCTTTCAACGAGAATATCCAAACCTGGTTTATGCTTTAAATGCATATGTTTGAATTTTTCTATGGCGTAATGCTCCATGCGAAATGGAAATGCTACGCGTTTTGAGGATGCTATGATCACTATATGCAGGATGCAAAGAGAATCCTCTGCAAAATAAATGCCGAGGAAATGAAGGAAACTCCACTAGGGATGACAAACTGAATTCTCCTCAGGGTCACAAGCCGTGCTGAGGAGGAAAAATTGAACGGCTTTCCTGATCCAAACCTCTGCTAAAGATGAAACCTGAAGAGAACTTCCACTCCATTGAGGATTAAGAATGACAACTGGTGATGATGGTACCCAAAGATCTGATATGGAAAATGCGCCAATAACCAATGGACTTGGGATCTGCTGGGGATGATAATTAGCAACTCTGCTGAGGAAGTGATCACTGATCCGATCTTTTGACTGTCTGTGGGGAAATAGATCAATAAATCGGCTAGGAGGAATGTTGATACATCTGGACTCTGAATCACGGGGAGTGATGACTTTGCTGGGAAGACACCACCTAAACCAATCCTGCTTGAGGAGAACCTATAACCATAAGACTCCGTTGGGGAAACAAAAACCTTCTGACCTAGCTGCTGAGGGGAACTGATGTCAAATAAGCCTCTGCTAGGGAAGGGTATGCTTCCTGACTTGATGAGGAGGTAATATCTGTACCCCGTGGAAGAGGAACGAGTCTCTCGCTGTGGACGCCAACCTGCTTAGAGAGTCAACCAACCATCCTTACCTTTTTTGGGGCTTGAACTCTTACTGGAGAAAGGATAAATCCATCTCAGGCTGGGGAACCCAAACCTCTGGACTCTTGCTGGGGAGCATAATAAGAGGACGAAACCTTTGCCGAGGATGATACTTCTGATTGTTTCTGCTGGGGAGACATTCATTCAAAAATCTAAACCATGCCTCAAGTGCTGTGTGAGGATAATGGTCTTTGACTTGCACACTGACCTTTGAGTACGAACACCTGTGTCTGCAAATACAAATAAGATACACACATGTGCCCCGGGGTATTATATGGTCTGAATTTACCACCCAAGGACGCTCAACATTCACATCAATTTTAAATGTTTTCACACATGTTTCGTAGAGCTTTATTGTTTTCACGTGCCATGTTTATAAAAAATTCGGACGTCTTTTGCAAACAAAACAGTAAAATGAAAACAAAAGGGGAATCTATTTGAGTGAAAAATGAATTTATTGATTGAATGGGCCTGCAAATAGGCATTTACATCGGGGAGCAATTCCTAGAAAGATGTAATTGCATAAAAAGAAAAGAAACTACATTAGTGGTAATGTAACGAACAGATTCACATTGAGTCTTAATTCTGCTATGACTTGTATGTCTTCGAAACGCTCCGGATACACTGCTTTCCATGAAAGGCGATTGGTCTGATTCCTATCCTTCGAGATTCCCAGTTGTTGAAAAGAGATGATTGTACAGACTACTCAGATCGCAACCTTTCGCTTTAATCCCTAACTTTTGCCTGGATTGCCCTTTACGGGTTTTCAATCCACCGGGATACCCATTTTTGCCTAAGTTGCCCTTTCAGGTTTTCAACTTAGCGGGTTTACTCATTTTTCTTTTATATATCCCTAATTTTTGCCCGAACCTTTTTCCTTTTTTATGGTTCGCCGGGATGCCCCATTTTTGCCTGGACTTATTCTTTTTGTTGTCCAGCGGGTCTCTTTTATGCGAAGTATTTTTTAACTGCGTCTGAGTTCACAGGAGACGTAAAATCTTCACCATCCATAGTTGAAAGCATCAAGGCTCCGCCAGAGAAGGCCTTCTTAACAACGTATGGGCCTTCATAATTCGGGGTCCATTTGCCCCTGTGATCTGTCTGTGGAGGAAATATATGTTTCAACACTAAATCACCGGCCTGGAAACAACGAGGACATACTTTCTGATCAAATTCCTTCTTCATCCTCCTCTGATACAACTGCCCATGGCATACAACTGCCATTATTCTTTCTTCAATGAGGCTCAGCTCGTTGAATCTTGTTCGGACTCATTCAGCTTCTTCTAGCTTCACATCCATCATAACCCTCAGAGAAGGAATCTCAACTTCAATTGGTAGGGCTGCCTCCATACCATACACAAGTGAGAACGGAGTTGCACCAGTTGACGTACGCACTGAAGTACGATACCCATTTAGAGCGAAAGGCAACATCTCATGCCAATCTTTATACGTGACAACCATCTTATGCACAATCTTCTTAATGTTCTTGTTGGCTGCTTCAACAACACCGTTCATCTTGGGACGATACGGAGAAGAATTGTGATGTTTAATCTTGAAGCTCTGGCATAGATCTTGCATAATTTTGTTATTGAGGTTAGACCCATTATCAGTGATGATTCTTTCAGGCACCCCATTACGGCAAATGATCTCTTTCTTGATAAACCGGGCAACCACTTGTTTGGTGACATTTGCAAAGGAAGCTGCCTCCACCCACTTGGTGAAATAATCGATGGCAACTAGAATGAAGCAATGTCCATTGGAAGCAGTGGGCTCGATCTTGCCAATCATATCAATACCCCACATAGCGAAGGGCCACAAAGAAGTCATAACATTCAATGGATTCGGAGGCACATGCACTTTGTCGGCATAGATTTGTCATTTATGGCACTTTCGGGTGTATTTGAAGCAATCAGACTCCATGGTCATCCAGTAGTAATCGGTTCTCAACAACTTCTTTGCCACAGCATGTTCGTTGGCATGGGTGCTAAATGAGCCTTCGTGCACTTCTTGCATTAACGTGTCTGCTTCGTGTCTATCCACGCATCTGTTCAAGACCATGTCAAAATTCTGCTTGTACAACACATCATCCTCGTTCAAGAAGAAACTACCAGCCAATATTCTCAGAGTCTTCTTATCATTGTTGGATGCCCCAGCCGGGTATTCTTGACTTTTTAGAAAGCACTTGATATCATGATACCAAGGTTTACTATCCACAACTGTCTCGGCTGCAAATACATAAACGGGCCTATCAAGGCGCGTCACATCAATTTTAGGCACATGATTCCACCAATTCACTTTGATCATGGAGGATAACGTTGCCAGAGTGTCTGCCATCTGATTTTCATCACGAGGTATATCATGAAGCTTCACAGTATTGAAGAAAGTCAACAATCTTCTCGTGTAGTCTCTGTATGGAATCAAGTTGGGCTGGTGAGTATTCTAATCTCTGTTGACCTGATTGATCACTAAATCTAAATCCCCAAATATGTGAAGAGTTTTAATCCTCATATCAATGGCCTCTTGATACCCATAATGCAAGTTTCATACTCGGCTTCATTGTTGGTGCATTCGAAAGTCAGTCTGGCAGTGAAAGGTATATGAGAACCCTTCAGAGTGATAATAAATGTCCCAACTCCACTACCATTCATGTTAATGGCACCATTGAACATCAAACACCACTTAGAATCAGGATCTGGCCCTTCGTCAACCAACGGTTCTTCGCAGTCCTTTATTTTCAAATACAGGGTGTCTTTATCAGGGAATTCAAATTTCATCGGCTGATAATCGTCAAGTGGCTGTTGAGTGAGATAGTCGGACATAACACTACCCTTGATGGCTTTCTGGGAAGTATATTGAATGTCATATTCTGTCAGGACCATTTGCCAACGAGCAACCCTTCCGGTGAGAGTTGGCTTCTCAAAGATGTACTTGACTGGATCCATCTAGGATATTAACAAAGTTGTGTGAGTCAACATGTATTGTCTCAAACGCTTAGCAGCCCATGCAAGTGCACAACATGTCTTCTCAAGCATTGAGTATCGTGACTCGCAATCATTAAATTTCTTGCTCAGGTAGTAGATGGCGTGTTCTTTCCTACATGTCTCGTCGTGTTGACAAGTACACAACCCATTGAGTTTTCAAGTACTGTCAAATACATTATCAGTGGCCTCCCCGGAACTGGAGGTATAAGGACCAGAGGTTGTTGAAGATACTCTTTTATCTTTTCAAATGCCCTTTGGCAGTCATTGTTCCACCTGACAACCTGATCTTTTCTTAGCAGCTTGAAAATCGGTTCACAAGTGGCCGTAAGATGAGAGATGAATCTAGCAATGTAGTTCAACCTCCCTAGGAAACCACGAACCTGTTTTTATGCTATAGGCTCAGGCATCTCTTAAATTGCTTTTACTTTGGCTGGACCAACCTTGATCCCTCTTTCACTGATGATTAAACCTAATAATTTGCCAGACCGCACCCCGAAGGTGCATTTATTTGGATTCAGCCTCAATTTGAATTTTCTCGACCGTTCAAATAGTTTTTACAAATTCACCAAGTGTTCCTCTTCGGTTTGCGACTTCGCTATCATGTCATCAACGTATACTTCAATCTCCTTATGAATCATATCATGAAAGAGAGTCACCATTGCACGTTGATAAGTTGCCCCTGTGTTCTTTAAATCGAAGGGCATCATTTTATAACAAAATGTTCCCCATGGGGTAATAAATGTTGTTTTCTCCATGTCTTCCGGTGCCATCTTAATCTGATTATAGCTGGAGAAGCCATCCATGAAAGAAAATACCGAGAACTGAGCTTATTGTCAACCAAAATATCAATGTGAGGTAATGGGAAGTCATCCTTCGGACTCGCCCTATTTAGGTCACGGTAATCAACACACATCCAGACCTTGCTATCTTTCTTAGGTACAGGTACAATATTTGTAACCCATGGCGGATAACTGGGGACAGCTAAAAAACCTGCATCCAATTGCTTCTGTACTTCTTCCTTGATCTTGATTTCCATTTCTGGTTTCGTTCTTCTAAGGTTTTGCTTGACGGGAGAGCAACCCTCTTTGAGAGGTAATCTGTGCATAATAATATTGGTGTCAAGCCCTGGCATATCCTGATATGACCAAGCAAAGATGTCAACATATTCATGCAGCATTTCAATCAACCCCTTCTTTACATTCTCATTTAAGGCAACCCTGATCTTGACTTCTTTCTTGGCGTCTTCGGTTCCCAGATTAATAATTTCTAGTGCTTCTTCGTGCGAATGAATGGCCATTTCCTCCCGTTTCAACATTCTGGCCAATTCCTCAGGAAGTTCACATTCTCTTTCACCATCCTCTTCGGCTTGGTAAATCGGATTGTCAAAGTCATAATAAGCCATAGCAGAATCGTTATCAAAGGAATCCGATGAAATGCATCTGCATGAATTATTATTCACGCTTTATGAGTGTAAAAAAAACAACATTGCCATTTATTATTAAAAAATAAAAAGAAAGACAGGGAGCACATAATTTGAATGCAAAAAGAACGTCCTTTATTAATGATAAAATTGAACGTTTAACAATGTAAGCCCTACAAAGAATCTCTATGCCCTGGGCGGGGTGCAGGATTTAACATGAAAACAAGAAAAATTACTCTTCGCGAAGAGTGACTTGGATGAAGCCTTCAGAAGACCAATTGTGAAGCTCTTGTCCCGGGACAGCTAGGCGTATCCAGTTGCATATATCACAGTCACTGTCTCCATCTTCATCGCTCAGTGCGAAAATTTGACCAGGATTGACGACTCCAGCACTAGAGAAAGTAATAGGTCCCTGACGGCCTTGAACCTTTGGTCCTCTATAACCAATCCCGAACCTGTTTTCTTTGAGAGGAGCTTCAATCACTTGGCCCCAACCTCCAGATTTACCAGATTGCACAACAACCTGGGCTTACTTGTATGAGGCAATGGAAACTTTAGGTTCTTCTCTGATGATGGAGATACTTCTTGCACATTCACCGTTTCAAATGCTTGATATAACTTTTCATGGATTTTGCCATCCATCTCAATATACTTGAATGAAGATAGGTGACTCACAAAGATATCTTCCTCACCACAGACGGTGACCACTTGTCCATCTACCACAAACTTAACCTTCTGGTGGAGGGTCGATGACACAGCTCCGACACCATGAATCCATGGCCGCCCTAACAAACAGCTATAAGCAGGCTGGATATCCATCACATAGAAGGTAATGTTGAAGATTTGAGGCCCCACCTTAATTGGTAATTACACCTCCCAAAAACCGACTGTTTTGACCTATCAAATGCTCGAACTACCAAGTCGCTTGGTTTGAGTATCACTCCCTCAACATCCAGCTTAAGAAGTACCTTTTTAGGAAGTACATTAAGTGAGGATCCGGTATCTACCCGCACATGAGAAAGAACCGCCCCTTTACATTCTATAGAAACATGAAGTGCTTTGTTGTGGTTTTGGCCCTCCGAAGTCAAATCAAAGTCAGTGAAACCCAGCCCACGGCTAGCATTAACGTTGGATATTACCTCTTCCAGTTGATTGACTGAGATTTCTTGAGGCACATACGCCGCATTTAGGACTTTTAACAAGGCATTGCAGTGTGCTTCAGAACACAACAACAGAGACAAAATGGATATCTTTGATGGAGTTTAGTGGAGGTGATCTACGATCTTGTAGTCACTCCTCTTGATGATCTTCATAAATTCTTCGAATCGTTTTCAAAGGAAGTACCAGGCTCCATCCTCTGTACAGGATCTTCGTTCATCACTTGCTTGCCCTTGGCTTTTGCCAAGGCATCTGCATTATCGCCTCGAAGAATTTGCGGCGAAAACAGCCTGCCACTTCTAGTGAAACCACCAACTCCTACATTGTCAACCTTCTCATAACCTACAGATGGGGTATCAACCTCATGCTTTTGACCGTTGTAGTATACCCTAGCACCATAGTTCCACGGGATTGCTTTTTCACTTTCAAATGGGATTGGTCCGGGCACCGTGATGGTAACCGGGGCTTGCCTTGCAGGCACTGGCATCTGTACCGGTGTAAAAGGGATGGTAATAGTTGAAACATCATTCTCAGCCTTGGAAAATTGACTGAATTGTAAACAACCGTCATTTATCAAACTCTAAATACAGCCCCTCAACTTATCATAACCATTCTCAAGAATCAAACACTCTGAACAATCTGCATCACAACCATGGAACACGCCTCCTTTCAACAGATGATCTTTCACAACTGTTAGTTCTTGTAATTGGCTACAATTTTGGTAAAACAATGTTGATGTCTTAACATGAGTTACTAACATTTTGGTTATGTTAAGTTACTTAGGGTTGCAGTTTTTGTGCTGATGTCAAACACGATGTCTTGACATCTGTTGACAGAACATCAGTCTGCTGTGTTATTAGGGATGCGTGTGTATCAGTTGATTTGAGAGATCTGGTGGAGAGATTGCAGGAGAATATCTTGGTAAAGATATATTCAGTTGCAATCATATATGGAGCAGATCTTGTTGCTGTTTTTTAGGGCTGAAAGATATGAAAATATTTGAAGATAAAATCTGTTTTAAACTCAAATAAAATCAGATATTTTCAGTGAGTCCAAGCCCAAGTCTGAGTTTCTATTTAAAGCAGCCTCAACCCTACTTGGAAGGGACGAAAGCAAGAGATTAAAGACTGAGAGTCAAGTGTGTGTTTTCATCTGTGTATTGTAAGCCATTCATGTTTGAATTGGTGAAATTGTTTTGAGTTGTTAATTGTTCTTGATCAAAGCATTTAAGCAAGATCAAGTTGTGTTTTGGAAGTGTGACTTCTATACTTTGTAATCTTTGAATTGTATCACTGTGGTGATTTAGGGGGAGTGAGTGGTATCTCATATCTAAGTGTATCTTAGGTAGAAGTGTCATTGGGTAGTGATTAAGTTAGTGGATTGTCGGGATTGTTGAGTCTGTAATTTAATACTACTAATAGTGAATTTCCTCCCTGGCTTGGTAGCCCCCAGACGTAGGTAATTAGACCGAACTGGGTGAACAATTCATTGTGTTGATTGACTGTTTTATTGTCTTGTTCATTTAGCAGATTGTGTTGTTGTGACATCACACTTAACATCACACATCTGATACCAGAACTTCAATTAGTATCAGAGCAGGCATCCTGCTCTGCATCTGGGTGAGATCTAAGGTTGTTGCTTTCTGGTACTATGGACAAGGAGAGTTGTGGATTTGTGAATAGACCCCCTATTCTAGATGGCTCAAATTATGATTATTGGAAACCTCGCATGGTTACCTTCTTGAAGTCCTTGGACAACAGAGCTTGGAAGGCTGTTTTAAAGGAATGGAAACATCCTGTTATTGTTGAAAAAGATGGAACATCTAAGCTGAAACCTGAGGAAGAGTGGACCAAGGAAGAAGATGAGCTTTCCCTTGGGAATTCTAAAGCCTTAAATGCCATATTCAATGGTATTGACAAGAACATCTTCAGGCTGGTCAACACTTGTGAAGTAGCTAAGGAAGCATGGGATATCTTGAAAACTACTCATGAAGGAACCTTCAACGTCAAGATGTCAAGGCTTCAACTTCTGACAACAAAGTTTGAAAATCTGAAGATGAAGGATGATGAGACCATTCATGATTTTCACATAAATATTCTTGAGCTGTCAAATGCTTCTAGTGCCCTTGGAGAGAAAATGACTGAAGAGAAGCTGGTAAGGAAGATTCTTAGATCCCTTCCCAAGAGATATAAAATGAAGGTGACTGCTATAGAAGAAGCTCAAGACATCAGCAAGATGAGGGTGGATGAGTTGATTGGTTCTCTTCAAAGTTTTGAATTAGGGATGGATGAGGAACCTGACAAGAAGACCAAAAGCATAGCTTTGGTATCTAGTTCTGAAGATGCTAAGAAAGAGAATGGTCCTAAAACTCAGGAGGAGCTTTCAAATGCCATTGTTCTGCTGGGAAGACAGTTTAATAAGGTTCTAAAGAGGATAGATAGGAGCTATAAACCTAATGTCAAGAACATCACATCTGACACCAACAGGTCAGGTGATCAGGTGAAGAAAACTAGAGATGAAGAAAAGTCCAATGATGACAAAGGAATACAATGTTATGGATGTGAAGGTTATGGTCACATTAAATCAGAATGTCCTACATACCTTAATAAGCAGAAAAAGGGTATGTCTGTTACTTGGTCTGATGAGGATACTGATAGTGGACCTGAAGGAGAAACAGCCAATCTTGTTAGAGCTACGATTGGGATTTGTGAGTCTGACAATGATTCAAGTGATGAAGAGGTTACTTATGAAGAGCTTGCTGCCTCTTATAGAAAGCTGTGCATTAGAAGTGAACAAGTCTGTCTAGAAGGAGAGAAACAAAAGAAAATCATAATGCAGTTAAAGGCTGAAAAGACTGAGCTTGAGAAGGAAGTCAGTATGCTAAACTCTAAACTGGAATCTATGTCAAAATCTGTCAGAATGTTGAATAATGGAACTGATGTTCTAGACAATATTCTTAATATTGGAAAAACTACTGGAGACAAAAGTGGTTTGGGATTCAACAATGTTTTAGCTTCAAATAATGTTATTCCTATTTCCAAGCCAGTGATGTTAAAACAAATGTTTAAACATCCTGACAGGACTCCCTCTAGGAAGAAATTCAGGCATTGGAGATGTTATCATTGTGGGTGTTTTGGACACATAAAGGCTTATTGTTATAAGCTACATGGGTATCCTCAGAAGGCACATCAGTTGGCTCCCAGACAGAACATTCACAAAGGTAATCAGGTCATCAAACCAAAGAAGCAATGGGTTCCAAAAGGAAAAGTTGCCAGCTTAATAGCTCACACTTCTCTTAGGGTTTCTACTAAAGAAGACTGGTACTTTGATAATGGGTGTTCAAGACACATGACAGGAGTGAAGAATTTGTTGGTGGATGTTAAGCTACATTCTTTTGGACATGTAACGTTTGGTGATGGTGTCAAAGGAGAAATCAAGGGTATGGGAAAGCTGAATTGTGCTGGTGCTCCTAGGCTGGATGATGTATTACTGGTCAAAGGGTTGACAACAAATTTGATCAGTATTAGCCAACTATGTGATCAAGGGCTCAAAGTTGACTTTACAAAAACTGAGTGCATTGTCACAAATGAGAAAGGTGAAGTCATCATGAAGGGAGCTAGGTCTAAGGATAACTGTTATCTATGGGTGTCACATGACTCAAGTCTCTCAACATGTGTTTTTGCTAAAGAAGATGAAGTCAAAGTCTGGCATCAAAAGTTGGGACATCTTCATCTGAAGGGAATGAAGAGAATCATATCCTCAGAAGCTGTCAGAGGAATTCCTAAACTCAAAATTGAAGAGGGAAGAGTTTGTGGAGATTGTCAAATAGGGAAGCAGACCAAGATGTCTCATCAGAAGCTTCAACATAACACCACTTCTAAAGTCTTGGAACTGCTCCATATGGACTTAATGGGACCTATGCAGGTAGAAAGCCAAGGTGGGAAGAAATATGCTTATGTTGACTTTTCCAGGTATACTTGGGTGAACTTTATTAAAGACAAAACAGAGGTGTTTGATGTTTTTAAAGATTTGTGTCAAAGACTCCAAAGTGAAAAGGAGAGCAATGTCATTAGAATAAGGAGTGATCATGGGAGAGAGTTTGAAAATAGTAAATTTGCTGAATACTGTTCTGCTGAAGGCATCAGTCATGAGTTCTCCTCTCCTATTACCCCTCAGCAAAATGGAGTTGTTGAAAGGAAGAACATAACCATTCAAGAATCTGCTAGGGCAATGATTCATGCCAAAAAGCTTCCTTACCATTTCTGGGTTGAAGCCATGAATACTGCTTGCTATATTCACAACAGAGTTACCTTGAGAAGAGGCACTTCAGCTACTTTGTATGAACTGTGGAAGGGAAGAAAACCAACTGTGAAGTACTTTCATGTTTTTGGAAGTAAATGTTATATTTTGTCAGATCGTGAACAAAGGAGAAAATTGGATCCTAAAAGTGATGAGGGAATCTTTCTGGGATACTCTACAAATAGCAGAGCTTATAGGGTTTTTAACTCCAAAACCAAGGTTATGATGGAGTCTATAAATGTGGTAATTGATGACAGTGACATGAAGGAAGATGCTGATGTCCTGGATGATGTTGGAACATCGTTTGAAGATGTTACATCAGAAACTGAAGATAAAAGTGTTGCTCCCAGTCCTGTTGATGTTGAGGCTGAACCTGAACAACCTAATAAAGAACCATCTATTAGAGTGCAAAAGGACCATCCAAAAGAGCTTATCATCGGTGATCCAAAATCAGGGGTTAGCACTAGTTCAAGAGAGGTTGTGTCAAATTCTTGCTTTGTTTCCAAAATTGAGCCCAAGAATGTCAAAAAAGTATTGACTAATGAATTTTGGATTAATGCCATGCATGAAGAGCTAGAACAATTCAAGAGGAATGAAGTGTGGGATCTTGTACCAAGGCCTGATGGAGTTAATGTGATAGGCACCAAGTGGATTTACAAGAATAAATCTGATGAACAAGGAGTGGTCACCAAAAACAAGGCCAGATTGGTAGCACAGGGATACACTCAGGTTGAAGGAATTGATTTTGATGAAACCTTTGCACCTGTGGCAAGACTGGAATCTATCAGATTACTCTTAGGTGTGGCTTGTAATCTCAAATTCAAGCTTTTTCAGATGGATGTTAAGAGTGCCTTTTTGAATGGGTACTTAAATGAAGAGGTTTATGTAGATCAACCAAAAGGATTTATTGATCCAACATTTCCTAATCATGTTTACAAACTTAGGAAAGCTCTCTATGGTTTGAAGCAAGCACCAATAGCTTGGTATGACATGCTTACTGAATTTTTGGCTGTGAATGGTTACAGAAAAGGAGGGATTGACAAGACTTTGTTTGTCAAAGATGAAGGAGGAAAACTGATGATAGCTCAAATATATGTTGATGACATAGTATTTGGTGGGATGTCAGATGCAATGGTTAAACATTTTGTGAAACAGATGTAGTTTGAGTTTGAAATGAGTCTTGTTGGAGAGCTCAGCTATTTTCTGGGTCTACAAGTTAGACAAATAGAAGACTCCATATTCATCTCTCAAAGCAAGTATGCTAAGAACATTGTTAAGAAGTTTGGTCTGGAAAATGCTAATCACAAGAGGACACCTGCTCCTACTCACTTAAAGTTGTCAAAGGATGAACATGGTGTGAGTGTGGATCAAAGTCTATACAGAAGCATGATTGATAGTCTATTGTATCTCACTACTAGCAGACCTGATATTTCTTTTGCTGTTGGAGTTTGTGCCAGATATCAATCTGAGCCTAAGGTGAGTCACTTGAATCAAGTAAAGAGGATTCTGAAGTATGTAAATGGGACTAGTGACTATGGCATGCTTTACAGTCATGGATCAGGCACTGAGTTATGTGGTTATTATGATGCTGATTGGGCAGGAAGTGCGAATGATAGAAAAAGTACTTCAGGAGGTTGTTTCTTCTTAGGGAATAATCTGATCTCTTGGTTTAGTAAAAAGCAGAGATGTGTGTCTCTTTCTACTGCTGAAGCTGAGTACATAGCAGCAGGGAGTAGTTGTTCTCAACTTGTTTGGATGAAGCAAATGTTAACAGAATACAATGTCAAGCAAGATGTCATGACATTATACTGTGATAATCTTAGTGCTATCAATATATCTAAGAACCCTATTCAACATAGCAGAACTGAGCATATTGATATACGTCATCATTTTATAAGAGATCTGGTTGAAGATAAAGTGATTGCTTTGGAACATGTGGCTACTGAAAAATAATTAGCTGATATTTTTACTGAAGCCTTAGATGCAAATCAATTTGAAAAATTAAGAAGCAAATTAGGAATTTGCATATATGAGGATTAAGTGTGCTGGGAGGTGTCTTGTGCAGTTGTGAACTTTATTGCATATGTTTAGTTTAAAGGAAACATAATTTTATTCAACTGCTGAAAGCATACAAGATTAGATTTTAGTACATCAAAAGCAACAAACAAAGAGTCTAAAGATTATCCCAACCCCCTGAATCAAGAAAAGTTTTCCAATCTTCATCCCATTCATCATCAGAAGCATGAAGTTGCACTGGAGGTTTTCTTATGATTTTCATCCTTGTCTTTGATGTTTTTCTTATTCTTGTTGCTCCTGGAGTTGCCCCAGCTGTAGACAGTGTTTTGTTCTTCAACTTCTGTGGATCTGGTTTCTTGACCTCTTGCATGTGTTTCTTTCCTGCATCTTTGTTAGACTGACTCATGGTTCTATCTGTGGTATGTTGTTAGAAGCAAGGAGGCTTGGTTTTTATACTGCATAAAGAGTCTTTATTTGTATCGCCTGGCCAGTCAAAGTGGTCTTTGATTTGGGAACTTGTTTTTCTTGGGAAGCCATTTATTTGACCTTGTCAAATTGGATGTCAGAACTTCGTGTTTGTTACCTTGGTAGGTTAAGAGGTTGTCCAATTGTGGCTAAAAAGGGTGAGAGTTAGCCTAGGAGTTGTCTATTTGTCTGGTGTGATTCTCGTTTTAAGGGGGAGTTTGTAGTTTGTGCAGCTGTTATACTGTTTGAGTTTGTTTTTGGTGAAGCTGTTGGATGTTGCTGATGTTGGTTGTGTAGTGAATGTTAGTAGTTGTTTGGAGTTTGGTGTTTATCCGCTGCAAGTTTTTCTGATGTTGGCTGAGATTGTTTTAGCCAAAATTAGGCAAAGGGGGAGATTGTTAGTTCTTGTAATTGGCAACAATTTTGGTAAAACAATGTTGATGTCATGTATGATGTCTTAACATGAGTTACTAACATTCTGGTTATGTTAAGTTACTTAGGGTTGCAGTTTTTGTGCTGATGTCAAACACGATGTCTTGACATCTATTGACAGAACATCAGTCTACTGTGTCATTAGGGTTGCGCGTGTATCAGTTGATTTGAGAGATCTGGTGGAGAGATTGCAGGCGAATATCTTGGTAAAGATATATTCAGTTGCAATTAGATATGGAGCAGATCTTGTTGCTATTTTTTAGGGCTGAAAGATATGAAAAGATTTGAAGATAAAATCTGTTTTAAATTCAAATAAAATCAGATATTTTTCAGTGAGTCCAAGCCCAAGTCTGAGTTTCTATTTAAAGCAGCCACAGCCCTACTTGGAACGGACGAAAGCAAGAGATTAAAGACTGAGAGTCAAGTGTGTATTTTCGTCTGTGTATTATAAGCCATTCATGTTTGAATTGGTGAAATTGTTTTGAGTTGTTAATTGTTCTTGATCAAAGATTTCAAGCAAGATCAAGTTGTGTTTTGGAAGTGTGACTTCTATACTTTGTAATCTTTGAATTGTATCACTGTGGTGATTTAGGGGGAGTGAGTGGTATCTCATATCTAAGTGTATCTTAGGTAGAAGTGTCATTGGGTAGTGATTAAGTTAGTGGATTGTCAACTGGGATTGTTGAGTCTGTAATTTAATACTACTAATAGTGAATTTCCTCCCTGGCTTGGTAGCCCCCAGACGTAGGTAATTAAACCGAACTGGGTGAATAATTCATTGTGTTGATTGACTGTTTTATTTTCTTGTTCATTTAGCAGATTGTGTTGTTGTGACATCTGTAGCGAGCAATTTTGGACGTGGTTCTTAAGCGCTGGTCGCTCTCTGCGGTTTGAGCTTTGACTACAGGTCGATTCATTTTTTATCCTATTGTGAGCTGAATAAGGAAGGGAAATAGATGTCTCCAATTAACCCTGCTTGCATACTGAGTTTAAACAGCTGTCTGTTAGGTTACGAATGCTATCAATGTGGGGGGCCTTTGTACTGGTTATTTGTATTTTCGCCAATACTGTTTTCTTTCTTTTTTACCTGGGCAGAAGGTTTCTGGCGGGGAACAAGGATTAGGATGTTAGGACTGATGCTTTTGAAATACTGCTTTTGATTGATGGAGATATGGGATTTTGGTTTTTTGTTGATTATGCTCGCTAAGATCTTTTCTTTCAATCTTATGCCTACGTATTCCCGTTTACCGAAATAGGGAAATCAGAGCGTTCGTAGTTCCTCCTATTCTATGGGAGGAAATGGGTGTTTTTGGTGTCTTGTTCAAAGCCCAAGACGTGAAGCGAAAGGTGGTTTGTATCTTGTTCAAAGCCCAAGATATGAAGCTGAAAGGTCTATTTGTGTCTTGTTCAAAGCCCAAGACGTGAAGCTGAAAGACCTCGGCTTTAGAGAGAATTTGTCATCTCTAAAGAGGGGAGAAGGAGAATTACTTTAACTGGGATACGTGGATCCGAGCAATGCCATAATTTCCGAAGAAAGGGTTTTAACCTGAAGGAGAAGACTTTAACTCAGTGTAGAGCAATGCCATCTTTCCTTAGGAATTTCTCATGCTAAAAGAAGGACAGTGGCGTGGATATAGATGATCCAGAGGCTTGCCGCTTACAGCGATTAGATGAAGGGAAAGGAGTTGTTGATGTTTGTGTACTGTGAACGAGGCACAACTTTGATGCTAAAAGGTTGATTGGATCAACCAATGGTTTTCTTATACAAAGCCTAAGAGGAGGCTAATTTCCACTAGGAAAATCATTATACGAAGCCTAAGAGGAGGCTATTTTGTGTCTCGTACAAAGCCCGAGAGAGAGGCTAAAAAGGTTTTGACTCAACGACAGAGTCTTTGTGTGTCTCGTACGAAGCCCGAGATGGAGGCTATTGTTTGTTTGGCTCAATAAGAACCTTTTGTATCTCGTATAAAGCCCGAGATGGAGGCCAAAGGGGTAATTGACTCAACGAGGGAGTCTCTTATGTGTCTCGTACGAAGCCCGAGAGAGAGGCTGAACGTTGTTTGACTCCGCTGGGGAGAATCATTGTACAAAGCCCAAGAGGAGGCTATGTCAGTTAAGTGACATGTCCAGTATACTGATTTTGAAAGAGAAAATCAGTTCTTATATGAGCATCACTGTACTCGTGGGTTAGATCTGAGGATCGGGGTTGTTTCCTTTTCTTTGGGGAAACTGGAAATCCAAAGGGTATTGAGACTGTCCGAGTCTGCAGGTTTCCTTCCTATTTAACGAAGGGGTCACTTGAGAATGTCTTTGAGACTCAAGGAAGTTAGACTGTCCGTGTCTAGAGTTTTATCTTTTGTACTATGCTTTGAGAAACAGTAGTAGACTCTATGAAAGGACTGTTCTATGAGGATGACTAGGTTCTGTTCCTATACCTCTAGGAGTTCGTCGGGACAATTTGTACGAAGGCCAAGAGGAGGCTGGAAACTTTTAAGAAGCCGACGGGTCCTTGTACGAAGCCCAAGAGGAGGCTATCATTCCCGGAGGAAGAGATCATTATACGAAGCCTAAGAGGAGGCTGTGAATACTTCTAAGAAGCCGTAGTGTCCTTGAATAATGCCCAAGAGGAGGCCGATGCTTTTAAGAAGCCCGTGGGTCTATCATCTCCTTTCCATTAGGAGAGATAACTCTTTTAAAGATAAAAACCACTGGTAAACGTGCGAGGTTTACTATCCAGCGACTATTAGCTATTAAAGAGGGTTCCTTAGTTAAGGTCCAAGATTATGACCGTAGTGGGTACCCAAACCCCGAGACATTCAAGGCAAGCTATCCACAAGGAATAGATCAAGTCAGGAAAGTTCGAGAATTTGGAAGAAACTCAAAGATGCCATTCACGGAGAATACATTCATCTTGTGGAGTAGAGCTTCTTGACGATTCCTAAGGAGGACAACCGAAGAGAAGACTGTATCTGGTGCTCCTATTGGGGATCTAGGCGTCTATTTCTACGAATAAATGAAACGGCGTCACCTAGTTCTAGACGTAGTAGCCGGGGAAACTCGAAATATCTATACTATTATTACACAGTAGATATGAGTTTATGAAAGGAGACTTACAGTGAGCAGCCCCACAATACAGTTTATAATATGAAAGCAGTAAACGAAAGCGATAACCACTTACTCGGTTGGAGTGCTTCCATGCTGTTTGGTTAGTTGTTCAACAAAGAAAGATTGAAAACAACAGTATATTCAAAATCAAAGGACAAAGTGCTTTGAAAAAGAAAGATTTGGGGCTTACAGCTCAAGGAGAGGCCCAGGGTTTTATCAGTGAGCGCACTGTTTGACTTTGTACAGCGGGACTTATACAAGTGACTAGGGCCCAAAAAGGTTTTCTGTACAAAGGGATGGGTCATACACTCTCTCAAGAGGCCCAAAAAGATTTAAAGAAAAAAGAGTGGGGCTTATAACACGAGGGTAGGCCCAAATGATTTTTCGTTTAAAAATGGCGATCGCACCGAGGTTTTCTTTTAACGCAGAGGGACTTATACAATAAGTGAGGCCCAAAATGTTTTGGTTAAAAGGGGGATTGGGTCTTACACTCTAATAGAGGCCCAAAGTGTTTTGAATGGGTCTTATAGCTCAAGGAGAGACCCAGATGATTTTTATTTTTAAACGGGCGACGATCGCGCCGTTTACTTGTACAGAGGGACTTATACAATAAGTGAGGCCCAAAAAGTTTTTGTACAAGGGGGGATGGGTCTTACACTCTCTCAAGAGGCCCAAAGAGGTTTAAAAATGATTTATGATGGTTGAATTAATCCAAAACCCTAATTTGTTTTCAAAATGTATTTAATTGAATAAAAATTCAATTAAAATGATCAAAAATTGTTTAACACATGGAAAACAAATTGTGATCTTGGATTAATGCTTCAAAAATTAAGTATTGACCTACAAAATAATTAGAAAACATTAAAAGTTGCAAAATCAATGTAGAAAAAATATTTAAAATGCCAAAAACAATCAAAATATTAATTCTTTACAAAAATATCAATTATATGAAATAAATAATATTTTTGGGATTTTTTGTGAAAATAAAATATTTTAACATTTTTGTGAATTATTAAAAAAAGAATCAACTCAAAATCATTAAAACTCAGAGAGAAATTAATTTTTGAATCAATTAAACAAAATCAAAAAATTCAAATATTTGAATATATGAAAAATGGCGCCAAGAACAGATGAAGAACACGCGCGTGTTCTTGGTTTCTCAGATTTGCATTTTCTATCCAATCTCCATGAATACGTAATCATATCATGCAATTCACATATCATTATGCTCGTCTCAACCTCACGATCATGTCTATGTACTTTAATTTCATTTAAATTAAACATACAACAAGAAATCACGAAGAGACCTCAAGAACCCTAATTTCTGCATGAAGGCTAGGATTTTTGATACACGATTCAAACAATGCAATTAATTGAGGGAAAACATTCCATGCATGATTATGAACATATGGCCAAATTATTGTGCGAGGAAATATGCATAGATTGAGAGATGACCAAGCATGGGCTTACCTCTAGGCCGTGACAGCAAGTGCAATGTGATTTTTGATTTGGAGGTGTTACAGATGAGTGGTGATGATCTGAACAGCTTCCCTACACCCTATGGATTGTGTTTGGATGGTTGGACTTGATTGAAATTGGCTGGATCATTTTGTGGTACCTCAGCTGCACTTTGGTTTAAACCTTGAGCAACCAGCTGGTGATTTTGTGAAATTGATGTTTCAGAAGTAATCTAAGTGTTTGATCAGCTCATATGTGATGTATGTGAGGTGTGGGAGTGATTGGTTTGATTGGAATTGCTCTCAAACTCAAAACCCGATAGTGACTTGCCTTAGAAGGCAAAATTGGAGTGAAAGAAGAGATTTTGAGGAAAGCATCTGTTAGATGGCTTTGGTGTACTCAAACTGACCACAATTGAGCTCTATTTATAGTAGAGCAAGTTTGTTTTGCAAGGAATAGTGCATGGCAGCTGGTAAGTAGGTTTGGCCAATGTTGTCCAATGGAATTTCAAGTCTCCTCTAGCCATTGACTAGAGGTTAGGGCACAGAGCTTTGGTTCCCTTGGTCTTGGATAAGTCTTGACTGATTTCAGATGAGAATGGCTCAGTCCATGCCACCTTGATGGTTCCATTGAATGCCTCATTCCAAATTTGAAGTCTTGTCCCTATTTTGGCCATTCTAGGTTCAACATGTTATTTCTTGTTCCATGGACTTTGGAGGCTTGGCTCAGTGATTGTCCCCTTTAGATTCAATCCTATGAGGTGTCCAAGTGGATAGGAGCAATTGAATTTGTCTGATTTTGGCAAATCGACCAAAGTTGCAAATTCTGCCTTGCCTTGACAGATTTCAGCAAGGCAACTTGGCAATGTTGTATCTCATGGTGTAGGTTGAATTTGGCAATGTTCTTGGCCATTTTGGAAAGCTCTTACATGATACAACAACTGTTTGAACAAGTTTGGTTTTGATCTCTTTTGATTCCAAGTGAAAAATCCCCCTACATTTGGCAAAAAGTGAGGCAGAATCTGACTTAGTGAAAATTTCACTAAGTGTTGGAAAAAGTGACATTTTCACTTTTCAGCCACTTTGATCACTCCATAACTCAAAATCCTTAATGAATTGGAATGACTTGTAAGTTGAAGTTTTTGTAGGTGATAATGAGGGCTACAAATCCATCTTTGGATGAGAAAAAATGGCCTTGTGGTTTAGGAGTTATGGTCCTTCAAAGTTGGTACCCTTGTCATTTTATTTTTAACTTAGAAAAATTTCTAAGTTTTATGGTTACCCCTTTTACAAGTTATCTCACTTTTCTTGATTTTTCTTGATGAATGATGATTCAAATCATACATTAACATCATTTTAGGGTTAAAAATCCATTTTGGTGAAAAATCTCAAAAAGTCAAAGTTGACTTTTGTGCACAGTTGACTTTTTATCAGATGAATTCCAAACTGTGCAATTCTTCAGGAAATCATGTCCTTGACCTAAATCAAACTTGATGGACATGTTCCATGGGTGTCATGGGGTATATTGAGGTATGTCCTAGGGCTTGGGAGCATGTCCTGGTCAAAAGTCAAAGTTACAGTTGACTTTTCTCTTAAAACCCTAATTGTGGTGCAGATGAAATTGAGACTTGTTGCTCAAGCTTCTTGGATTAATCCATTGTTCCAAATGGATCAATATGGTATATTAGAGACCCTCAAATCATGTCTTGAGGTCTGGGCTCATGGTTTATCCCAAAAGTCAACTTAGGGGTGAATTAGGTCAAGAAACCCTAATTCCTGATTTTTGATGAATGCATCCCCTGAGGCAAAATTGACTTGATGCATGGGTTCATGAGGTTCCATGAAGTATATTAGGTTATGTTTTGGATCATTGTCTTGTTCCCAGATGAAATTTTTCATCTGGAGGCCCTGGTCGACCAAAACCCTAATTTGGTGACACTGTCGATCTTGAGACTTGATCCACCTAGAAGGGAGCAGCCTTGTGCTTAATCCTTGAAGTGGGAGTCCTTTTTGATCCATTGTGAATGTTTAAGAGATTAGACAAGTTGAAGATCATGTCATTTCTTGATTGAGCCTTTGTCTAAAGCTCAGAGAGGGCTTGAAACCCTAATTTTGATTGTATTGGATGCTCACCCATCTTTGGGGAGACTGATGAAGCATGGTGGTTCATCCATATTGTGATGATGATTTTCACAATGATGGGAAATCTAAGTGGTCAAAATTTGGGGTATTACAGATGCCCCTATTTAATCTTCTTGGACCCGAAGGTGTGAATGACGAAGGGATTCGGGCATTCGGGGTGCAAGAGGATTAAATATCGGAATACCCGAAATTTTGATGGTGGTTATGAATGGTAGCTTACGCATTCATCTTCTTTAGCTAAGCAATGATGCTTAGAAAAGGTAAACTTCCCCTCGATCCTGGTTTCCTACCAAGAACTGGTCTCAGTCTCTTTTGTAAACTTCCCCTCGATCCTGGTTTCCTACCAAGGAACTGGTCTTAGTTTCTGATATAAACTTCCCCTCGATCCTGGTTTCCTACCACGGAACTGGTCTTAGTTTCTTTTTTAAACTTCCCCTCGATCCTGGTTTCCTACCAAGGAACTGGTCTTAGTTTCTTTTGAAATAAACTTCCCCTCGATCCTGGTTTCCTACCAAGGAACTGGTCTTAGTTTCTTTTGTCAATAAACTTTATTGACAAGGGACGCTATTAGTAGCGGTTTTCCTTCAAACTTCTCGCCGAATTTTCCTGGGGAGATGCCATTTGAGTGGAAAAAGTTTTGATGTCAGACTTGCTGGGGAACCCATTCGTCTGAATTGTAGAGGTACACAAACTTCTCTGTTTTGGAGACGCCATTTGTCGATTCTACTGGGGAAAGCGAGTCTCTTGAGAGACTGTTTTTGTTTGGGGTTACATCATACTTTTCTCGGGATCTTCCCGAAGAAACGCCATATGATGGGGTCCAATTTTGAGGTGTCAATGACCTTCTCATCAGTGGTCTTTTCGGAGCGAAACTGGCGTGCTGCCGAATCTCTGATTACGAGGCTTTCTCTGGGGATTTTCCCTTAACCCGGGAAAGCAAGGATATCGTCTTCGATGGCAAAGAGCGACATCTGTTGAAAGTTTTCTCTGGCTTTTCAGAGGTTCAAGTTATCAAAGTGGCCAAGTGCCGACTCTGATCTAAAGATACACTGGTGGCGAGATTGTGCAGACGCAACACTTCCTGACGAGGAAAGAACTGACAAACTCGATTGAGAAAACTGTTTATCACTAGGGGACAAGACCGGCTAGAGTGATAACGATGCAATATGAAATGTAAATGCAAATAAAAAAGGCATGAAGTACGTATGTATATGCTGACAAAACAGACGCGACATACAGACTAATGGATGAACACAATTGGATACTCGGCCATCGCGGGGGCGAAGAAGTACCGTTGATTCAAAATAGCAATTCCACCTTGCTTAGGAGAGATAGTCCCGTTGGGAGCTATGTTGATCAGGCTTAGGAGATGAGAACTCGGCCGAGGTGTGTCAGATGAAACAAGGTCTCTGGCACAGTTGATCCCTTCATTCAGGCATTCTGGCTTAGAAGGAGTACTTGGATTCTGCACTTTGAAGTTCGCTTACTTCGGGAGAAGCGATCGATGTTCTTCTGATGTTCAACAGTCAAAAGAAATGCCATCTTTAATTTAAAAGCAGAAAAATATTAACAAGTAAATTTATTTTTGTTTTATTTCAAGAATCGCTGATTAAGTTTAAACAACGTCGTTCTGTAAAGCTAAAACAAGTAAAGAATTACAAACAAAAGCACAAGGGCTCAAATTTTATTGATAAGATGGAGATCAGCCAAACGCGTGATTCCAAAGAGTATATACAAAGTTAGAAAATGGTAATTTACAGGGAAAAGGGCTACGTTGAAACATAACGACCACTATTCTTCTACCAACTTTGAGTTCGGGATATCCTGAGCTTCCGTCGAAGATGACCTTTGACTGGAGATTTCCTCCGATAGATGATGCAACTGCTGCTGAGGGACTCGCCTCTGTTGAACATAGTTACTTGCCATTATCCCTAATTTTTGCCTGGATTGTACTATGATGTTTCCAATCCATCGGGATGATTTTTTTTTCATGTCTCTAACTTTTGCCTGGACCGCCCTTTCGGGTTTTCAATCCACCGAGACGTTTTTTTTTAGTTTTAGGCGAAGTATTTCTTGACTACATCAACATTCGTGGGGTAGGAAAATTCCTCTTCGTCCATGGTTGCAAGTCTCAAGGCGCCGCCTGAGAAAGCTTTCGTGACCACATAGGGGCCATCATAATTTGGGGTCCATTTGCCCCGAGAATCAGTGAGAAATGATTGTATCTTCTTGAGCACAAGGTCTCATTTTCTGAAGATACGCGGTCGGACCTTTTTGTCGAACGCCCTTTTCATTCTCTGTTGATACAACTGACCGTGGCATAGTGCCGTGATTCGTTTCTCTTCGATCAGGTTCAGTTTGTCGTGTCGACTTTGACACCATTCAACTTCGGTGAGCTTTGCTTCCATCAATACCCGGATTGATGGGATCTCTACTTCTATGGGGAGCACTGCTTCCATGCCATACACTAGAGAGAAAGGGGTAGCCCCAATTCCGTTTCCGTAATGATTGACAGTTCCGTCAAAGATAAGTCCCCACTGGGAACCTGGTTCTGGCCCTTCACTGGGTAGCGGTTCATCGCAATCTTTCATTTTTAGATACATGACATCTTCATCTGGGAAGTCAAACCCGATTGATTCTTGATCGTCAATCGGTTGATGAGCCAAATGATCGGCTAAAATACTTCCTTTAACGGCTTTCTGAGCATGGTACTCTATGTCATATTCTGATAGTAACATCTGCCAACGGGCAATCCTTCCCGTGAGAGCAGGTTTTTCGAAAACGTACTTGATTGGATCCATTTCGGAGACCAACCAAGTAGTATGACGAATCATGTACTGGCGAAGACGTTTGGCTGCCCAAGCCAAAACGCAACAAGTTTTCTCAAGCATTGTGTACCGAGTCTCGCAGTCGGTGAATTTCTTGCTTAGATAGTAAATGGCAGACTTTTTCCATTTAGTTTCGTCTTGTTGGCCAAGTACACATCCCATTGAGTCCTCTAGGACTGTGAGGTAAATGATCAGTGGTCTTCCTTCCACTGGAGGTGATAGAATAGGAGGATTCAACAGATATTCCTTGATACTGTCGAAGGCGGTTTGGCAATCTTCTGACCAAACGCAATCCTGGTTCTTTTTGAGTAATTTGAAAATCGGCGCACACGTCGCGGTCATAAGGAATATGAATCTGGAGATGTAGTTCAAACGTCCCAGGAATCCTCTGACTTGTTTTTCAGTTTTCAGAGAAGGCATTTCTTGAATGGCCTTGACCTTGTCAGGATCAACTTCAATTCCTTTCTGGCTGACGATGAACCCTAGTAATTTCCCCGAACGGACACCGAAGGTGCACTTGTTGGGATTCAAGCGGAGCTTGAATTTTCTTAGACGTTTGAACAATTTTGACAGATGTTCAACGTGCTCATCCTCTGTTCTTGATTTTGCAATCAAATCATCGACATATACCTCGATTTATTTATGTATCATGTCATGAAACAGAGTAGTCATGGCCCTTTGATAGGTTGCCCCGACATTCTTCAAACCGAACGGCATTACCTTGTAACAAAAGGTACCCCATGGCGTAATGAACGAAGTTTTCTCCATGTCTTTCGGCGCCATTTTGATCTGGTTATAGCCCGAGAATCCATCCATGAAGGAGAATACTTTGAACTTTGCTGTGCTGTCAACCAACATGTCAATGTGTGGTAAAGGAAATTCGTCCTTTGGACTTGCCCTATTTAGATCCCTGTAATCGACACACATTCTGACCTTTCCGTCCTTTTTGGGAACGGGTACGATGTTGGCTAACCATTGAGGATATTCAGATGTAGCGAGGAAACCCGCGTCGATCTGTTTCTATACCTCCTCCTTGATTTTGATGGCCATGTCCGGGTGAGTGCGTCTCAACCTTTGCTTTACTGGCGGACATTCCAATCTCAATGGTAAGTGATGTTCCACGATGCTGGTATCCAACCCTGGCATATCCTGATAGGACCAAGCGAATACATCAGGGAATTCTTTGAGAAGCTTTATCAGATCTTCTCTGGCAGTTGGACTGAGTAGTGCTCCGATCCTGATTTCTTTTCTCTCTTTTTCTGAACCCAAGTTTACCGTTTCCAACGGCTCTTTGTGAGGTTCAATGGACCTTTCCTCCTGTTTGAGTAGTCGGGAGATCTCTTCTAGAATTTCGTTGTCAACTTCTTCTTCAGCCTCGAATACCGGGAACTCAAAGTTGGAAGAAGGCATCGGATCGTATGTTTCAACGGGGTTTAAAACAAGCAATCTGCATGACGTGATGATTCGTGTTTAGAAGAGATAGAGAAAATGTAAGTGTGTGCAGTGTTTTGATTTTACTGCTTGTTTTTATTATTGAATGTTTTTTAGGATTACCATTTTCTGAAAAAGCAAAAAGAGAAAACAACAATAAATGCGGAAATTACAGAACGGCGTTATTTTATTAATGAACAAGTCGAATCTTGAAACTACAGCCCTATAAAACAAAACTCTGTCGCTTTGGGCAAAGCGAAGAGGGAAATTTACAGAAAACGAGCCCTATCAAAATATCCGTTTCACCTGGGCAGGGTGAAAGGTTAAAGATGGCAATTACTTTGACTGTCGAACGACCTTCGGAACCTTGACAGCAACCCATTGGCGGCGAACTCCTCGGTGAATCACAAAGTCTGGCACCTTCCTTGATTTGTCTTCAGAAATGACGCTGATTTCTGGTGGAGCAGGATCATTGGAATCTGTTTCCCAGGCAGAATTGTCGTAGGAGGATTCCTCTGTTGCATTTTGCATAGCATTGGTGCTCTCAGCTGTATCTCCCCATCCAGTTGACTGGATATCTTCGAGCCTGATACGAGAGCTTTCGGGAGCAGTGTACTTGACCATAAAGTCGTATTTTCCACTTGGTTGTCCCAGAGTGTCCCAAACTTCTTTGGAACTGGAGAAGTCCTCCCTCTCGATGACGTTGACCTCGGGAAAAGCATAGTTGATGAATTCAAGTCCTGCAATCGTTGCGAATTCATCTTCATGTTGAGTAGTTTCTGAATGACCTGAGTGTTGATCCCATGACATAGTGGGGATACAGGTATTCTGTTCAATGACGCTCAGCTGAGTTTCATTGTTCGGCTGACTTTCTTGCCCCAAGTCTCCTGGGTAAGGCTGCCACATTGGCAGGCCATCCATCGGGCCATAGTAATTGTGGTCAAAATTGTCCTTCATCAGAGTGTCTTCCTCCATATAGATTGGCATCCACCAGTGATTTAACAAGTGCTGAAGTGCCTCCTGGACAAGGGTACAACCTCGATCGTTTTCGCAACCTGCTTTACAGCTTTGATAGTCATGTGATATTAAGAATCCAAGTCGGACCTGCTCAGCATGTAACTCTACCAGGTTGGTATTCATCACGTGAATATCGAAGATCTGAACCATATTGATCTGATAGGAATTCCTATCATGGTAGTCTTGGATCCATCCAAGATCCATCTGACGTTGGAGGGCCTCTTGTATGAAAGAGCATCCCTGTTTGTTTACCGAGTAAATCAGACAGGAACTATAATCGTGCCGTGGCAGATTATGATACTGGCTTTGCCTTGAGTGCATCACCACCAAGTTGACATTCATCGCACGGATGTCGTGGTTTTGAATGACGTTGGAATTCATGTAAACCATGTTAACTCCACGAACTCAGTGCTCTTGGATCCATCCAAGATCCATTTGCTCCTGTAGAGCTGCTTGCACCACAGAACATCCCTGATTGTCTTTAGAGCAGATATCACACTGGTGATAATTATGAGGTGGCACATGGCCATATCCACTATGTCTACAATGCATCTTGACCAGATTAGTCCCCAATAAGAGTACATCGTGAATTTGATAGACATTGTTAGTCTCTTTCTCAATCAGATTAACTGCAGCTTTCTCATGTTGAGGCAGCGGGTTCGTGAGAACATTGGGATTCGTATCTTTGAAAGATAAGAGCCTGCTCATAACAAGCTTTTGCACGTCGGATTTGAAATTGAGACAAGTCTCAATGTTATGCCCTGAACCTCCTTGATGATAAGGGCATGTTTGATCCGCTTTAAACCAAAAAGGCGGATTTTCCGGAACTGAAAGGGGAGACTTAGTCTGAATGTGCCCCTTAGCCAGCAGTAACGGAAACAGCTCTGCGTACGTTACAGGTATAGGATCAAATCCTGGTGGCCGTGTTGTACGGTTGTTGTTATATGGAGGACGAGCCTGCTGAAGAGGATGTTGTGTCCTTTGTTGGTCAGGTTGGCTCTGCGCAACCTGAGGTTGATACATAGGAACAGGCGCGGGGCCGGTAGCAGGAGTAACAACTGCTACTGGCTGATAACGTCACCTTTGCTTTCCGAGAGAGATATTCCCAATATCTTGCTCTTTTTTCTTAGGGAGAGCACTGCCTTATTTTTTAGTACCGCTCGTTGATCCAGTGTCTTTTACCAAACGTCCTTCTCGGACGGCTTCCTCAAGACGTACACCCATGCCGACCATTTCGGTGAAATCACTGGGCGCACTGGCGACCATTCGGCCGTAGTAAAATGAGCTCAAGGTCTTTAAGAAGATCTTTGTCATCTCTTTTTCCTCAAGAGGTGGACAAATCTGAGAGGCAATTTCACGCCACCTTTGAGCATACTCCTTAAAGGTTTCTTTGTCCTTTTGCGACATTGATCTGAGTTGATCTCTATCGGGTGCCATGTCCAAATTGTACTTGTATTGTTGGACGAAGGCAGTACCAAGATCTCTGAATGTACTGATCGTAGTACGGTTTAAACCCATGTACCATTTGAGTGTGGCACCTGTTAAACTATCCTGGAAGTAGTGAATTAGCAGGTCCTGATTCTCCGTCTGAGCTGACATCCGCCGAGCGTACATCACCAGATGGCTTTGAGGGCAAGAGTTACCCTTGTATTTTTCAAAGTCGGGCACTTGGAACTTGTGCGGGACTTTCACATTTGAGACCAAGCAGAGGTCTGCGGCGTCCTTTCCAAATAGATCCTGACCGCGAATGGCTTGCAGCTCTTTCTGCATTTCCAAGAACTGCTCCTGGAATTCATCCATTCTGTCAAACATAGTTTCCTTCTTACCAGAAGGTGTCTGTGGAATCTGTCCTTCCGGGACAGTGTGCACCACAGGGGGTGGTACCGTGACTACGGCAGTAAGTCTTGGCGCCTCCCGAAGTTTGTAACCTTCAGGAGTCTTGAGTATGCCCCTGGCATCTTCGCTTTCCCGAAGTTTGTAACCTTCAGGTCCAGTGGATTCTGTTGCGATTCCCTGATCTTCCGTGATCGGCGGAACATATCCTTCCGGGATATAGTTAACAGGCATGCCCCAAGGACGATCTTTTGGCATCTGATACCTAGGATCATACTTTTCTATGATGGACGTTGAGGTGATCTCTGAGATCACAGTTCTTTGTAGTTGAGCTTCTGCCATGGCTTGCATGTCGTTACGAAGCTTTCTCATATCCTCTCTCAGAGCGTCGATCTCTTCTTTCAACTTTCTGTTTTCTTCCTCAAGATCATCCATCTTTTTCTGACGATTGGCCCGAGTATTATATGAATGAGATAGTTTGACTCTAGAATCGAGACACAAACGTGAGATTCGTAGGTAAGGAGAATACGCGATGTGAGAATGATGAATGCAATGATTATATTAATTGTTGTTTTTTGGTTTAATCAAAATAAACTTCGACAATTAGATTGCAAATATCAAACAGTGGGGAAACCCCTTTTTATTGAATTCCAAAGGATTACAGAAATGGAAATACAGTAGATTACAAAGTGCAGAAACAGAAACCTAAACTAATGGGTCCCGAGTCCTCTTCATTGACCGGGGCGCTTGGGCCGTTGTCGGGTTGTCATTCCTTTGCCAGGTGAAAGGAGCGAGCAAATTCCTTTGGTCATCTTGATTCTCCACAGCATGCTGCTCCAAAATTTCAATCAGAGCATCTTTCTCTTTTAGTAGTTGCTGTATTTGGATACACTCTACGTCGAGGGTGCGGTACTTGTTCTTCCAAGATCTTCTTTCCTTTTGAACTTTGTTAAGAGTAACCTGAAGCTTTTCAGTTTCCGTCATGAAGTACATGACAGTTTCCCTCGATGGAAGAATTCCGTAACGAGGATAAGGCATCTTTAGCTTGAGAGCTCTAGTTTGTACCCAATGGAGATAAGGCTCCACCGAGACACAGTCTGGTTTTCCCAGAGACTCTCGTCCTTTCTTATGAACATGTTTCCAAGCTTGCACTATTTCCATCTTTAGTGCTCTGTCGTTTTCTCCTTCTTTGAAGAAAAGACCTTCCAGATGAACACCCAGTGGGATGTGTCTCATCGGGTATCCAAATTGACGAAGAACTAATATCGGATGATAGTTGATTCCTCCTTTAGTTCCTATGAGGGGTATGTTGGGGAAGTTTCCACAACGGTCAATGATTCTGATTCCCTCATAAATCCTATTACACCAATCTATATCAGAGTTGGTAAAAGACATGATCTTCTGCGACCAACGTAAGACACTCTTACAATCCCAAAAAGCAGCAGACTTGGGCAAGTGAGAGATAAACCATTTGTAAAGCAAAGGTACACAGCATGTGATCTCCCCTCCACTGTACAAATTTCCCAAGTGTACAGAATGATACGCATCTGCAAGCAAAGTCGGCACAGGGTTTCCAATGAGAAAAACCTTAATGGCGTTGATATCGACGAAGTTATTGATGTTGGGAAACAAAAATAACCCGTAGGTGAGCAAGACAAAGATGCTTTCAAAAGCAGTCCCGTTCCCTATACTAGCAAAGTATAGAGCCTTTTTTGTCAAGAACTGGGCTGGCAAACCTTGGATGCCACCCTTAGTGGTCATGTGAGTCCTGACCTCAGACTCGTCCAAATGAATTGCTATTGCAATAGTCTGATTCTTTGGAATTTCTTCCAGTCCAGAAAATGGAGCTCGATCAGTGATATGTAAATCAGTCAGATGAGAATACTCCTCCAGCGTTGGTGCAAGCTGGTAATTCGGGAATGTGAAACAGTGATAAACCGGATTGTAGAATTGAATGAGCGCGTCCATGATCCCCTTAATCACACGGACTCTTAACAGTGGTAGCAAACCACCGTGCTTGGCTCTGAAAGCCTCTGGGTTAACGATCATCCTTGCTAACCTTCTCAAATCCCCTAGTTTGGAACCTTGAAGGTATACTAGCGAGTTCTCCTTCTACCGAAATCCATTAAGCGTAATCCTCTTCTCTGATATTTGCAATCACAGTCTTAGTTTAATTTGAAAAACAGAGAGACTAGAAGAGAAAGTTTTTTGAGTGTTTTAATGTTTTATTAAATGGATGCATGAATGCAGCACACAAAAACATAGAAAAAACATGGGGTCAAAGGGTCGTTGTCATGAAGTCAAGGCTCTACCCATCCCCAAAGGTTTATACTAGGGTGATTTTTGTACCTGTACTCATTATCATCAGCTCCTCCCAGGAAAGCAAAACAACAAGCGGATCGCCAGCGAGTTGTAGAGCAATCTTAGAGTAAGTGCCATTCACCGAGAATAGATCACCAGCCTCAAATGAGGGTAGTATCGCGTAACAACTATTTCCGATAGTTTCCGCACTACGAAAGGGTTTGGCTCCTCAGCTTCTCAGACTTAACAACCGACCCATTGGCTAGAAGAGTGAATGGGTTGCATTGGTCAGCCTCCACTGAGGTTGATGGTCGACCCCGTCGCCATCACTTATCTTAGATGTATACTCATTCTCACCACATGCGGCATCACACGCATTCCCAGTAGCAGAAATATAAACACGTATAGCAATTAGGAAAAACAGTATATATATTTGTCCTAAACATCCTAGACCTTTAAAGCTATGATTCCTAAGTTCCTGACAGAAATGGGTTCCCCGGCGGAAGCCCCAATCTGTGGTTTTCACATAAGTGAAGAGAAGGAAGGTCGTGCGTAGATCTAACTTTGACAGGCCCCACGGTGGGCGCCACTTTTCTGTAGCGAGCGATTTTGGACGCGGTTCTTAAGCGTTGGTCGCTCTCTGCGGTTTGAGCTTTGACTACAGGTCGATTCATTTTTTATCCTATTGTGAGCTGAATAAGGAAGGGAAATAGATGTCTCTAATTAACCCTGCTTGCATACTGAGTTTAAACAGTGGTCTGTTAGGTTACGAATGCTATCAATGTGGGGGGCCTTTGTACTGGTTATTTGTATTTTCGCCAATACTGTTTTCTTTCTTTTTTACCTGGGCAGAAGGTTTCTGGCAGGGAACAAGGATTAGGATGTTAGGACTGATGCTTTTGAAATACTGCTTTTGATTGATGGAGATATGGGATTTTGGTTTTTTGTTGATTGTGCTCGCTAAGATCTTTTCTTTCGATCTTATGCCTACGTATTCCCGTTTACCGAAATAGGGAAATCAGAGCGTTCGTAGTTCCTCCTATTCTATGGGAGGAAATGGGTGTTTTTGGTGTCTTGTTCAAAGCCCAAGACGTGAAGCGAAAGGTGGTTTGTATCTTGTTCAAAGCCCAAGATATGAAGCTGAAAGGTCTATTTGTGTCTTGTTCAAAGCCCAAGACGTGAAGCTGAAAGACCTCGGCTTTAGAGAGAATTTATCATCTCTAAAGAGGGGAGAAGGAGAATTACTTTAACTGGGATACGTGGATCCGAGCAATGCCATAATTTCCGAAGAAAGGGTTTTAACCTGAAGGAGAAGACTTTAACTCAGTGTAGAGCAATGCCATCTTTCCTTAGGAATTTCTCATGCTAAAAGAAGGACAGTGGTGTGGATATAGATGATCCAGAGGCTTGCCGCTTACAGCGATTAGATGAAGGGAAAGGAGTTGTTGATGTTTGTGTACTGTGAACGAGGCACAACTTTGATGCTAAAAGGTTGATTGGATCAACCAATGGTTTTCTTATACAAAGCCTAAGAGGAGGCTAATTTCCGCTAGGAAAATCATTATACAAAGCCTAAGAGGAGGCTATTTTGTGTCTCGTACAAAGCCCGAGAGAGAGGCTAAAAAGGTTTTGACTCAACGACAGAGTCTTTGTGTGTCTCGTACGAAGCCCGAGATGGAGGCTATTGTTTGTTTGGCTCAATAAGAACCTTTTGTATCTCGTATAAAGCCCGAGATGGAGGCCAAAGAGGTAATTGACTCAATGAGGGAGTCTCTTATGTGTCTCGTACGAAGCCCGAGAGAGAGGCTGAACGTTGTTTGACTCCGCTGGGGAGAATCATTGTACAAAGCCCAAGAGGAGGCTATGTTAGTTAAGTGACAGGTCCAGTATACTGATTTTGAAAGAGAAAATCAGTTCTTATATGAGCATCACTGTACTCGTGGGTTAGATCTAAGGATCGGGGTTGTTTCCTTTTCTTTGGGGAAACTGGAAATCCAAAGGGTATTGAGACTGTCCGAGTCTGCGGGTTTCCTTTCTATTTAACGAAGGGGTCACTTGAGAATGTCTTTGAGACTCAAGGAAGTTAGACTGTCCGTGTCTAGAGTTTTATCTTTTGTACTATGCTTTGAGAAACAGTAGTAGACTCTATGAAAGGACTGTTCTATGAGGATGACTAGGTTCTGTTCCTATACCTCTAGGAGGTCGTCGGGACAATTTGTACGAAGCCCAAGAGGAGGCTGGAAACTTTTAAAAAGCCGACGGGTCCTTGTACGAAGCCCAAGAGGAGGCTATCATTCCCGGAGGAAGAGATCATTATACGAAGCCTAAGAGGAGGCTGTGAATACTTCTAAGAAGCCGTAGTGTCCTTGAATAATGCCCAAGAGGAGGCCGATGCTTTTAAGAAGCCCGTGGGTCTATCATCTCCTTTCCATTAGGAGAGATAACTCTTTTAAAGATAAAAACCACTGGTAAACGTGCGAGGTTTACTATCCAGTGACTTTTAGCTTTTAAAGAGGGTTCCTTAGTTAAGGTCCAAGATTATGACCGTAGTGGGTACCCAAACCCCGAGACATTCAAGGCAAGCTATCCACAAGGAATAGATCAAGTCAGGAAAGTTCGAGAATTTGGAAGAAACTCAAAGATGCCATTCACGGAGAATACATTCATCTTGTGGAGTAGAGCTTCTTGACGATTCCTAAGGAGGACAACCGAAGAGAAGACTGTATCTGGTGCTCCTATTGGGGATCTAGGCGTCTATTTCTACGAATAAATGAAACGGCGTCACCTAGTTCTAGACGTAGTAGCTGGGGAAACTCGAAATATCTATACTATTATTACACAGTAGATATGAGTTTATGAAAGGAGACTTACAGTGAGCAGCCCCACAATACAGTTTATAATATGAAAGCAGTAAACGAAAGCGATAACCACTTACTCGGTTGGAGTGCTTCCATGCTGTTTGGTTAGTTGTTCAACAAAGAAAGATTGAAAACAACAGTATATTCAAAATCAAAGGAGAAAGTGCTTTGAAAAAGAAAGATTTGGGGCTTACAGCTCAAGGAGAGGCCTAGGGTTTTATCAGTGAGCGCACTGTTTGACTTTGTACAGCGGGACTTATACAAGTGACTGGGGCCCAAAAAGGTTTTCTGTACAAAGGGATGGGTCTTACACTCTCTCAAGAGGCCCAAAAAGGTTTAAAGAAAAAATAGTGGGGCTTATAACACGAGGGTAGGCCCAAATGATTTTTCGTTTAAAAATGGCGATCGCGCCGAGGTTTTCTTTTAACGCAGAGGAACTTATACAATAAGTGAGGCCCAAAATGTTTTGGTTAAAAGGGGGATTGGGTCTTACACTCTAATAGAGGCCCAAAGTGTTTTGAATGGGTCTTATAGCTCAAGGAGAGGCCCAGATGATTTTTATTTTTAAACGGGCGACGATCGCGCCGTTTACTTGTACAGAGGGACTTATACAATAAGTGAGGCCCAAAAAGTTTTTGTACAAGGGGGGATGGGTCTTACACTCTCTCAAGAGGCCCAAAGAGGTTTAAAAATGATTTATGAGGGTTGAATTAATCCAAAACCCTAATTTGTTTTCAAAATGTATTTAATTGAATAAAAATTCAATTAAAATGATCAAAAATTGTTTAACACATGGAAAACAAATTGTGATCTTGGATTAATGCTTCAAAAATTAAGTATTGACCTACAAAATAATTAGAAAGCAGTAAAAGTTGCAAAATCAATGTAGAAAAAATATTTAAAATGCCAAAAACAATCAAAATATTAATTCTTTACAAAAATATCAATTATATGAAATAAATAATATTTTTGGGATTTTTTGTGAAAATAAAATATTTTAACATTTTTGTTAATTATTAAAAAAAGAATCAACTCAAAATCATTAAAACTCAGAGAGAAATTAATTTTTGAATCAATTAAACAAAATCAAAAAATTCAAATATTTGAATATATGAAAAATGGCGCCAAGAACAGCTGAAGAACACGCGCGTGTTCTTGGTTTCTCAGATTTGCATTTTCTATCCAATCTCCATGAATACGTAATCATATCATGCAATCCACATATCATTATGCTCGTCTCAACCTCACGATCATGTCTATGTACTTTAATTTCATTTAAATTAAACATACAACAAGAAATCACGAAGAGATCTCAAGAACCCTAATTTCTGCATGAAGGCTAGGATTTTTGATACACGATTCAAACAATGCAATTAATTGAGGGAAAACATTCCATGCATGATTATGAACATATGGCCAAATTATTGTGCGAAGAAATATGCATAGATTGAGAGATGACCAAGCATGTGCTTACCTCTAGGCAGTGACAGCAAGTGCAATGTGATTTTTGATTTGGAGGTGTTACAGATGAGTGGTGATGATCTGAACAGCTTCCCTACACCCTATGGATTGTGTTTGGATGGTTGAACTTGATTGAAATTGGCTGGATCATTTTGTGGTACCTCAGCTGCACTTTGGTTAAAACCATCCGCAACCAGCTGGTGACTTTGTGAAATTGATGTTTCAGAAGTAATCTAAGTGTTTGATCAGCTCATATGTGATGTATGTGAGGTGTGTGAGTGATTGGTTTGATTGGAATTGCTCTCAAACTCAAAACCCGATAGTGACTTGCCTTAGAAGGCAAAATTGGAGTGAAAGAAGATATTTTGAGGAAAGCATCTGTTAGATGGCTTTGGTGTACTCAAACTGACCACAATTAAGCTTTATTTATAGTAGAGCAAGTTTGTTTTGCAAGGAATAGTGCATGGTAGCTGGTAAGTAGGTTTGGCCAATGTTGTCCAATGGAATTTCAAGTCTCCTCTAGCCATTGACTAGAGGTTAGGGCACGGAGCTTTGGTTCCCTTGGTCTTGGATAAGTCTTGACTGATTTCAGATGAGAATGGCTCAGTCCATGCCACCTTGATGGTTCCATTGAATGCCTCATTCCAAATTTGAAGTCTTGTCCCTATTTTGGCCATTCTAGGTTCAACATGCTATTTCTTGTTCCATGGACTTTGGAGGCTTGGCTCAGTGATTGTCCCCTTTAGATTCAATCCTCTGAGGTGTCCAAGTGGATAGGAGCAATTGAATTTGGCTGATTTTGGCAAATCGACCAAAGTTGCAAATTCTGCCTTGCCTCGACAGATTTCAGCAAGGCAACTTGGCAATGTTGTATCTCATGGTGTAGGTTGAATTTGGCAATGTTCTTGGCCATTTTGGAAAGCTCTTGCATGATACAACAACTGTTTGAACAAGTTTGGTTTTGATCTCTTTTGATTCCAAGTGAAAAATCCCCCTACATTTGGCAAAAAGTGAGACAGAATCTGACTTAGTGAAAATTTCACTAAGTGTTGGAAAAAGTGACATTTTCACTTTTCAGCCACTTTGATCACTCCATAACTCAAAATCCTTAATGAATTGGAATGACTTGTAGTTGAAGTTTTTGTAGGTGATAATGAGGGCTACAAATCCATCTTTGGATGAGAAAAAATGGCCTTGTGGTTTAGGAGTTATGGTCCTTCAAAGTTGGTACCCTTGCCACTTTATTTTTAACTTAGAAAAATTTCTAAGTTTTGTGGTTACCCCTTTTACAAGTTATCTCACTTTTCTTGATTTTTCTTGATGAATGATGATTCAAATCATACATTAACATCATTTTAGGGTTAAAAATCCATTTTGGTGAAAAATCTCAAAAAGTCAAAGTTGACTTTTGTGCACAGTTGACTTTTTATCAGATGAATTCCAAACTGTGCAATTCTTCAGGAAATCATGTCCTTGACCTAAATCAAACTTGATGGACATGTTCCATGGGTGTCATGGGGTATATTGAGGTATGTCCTAGGGCTTGGGAGCATGTCCTGGTCAAAAGTCAAAGTTACAGTTGACTTTTCTCTTAAAACCCTAATTGTGGTGCAGATGAAATTGAGACTTGTTGCTCAAGCTTCTTGGATTAATCCATTGTTCCAAATGGATCAATATGGTATATTAGAGACCCTCAAATCATGTCTTGAGGTCTTGGCTCATGGTTTATCCCAAAAGTTAACTTAGGGGTGAATTAGGTCAAGAAACCCTAATTCCTGATTTTTGATGAATGCATCCCCTGAGGAAAAATTGACTTGATGCATGGGTTCATGAGGTTCCATGAAGTATATTAGGTTATGTTTTGGATCATTTCCTTATTCCCAGATGAAATTTTTCATCTGGAGGCCCTGGTCGACCAAAACCCTAATTTGGTGACACTGTCGATCTTGAGACTTGATCCACCTAGAAGGGAGCAGCCTTGTGCTTAATCCTTGAAGTGGGAGTCCTTTTTGATCCATTGTGGATGTTTAAGAGATTAGACAAGTTGAAGATCATGTCATTTCTTGATTGAGCCTTTGTCTAAAGCTCAGAGAGGGCTTGAAACCCTAATTTTGATTGTATTGGATGCTCACCCATCTTTGGGGAGACTGATGAAGCATGATGGTTCATCCATATTGTGATGATGATTTTCACAATGATGGGAAATCTAAGTGGTCAAAATTTGGGGTATTACAACATCACACTTAACATCACACATCTGATACCAGAATTTCAACAACCAGCAATGACGTCTTAACAGCCCCAACATCAGATACCAACCTCCAACCGTCATCTTTTTCAACAACATTAACAGTTGCCCCACCGTGGGGCGGCATCAGATTCTGAATAACATTTGGGGTGGCTGGAGGAGCAAAATTTATAGCCTTGGATTCTATCAAATCCTGAACTTTATGTTGAAAGGCTCTGCATATTTCAATGGTATGCCCAGGGCCACCTAAATGAAAGTCACACCTGGCGATAACATTATACCCTGCTGGGAGCTTTGTCGGAGGGGGACCCATTACACGGGGTTCTACTAGATTTAACTTGAGCAATTGTTGGAACAACATAGTATAGTGAGCGATTTTTGTCGATGACGCGACCACCTTATCGCTGGTTGTTTTTCTCCTCAATGGAGAAAGGGGGTGCTACTTTCTGATTTCTTATTTATCCCGTGAAGCTGGAAGGGAAAAGGAAGGTATCTAAAACTAACCTTACACACGAAATGTTTAACTGAACAAAATGCTTAAGATAGATTGGGGAGTCCGAGGTAAGGTTATACAATGGATAGTTGTCAATTATCCATCCTATATGTGGTTATCCACAGGATGTTAGCTTTAAGTTTTGCTTTGTAATTGATGGTGTTTATCTGTTAATGGGTTGGGGAAGTTTCTTGGGAAAGATGAGAGAGTGATTGAGTTTTTGTTGATGCTCGGGTTCTTTCCCGATTGTTTTTGGTAAGGTACTAGACTGTAACACCCATATATAAAACTCATACATCAAAGCATAAATATTATATATGAATCCAAGTGTTTGGTACTGAAACACCATAAGCTCCTAGTTAACACATTATATATATTACATGCCCTAAAATACAACAACTAAAAGTTCTAAAGGCATAATATACACAAGATGTTCAAAAGATAAAAACTAAGAACTAGATCAACAATGATCTCAAAATAAACTCCGCTATGGAAGCTAGCCATCAACAAGCAAGGAAAAGATCACACGACCTTATCCTTACCCTTCTCGAAACCTGAAGCACCTGAAATACATCAACAACGTGGGGTGAGATACATCAAATCTCAGTGAGTTCCCTATCTTGTGGATTCTCTCGGATTAACAAGGTTCTAACCATCCTAACTCTAGTTCGGGGAAAAGGGGAAAGGACTCTTGAGTTCACACTTCAATTCTCACACTATATGGAAACATGCCATGAGTTCATCAACTCAAAAGTATCACTAATCGATAACCATACCAAGGTAACTCCTGTTCCCGTCCGCTTCTACTTCTAGAAGGCGATCCGTGTCATAGATCCTTGTAATCTACTTGACATACGAATGGATTCGGGTTCTACGGCCTTTTACCATTATGAACCGTCACTTCACACGGGCCATTTACCGTCACAAGCATACGCTCCATGGGCGCCATTCGTACAACACGGGGAATCAAACCTGCCAAGTAGTTGTGCATCCATTTCAGAGGAGTCCGAGACTCATGAAACTACACTCAAGATAAATCGGTTACGATTACATGATCACATACAACAATACGATTGTATTCGACAATCACAAGCCTATAATTCCTTAAGGACTCTCATGCCTTTCTAAAACCACAAGTTTAACCACATGTTCCATACTAGTGTTTCACTCTCCACTAAGCCAGTACTCGGCAAGGATGTATCTTCCAATAACACGTGCCCGAGCATCGCCATCTAGGGTTGTCTACAATTTCTAGTTCCTTACTAGATTCTCGTATAGTTCAAGTTTGAGGTTTCCACAATCTTCCTATATCATTTTCATATTGGTATGCATATTCACTTACAATCATGTTACACAACAATAGGATAGGCAAGACATATCATAATTGCATAGTAGAATAATGTATAACAATTAAAACATAATTATATCACTTTTGGAACTTTCTTGATTATTTAATCGGTCGGTAAAATCGACATATTTCATCTCCATTGCATAGAATATTTCCTCGGCTTTATATCGATATAAAGTATGATCGAAACCGATAAACAAGTCGAAACTTATGAATTTCTCGCTAAAGGAAGAAATTTCAACTCCCAGACCTGCGCGCTGAGCGCGCCCCTGACCACGCTGAGCGCGGTTCTTCCTAACTTGAGGGGTTGCAGATTTTCTTGAGCGGGCTACTGCGCGCTGAGCGGGCTCTGCGATTTCCAGAAAAATACCTCAGCAAAACATAAACTTCCTCCACCTTCAAACCTCTTACAAACCACCATCAACCACCAACAGAGGTACAATTAACATAGTTAGAGCATGGTTTGAACAATAACATTCTTAAACTTACATTTTTCTCAAGAACACAAAATTCTACAAACCCTATAATTTTCCAATCAATCCAAAGTAACCAAAACATCAAAACAAGCATCAATATATATTTCTACAAGTATATTGATCATTCCTTTCGATTTATATCAATTTCCAACCGTTAAAACATCGATTCCCACATTCTAACCTAAAACTCATATTATCCAAAACTCTAAAAAGAGGTTTCTAACTAGAACCCACCTTGAGATGAGCAAGATGAAGATGATGAGAAGATTGGGTGATGATTTGATGAATGGATGATGATGATTCTTGAAGTTCTTGAACTTCTCTTCTTTTCCTCTTTTATCTCCTTTCCTTTCCTTTCCTTCTTTCTTCTTTCTCTCTCTTTCTTACTATCTTTTTCTTTTTATGTTTGGAAAGTGGAAGGAAATAATAAGTAGTCAACTTAGTATTAGAAATAATACTACTAAATGTCCAAAAAGTCTCTTAAGTCCAAATTAATAAAATACCTCAGAGTCAGACAATATTAGTTGGATTTATTCTAAGTTCCTCAGTTACTCTAATTATTTTGTCAAATAATTTCTCAGAGTACACTGGGCTCAGTCGATCACAATATAATATTATCTGGAGTAATAAAAATATGGGGTATTACATCCTCCCCCCCTTAAATAGAAATTCGCCCTCAAATTTAAAGATTACCTGAATAGATGAGGGTAAGCATCTCGCATTTCTGATTCAATTTCCCAAGTTGCATCGCCCGGATGCATTACATCCCACTGCACCATAATAGTGAAATGTCCTCGTTCCTTAATACCTTTGTTTCTCTTCCCACAATGCGACTCGGTTGAGGTTTAAACGTTAAATCTGCTTCTATTTCAATCGTATCCGGCAGAATCAGCTGAAAAAGATCTGGAACAAACCTTTGAAGTTGAGATACATGGAAAACATCGTGCATCTCCGACAGAGAATGAGGTAAGGCCAACCTGTATGCTACTTCGCCAATCCTTTCTAAAACTTGATACGGTCCCACGTATCTCAGACTTAACTTCCGTGACTTAAACGGTCCTTTCAATCTTAATCTCGGAGTAACTTTCAAAAACACATGGTCACCTTCTTCAAATTCCAAAGGTCTCCTTCGATTGTCCGCATAACTCTTTTGTCGATCTTGTGCTTGCTTAATTTTCTCGCGGATCATTTGAATCTTTTCCACTAGTCCCTTGGATGATTTCGAGTCCTAAGATTCTATCTTCCCCAACTTCCGCCCAACACAAATGGGTCCTACACTTTCTTCCGTACAAAGCTTCATAAGGAGACATTCCAATGCTCGCATGGTAACTATTGTTATAAGAGAACTCAATCAATGGTAGAAGTTCTTCCCAATTCCCTTTACTCTCTAACGCACAAGCTCTCAACATATCCTCCATTGTTTGTATTGTTCGTTCAGTTTGACCATCCGTCTGTGGATGATTAGACATGCTCAAAAGCAACTCCGTCCCCATAGCTTGTTGAAGAACTTTCCAAAACCTTGAAGTAAATTTTGGATCTCTATCCGACACAATATTAGAGGGAATACCGTGCAATTTTACAATTTCCACAATAAACAACCTCGCAAGATGACTTGCCTTGAAAGTAGTCTTTACGGCCAAGAAATGCGCCGACTTCGTTAGTCGATCCATAATCACCTTGCGTACGGGGTGACCTACTACAAAGTCCATAGAAATATTACCCCACTTCCACACCTGGAATGTCTAAAGATTGCAATAACCCACCCAGTCTTTGATGTTCAATCTTAACTTGTTGGCACACAGCACATTCTGACACAAGGACCGCAACATCTCTTTTCATACCAGACCACCAATAGTCCTTCTTTAAATCTTGATACATCTTTGCGGAACCCGGATGTATAGTAAAAGCACCTTTATGCGCTTCTTCCAAAATCCTTCTTTTCAATGCCGCATCATTCAGAACACAAATTCTTTGGTCGAACATAATAACTCTGTTGGCAGCCTGAACAAAACCCGATAGAAGTAACACTTCTTGCAACTTCTCATCCAACGTTTGACCTCGTTGAATCTCAATTCTTAGAGTAGAATTTACATTTAAATTTCCCATAATTACACCATCTTGTGTCCACACAAACTAAAGATCAAGATCTCTAAAATTCTCCAACAAAGCGTACTCCAAAATCATCAATTTCGCACTATGAACTACTTTCCGACTTAATGCATCTGTTACCTTATTCGCTCTCCCTGGATGATACTTCAGTTCTAAATCATAATCCTTTAAGTACTCCATCCACCTTCGTTGTCGCATGTTTAACTTCCTTTGGTCAAATAAATACTTCTAACTCTTATGGTTACTAAACATTTCGAAACGTACACCATACAAATAATGCTGCCACACCTTCAGTGTAAACACAACCACCGCCAATTCCAAATCATGAGTTGGATAATTCTGTTCATGAATTTTCAATTGTCCGGGGGCATAAGCTACCACCTGACCGCCTTGCATCAGAACACCTCCCAATCCCATCTTAGAAGCATCACAAAACACTTCGTAAGAGTTGTTAGGATCAGGTATGATTAACACAGGAGCCGTTGTCAATCTTTCCTTCAACTTCATGAAACTTTGCTCACAACTTGAATCCCCGTCAAAAGCAAAATCTTTACAGGTAAGTTTCGTCATTGGTAGAGCCAACTGAGAGAAACCCTCGATGAACCTTCTATAATAACCCGCCATTCCTAAATTCACACTTGCTTAACTTAGCAAAAAGTTGCTTATCTTACAACACAGATAAAACAATTCTCATATGCTCTTCATGCTCTTGTGAAGTACGAGAATAAATAAGAATATCATCAATGAAGGTTACAACAAACTGGTCCAAGTGAGCTTGAAATATACGGTTCATGTAGTCCATAAAACAGCTGGAGCATTAGTCACACCGAAAGGCATCACTAAGAGTTCGTAATGACCATAACGGGTCCTAAATGCAGTCTTAGGTACATCGAAACTCTTCACTCGAATCTGGTGATAACCCTTCCTCAAATCAATCTTTGAGAACACACAGGCTCCTTTCAATTGATCTAACAGGTCGTCTATCCTGGGTAAGGGATACTTGTTCTTAATGGTGACTTTGTTCAACTGACGATAGTCGATACACAATCGCATCCCACCGTCCTTCTTCTTTACTAACAATACTGGAGCTCCCCACGGTGAGACACTAGGTCTAACAAAATGCTTAGCCATAATCTCTTCCAATTGTCCCTTCAGTTCTCTTAATTCAAGCAGTGCCATCCGATACGGAGAAATGGATAGAGGAGCCGTTCCCGGTACCAAGTCAATAGAAAATTCCACTTCTCTCACCGAAGGAAGAGAAGTGACATCTTCGGGGAAAACTTCTGGAATCTCACAGGCTACTGGAAATACACAATTTCACACATTGCATTGACACAAAGGAGTGTGTTGCTCCACAATCAAATAAAACAAAACAAGGATGTCCGTTAACGAAACACGTACCTGCAATCAAGGGGTCATCGCCCTTTGCTTTCTTTGCATCCAGAGTATACACTCGACCAGTACTCTTTCCTTGTGCTTGATTCTTATTCTGAGAACAATCTCTCGCCATATGGCCCACCTTCTGACATTGATAACACTTCACTCCTTCATAGCGACATCTACCAGAATGCATCTTAGCACAAGTACGACACACAAGAGGTGCACTAGTCCTAGAATTCTGGACTTGTTTCTCTTTGAAAGCTTGTTGCCTAGGCCTAAACTATTGGCTTGACCTACCACAATCATTCTGATTCGACCTACATGAATCCCCTTCTGTCTGAACACTCCTCAAATCGTTCTCAACCACATAACCTTGCCTTAGCGACCCGACATAAGCAGTTACTGCCACACTACCTTGCCTCAACTGTTTGAATTCAAACTCTCTTCGGATCCTCAAAGAACTAGGAAGGTACTTTTCCATAAAAGTAGCCTTGAATTGCTCCCACACTTTAGGCACACCTTGAATAGTCATAAAAGCTGAAGCAATATCCCACCACCTCTTAGCAGGACCTCTCAGTGAGTGAGAAGCAAACACTACCTTGTTCTCCTCGCTACAATAAATTATCAGAAAGATTCTCTCCATGCCAGTAATCCATTCGTGAGTCTTCACGGGATCCAATCCTCCATGAAATTCTGGGGGATTCATGCGGATAAAATCCTGGAATTTCCCACCTTCAGCTTCTGGAACAACCACTTGAGGATGAAAACCCCCATTCATCTGTTGCACCATCCGCTGCATGAATCGGTTCTGCTGCTGTTGCATCTGCTGCATAAACTGATAAAAAGGAGAATTCCCATCGCCGCCCGGTGGATTCGCCACGGAATGATTCGTTCCAGATCTACCACGGTTTCTGCGTCCGCCAGCCATGTTCCTAAACGTCATATAGATAGGATTAAGTTGATCAGGCTCAATACTATACATATAACACTTAAGACTAATGGCGACACAACGCATATGAAACGGAAAGAAATACTTATACTATTTCATGGCTAGGTCGAGGATACGACCTGCTCTGATACCAACTATAACACCCATATATAAAACTCATACATCAAAGCATAAATATTATATATGAATCCAAGTGTTTGGTACTGAAACACCATAAGCTCCTAGTTAACACATTATATATATTACATGCCCTAAAATACAACAACTAAAAGTTCTAAAGGCATAATATACACAAGATGTTCAAAAGATAAAAACTAAGAACTAGATCAACAATGATCACAAAATAAACTCTGCTACGGAAGCTGGCCATCAACAAGCAAGGAAAAGATCACACGACTTTATCCTTACCCTTCTCGGAACCTGAAGCACCTGAAATACATCAACAGCGTGTGGTGAGATACATCAAATCTCAGTGAGTTCCCTATCTTATGGATTCTCTCGGATTAACAAGGTTCTAACCATCCTAACTCAAGTCCAGGGAAAAAGGGAAAGAACTCTTGAGTTCACACTTCAATTCTCACACTATATGGAAACACGCCATGAGTTCATCAACTCAAAAGTATCACTAATTGATAACCATACCAAGGTACCTCCTGTTCCCGTCTGCTTCTACGTCTAGAAGGCGATCCGAGTCATAGATCCTTGTAATCTACTTGACATACGAATGGATTCGGGTTCTACGGCCTTTTACCGTTATGAACCGTCACTTCACACAGGCCATTTATCATCACAAGGATACGCTCCATGGGCGCCATTCGTATAGCACGGGGAATCAAACCTGCCAAGTAGTTGTGCATCCATTTCAGAGGAGTCTGAGACTCATGAAACTACACTCAAGATAAACCGGTTACGATTACATGATCACATATAACAATACGATGGTATTCGACAATCACAAGGCTATAATGCCTTAAGGACTCTCAAGCCTTTCTAAAACCACAAGTTTAACCACATGTGCCATACTAGTGTTTCACTCTCCACTAGGTCAGTACTCGACAAGGATGTATCTTCCAACAACACGTGCCCGAGCATCGCCATCTAGGGTTGTTTACAATTTCTAGTTCCTTACTAGATTCTCCTATAGTTCAAGTTTGAGGTTTCCTCACTCATCCTATATCATTTTCATATTGGCATGCATATTCACTTACAATCATGTTACACAACAATAGGATAGGCAAGACATATCATAATTGCATAGTAGAATAATGTATAACAATTAAAACATAATTATATCACTTTTGGAACTTTCTCGATTATTTAATCAGTTGGTAAAATCGAAATATTTCATCTCCATTGCATAGAATATTTCCTCGGCTTTATATCGATATAAAGTATGATCGAAACCGATAAACGAGTCGAAAGTTATGAATTTCTCGCTAAAGGAAGAAATTTCAACTACCAGGCCTGCGCGCTGAGCGCGATTCTCCCTGACTTGAGGGGTTGCAGATTTTCTTGAGCGCGTTGAGCGGGCTCTGCGATTTTCGGAAAAATACCTCAGCAAAACAGAAATTTCCTCCACCTCCAAACCTCTTACAAACCACCATCAACCACCAACAGAGGTACAATTAACATAGTTAGAGCATGGTTTGAACAATAACATTCTTAAACTTACATTTTTCTCAAGAACACAAAATTCTACAAACCCTATAATTTCCAATCAATCCAAAGTAACCAAAACATCAAAGCAAGCATCAATATATATTTCTACAAGTATATTGATCATTCCTTTCGATTTATATCAATTTCCAACCGTTAAAACATCGATTCCCACGTTCTAACCTAAAACTCATATTATCCAAAACTCTAAAAAGAGGTTTCTAACTAGAACCCACCTTGAGATGAGCAAGATGAAGATGATGAGAAGATTGGGAGATGATTTGATGAATGGATGATGATGATTCTTGAAGTTCTTGAACTTCTCTTCTTTTCCTCTTTTCTCTCATTTCCTTTCCTTTCTTTCTTTCTTCTTTCTCTCTCTTTCTTACTATCTTTTTCTTTTTGTGTTTGGAAAGTGGAAGGAAATAATAAGTAGTAAACTTAGTATTAGAAATAATACTACAAAAGGTCCAAAAAGTCTCTTAAGTCCAAATTAATAAAATACCTCAGAGTCAGATAATATTAGTTGGATTTATTCTAAGTTCCTCAGTTACTCTAATTATTTTGTCAAATAATTTCTCAGAGTACACTGGGCTCAGTCGATCACAATATAATATTATCCGGAGTAATAAAAATACGGGGTATTACAAGACCTAAGGGTTTTGATTGATATGAAGGTACTGGACCTAGAGTTTTAGTTTAGTATGCTCGCTAAGATTTCGCAATCTTATTCCTACGTATTCCCATTTAAAGAAAAAGGGAAATCAGAGCAATTGTTGTTCCTCCTATTCTAAGGGAGGAAAAAGATGTTTTGGTGTCTTGTTCAAAGCCCAAGATTGAAGCTAAATGGGTTTATTTGTATCTTGCTCAAAGCCCAAGATATGAAGCTAAAGGGTTTTGGCTGAGAGAGAATTTGTCATCTCTAAAGAGGAATTGTTGATTTTTGTGTGCCTTGGTCAAAGCACCAGTTTGATGCTAAGAGGTTGATTGACCCGGTTAGGGGGTTTCTTTATACAAAGCCTAAGAGGAGGCTGGATAAGACTTACTCAACAAAAGAATGTATATGTCTTGTACAAGGCCCATGATTGAGGCAAAAAGAGACTGACTCTTTGGGGATATCATTATATAAAGCCTAAGAGGAGGCTAACAATTTTACTTTTTCGGGGAAAATGTTCTATCTGTCTTGTACAAAGCCCAAGATTGAGGCTAAAAGGGATTTTTGACTCCGTTGGGGAGGTTTATATGTGTCTTGTACAAAGCCCAAGATTGAGGCTAAAAGGAATTTTTGACTCCGTTGGGGATATTTTTATGTGTCTTGTACAAAGCCCAAGATTGAGGCTGAAATGAGTTTGACTCTTCTTGGGGAAAATCAGTCCTCAAAGCCTAGAGGAAGGCTGGGAGGGAATGACTATGCTTGGGAATATATCCCAAGCTCAAGAGAGGGAGATTTATGTCTTGTACAAAGCCCAAGATTGAGGCTAAAAGGGTTTGACTCAACAAAAGAGTGTTTTTATCTGTCTTGTACAAAGCCCAAGTTTGAGGCTAAAAAGATTGACTCAACAAGAGAGTCTGTCAAGGTGATTAACTCAACAAGAGAGTTTGAAAGTTGATTGACTCAACAAGAGAGTCTTTAATACTCAACAAGAGAGTGATTTGCTGTCTCGTACGAAGCCCGAGATTGAGGCTAAAAGGGTGTTGACTCAACAAGAGAGTCTGAAAAGGTTAGCACCAATGGGGAGAATCTTTGTACAAAGCCCAAGAGAAGGCTGACTACGTTGAGGAAATATCATTATACAAAGCCTAAGAGGAGGCTATCTTACTGCTGGGGATAATTGAGATCCCTAGGCAGGTCCAAGGGTGGGGAACTCTCATGAGAGAGACCGTGTTTCTGCTGGAGATTGATCCAGGGTGATCGGTGGTTTTTCCTATGTTTGAAAGAAACTTGAGAATGTCTTTGAGACTCAAGGGGTTTAGACTGTCCAACTTTACTGGTGTGGAAGAGTTTTATCTTTTGTAGGATGCCCAAAAGAGGTCAAGTGCCTTAAGGGATGAGAATCAACCATAAAGTGGCCTGAGGTTTGACACTGGAAAGACTGCTCTAGCAAAGGATGACTAAGTTCTATCTTATACCTTTAAGAGGTTGTTAGGGTCCTTGTATTAATCCCAAGAGAAGGCATGAGAACTTCTAAGAAGCCGAAGGGTCCTTGTACAACGCCTAAGAGGAGGCGGGGATGCTTTTAGGAAGCCTGTGGGTCCCCAAACCAAGAGAAGTTCAAGAAATACAATTCACAGAGAAGAGATCATTCCAGGAAAGTTTGAGGGTTTGGAAGAAACTCAACAGATTCCATTCACGAAGAAATGATCATCTCTGGGGAGTAGAGTTTCTTTGACAATTTCTAGGGGTGACAGTTTGAGAAAAGGTTCCCCGAGAATATTGCCTTTCTCTTTGTTCCATATTGTTTAACCCCAAGAGAAGGGAAGACTGTATCTGGAATCCTACGGGGGATCTAGTTTTGTTTGTATTTTAGAGTGACCAACAAGGCTTTACCTAGTTCTAGACCTAGTTGTCGGGGAAAACTCTAAATAACTATACTAGTATATATACATTTGATATATGACGAGTATTTAAAAGATTATGAAAGAAGACTAACCATGCGCAGCTTCCCAAAATGCAGTTATGTATATATGACATGTATTTAAAAGAATGATAGAAGACTAACTATGTGTCGCTTCCCTCAATACAGTTATATATATGAAAGAAGATAAAAGAAAGCAGATAAACACTTACCCGTTGTAGAGCTTCCATGTTGTTTTGTTAGTTGTTCAACAAAGAAATTAAAGAAAGTTTTGATAACAACTATATATTTGGATTCAAAATCAAGGGAGAAAATATTTTGAACAGAGATTGGGGCTTACAACTCAAGGAGGGGCCAAGGGTTTAACAGTGATTGCACCGTTGTTTTGAATATGTACAGAGGGACTTATACAACAACTGAGGCCCAAAAAGGTTTATTTATAAAAGGGTTGGATCTTACAACTCAAGGAGATGCCCAAGTATTATTTAAAGAACAGAAATGGGACTTATAACATGATGGTAAGCCCAGGTGTCTTGATTTTGAACTGGCGATCGCGCCGAGATTTTGGTTTTTTAACACAGAGGGACTTATACAATATCTGAGGCCCAAAATGATTTTGGTTAAAAGGGGGTTGGGTCTTACACTCTAATAGAGGCCCAAAAAGGTTTTCTTTTAAGAAAAAGAATGAGGATTACAACTCAAGGAGAGGCCCAATTGATTTGTTTGAAAACGGCGATCGCGCCGAAGTTTTTGAAAACACAGGGGGTCTTATACAATGACTGAGGCCCAAATTATTTTGGTTTTCAAAAAGGGGTTGGGTCTTACACTCTATTAGAGGCCCATGAGTGTTTGAAAAAGTTTGCTAGGGTGAAAATAAACAAAACCCTAATTTCATCATTTTTTAAAGTAATTATTCAAAGAAAATTAATTAAAATGATAAAGATACCAAATAAGTTTGAATAAACAACTTGTGATTTTTGGTTAAGATTTGAAAAATGATATTTAACCACAAGAGGAATTAAAACTCATTTGGTTTTGATATTTCAAGGTGAATATTCATTTTTTAAAAGGTTTAAAAACAATAAAAAATGAATTTATTTACAAAAATATCAACTATATTAAGTAATTAATATAAATCTGATTTTTTTGTGGAATAAAATATTTCAACATTTTGTAATTTTTTGCAAAAAGAACCAATAAAAAATAATTAAAATTGAGAGAGTTATTAATTTTCCAAATCATTTAAAAATAACATGAAAAATAATAAAAAAAAAGTGGAAAAAGTGACAAAAAGAGGATCTGGGGCGAGGGGGATTCGAACCCCAGACCTCTTGGGTGCAGCGCGCGCCCTCTACCACTGGGGTGGTGATACATCCATGTATCAAAACCACCCCATGAATACATGAGGCATGCCTTGTTTTTGGCCTGGCCAAGACAAGGCAAGGCAAGGTTTTGGCCAAAAACGTGAAGCTTGTAACTTTCTCATTTCTCCATGGATTGGGACAAAATGAGAAAGCATAGTTAATGAACTCTAGTCCTACAAGCTTTGCCAATTCATCATCGTACTGGATGTTTTCAGAATGCCCTGAGTAATGATCCCATGACATGGTGGGGACGCATATATTCTTTTCAATGATGCTCAGTTTATACGCATCGTTTGGCTGACTCTCTTGCCCCGAGTCTCCTGGGTACGGCTGCAAGATAAGCAGGCCATAATAGTTGTGGTCAAAGGTGTCTTTCATCATAGTGTCCTCCTCTAATGAGTTGGGTGGAGCACGACATCCTTCTGGATCATAATATCCATATATCATTTCGACATCTGACCTGGGTATAAATCTCGGACTTGTGCGGGATAGCAAAATCGCACAGGCACCTCCTCCTGAGACATATAACCGTCCTCGTTAAGATAGGACTTTCATTCTTCATCTGTATCAGAGGGATCACCCTCGTTGATGGTATGTACTTCTTGAGACACTAGTGTCGCTCCCAGGATTTTCATCCAGGTACAAACGCGAGAGTGGCGCGGAAAAACAGAGTCGCCAGCCGTGTAAATTTATCCCAAGAGAGGGAAAGGGAACACCGCATAAACCTGAGGAAGAGGGAAAGAAATTGTCATCGCAACCATAGCCTAGGTTCGGGAGTCGGTTACGCGAGGGGAAGGTGCTAGCACCCCACGCGTCCATCGTACTCGATGGGATCCACACTTGTTGTCTATTCTAAGGGTGAGTTATACTATCATCTAGGGCTGTACTAAAATGGAGAGGGAAAGGCAAAGACCGACTTGATAGGACGTCAACGTCCTAGGCCTACGTACCCCCCTTGTGCAATGGGGAATTCAGAGTCAACGTAGTTCGGACCAAGTTCTTTTTGTGTTTTTTATGAGTGACGTTAAGTTCACGTCCGGCAGTTAGGGTCGATGCCTGTTTGCGACTCAGACGGAAGGTAACGTGCCCTTTTTGAAAATAACCTTTAAGTTGAAGGTCCCGAAGGACAAAAAGGTTTGAAGTTTGTTTGTGTTTTTTAGGACAGAAGTGGCTTAAGTTAGTTCCTAAGTTGCATTGCACCAAAGTCTAGGGCACAGGGGCGAATACTTAACGCATCGTCCCAAGACAGGACGCTCGCTAAGCACTCTAGAAAGATGAGAGGAAGCCCCTCATTTCTCATTCCCCATACTTAAGGCTCGTGCGCAATACACCTTATTCTTATTAAGTGTTTTAAAGAAATTTGAGATGAGAAGAGAGAAGACGCAAGGGTAACTCTAAGGGGGACTATGAATCCTAAAGTTATCATGCATGGGTGACCTACGGTTAGTGAGGTTCAACCTAAACCCTAAAGAAAGGGAAAGATGGGGAAGGAAAAAGTAAGGGTGACCATGGATACTTATCCATACCCTTAAAGAACTTACCTTAGTCCCTGCATAAAAGATTAGTACAGAATAAACACAAGTAAGAGAAATGAGGTGAATGAAAATCACACAATGGCGAACAAAAGTGATTATCATCCAAACATGAATCAAAGAAACAAAGAAACAGCCCCAAAGCAAATGGCACAAGTGCCTTTTCAAACAGATAATCATACAAGGTCAAAGATGCGCCTGCAATAAAATCTCAAGTGAAAACAAATCAGATAATTAGAAAAATAACTCCTAAAATTCCCAAATTAAACATTAAGGTTCCTCAACCAGAGGCAAACAACATATCAAAAGTCCCTGCAAAAAATCAAGATATTAGTCATTCAAATAATTAGGCAGAGTTCAGGTGGGAATTAGGGCTCAGTGTGCCAAAGGGAAGGACCTAAATGCAATATGAAATAAATTTAAAAATGATGAAAATATATTTTTATGCACTTTAGAATGTTAATGAATGAATTCAAAAGGAACGGATCAAAAATATTTTACAGAGGCAGAGAAATAAAATAAAGAAATTAAGTATGCATTATATGGATGATTCAAAAAGAAGTTGAATTAAATAATTAATTTAAATGATAAAAAATAAAATAAAAATAAAAAATAAAATTTGTAAAAATTATTAAAAGGATAAATATGATGTAAGAGATTTTTTAGTAATTTTTTTATGCAATTACATAATTTTAATAATTAAAATATGAAAATGTAAAATTAAAATAAAATAAAATGAATTAATGGGCTGGGAGGTGTAGACAGCAAGCATATGCGTTGAAAAAGAGGAAATGGGCTGACAGGGAGGGTGCGCATAGCAAAGGCCCGCCCATATTTATCAGAAAAAAACAAAAATAAAAAAGGAGCCACCGTGCTCGTGCCATGTGCCTAGCACATGCCCTTTTTAATTGCTGGCATAATCTTATCCATGCGATCCATCAAACGGCCCATGTTTGGTCAACAAAAGTAAAAAGTAAACAGAATAAAAGAAATGATTGGAAGAGCATGGTAATACTCGTGGGTGAATAAACATGAGATTACAAAATAAAAATCAGAAAAAAAAAAAAAAACAAAAAGCACATGGCGCAATCTGAACTGTTGGATTCATGGATCGGACGGTTGTGGTGTCGTTTTCCTCGCCCAAGCCCTCGCCGGACTGGTTAGCCGGCCACCACCACCGGAGCTAGGGCTCCGCCTCCCTCTCCGGTCACCTGCAACAAAATGGCACCAAAATACACGTACGAGTACACTATCCCACCCAGATTTTCACGAGGATTAAGATTATGCCATCAAAAACAACAAAAAACTAATGCATGGTGAGATACGAAGAGAAAAAAGTTAGGGCATGAAACTTTAAATGATCATTACAAGCCATATACGCATCCATATTAAAAACCAAATATATTAGGATGATCAGCAGACATAACACAACAAAATAGACATAAAAAAGAGGAGTTTTGGGAGCACGAAAAAAATCATCAACCTGAGATGGCACAGCTCCAATCCTTGCGTTTGGCTGCGAATGGTGGTTGGGTTGTGTCCTAGAAATCACCAGGAGGAGGTTTGTGGAAGCACTTTTGGCAAAGACCTTGTGGATCGCGAGTTTTGATGAAAAAGAGCTTTAGGGTTCAAGCTTGGATTCCTCTCCAAAATCACGTGTAACTAACCCTAACCAGTGCATGGATGGGTTTATAAAGACTAGGGTTTGCCTCTGAATATGAATTGGGCTTGGGTAATCCGTTGTTTAATGATTTTTGAATAATTTTGGAAAAATGCATAATGTGAAATATACCTCTCTTCATGCATGTTCACTTAAAAATTCCATGATGGATCACTTGCATTTGGATTGATAATTACACCCCTATGGAACTTGGGCCTTGAAAATAATTGGTTCATGAGCTTTAAATAATTTGGGAGTTTTGAATAATGGGGAATAAATGAAGAACAAACCATGGAATTGCTTCATTCTTGGGCCCAAAATAATCCTCAAGGAATGTCTTTTAATATTGGAATGTGGCATGAAGCAATGGAATTGATTGTAGGTCATTATGCCCAAAGTTGTGAAAATGGGATCAAGAGAAACCCTAAAAACCACTTTGCCTTCTTTTGATCATAACTGGAGTTTCACAAATGATATGGAGACCCACTAGTACTTGTTGGAAAGAGGAGAAAAAATATCTTCAACTTTCATGTTGGAGAAAAATCCATTTGAAGCTTTCTTGCTGATGAAAAGTCAAGTTGGATGGAGTGTAGGAACTTGCCCAAAAAGGAAACTTTTCATTATAGGTCACTTTCCAAATTTAGAAACTTTGCACCAACTCCTGATTCCTGACAAATATGTATGAAACTTGACCCCTGGAGACCATATGAGGATATGAGATCTTAAAATCCCTGAAGAGAACCTCAAAATTTCACAGTTGACTTTTCTCCTTTCATTGTTTTACTTTTCCCCAAATTCAACTAATTTTCGATCCATTGGCTAATTGAACTTCTCCTGAACCAAGCTGATGGACAATCTTCCACCCCTAGGTATTTAGGGACCCAAGGAATACCATGGAATCAAGTCTTGCCCAAAAAATCAGAAATAAACTGACTTTATAGCAAACCCTAGTTTTAGTACCCTCAGTCTAGGAGGAAATAACACAGTCTCCAAATCCAAATTCCTCTGAATATGGTGTGTATCCTCTCCAACAACGATAAGATATGTCATTTGGTGATGACAAAAACCCAAGGAGCCTGCCCATTGGAGCAATAAACCCAAGAATTTCAAAACCCTATTTCATGCACTGGTTAGGAGAGTGATTCCACTTGAGATCCCTTGCAACCTGTGAACTCTTGATGAGGTAGTAGACCAGATAGGACTTTACCCTGACCCCATGCTAATGATATGCATACATGATAATGCAAAAATGAAATGAAACATAAGCCAGTTAGTACTAAAGTAAGGAGGGCAAATTTTGGGGTGCAACAGCTGCCCCTATTCAATCAAGTTGGTCCTGAGGGTATGATAGCGACGGCTTTCAGACAATTAGGAGGCACGGAGATTGAATACCAAAGAACCCAAAAATTTGCAATCCTCCACTGAAGAATTAGTCATAAATGCTGCTATGCTGAGTATAAAACTTCCCCAACTGACGAAGTAAATCTTCAAAAGGTTTCTATCTCTGCTGATAAAGAGATACTAGCAAGATGAATATCGTCCCTGCTGATAAAGGGTAACTGACGAGAGAAATATCCGAAAGATTGTTATCTCTGCTGACAAAGAGAAACTAGCAATACCAATGCCTTCCCTGCTGATAAAAGGAATTGACGAAGAAAATATCCGAAATATTTCTATCCCTGCTGATAAAGAGAAACTAGCAAGATGAATGCCATCCCTGCTGATAAAGAGATTTAACAAAATAAATACCATCCCTGCTGATAAAGGGAAACTGACGAAAAGAAGTATCCAAAAGCTCGCTATCTCTGCTGATAAAGAGAAACTAGCAACACAAAAGCCATCCCTGCTGATAAAGGGAAACTGACGAAAGAAAATCTTCTTCAAAAGATTGCCATCTCTGCTGATAAAGAGATTTAGCAAACTAAATGCCATCCCTGCTGATAAAGGGAAACTGACGAAGAACTATCCAGAAGATCGCTATCTCTGCTGATAAAGAGAAACTAGCAAACTGATGCCATCCCTGCTGATAAAGGGAAACTGACGAAAGAAAATCTTCCAAAAGATTGCCATCTCTGCTGATAAAGAGATTTAGTGAAATAGATGTCATCCCTGCTGGTAAAGGGAAACTGACGAAGAACTATCCAGAAGATCGCTATCTCTGCTGATAAAGAGAAACTAGCAACACAAAAGCCATCCCTGCTGATAAAGGGAAACTGACAAAAGAAATATCCGAAAGATTGCTATTTCTACTGATAAAGAGATTTAGCAAAATAGATGTCATCCCTACTGGTAAAGGGAAACTGACGAAGAACTATCCAGAAGATCGCTATCTCTGCTGATAAAGAGAAACTAGCAATGCAAAAGCCATCCCTGCTGATAAAGGGAAACTGACGAAAGAAATATCCGAAAGATTGCTATCTCTGCTGACAAAGAGAAACTAGCAATACCAATGCAGACTTCACTGGGGATAATGTGAAACAAAACTTCTGGTCAAGCAAGAACGGGATTTCACAAAAGAGAAAAGCCAGACAAAACTTCTGACGGGCCCATGATCCATAGATAAGATGACTCCGCTGGGGAAAGGAGAAGTCTGAATAAAAGACTCTGCCGGGGAGCACAAATATGAGGAATACATCCCTCCAAAATCTCTTGAGTTATGCCATCTCTGCTGAGAAAGAGAATTGGCAAAGAAAGTATCAAACCTGGCTTATGCTCCGAATGCAAATGTTTGAATAATGGCGTAATGCTCCATACGACATGGAAATGCTACGCGCTTGAGGATGCAATGCAAATGCTTATGATATGCAAGATGGGTCCCTCCAGTAAAATAAATGCCGGAGAGGAAAGATCCATTCATCTGGGGATGACAAAAATAAATTGTCCTCTGAATCTTGGAACTCTGCTGAGAAGTGTTGACTCTTCGGATCAACAACATCTGCTGGGGATGAAGTCCCGAAAGAACTACCGATGGCCACACCTGTCTTTTACTGATAGTAACATCAAAAACCTGAGATTTCTCCTTTACCGGGGGAGTCGAGAATGAGTGCCAATAACGGAACCGGAAGTTTGTTACTGAAGTTTGCCGATAACAACTGGCTCAGAACCTGCTGGGGAAAATAGTCCATAATACCATCCTGCCTGGGGATACTGCTGAACTTAGCCTGCTGAAAGGGAGAATGACTTTACTCCCGCCTTGCTGGGGATTAGAATGTGACATCGTCGGTGAGAGCACGCTTCCTGAATGGATGGGGAAGGTGAACACCCTGATTCTGTGGGGAAATAACGTCTTGGTTTAGAGAAAATACTTTCCAGGTCTTCTGCTAGGGAAGGTCTGCTCTGCTGAGGAAAACTTGTCCTGCTAGGGAATGAGCAGTCTCAATATTGGGGAGAGAAACCTTCTGGGAAGTACAATCCTGTTGCCCTGCAAGTCAAATAACAACAAAAGAATATGCCACAACCTGGCTATCCTCGTTAACGCCTAAGTAACTTCTACTGCTTTTCGTTACGCTCTGCAAAGCTCGAAATTTTATATGCAATGTTTATAAAAAATATCGGACGTTTTTTGCAAACAAAACAGTAAAAGTAAAACAAACAATGGAAAGCTCTTTGAGTGAAATGAATATTTTATTGAAGAGTGGCCTGTAAATAGGCATTTACAATAGGAAGCAATTCCTAAAAAGAGGTAATTGCGCAAAAGTAAAAAAGAAAATACACATGTCGGCAATGTGGGAACAGATATCCACCGTGATTCGACTCAGTTATGACCCATATGACTTGCTTATCTGCAAACGTCTTGACCTTCGAAGAGACTAACTGTACCGATCCTTTTCTTTCAGAATTTCCAAGTGTTGAAAGTGTTCACAGATCGGACGCAGACCGTAGCCTTTCGCTTATAAATCCCTAACTTTTGCCTGGATCGCCCTTTTCGGGTTTTCAATCCACCGGGATACCCATTTTTGCCAAAGTCGCCCTTTCAGGTTTTCAACTTTGCGGGTGTACACATTTCTTTTGACATTTTATCCCTAATTTTTGCCCGAACCTTTTCCTTTTTATGGCTCGCCGGGATGCCCCTTTTTTTCCTGGATCTTCTTTTTATGTCCAGCGGGTCTCTTTTATGCGAAGTATTTTTTGACTACGTCTGCGTTCACAGGGGATGTAAAATCTTCGCCATCCATAGTTGAAAGTAGTAAGGCTCCACCAGAGAAAACCTTTCTGACTACATACGGCCCTTCGTAGTTTGGAGTCCATTTGCCCCTGTGATCTGTCTGAGGAGGAAGGATCCTTTTCAAAACCAATTCACCTGTCTGAAAATTCTGAGGGCGCACTTTCTGATCAAAGGCGTGCTTCATCCTACTTTGATACAAACGACCATGTGCGATGGCTGCCAATCTCTTTTCTTCAATGAGGTTCAACTGATCCAACCTGGAGCGTACCCATTCAGCTTCATCAAGCTTCACATCTGCCAGAACTCTCAAAGATGGAATCGCGACCTCTAAGGGTAAAACTGCTTCCATACCATATACCAATGAGAAAGGGGTTGCCCCAGTTGACGTACGCACCGAAGTACGGTAGCCATGTAGGGCGTAAGGTAACATCTCATGCCAGTCCTTATACGTTACCACCATCTTCTACACAATCTTCTTGATATTCTTATTCGCCGCCTCAACAGCACCATTCATCTTCGGACGATATGGAGAAGAGTTGTGATGCTCGATCTTAAAACTCTGACATAGTTCCTTCATCATCTTATTATTAAAATTCGAGCCATTATCAGTAATGATTCTCTCAGGGATCCCATAACGGCAGATGATATCCTTCTTTATAAACCGGGCTACCACTTGCTTGGTGACGTTGGCGTACGAGGCTGCCTCCACCCACTTTGTGAAATAGTCAATGGCAACCAAAATGAAACGATGCCCATTGGAAGCAGTAGGCTCAATCTTCCCAATCATATCAATACCCCACATTGCAAACGGCCAAGGAGATGACAACACATTTAGAGGCGTAGGCGGTACGTGCATCTTATCTGCGTAAATCTGGCATTTATGGCACTTCCGGGCATACTTGAAACAATCGGACTCCATAGTCATCCAATAATATCCTGCTCTCAACAACTTTCTAGCCATGGTGTATCCACTGGAATGAGTACCAAAAGAACCCTCGTGAACTTCCTCCATCAATGAGCTTGCCTCGTGTTCATCAGCACAACGTAGCAAAACCATATCGAAGTTCCTCTTATATAACACATCATCCTTGTTCAGGAAGAAGTTTCCTGCCAACCTTTTCAGAGTCTTCTTATCCTTGGTGGAGGCGCCCTCTGGATACTCCTGTCTCTTTAGAAAAACCTTAATATCATGATACCACGGTTTACCATCAGACACATCTTCAATTGCAAACACAAAAGCCGGTCTGTCCAGACGCATGATTCTAATTGAAGGTGTTTCATTCCAACGGTTCACCTTATACATGGATTCCAATGTCGCCAACGCATCAGCCATCTGATTCTCAGCTCGGGGCACATGATGAAAATCCACCCTATCAAAGAAAGGCAATAACCTTCTGGCATAGTTGTTATAAGGTACCAAATTTGCCTGACGAGTCTCCCATTCTCCTGTAATCTGATTAACTACCAACGCGGAATCACCATAGACATCGAGGTTCTTAATTCTCAAATCAATTTCTTCTTCTAACCCCATGATGCACGCTTCATACTCCGCCTCGTTGTTGGTACACACGAATGCTAACCGGGCAGTGAAGGGTATATGAGAACCCTTCGGGGTTATAATGATTGCCCCAATTCCATTACCATATGAGTTGACAGCCCCATCAAAAATCATCTTCCACTGTGATCTAATCTCAGGTCCTTCGTCAGGCAGAGGCTCTTCACAATCCTTCATTTTCAGAAACATAACATGCTCGTCTGGAAACTCAAACTTCATAGGCTGATAATCTTCAACCGGCTGTTCGGCAAGATATTCTGACAGAACACTTCCCTTAATGGCCTTCTGAGAAACATACTGAATATCGTACTCCGTCAAAACCATCTGCCAACGGGCTATCCTTCCAGAAAGCGCCTGCTTCTCAAACACGTACTTAATCGGATCCATCTTCAAAATCAACAAGGTTGTGTGATTTAACATATACTGCCTTAGGCGCTTGGCTGCCCAAGCGAGTGCACAACATGTCTTTTCCAGCATAGAGCATCTTGATTCGTAATCAGTGAACTTCTTACTCAGGTAGTAAATGGCGTGCTCTTTCTTACCCGCCTCATCGTGTTGACCGAGCACACAACCCATCGAATTCTCAAGAACCGTAAGGTACATAATCAACGGTCTCCCAGACACCGGTGGCATAAGGACTGTAGGTTCTTGCAAATACGTCTTTATCCTTTCAAACGCCTCTCGACAATTTTCATTCCACCTGACCTCTTGATCTTTTCTCAGCAACTTGAAAATTGGTTCACATGTAGCTGTTAGATGAGAGATGAACCTGGCAATGTAATTCAACCTTCCCAAGAAACCACGAACTTCTTTCTCTGTCCTTGGCTCAGGCATCTCCTGTATGGCTCTTATCTTTGCAGGATCAACCTCGATACCTCTTTCACTAACAATGAATCCCAGCAATTTACCAGACCTCACGCCGAAGGTGCACTTGTTCGGATTCAATCTCAATCTGAACTTCCTCAACCTTTCAAACAACTTCTGGAGGTTTACCAAGTGTTCTTCCTCTGTCTGTGACTTCGCAATCATGTCATCAACATAGACTTCAATCTCCTTGTGAATCATATCATGAAAGAGAGTCACCATCGCCCGCTGATAGGTTGCCCCAGCATTCTTCAATCCAAAGGGCATTACCTTGTAGCAAAATGTTCCCCACGGTGTTATGAACGTAGTTTTCTCCATGTCCTCTGGGTCCATTTTGATTTGATTATACCCAGAGAAGCCATCCATGAAGGAAAACATAGAATATTGAGTGGTATTGTCCACTAACAAGTCAATGTAGGGGAGCGGGAAATCATCCTTCGGGCTTGCCCTATTCAAATCTCGGTAATCCACACACATACTGACCTTCCCATCCTTCTTAGGTACAGGTACAATATTAGCAACCCACGGAGGATAATTTGTCACAGCCAGAAATTCGGCGTCCAACTGTTTCTGAACCTCTTCCTTGATCTTGACAACCATATCTGGTTTCGTCCTTCTCAACTTCTGCTTGACTGGAGTGCAACCCTCTTTAAGCGGCAACCGGTGTGAAACAATGTCCGTGTCAAGCCCAGGCATGTCTTGGTAAGACCAGGCGAAGATATCCACATACTCTCGAAGTAACTCAATCAATCTTCCCTTAACAGTGTCTTCCAGGGCAGCCCCAACCTTTACTTCTCATTTAACATCCTCGGTTCCCAGATTAACAGTCTCAACTTCCTCCTGATGAGGTAGAATAACCCTTTCCTCTTGTTTCAGTAACCTGGCTAATTCTTCTGGTAAGTCACAGTCTTCGTCAGTATCTTCTTCGGCCTGATAGATGGGATTGTCGAAGTCATATCAAGCCATAGCTAAGTCATGGGTGGAATCTGAACAAAGGAACCTGCATGATGGATGTTTTATGTTTATTATGAGTGCAACAAACAAGAAAACACATTGCCATTTTGATGTGGGTTAATGCAAAAAGTAAAAATAGAAAGACAGGGATCAAAATATTTGAATGAAAAAACATCCTTTATTGATGATAAAAATAGCAAATAAAACATCCAAGCCCTACAAATAAATATCACTACGCCTTGGGCAGAGCGTAGGACTCAACATAGCAGAAAACAAAAGTAAATTACTCCGGGCGCGTCACTTGGATAACTTTCTCGGATGACCAGTTGGTTAAACTCTGACCATGAATGCAAGGACGGATCCATTCATCCATGTCACAATCACAATCTCCTTCATCCTCGATAGCATTGACTCTGTCGAAGAAAACATCAGCACTGGTGAAACGGACTGGACCATAGAACTTGGGAGGCTCTTCAGAATGCCTAGGTGGCTTGTAACCCAGTCCATGAGTATCTTGCTTCCTCTGAACATCAATAACACTGCCCCACTTCTGAGAACCACCAGCTTCAACTATAGCACACGCCTCTTTGAAAGAGGACATTGGAACTTCTGGTTGTATGACGACTTCAGGTTGGGCAACTGCCCCAGGCTGAGTGACTGCCTTTGGGGGTTCCTGGGGAATCTTCACAACTTCAAAGGCTTGGCACAAAGTTTCCTGTATCTCACCGTCTACCTCTACATACTTGAAGGTTGATATGTGACTCACCATGATATCTTCTTCGCCACAAACAGTCACAACGTGGCCATCCACCATATACTTCAACTTCTGGTGCAGCGTAGAAGTTACTGCCCAGGCACCATGGATCCATGGGCGACCCAACAAACAACTATAGGCAGGCTGAATATCCATTATGTAAAAGGTGGTGTTGAAAACCTCAGGACCCACCTTGATCGGCAGATCTAACTCTCCAAACACTGACCTCTTGAAGCCATCAAAAGCACGTACCACCAAGTCACTTGGTGTACAAATCAATCCACGGGTATCCAATTTCATCAAAGCCTTCTTTGGTAACACATTCAAAGACGACCCAGTATCAACTAACACATGCGACATCAAAGAACCATGGCATTCCACTGAAATATGCAGAGCGTTGTTGTGATTCCTCCCAGCCGGAGTCAGATCTAAATCGGTGAAACCCAAACCATTACCAGCATTCACATGAGCCACAACCCCTTTTAACTGATTGACAGATATCTCCTGCGGTACATAAGCCATATTCAGAATCTTCAGCAATGCATTTCGGTGTGCCTCAGAGCACAACAGTAAGGATAGGATGGAAATCTTCGATGGAGTTTGGTGAAGCTGGTCAACAATCTTGTAATCACTTTTTCTGATCAATCTCATAAACTCTTCTACATCTTCAAAGAAAGTATCCCCACCTTGCTTTGTTGTAGAGTTATTAGCTTCCTGCCTCTGTACGGACTCATCCATCATCTGTTTACCCTTGTCCTGTCTTGAACTGCCAGCTTGATTCTCGGCCGGAATAAAGACCCTACCACTCCTAGTGATAGCCCCAGCTTTAACAAGATTTCCAACCCCTGTATTTACAACTGATGTGTCTTCCAATTCCTGCTTCGTACCATTAACAAACACCTCGGCCCCATAGTTCCATGGGATGGCCTTGGTAGTCTCATACGGGACTGGTCCAGGAACAATGATAGTGACCGGCGCTGGTCTCGCCGGCGCTGATATAGTTATTGTCTTGAATGGAATTGTTATTGTGGCAACATCAATTTCTCTGTCAGTAACATTACTCTGCTCGCAACCTCTATCAAACTGTAATACCCCTTCGTTGATCAATTTCTGAATACCTGCTTTCAATAACTCACAACCGCCTGGCTGCGACACACATCCTACACAACCTTCATCACAACCAGGAAATACCCCTCCCTTCAACAGTCTTTCCTTCACCACACCCAAGGGAGTTTGGACTTCGTTCACATCTGGAATCAAACTCAAGTCTTCACAGTCTTCAATAATAGCATTGATCTTTGGCCCACCGTGATTCGGCATCGGGTTCTGATTCACATTTGGGACGTCATTGGAGAAATTGATGGCTTTGGAATCCACCAAATCTTGAACCTTATGCTTAAAAGCTTTACAGTTCTCAGTATGGTGTCCGGGTGCCCCAGAATGAAACTCACAGTGGGTGTTGGCGTCATAGCCGGGAGGTGGATTGCCAGTAGGTGGAGCCAATGTTCTCGTCTGAATTAACTGCAGTTTCAACAAGTGCTGGAATAATTGAGAATAGGACATAGGTGGAGTGTCAAAATGCCTATCCCGCCTATTCTGAGACTGTGACCGGTAAGGAGCCTAATTTTGTTGTTAAGACGCTGCTGGCTGCTGAGGTGCTGCTGGGATGGTTACAGAAGCCACCTGCTGATTGTAGTTCTGACGAGGTCCATCTCTACCACGATATGATGACACAGAGTTTGTATCTCCCTCCTTCTTCTTATAACCATTGGCATAAGGCTTCTTGCTTCCTCCAGATGAGGACCCATCACTGCCTGATATCTTCCCCGCCTTGATTCCGCTTTCCACCATTTCCCCTACCAAGATCAAGTCAGCAAACTTTCCAGTCATACACGGTACCAACTTTTCATAGTAATGACCCTGCAAGGTGGCCATAAACATAGTTATCATTTCACGCTCCAACATGGGAGGCTGAACCCTAGCTGCCAGTTCACGCCACCTCTGAGCGTACTCCTTGAAACTCTCATTGTTCTTCTGTGACAGATTCTGCAGCTATGTTCTGTTAGGAACCATATCAGTGCTATATTGGTAATGTCTGATAAATGCCCCTGCCAGATCTCTCCAGCTACGCACATCCCTCCTTTCCAGTTGCATGTACCACTCCAGGGATGCCCCAGATAGGCTATCCTAGAAGCAATGCATCATCAGCTTTTCATTCTTCGCATATACAGCCATCTTGTTTGCATACGCCCTGACGTGGGTCCTCGGACAAGTCATACCATTATACTTCTTGAAAGTGGGAGTCTGAAACTTGTGCGGAATAACAACGCCTGGAACCAGCCCCAAATCCTCTAGATCTATTCCCGCAAAATCTTGATTCACAACACCCCTTAGCTGTTCCTCAATCAAACGGATCCTCAGATCTTGGTCAGTCTGGGGACCAGCATCCCCACCTGGCAAAGAAAATACATCATCCTGAACATCATCATACTGACGACCCTGAACTGCGCCAGTACCAGTACCACCTCCCACTGCAGTGGGAATCACAACACTTTCTACTCCGCCCGGAGGAATCACAACACCAGAAGCAGGAACACCTCCGCCAGTAGGACCATTCTGACCATCATCAGTAACACTGGTCTGAATTCCTCCATGAAGGACACCATCATTATCAACCCTCGCAATCAGTGGCTGAACGAGAGTTCTCAACTGTTCTTGTCCCTGAGCAACCCCTTGCATCAATTCCATGAATTGGTTCATGCGAGTCCGCATCTCAATGATCTCATTCTGTAGCTGATCCATAAGTCTCTTCCGATTCTGCTTAGTAGGATACCGGTGAATACGCTGATCTGTAATTCTGAGATGAGAACAAGATAAGAATACCGGAGATAAACACCTGTCATGCAAAATGATTATGCAAAATGATTATGAATATGCAAATGCAAATGGACATGTTTGAAAATTTACAAGGCGATCTGCCCCTTGATTCCGGTTTAATAACAAGATAAAATGGAACTTCTGCTCCTATATTAAGAAAACCAGAGAAAAGTCAAATGTCGACAATCACGAATCCAAGATAACAAATCTGAACACATAAATCAAAGAGGTCCCAACCAACAAGCCTGGCGGTGATCCAAATACAATAAAAGAGAAAAGGAAACTATGGCATATCATCAAAGTTTACAAGAGTCAATCCTCCCCATCCACTATGCTTTCTGCACCAGTCTTGAACTTCCTCAAACAGCTTTCTGGTGTCGGGATGCTTCGGCCTCTGAATCAGCCCTTGAATGAGAAGGTATCTCCTGTGTATGATCCCATCCAAGTATCTGCAGTGTAATTCCCAAGCGTCTTCTCCAGAAACACCCTCCACGCTAGGCCCCTCATGTCTAGGCTTCTTCACTTCAGCTTGGACTTTCAGTTCTTCCATGGAGGCTATGGTTTCATTGAGTCGACCCTCGACTACTTGTCTCTTGAATATCCCTGATAAGATCTCGACGTCTTTCTTCTTGAGCGTCGACTTTAACTGATCAATCTTAGCTATGTAGTCGTCTTCCTTTCTCTTATTCTCAGCCATGGCAGTTTCTTGGTGATCATTGAACCTGTGAATATTCAACAAAGCCTTGCCTAATTCCTCGTCTTTAGACCTGAGAACATTACTGATACCATCCAAAGCTTGTTTCATTCTTTCTCTAGATGCGACCATGTCAGCAAGCTCTTTTTCTGCTTTAGCAAGGAGCTCTGTCTTCAACTTGGCGGTATGAACAACTTTACCCCGCTCATGCTTCCACTGATAAATCTCTCTCTTTAGCTCACTATTCTCTTCCCGCAACCTTTCCTTTTCAGCCCATAATTTGTTATACTTCTCCAACTCAACGGTGGTAGGAGGCTCGGTCACCAAAGGATACAAAGGTGGTTCCACCGGGAATGGAAGAAGCTCCTCTTCTACTCTCTTCTTAATCCACTCTTTATAGGGAGGGAAAGCCCGATTGTTACTTTTCTCAAATGGAATCTTACCCTTCTTAGTCACCTGTTTCCAAGCATTCAAAACTTTCCTTATCAACCCTTGAACCTCAATACCATTGAAGAACAAGGACTCACAGACATCTCGCTCTTCGGGTGGACCTTTCAAAGGATAGCCAAACTGTCTAATAGCTAGGGAGGGATTATAGTTAATTCCACCTTTCCTCCCTATCAAGGGAACATTAGGGAATTCTCCGCATTTGCAAATGATCTCCATTCCTAGCAAGTCGCGATTAATCCAACCGATGTTATCAGCAGTCAAGCCCATTACCCTCTTAGACCACTTCAGAGAATCTTTCGTATCAACGAAAGCGCCAGATTCAGGGAGACGACTCAAAAACCAAGTAGCTAAGAGTGGTGCACAGCAACTTACAGTTTTCCCACGCCTATTCTCATTCTTATAGTGAACTGAATGGTACACATCACCTAGCAAGGTAGGTATAGGATTATTCGAAATAAAGATTCTGACGGCATACATATCCACCAGATCAGGAATATTCGGAAACAGAACAATCCCATAGATACACACAGCCAGAATAGCTTGGAAAGCAGTCCAGTTCTTCTCTTTGACATGTATGCAGGCCTGATCAAATAAGAACTTCAACAAGAAACCCTTAACCCCTTGTTTTTCTTCAATATTACTGTTCTGGACGGATTCACTAATATGAAGAGCCACAGCCATCTCTTTTATACCGGGGTGTTCTTCAGAAAAGAAAACTATATCATGACTAATAGGAATTCCCAAAATAAATGAGAACTCCTCCAACGTTGGAGCCAAGATGTAGTCCGGGAAAGTGAAGCAACGCAGAGACGGATCATAAAACTGAAGAAGCGTATGAATGGCATCCTTCTCATACTTGGATATGTTGTATACAAATTTTAGAAGTCTTCCATACCTTCCACTGAACTCTGTACGAACTCCGGAACCAGCCATATTAATCAGTTTAAGAATCAGTGTCAAAGTCGGCTCTGGGAACGAATAGGCAACAGTCTTCTTTCTCATGACATCCATGACGGGAAAACTTCAATAACCGGAATCAAAGGTAAGATGCAAGCCCTGAAAAATGTCAAACATGTCAGAATGCAAAAAATGATATGCTCATGCAAACATGGGGTCAAGGCACACTGCTGGATGTGCTGTGCTGTTAGCTGAACGAGAAACCAGAAAACTAGAACTCTGAACCATTGAGGAACCCAAATAATCAGACATTGATGAGAAATCCAGAAAACCGGGTAGGTTGAAAGTCTCGGTTACCTGCAAACCTGCAAACACCCATCCCCTCTCACATGTGGGTATTAGGATGTTTAGTATCCCGGACTCTCAGGTCGAGAAATGATGATACGTTCACCATTTCTGGTTTGGCATCATCATCAATCGAGGAGACCTCAACTGATTCTCCAAAGCGGAAGGTCCTCAGCTTTGGCACTGAGGTCGAGAAACAATAGTACATTCATCCCTCGGGGTACAATACTAAAGTCAATCGAGGAGTGCCTTCACTGATTCTCTTCAAAACGTAGGGGACATCCTATGCGAGTTCCAAAGCGGGCCCTCGGGTGCGAATGGGTTTGCCACAGGATGTGGTCTACCATTGTCACCACTAAAGAGGGATGTTTCCACTAAGGTCCTCAATGATCGGTCACCAGAGTCGACAGCTCTCTAGATCAACACCCCAACATGCGCAAGACACACACGTTAGAATGCGTCCCAAGATAGCCTCGTCTGGTTGTGAATTTCGTGAACACACAAACGTACCAAGCGGGCACGTAGGTCCCACTACTTTCCACTCTAGTCCTAGGGTATTCTCAAGCCTGGGTATTGGGCTTAGCTCTCAGTCCCACTCATCCTGCAAAACAAAGACAGCCAGCACAGCACAGCAGCATGACAGTAATAATAAATGAAATGCAGAAAATGCGGTAAAAAATAAAAATAAAATACAACATAAAGCAAAACAAAAACAAAACACCCAAAGAGACAAGCAAGCGTTAGGATTGACTCGCTTAGGGATGGACCAGCATAGGTCAACCAGAGTCCCCAGCAGAGTTTCCAGCTGTCGCTCCCAGGATTTTCATCCAGGTACAAACGCGAGAGTGGCGCGGAAAAACAGAGTCGCCAGCCGTGTAAATTTATCCCAAGAGAGGGAAAGGGAACACTGCATAAACCCGAGGAAGAGGGAAAGGAATGGTCATCGCAACCATAGCCTGGGTTCGGGAGTCGGTTACGCGAGGGGAAGGTGCTAGCACCCCACGCGTCCATCGTACTCGATGGGATCCACGCTTGTTGTCTATTCTAAGGGTGAGTTATACTATCATCTAGGGCTGTACTAAAACGGAGAGGGAAAGGCAAAGACCGACTCGGTAGGACGTCAACGTCCTAGGCCTACGTACCCCCCTTGTGCAATGGGGAATTCAGAGTCAACATAGTTCAGACCAAGTTCTTTTTGTGTTTTTTATGAGCGACGTTAAGTTCACGTCCGACAGTTAGGGTCGATGCCTGTTTGCGACTCAGACGGAAGGTAACATGCCCTTTTTGAAAATAGCCTTTAAGTTGAAAGTCCCGAAGGACAAAAAGGTTTGAAGTTGGTTTGTGTTTTTTAGGACAGAAGTGGCTTAAGTTAGTTCCTAAGTTGCATTGGACCAAAGTCTAGGGCACAGGGACGAATACTTAACGCATCGTCCCAAGACAGGACGCTCGCTAAGCACTCTAGAAAGATGAGAGGAAGCCCCTCATTTCTCATTCCCCATACTTAAGACTCGTGCGAAATACACCTTATTCTTATTAAGTGTTTTAAAGAAATTTGAGATGAGAAGAGAGAAGACACAAGGGTAACTCTAAGGGGGACTATGAATCCTAAAGTTATCATGCAAGGGTGACCTACGGTTAGTGAGGTTCGACCTAAACCCTAAAGAAAGGGAAATATGGGGAAGGAAAAAGTAAGGGTGACCATGGATACTTATCCATACCCTTAAAGAACTTACCATAGTCCCTGCATAAAAGATTAGTATAGAATAAACACAAGTAAGAGAAATGAGGTGAATGAAAATCACACAATGGCAAACAAAAGTGATTATCATCCAAACATGAATCAAAGAAACAAAGAAACAGCCCCAAAGCAAATGGTACAAGTGCCTTTTCAAACAGATAATCTTACAAGGTCAAAGATACGCCTGCAATAAAATCTCAAGTGAAAACTAATCAGATAATTAGAAAAATAACTCTTAAAATTCCCAAATTAAACATTAAGGTTCCTCAACCAGAGGCAAACAACATATCAAAAGTCCCTGCAAAAAATCAAGATATTAGTCATTCAAATAATTAGGCAGAGTTCAGGTGGGAATTAGGGCTCAGTGTGCCAAAGGGAAGGACCTAAATGCAATATGAAATAAATTTAAAAATGATGAAAAAATATTTTTATGCACTTTAGAATGTTAATGAATGAATGCAAAAGGAACGGATCAAAAATATTTTACAGAGGCAGAGAAATAAAATAAAGAAATTAAGTATGCATTATATGGATGATTCAAAAAGAAGTTGAATTAAATAATTAATTTAAATGATAAAAAATAAAATAAAAATAAAAAATAAAATTTGAAAAAATTATTAAAATGATAAATATGATGTATGAGATTTTTTAGTAATTTTTTTATGCAATTACATAATTTTAATAATTAAAATATGAAAATGTAAAATTAAAATAAAATAAAATGAATTAATGGGCTGGGGGGTGTAGACAGCAAGCATATGCGTTGAAAAAGAGGAAATGGGCTGACAGGGAGGGTGCGCATAGCAAAGGCCCGCCCATATTTATTAGAAAAAAACAAAAATAAAAAAGGGGCCACCGTGCTCGTGCCATGTGCCTAGCACATGCCTTTTTTAATTGCTGGCACAATCTTATCCATGCGATCCATCAAACGGCCCATGTTTGGTCAACAAAAGTAAAAAGTAAACAGAATAAAAGAAATGATTGGAGGAGCATGGTAATACTCGTAGGTGAATAAACATGAGATTACAAAATAAAAATCAGAAAAAAAAATAAACAAAAAGCACATGGTGCAATCTGAACCGTTGGATTCATGGATCGGACGGTTGTGGTGTCGTCTTCCTCGCCCAAGCCCTCGCCGGACTGGTTCGCCGGCCACCACCACCGGAGCTAGGGCTCCGCCTCCCTCTCCGGTCACCTGCAACAAAATGGCACCAAAATACACGTACGAGTACACTATCCCACCCAGATTTTCACGAGGATTAAGATTATGCCATCAAAAACAACAAAAAACTAACGCATGGTGAGATAGAAGAGAAAAAAGTTAGGGCATGAAACTTTAAATGATCATTACAAGCCATATACGCATCCATATTAAAAACCAATTATATTAGGATGATCAGCAGACATAACACAACAAAATAGACATAAAAAAGAGGAGTTTTGGGAGCACGAAAAAAATCATCAACCTGAGATGGCACAGCTCCAATCCTTGTGTTTGGCTGCGAATGGTGGTTGGGTTGTGTCCTAGAAATCACCAGGAGGAGGTTTGTGGAAGCACTTTTGGCAAAGACCTTGTGGATCGTGAGTTTTGATGAAAAAGAGCTTTAGGGTTCAAGCTTGGATTCCTCTCCAAAATCACGTGTAACTAACCCTAACCAGTGCATGGATGGGTTTATAAAGACTAGGGTTTGCCTCTGAATATGAATTGGGCTTGGGTAATCCATTGTTTAATGATTTTTGAATAATTTTGGAAAAATACATAATGTGAAATATACCTCTCTTCATGCATGTTCACTTAAAAATTCCATGATGGATCACTTGCATTTGGATTGATAATTACACCCCTATGGAACTTGGGCCTTGAAAATAATTGGTTCATGAGCTTTAAATAATTTGGGAGTTTTGAATAATGGGGAATAAATGAAGAACAAACCATGGAATTGCTTCATTCTTGGGCCTAAAATAATCCTCAAGGAATGTCTTTTAATATTGGAATGTGGCATGAAGCAATGGAATTGATTGTAGGTCATTATGCCCAAAGTTGTGAAAATGGGATCAAGAGAAACCCTAAAAACCACTTTTCCTTCTTTTGATCATAACTGGAGTTTCACAAATGATATGGAGACCCACTAGTACTTTTTGGAAAGAGGAGAAAAAAGATCTTCAACTTTCATGTTGGAGAAAAATCCATTTGAAGCTTTCTTGCTGATGAAAAGTCAAGTTGGATGGAGTGCAGGAACTTGCCCAAAAAGGAAACTTTTCATTATAGGTCACTTTCCAAATTTAGAAACTTTGCACCAACTCCTGATTCCTGACAAATATGTATGAAAATTGACCCCTGGAGACCATATGAGGATATGAGATCTTAAAATCCCTTAAGAGAACCTCAAAATTTCACAGTTGACTTTTCTCCTTTCACTGTTGACTTTTCCCCAAATTCAACTAATTTTCGATCCATTGGCTAATTGAACTTCTCCTGAACCAAGCTGATGGACAATCTTCCACCCCTAGGTATTTAGGGACCCAAGGAATACCATGGAATCAAGTCTTGCCCAAAAAATCAGAAATAAACTGACTTTATAGCAAACCCTAGTTTTAGTACCCTCAGTCTAGGAGGAAATAGCACAGTCTCCAAATCCAAACTCCTCTGAATATGGTGTGTATCCTCTCCAACAACGATAAGATATGTCATTTGGTGATGATAAAAACCCAAGGAGCCTGCCCATTGGAGCAATAAACCCAAGAATTTCAAAACCCTAATTCATGCACTGGTTAGGAGAGTGATTCCACTTGAGATCCCTTGCAACCTGTGAACTCTTGATGAGGTAGTAGACCAGATAGGACTTGACCCTGACCCCATGCTAATGATATGGATACATGATAATGCAAAAATGAAATGAAACATAAGCCAGTTAGTACTAAAGTAAGGAGGGCAAATTTTGGGGTGCAACAACTGGGTGAAGGAAACCTCCACTATGGAAGAAGTTCTGAATGGGATGAAGACTTTCATTATTAGTAGTAGTCTGGGTACAGGTTGAGGAAAAACCAAGACCTTTCTTTGTCTTGTTGTCAGCAGGAATGACAAGTTGTCCCCATCCTTTTGTATTGTTACTTTTGATCACTTCGAGAGCATCTTTGTATGAGGAAATCGATGTTCCTTTTTCTGACTGATTGTCATTGCTCATTGAAAGTGCTTGGAACTGGGTTCCAACAACCTCCTCTTGTTCTACACAAGTGGACGATGATAAGTTACTCACGATCAAGGCTTGCTCTCCGCAGACTGTGACGAGTTGGTCATTCTTGACGAACTTCAGTTTTTGGTGAAGTGTCGAAGTGACTGCCCCAGCCTCGTGTATCCAAGGTCTTCCTAACAAATAGCTGTATGCTGCCCGAATGCCCATGACCTGGAAAGTGACTTGGAAAGTGTGAGGACCGATAGTTATGGGAAGGTCGACTTCGCCGATAACTGTTTTTTGGGATCCGTCAAATGCTTTGACGATAACCTCACTGCCTCTCATTGGAGATCCTTTGAATAATAGTCGACTTAAAGTGGACTTCGACATAACATTGAGAGCCGATCCAGTATATACCAGTACGCTGTCTAATGCATCGCCCTGGCAGTTGACTGTAATATTGAGCGCCATGTTGTGACTTTTGCCTTCTTCCGGCAGTTCCTCATCACTAAACCCCAAGTTGTTGCAGGAAGTGATGTTGGAGATGATGTTGTCAAATTGTCTTCTTGACACATCTTGCTCCACAAAGGCTTGCTCTAAGACTATCTGTAGAGCCTCCCTGTGAGCTTCGGAACTGAGTAAAAGTGATAGCACAGAGATTTTTGAAGGAGTTTGCAAAATTTGATCAACAATGTTGTATTCACTCTTCTGGATGAGCTTCAGCATCTCATCGTTGTTCTTTGAAAGGTCGGGATCAAAGGATTGACCGACTGGTTGATCAGGAACTTCTGTTTGGGGTTCCCCTTCTTTGGTAGGTTCCCCAACTCCTCGGTTGAAGATTCGACCACTCCCTGTTACTCGACTGATGTCTGCAATATTCACGACGGAGGGTGATGGAGTTTCCTTTCCATTATCAATTGTTGTTGCACTGTATTTGTAAGGGATAACCTTAGTTGATTCATACGGTAGCGGTCCTGGTAGATAGATAACTCAGGAGCCTTTTGATTTTTCTGACCATCATATCCGGACTCAATTGGTTCGAGGTTGAGAATCCTTCCACCATCGAGAGAAACATTTGATTCATGGAGTAGAGGGATTATGGAACACACATCTTTGGCCACTTCTCGCTTAGGGATTAAGACAACTTCTTTGCCTCGATTAGGATAATAGTTTGACATTGAACCAGAGCTTGACCATGGTTGAATCTCTTTGTGGTCCAACTGACCTTGAAGGGCTGCCCGCACGAGGTAGCATCCTTGGTTATTCTCTGAGCAAACTATACAACGCTCATAGTTGTATGGTGGCACCCGGCCACGTCCATTTTGTATGCAGTGTAACCTCACTAGGTCTGTTTCCATTGATCGAACATCCTGACTTTGATGCCGAGTAGGGTTTTCGTTAGTCATACTGACTTGTTGTGTGTCTTCATCCATATAGATTGGAAGCCACCAGTGGTTTAACAAGTGCTGCAAAGTTCTTTGAACAAGAGTGCATCCTTGGTCGCTCTCACGGTATACTGTACAGTTCTGATAATTATGCAAAGTCAGAAAAATGAGCTGGACTTGGGTAGCGTGTAACTCCACCAAGTTGGTATTCATCAAGCGAATATCAAATATTTGAATCATATTCACTTGATACTGATTTCTATTGTGGTAATCCTGAATCCATCCAAAATCCATCTAATGCTGGAGGGCATCTTGTACAAAAGAGAATCCCTGATTGTTTACCGAGCAGATCAGACAGGAATCGTAATCGTTCCGTGGCAGATTATGATGTTGGCTTTGCCTTGAGTGCATCGCCACCAAGTTGACATTCATCGCACGGATGTCGTGGTTCTGAATGATGTTGGAATTTGTGTAAGTCATGTTGACCCCACGAATTCGGTGATCCTGGATCCATCCTAGATCCAACTGTTCCTGTAGAGCTGATTGCACCACATAACATCCTTGATTGTCTTTAGAGCAGATATCGCACTGATGATAATTATGATATGGTACATGCTCATATCTACTCTGTCTGCGATGTATTCTGACCAGGTTGGCCCTCAATAAGAGTACATCATGAATTTGATAGTTGTGGTTAGACTCTCCCTCTATCAAATTTACTGCAGCTTTCTCATGTTGAGGTAGCGGGTTCATCTTAACATTTGGATTTGTATCCTTGAAGGATAAACCCCCGCTCCTGACAAGCTTTTGTACGTCGGATTTGAAATTGAGACAGTTTTCTATATTATGTCCTGGTCCTCCTTGATGGTAAGGACAAGTCTGATCCGCTTTGAACCAAAAAGGCGGATTCTCCTGGATTGTAAGTGGAGAGCTGGTCTGGACGTGCCCCTTGACCAGTAGTAATGGAAACAGTTCTGCGTACAACATCGGTATAGGGTCGAACCCTGGTGGTCGCGTTGTACGATTGTTGTTATACGGAGGACGAGCCTGCTGAAGAGGCTGTTGTGTCCTTTGTTGATATTGTTGTGAATTAGGTTGGCTCTGAGCAACCTGAGGTTGATACGTTGGAACAGGCACAGGGTTGATAGCAGGAGTTACAGCTGCTACTGGTTGGTACCGTCACCTTTGCTTTCCGAGAGAGATATTACCAATATCCTGCTCTTTTTTCTTAGGGAGAGCACTACCGTATCTTTTGGTACTGCTGGATGCTCCAACATCTTTTACTAAACGTCCTTCTCGGGCTGCTTCCTCCAGACAGACTCCCATGCCTACCATTTTGGTAAAATCACTGGGTGCACTTGCGACCATTCTGTCGCAGTAAAATGAGCTCAAGGTCTTTAAGAAGATCTTTGTCATCTCTTTTTCCTTAAGAGGCGAACAAATCTGGGCGGCAATTTCACGCTATCTCTGAGCATATTCCTTAAAGGTTTCCTTGTCCTTCTGCGACATGGCTCTAAGTTGATCTATATCTGGTGCCATGTCTAGGTTATACTTATACTGCTGAACGAAGGCAGTGCCAAGATCTCTGAAAGTGACAATCTTAGTGCGGTTTAAACCCATGTACCATTTGAGCGCGGCACCAGTTAAACTATCTTGGAAGTAGTGGATCAGTAGCTGTTGGTTTTTGGTCAGAGTTGACATTTTCCGAGCGTACATCACCAAATGACTTTGAGGGCAAGAGTTACCCTTGTACTTTTCAAATTTAGGAACCTTGAATTTGTGTGGAACTTTCACATTGGGGACCAAACAAAGGTCCGCGATGTCCTTTCCAAATAAATCCTGACCGCGAAGGGCTTGCAGTTCCTTCTACATTTCCAAGAATTGTTTCAGGAACTCATTCATTCTGTCGAACATACTTTCGTTTCCACCAGAAGGTATCTGTGGAATCTGTCCTTCCAAGACAGTGTGTACCACGGGTGGTGGTACAGTCATTACGACAATGAATCTTGGTGCTTCCCGAAGTTTGTAACCTTTAGGAGTTGCTGTCATGCCCCTGGCATCTTCGCTTTCCCGAAGTTTGTAACCTTCAGGCCCAGCGGCTCCTGCTGCAGTTTCTGGATCTTCCGTGATCGGCGGAATACATCCTTTCGGGATATAGTTGAGTGGCATGCCCCAGGGACGATCTTTCAGCATGTTATACCTAGGATCATACTTCTCCACTATGGGCGTCGATGTGATCTCTGAGATCACAGTCCTTTGTTGCGGCATCTGAGCTGCTGCCAGAGCTTGCATATCGTTATGAAGCTTTCTCAAATCCTCTTTCAGAGCATCAAGTTCTTCTCTTAACTCTCTGTTCTCTTCCTCGAGATCATTCATTTTCTTTTGTTGACTGGCCCGAGTATTGTACGAATGAGACAGTTTGACTCTAGAATCGAGACACAAACGTGAGATTCGTAGGGAAGAAGAATGCGTTAAGTGAGAATGATGAATGATATGCAATGATTATATTAATTAATTTGTTTTTTGTTTAATCAAAATATACTTCGACAATTGGATTGCAAATATCAAACAATGGGGAAGACCCCGTTTTATTGAATTCAAATATTGCGGAAATGGAAATACAGTAAATTACAAAGTGCTGTAAAAGGAAAAGTCTAAACTAATGGATCCTGAGTCCTCTCTGAGGGGAGCTCAGGTGCTGGTGCTTTCCTTTGACCGGGGCTCTTGAGCCATTGTCGGGCTGTCATTCCTTTGCCAAGTGAAAGGAGCGAGCAAATTCCCTTGGTCATCTTGATTTTCTACAACATGTTGCTCTAAAATCTCAATCAGAGCATCTTTTTCTTTTAATAGTTATTGTATTTTCTTGCACTCCACATTGAGAATATGATACTTGTTCTTCCAAGACCTCCTCTATTGTTGAACTTTGTTGAGAGTAACCTGAAGTTTTTCCATATTAGACATAAAGTAATGGACAGGGCCCCTTAATGGAAGAACTTCCTGACGAGGGTAAGGCATCCTCAGCTTGAGAGCTATAGTTTATACCCAGTGGAGATAAGGTTCCATCGAGACACAATCCGGTTTTTCCAGAGACTCTCTTCCTTTCCTATGAACATGTTTCCAGGCGTGCACTATTTCTGTCTTTAGTGCCCTGTCATTTTCTCCGTCCTTGAAGAAAAGACCTTCCAGATGAGCATTACACGGGACATGCCTCATCGGGTACCCAAATTGACGACGAACTAGAACTGGATGATAATTGATTCCTCCCTTAATTCCTATGAGGGGTACATTAGGGAAGTTTCCATAACGGTCAATGATTCTCATTCCATCATAGATTCGATTGTACTAATCGATGTCAGAGTTGGTAAGAGATATGATTCTCTGTGACCAACGTAAAGTATTCTTTTGATCCCAAAATGCAGCAGACTTGGGCAAGTGGGAAATGAACCATTTGTACAACAGGGGTACACAACATGTGATCATTCCTCCGTTGTATAAATTCCTTAAGTGTACAGAATGATAAGCATCTGCGAGCAAAGTCGGTACATGGTTTCCAATCAAAAAAACCTTAATGGCGTTGATATCTACAAAGTTATCGATGTTGGGAAACAAAAATAATTCGTAGGTGAGTAAGACAAAGATGCTCTCGAAAGCGGCCACGTTCCCTATACTAGCAAAGTACAGGGCTTTCTTTACCAAGAACTTGGATGGTAAACCTTGGATTCCACCCTTAGTGGTCATGTGAGTCCTGAATTCTGACTCGTCCAAATAAATTGCTCTTGCAATGGTTTGATCCTTTGGAATTACTTCCAGTCCAGAAAAGGGAGCTTGATCAGTGATAGGTAAATCAGTCAGGTGAGAGTACTCCTCCAGTGTTGGTGCTAGTTGATAATCCGGAAATGTAAAACAGTGATAGATCGGATCGTAAAACTGAATGAGCGTAGCCAGGATTCCCTCAATTACATGGACCCTTAACAGAGACAACAGTCCTCCATACTTAGCCCTAAAAGCATCAGGATTAGTTATCATCCTTGCCAACCCTCTCAAATCCTCTAGTTTTGGAACCTTGAAGGTGTACTTATGAGTCTTTCTTCTACCAAAATCCATTAGCAATCTCTTTATCTGACATTTGCAATCATTGTCTTAGTTTAATTTGAAAAAGAGAGACTAGAAGAGAAGATTTTTCTTTGTTCAATGTTTTTTAATGAAATGAATGCATGAATGCAGCACACAAAAACATAGAAAAAGCATGGGGTCAAAGGTTTGGTGTCATGAAGTCAAGGCTCTACCCGTCCCTAAGGTTTATACTGGTGATTTTTTGTACCTGTCCTCAAAATCACTGACCCCTCTTGGGATAACAACAATAGGCTGGAATCACCCGAGTGAGCTGATGTATCTTAGAGTAATCTCAAATGAGGGTAGTATTGCGTGACAACTATTTCCGATAGCTTCCACACTACAAAATGGTTTTAGTCTACTAAAATCCTCAGCTTCTCAGATAACCCAATCGAATAATCTACTTTCAACAACCGAAGTCGTATAGGCATTGAATCCGCAAAGGACATCTCCACTGATTCGATGGTTGACCGAGACCTCTTATTTGGGAGCCACTCCCTGTAAGATTACCCGTCTAGTGCCATCACTTATCTTAGGTGTATACTCAATCTTTCCAGATGCGGCATCACACGCATTCCCATTAGCAGAAAAATAAACACGGATATCAATTAGGAAAAGTAGTATATATATTTGTCCTAACATCCTAGACCTCTATAATCCTATTCCTAACAAATAAAATGTATCCTCATTAGAGTCGCCATTTTTCTGTAGAAAATGGGGACGATGATGACTAAGGTTAAACAAATCCTATCAATGACTCCCCAGTAGAGTCGCCATTTTTTTGTAGCGGGAAATTTTCGTCGGTGACGCGACCACCTTATTACTGGTTGTTTTTCTCCTCAATGGAGAAAAGGGGTGCTACTTTCTGATTTCTTATTTATCCCATGAAGCTGGAGGGGAAAGGGAAGGTATCTAAAACTAACCTTGCACGCGAAATGTTTAACTAAACAAAACACTTAAGAGAGATTGGGGAGTCCGGGGTCAGGTTATACAATGGATAGTTGTCAATTATCCATCCTATATGTGGTTATCCACTGGATTTTAGCTTTAAGTTTTGCTTTGTAATTGATGGTGTTTATCTGTTAATGGGTTGGGGAAGTTTCTTGGGAAAGATGAGAGAGTGAGTGAGTTTTTGTTGATGCTCGGGTTCTTTCCCGATTGTTTTTGGTAAGGTACTAGACCTAAGGGTTTGATTGATATGAAGGTACTGGACCTAGAGTTTTGGTTTAGTATGCTCGCTAATATTTCGCAATCTTATGCCTACGTATTCCCGTTTAAAGAAACAGGGAAATCAGAGCAATCGTAGTTCCTCCTATTCTAAGGGAGGAAAAAGATGTTTTGGTGTCTTGTTCAAAGCCCAAGATTGAAGCTAAAAGGGTTTATTTGTATCTTGTTCAAAGCCTAAGATATGAAGCTAAAGGGTTTTGGCTGAGAGAGAATTTGTCATCTCTAAAGAGGAATTGTTGATTTTTGTGTGCCTTGGTCAAAGCACCAGTTTGATGCTAAGAGGTTGATTGACCTGGCTAGGGGTTTCTTTATACAAAGCCTAAGAGGAGGCTGGATAAGACTTACTCAACAAGAGAGTGTATATGTCTTGTATAAGGCCCAAGATTGAGGCAAAAAGAGACTGACTCTTTGGGGATATCATTATATAAAGTCTAAGAGGAGGCTAACAGTTTGACTTTTTCGGGTAAAATGTTCTATTGGTCTTGTACAAAGCCCAAGATTGAGGCTAAAAGGGATTTTTGACTCCGTTAGGGAGGTTTATATGTGTCTTGTACAAAGCCTAAGATTGAGGCTAAAAGGAATTTTTGACTCCGTCGGGGATATTTTTATGTGTCTTGTACAAAGCCCAAGATTGAGGCTGAAATGAGTTTGACTCTTTTTGGGGGAAATTAGTCCTTAAAGCCTAAAGGAAGGCTGGGAGGGAATGACTCTGCTTGGGAATATATCCCAAGCTCAAGAGAGGGAGATTTATGTCTTGTATAAAGCTCAAGATTGAGGCTAAAAGGGTTTGACTCAACAAAAGAGTGTTTTTATCTGTCTTGTACAAAGCCCAAGTTTGAGGCTAAAAAGATTGACACAACAAGAGAGTCTGTAAAGGTGATTGACTCAACCAGAGAGTTTGAAAGTTGGTTGACTCAACAAGAGAGTCTTTTATACTCAACAAGAGAGTGGCTTGCTGTCTCGTACGAAGCCCGAGATTGAGGCTAAAAGGGTGTTGACTCAACAAGAGTGTCTGAAAAGGTTAGCTCTGCTGGGGAGAATCATTATACAAAGCCCAAGAGGAGGCTGACTACATTGAGGAAAGATCATTATACAAAGCCTAAGAGGAGGCTATCTTGCTGCTGGGGATAATTAAGATCCCTAGGCAGGTCCAAGGGTGGGGAACTCTCATGAGAGAGACCGGGTTTCTGTTAGAGATTGATCCAGGGTGATCGGTGGGTTTTCCTATGTTTGAAAGGAACTTGAGAATGCCTTTGAGACTCAAGGGGTTTAGACTGTCCAAGTCTACCGGTGTGGAAGAGTTTTATCTTTTGTAGGATGCCCAAAAGGGGGCAAGGGCCTTAAGGGATGAGAATCAACCCTAAAGTGGTTTGAGGTTTGACACTGGAAAGACTGCTCTAGCAAAGGATGACTAAGTTCCGTCTTATACCTTTAAGAGGTCATTAGGGTCCTTGTATTAAGCCCAAGAGAAGGCATGAGAACTTCTAAGAAGCCGAAGGGTCCTTGTACAATGCCCAAGAGGATGCGGGGATGCTTTCAGGAAGCCTGTGGGTCCCCAAACCAAGAGAAGTTCAAGAAATGCAATTCAAAGAGAAGAGATCATTCCAGGAAATTTAGAGGGTTTGGAAGAAAATTAAGAGATGCCATCCAAGGAGAAAATATCATCTCTGTGGAGTAGAGTTTCTTTGACAATTTCTAGGGGTGACAGTCTGAGAAAAGGTTCACTGAGAATACTGCCTTTCTCTTTGTTCCATATTGTTTAACCCCAAGAGAAGGGAAGACTGTATCTGGAATCCTAAGGGGGATCTAGTTTTGTTTGTATTTAAGAGTGACCAACAGGGCTTTACCTAGTTCTAGACCTAGTTGCCGGGGAAAACTCTAAATAACTATACTAGTATATATACAGTCGATATATGACGAGTATTTAAAAGATTATGAAAGAAGACTAACCATGCATAGCTTCCCACAATGCAGTTATGTATATATGACATGTATTTAAAAGAATGAAAGAAGACTAACCATGCGCCGCTTCCCACAATACAGTTATATATATTAAAGTAGATAAAAGAAAGCGGATAAACACTTACCGGTTGTAGAGCTTCCATGCTGTTTTGTTAGTTGTTCAACAAAGAAATTAAAGAAATTTTTTATAACAACTATATATTTGGATTCAAAATCAAGGGAGAAAGTATTTTGAACAGAGATTGGGGTTTACAACTCAAGGAGGGGCCCAGGGTTTAACAGTGATTGCACCGTTGTTTTGAATATGTATAGAGGGACTTATACAACGACTGAGGCCCACAAAGGTTTATTTATAAAAGGGTTGGGTCTTATAACTCAAGGAGAAGCCCAAGTATTATTTAAAGAAATGAAATGGAACTTATAACACGAGGGTAGTCCCAGGTGACTTGATTTTGAACTGGCGATCGCGCCGAGATTTTGGTTTTTTAACACAGAGGGACTTATACAATATCTGAGGCCCAAAATGATATCTGAGGCCCAGAGTGTTTGAAAACGTTTGCTAGGGTGAAAATCAACAAAACCCTAATTTCATCATTTTTTAAAGTAATTATTCAAAGAAAATTAATTAAAATGATAAAGATACTAAATAAGTTTGAATAAACAACTTGTGGTTTTTGGTTAAGGTTTGAAAAATGATATTTAACCACAAGAGGAATTAAAACTCATTTGGTTTTGATTTTTCAAGGTGAATATTCATTTTTTAAAAGGTTTAAAAATAATAAAAAGTGAATTTATTTACAAAAATATCAACTATATTAAATAATTAATATAAATCTAATTTTTTTGTGGAATAAAATATTTCAACATTTTTGTGATTTTTTGCAAAAAGAACCAATAAAAAATAATTAAATTTGAGAGAGTTATTAATTTTCCAAATCATATAAAAATAACATGAAAAATAATAAAAAAGTGGAAAAAGTGACAAAAAGAGGATCTGGGGCGAGGGGGATTCGAACCCCAGACCTCTTGGGGGCAGCGCGCGCCCTCTACCACTGGGATGGTGATACATCCGTGTATCAAAACCACCCCATGAATACATGAGGCATGCCTTGTTTTTGGCCTGGCCAAGGCAAGGCAAGGCAAGGTTTTGGCCAAAAACGTGAAGCTTGTAACTTTCTCATTTCTTCAGGGATAGGGACAAAATTTAGGTCTATCCTACCTAGAATTTCACAAGGAATCCAATGGTGGTGGTGGTTTTTTCAGATGAGGCTCCTATTGAAAAACCCGATAGTGGTTTTGAAATAGGCCATGATTTGCATTTTCTATGTTATCTCTTGTTACAGGCATGAATTACATGGTGAATTGGTTCAAACACAACATATATAACATGTATGAGATGCGCATGATCAGTGGACTTCAAAGCAATGCATATTTCAAAGAATTAAAGTTGTGATGCTTACCTCTTTATGAGCTTTTTGGCCAATCTGTCAAGTGCTTTGTTCTAGAAATAATTTGATACTTTGGACACCCTCAAATGATCCCTTAGAAGCTTTTAGAATGGTTGGAATCAACTGGAATCCTCAAGAAAAAGTTTGAGCTCTTTCTTGCAAAAGGGGCACAAGTGACCAATATGGCAACTCCCTCAAATGGTATTCCAGATGTGGGGAATCATTTGGAATAGTTCAAGGATGATATTTGGAGTGTGTTTGTGGTCTTATCTGGTTTTGAGAATAACTGAATCAAGACATGGCTTGAAAAATCCAAAAAAGTCAAATTTTGAGGTTTTGAGAGGGGACTTTGTGATTTTGGTGTTACATGTAACGCCCCAGTTTTGGTTATTTTATTTAATTGAGTCATTTTGATTATTTTATTATTATATTATTTTATTTCTGACTTTTATGTGAAAATTAATTATTTTTCATTGTTGTTATATTTTATCACGTTTTGGGAGCGTTTGCGAGATATTTGAGTGTAGGGGTATTTTGGTCATTTCACTTTAATTTTTCTTAAGTTAGAAATATAATAGAAAAAGAAAGAGAGAAAAGATAGTAAGGAAAGAAAAAGAAGAGAAGAAAAAGATAAATAAGGAAAGAGAAGAGAAAGAAGAAAAGAGAGAAAACTTGGAAAATCTAGGAATCGATCAATCGACTTTTCTAAACGCAATTTAATCGGGTAAGGGTGTGAAACTCGATTATCTTATGCTTGTGTATGATTATGTATGTGTCTGTTTGAATGTTTACTTGTTTTTCATAATTTTTCACTTCTAGGTTGAAATGAGAAAAATGAATAGAAATCGATGTTTTTACGGACGAAAGTCGGAATAGATTGCGTAGTTGTGTCGGGTAATGTTAGGTCGTGATCGAGTATGCTTGTTTTATCGAATTTGGTTGATTTTGTAAGTTTTTGCATTTTTGGATATTTGAGGGTTTAAGATTCGGATTGAAATCGAAAGTCGTAGAATTCACGTTTGATGGTTCTAAATCATCACTATATGTTAGGTATAAATGAGTATGTGTTTGTTTCGAAAAAAATAATTGAATCGGTCAGATTTTCGGACGAAATTGCAGCAACCCGTAGCTGTTGCAGGGCCAAATTCTGGTTTTTGGAAAAACTTAAAAAATTCATAACTCTGGAACTGTAAGTCGGTTTTGACCCCCGTTCGAAGCGTTGGAAAGCTAACGAGATGTTCTTTCTAGAAAAAATGGTTTTGAGGGTTGTACCTGGTTCAATTATAGCAGAAAATTGAAATAGTATCATTGTGTTGATTTTTACCGTCGTGAATGTGTGCGATTGAGGTGTTATCGTGCAATATGCTTTTGTAATATAACGTATAGCTTGTGTGTGCTATTATACGATGTGTTGTGGGTAGCCTTATGGCGTGAATCCTAGATTGTGGAATTTATTGTGAATTGTGGCCTTTTGGCAAATAAATGCATTGTTTAAATTAAATGTAAATGCATGTTAATTGTGAAAGAGTTCGTTGCCGTTTAGGTGGTAAAGCGATGCTCGTTGCCGTTTGGTGTAATTGATGTGAATTGGTGTGAATGCATATGATAATATGCTTGTTGTTGTGATTTGTGGTTCATGATGAATGCATTGTGTGAATTGATTTTCAATGCATGATTATTGATGTTAAAATGGTTCACATGGTTGTATATATGTATGCATTGGATTGTCATGAGTCATTTGTGTGCCAAGCATCATGATATGCATTCTTGTGGTGTCGTGTGCCCGTGTGGGGTGTGAGCGACGAATTGATTACAGAGGGAATCCGCTATAACGTCGTGTGCCCGTGTGGGGTGTGATCGATGATTATAGACGATCGTGTGCCTTATACAAAGAGGTGTGAGCGCTCGGGTCGTGTGCCTTATACAAAGAGGTGTGAGCGATCCATAAATGTCGTGTGCCTTAAAGAAAAATAAGAGGTGTGAGCGACGGGGAACATCGTATGCCCGACGGGGAGTTACATTAAGTAACGAGCGATGATTCCAGCAGAGTTCCTGAGTGAACTAGTGATGAGAAACATTGGAAGTCGGTACCGCATGTGCATATGCATAGAGTCGTTGTGTCGGTCTCTTGCATTTGCATAAATCATTAATGGTTTGTTTATGTGTGGAATTGTGGATAAAATTGATAAATTGATATATGTACATGTGTTGGTGATACTTGTACGGTGTATGATTGGTTTACCTTGGTGATGGAAAGATGAATTATACATTGTGTTGCCTTATGTTTGAATACTGGGGTGAGTTGTGGTGAGAACAGTATATATGTGTATTTTTGGTGTTATATATAATTGTATGCAATTATATGATGATTGTTTTTCTCACCCTTCTGCTGTTTTTAATGCTCTATGAGGCATTGCAGATTAGATGCTGGAGGTCTTTTTGTGAAGCTTAGGTCTTCATTCTTTTGTCGGACGGCTCTGATATGTAGCACCGGGTAGTCAGGGGGATCGTTTGTGATATTGTGTATATGTATAGATATCTTTTGGATTGTACATGTATGAATTGATGTATGATAGACATACTTTTATGTGATATTTATATATGATATTCAGTTGCAGATTTTCCGCTTTTATTCTGTAACTGAATTGTGGGTAGTAGGAACTGAGTTCCTCTGTTGTATTACTACCTGATTGTTGCATATCTTTATGAGCAGGTTTATGTGTTTTGTCTTAATTGATGTGACTCCTCAGTCTATGCCATGAATGATTTAAATATACTCTGACGAAATTTTGAATTTTTTTTCTTTACCGCTTTATCTGTTTGGGGGTATAGATTGGGGGTTTTACATTACAGGTCACTTGTGAGAGTTTGGACAGCTTTGATATGACATATTGGATGTGTTTGGATCATGAGATGTGATGAAAATTCTCTCTAACTCAAAAACTCAGAGTTACCTTGCTAAAGAAGGCATTTTGGCCTAGAGAAAGAGATTTTGAGGAAAGCAAGTGTTGTAGTGCTTTGGTGTACTCAAACTGAGCACAAATGAGCTCTATTTATAGTAGAGCAAGTTTGTTTTGCAAGCAATAGTGAATGGCAACTGCAGCAGCTCATTGTCCAATTGCATCACTTTGGAATCTTAAGTCTCCTCTAGCCATTGACTAGAGGTTAAAGCACAGGCCTATGGTTCTTTGGTTCAGGGCTTATCCTTGATTGAAGTGTTCATTTTTGCTCTGATACATGCCACGTCTAAGCATCCATTGAATGATTGGAAACAAAATTGGAGTCTTGGCCTCTTTTAGGCTTTTTAGGGTTTGACATGCTACTTTGGGAATCTTGGACTTGGGAGACTGATGGATCAGTGCTTGTCCCTTGGTTGTTCCCCCTTGAGGTATGCAGATGGATAAGCATGCTTGGAATTGCACAATTTGAGAAAATCGTGCCTTTATGCACAAATCTGCCTTGCCAAGACAGTTTGCAGCAAGGCATGTTGCAGCTGTCATAAATCCTAGCTCAGGTGGAGTTTGATGGAGTTCTTGGGCATTTTGGAAAGCCCTTATGTGACACAACACATGTGTGAACATAGTTTGTCTTGAAACTTTTTGGATCCAAGTGAAAAATGCCCCCAAATTTTGAAAAAAAGCAAGACAGATTCTGACTTAGTGAAAATTTCATTAAGTGTTGGGAAAAAGTGACATTTCATGTTTTCAGCCATTTTGATCACTCCATAACTAAAAATCCATGAAGAATTGGAATGAGGTGTAGTTGACACTTTTAAAGTATGACATGAGAGCTAAAAATCCATCTTTGGACCAACCAAAATGGTTGCTTGGATCTCAAGTTATGATCCTTGGAAGTTGGCACCCTAGCCACTTTATTTCATAACTTAGAAAAATTCCAAGTTTTTATGGTTACCCCTTTTACAAGTTATCCCACTTTCTCTGATTTTTCTTGATGAATGACGATTCAAATCACACATTAACATCATTTTAGGGTTAAAGAACCATAATTATGAAAAATCTCAAAAAGTCAAACTTTGACTTTTATGCACAGTTGACTTTTTACCAGATGAATTCCAAACTGTGCGATCCTCTATGAAATCAAGTCCTTGACCTAAATCAAACTTGATGGATATGTTCCATAGGAGTTATATGGGGTATTGAATCATGTCCCAAGGTTTGGGAGAATGTCTTGGTCAAAAGTCAAAGGCACAGTTGACTTTTCCCTCGAAACCCTAATTGTGGTCCTGATGAAATTGAAACTTGTAGATCAAGCTTCTTGGATCAATCCGTTGTTACAAATGGACCAATATAGTTTATTGGAAACCCTCAAATCATGTCTTGAGGTCTTGGCTCATGTTTTGTCCCAAAAGTCAACTTAGGGGTGAATTAGGTCAAGAAACCCTAATTCCTGATTTTTTTTATGAATGTTTCCCCTGAGGTTAAATTGACTTGGTGATTGGGTTCATGATGTCCCTTGGAGCATCTTGGGTTGTATTTTGAAGTATTGGCTCATGCCCAGAGGAAAATTTCCATCTGGAGGCCCTGGTCGACCAAAACCCTAATTTGGTGACACTGGTGATCTCGAGGCTTAATCCATTTGGAATGCTACAACATTGTTCTTGATTCTTGATATGGGAGTCCTCTTGATACTTTGTGGGTGTTTGAGAGATTAGATAAGTTGAAGATTATGTCATTCCTTGATTGATCCTTTGTCTAAGGGCTCTGAGAGGGCTTGAAACCCTAAGTTTGATTGTAGTGGATGCTCACCCATCTTTGGGGAGACTAATGAGGTATGATGGTTCATCCATATTGTGATGATGATTTGCACAATGATGGGAAATCTTAGTGGTCAAAATTTGGGGTATGACACATAGCATATAAAATTGGTAAGGGATCGAAATGTCGATCAACAGTTCTCTGCCTCTGCTGGTAGGCCTGCCTTAGGGCCTGTTGTTATTGTTGATTCTGTTGTTGTGTAGCAACGGGAATAGTCACAGCAGTGGTCTGATGGTATGGTGCTTGATATCCTCTATTTTGACCCTTTTAAGAAGACGCAACATTAGTCTCTCCTTCTCGTTTCTTACCCGCACCAGCAAAAGGTTTTCGCACACCTGAAAATGACCCAGCACTATCTTGAATTTTACCCAGTTTAAGCGAATTCTCGATCCTCTATCCAGCAACATCAATATCGGAAAAACCAGACGAAGTAGTCCCTTCCAAGCATTCTAGGAATGGACCTTGCAGTGTTCCCATGAACATGTCAGCCATTTCTCTCTCCTGTAACGGCGGTTGTACTCGCGCAGCTAATTCATGCCACCGCTGGGCGTATTCCTTGAAACTTTCCTTATTTTTCTGTGTCATACTCTGCAGCTGGGTATGGTTAGGAGCCTTATCAATATTGTATTGATATTTCTTCAGAAATGCTTCACCTAGATCTTTCCAATTCCTCACACTGGCTCTTTCCAACTTCATGTACTATTCAAGAGACGCGCCGGACAAGCTATCTTGAAAAAATACATCCATAACTTTTCATCAGTAGTATAAGCAAAAATTTTCCTGAAGTAGGCTTGTAAGTGAGTTTTAGGGCATGAATTGTCGTTGTACTTATCGAAAGACGGAGCCTTGAACTTAGGAGGGATACTTACTCCTTAAACCAACCCCATGTCTGCTACGTCAATGCCCAGAGTGTTCTGACATTCTATGGCCCTGACTTTTTCTGCGAGCAGTTGGTACCTTTGATCACCTTCAATGTTGTTGCCACCCATATCCGCGTTCATTAGAGAAAACTGATCATATTGATTATCCTCCATATGAGGAACATGAATAGGAATGGGGATAGGACCCCTAGCAGCATGACCCACAGGAATACCACCATGAACCCCAACATTAGCTCTACTGACAAGAATGCCAGTGTTAGCTCTACCGACGGGAATATCTTCTCCGCCCAGAGGGTCAACTTGATTGTTAGCATCTGGAATCTCGACTTTGGGCCTTTGGACCATCGCCCTGGGCTCTTACTGGCCCTAAGCTACTCCTTGCATCAGGTCCATGAACTGGTTCATCCGAGCTCTCATCTCAGTCATTTCTGCTTGCAATTGCTCCATGACTCGTTGTTGGTTTCGACGCGTGGAATACCGGTGGGTGTGAAGATCAGCAATTCTACCTATTAATCAAATAAGGTTAGGAAATCCAGAGATAAACACCTATTATGAAAAAATTATATGTATGAATGCATGCATATGTCATGTTTAATCATTTCCAAGTCATATCTACTTTGATTCCAGTATTAATCAGGCGGGGGACTAGATACGTTGCAAGGAAAATATCACAGAAACAGATAAGTACTGCAGAGAGGAATACAGTGAAATAACATTGCTGAGAATACCACTGAAATAATATAGCTGAAATGACCACAACTTCATATAGCATTTCTGAAAGTCATACAAATATATCCGATACAACCAAGGATGATTCCATCAACAAGCCTGATGGTAATCATAATAGAAAGTGTACAGAAATACATAAACAAATCAATCACAAATCCCGAGCCCATGCAAACTGGCCTTGACCTCTTCGAGGAGGGATTACGTGTTTGGATGGGTTGGTTGTTCTAACAGTGTCCTGATCAGCTTATTCCTTTTTCCAATGTCCTGATTCAGCTTAACAATATGTTCTGCATTATCATCGTCTCCAAAGACGTCTCTGAGTTTTGACCTCTTGATCCCAGCCTGAATCTTGAGCTCTGTAATCTCTGTCTGAGCTTCTTTCAGCTTGTTGGAGAAGCGTTGCTTGCCCCTTTCTGCCTTTTGGAGCTCCTTCTTTAATTCCTCATTTTCTGCCATGACTTCAGCCCACCTGCTCTGAGAATTATTAAGCTTGACGTTTGCCTCGGACAAAAGTTGCTTATTTTTCTTAAGAGCGCTGGTGGAGGACTCAACAGCCAACCTAGATTTCAGATAGAAGCGTGCTCTGTCCACAAAGTCTTCCTCTTTCTCGGTTAGCAGCTTTGTTGCGTCTTTAGCCTTACGTTCCAAGTCCACATTGTTGTACAACGCGTCTTGAAGAAGGCTCCTCAAGTCCAAATTTTCTACCCGGACCTCATGCACCAAAGCTTGCAACTTATTGAACTCTTCGATGGCTATGATGGTCTTTTCTTCCACTATATCTGGATACAAAGCCGGCGCGGGATCGAAAGGAAAGTAGAAATCCTTAACCCTTTTCTTTATCCAGACTTCATATGGAGGATAAGATCGGTTGTTGGCCTTTCCCATAACAGCTTTACCCTTTCTCCGTATACTGGACTAAGCCTCAAAAGCCTTCTGTGCTATTTCTAGACCATCCATTGCTTGAAAATATAACGATTCCTCCACATAAATCTCAGCGGGTGGATCCATCAGAGCGTATCCGAACTGTCTAATGGCCAGAGAAGGATTATAGTTGATTCCTCCTTTTCTTCCTACCAATGGAACATTAGGAAACCCACTGCAACTATGAATAACGTCCTTGCAGAGCAACCCATGATCTATCCAGACAATATCCTTAGAAGATAAACCCATAAGTCGTCGGCACCATTCAAGAGAACCTTTAGTATCTACGAAAGCGTCTGAGCGAGGTAGACGGTTCGCGAACCATTTGTAAAATAGAGGTTCAAAGCAGTGAACAAAGCCTCCTTTTCTCTTCTCATTTCTGTTATGGACTGAGTGATAAAGGTCTCCTAATAAGGTAGGCACTGGATTCTGCGTGGTGAATATTCTGATGGCGTCAACATCAACAAAGTTTGTCACGTTTGGAAACAGAACAATGTCGTATAAGCAGAGAGCTAATATGGCACTGAAAATAGTCCATTTTTTGTCTTTAGGAGCTTCCTGAGCTATCTTCGTCAGATATCCCAGATGATAACCTCGAAACTCTCCTTTACTGGTAATGTTGGCCTCCAACGTTGATTTGCTCAAATAAAGAGCAGTAGCCACAACCCCAAAGTCTGGATCCTTCTTAGAACCGAAGAATGGCGCCTCTTCTTTAATAGAAATCCCCAAGATGTTTGAATACTCCTCCAAGGTAGGGACCAACACATAGTCTGGAAATACAAAGCATCTCAGAGGAGGATCATAGAATTGTATCAAAGTGTGAAGACCTCCACATTCATAATCACTGACGTTGCGGACAAAAGACAGAATCCACCCATACTTTTCTCAAAAAGCTCCCAATACATCCGGATTAGCCATAGCTTTCAGACTGTCAAGAGGACCTAGACCTGGCTTTATAAACCTGTAGATGATAATGTTCTACTTTTTCCTCTCGGTATCCATCCCAATAGGACCCACTGACTAGAATCGAAGGTAGAATATGAACCTGGAAATGAATAAACATGTATGTTAGGTATGAAATGATGCAATGCAAAAGCATGATATCAGAGTGCCACGTGTCTGTGCTGGACTGCGTGAATAGTGTTGGTTTAGATTGTAATGCCTCAAAATAATTATAATATTTAGTTATTTAATTATTATGATTATTCGGTGTTTTGGTACTTTATGATGATTTTGTGACATTGATGAGTTTATGGGGTGCAGTGGCGTTGCCTTGGATTAAGGGAACTTGAGACCTTAGAGTTAGTAGAAATTAATTAGATTGTTTTATTAATAATAATATTAGAATAATTTGAGTAATTAGAATATTATTTAGATTATTATTATTATTGTTAATTAAAACAATTAGGAGACCATTAAGGGTAAGACGGTAATGTTGAGGGGATTAATGAAGGATAATACGGTAAATCATAATTAAGGCCCAAAACATAGGTTTAACAAAAGAAAAATAAGGATTATGAGGATTAGTTTTGTGCAACCCTAAGAAGTGATTAGAGAGCTGAGGAAAGGAGGCTAGAACGAGAAATCACTTGTGGAACCCCGGGAACGAAGAATTTCTGCTGGAAAATTTGAGGTATGGGGGTAATCCGGGTTAATATGTTTGATATGGGTTTAAGGTAGAGGTAATTGTGTTTTTTTGATGATTTTGTGCTGAAATCCGTGACGAATCTGTGTTGAAATTTCATGCTTGTATGTGTACGATTTCTGTGATGAATTCTGCACGATTTGCTGTAAAATTCGTGTGAATATTTATTGATGCTGTGATGAACTTGTGGGAAACCAGATCTGAAAATCGAACTTGATATTAACCAAATTTAGACTTAATAATTAGGAGAAATTGATGTAGACAATGAAGTAGGATGAAAAATGTATATATGTGATGAATCGAAGCTAGTTTGGGTCTGATTTTGGTAGATCAAAGGTGCTGGAATGAGGAAGTTTTCGTTCAGATGCGAGATCTGAGTTTTGAGGTGGCTTATGGTGATACGCGTAACAGGGGAGGTGTTACGCGTAATGTGGGACACTCCCAAGGTATTACGCGTAGCATACGCACTCGTCCCCAAGGGCTGGCTCGGCCCTCTGTCGGTACGCGTAGCATACGCGCATGTACGAGAAGGCATTACGCGTAAGGTAATTGAAGGAAAGGGGGCATACGCATATGGGTAGTGTTTTACGCGTATGGTTAGTGTCTTACGCGAATGGGGTAGCCATTATGCGTAAGGGAGAATCTGAAGGAGAATTGAGAGGAAAACCCTCTCTGTTGAAATGCGTAATGGAGGGTGCATTATGCGTATTGGATTGCGTAAGAGTTAAGCCATACGCGTAACAGGAGGGGAATTACGCGTACGGGCAGGGCTGTAGGCAGAATTTCTCGTTTTTATGATTTATGTCCCGATTTCACTTGCGACATGGTTTCTATAAGACATAGGGCTCTGATGAGAAAATAAGACACTAGTAAATTAGTAATGATGATGAACGGGATAAGATCGAGGAACTTATGTGATGAATAAAACATGATGAATTGTGAGGTATAATGACGAACTTTGACGAGTGCGACTTGGTGTGATATATTGATGCTTGTTTGATGGTGATTCATGAATGATGGTGCAATTATGACGATTTTATGATGATGTTTATTATGATAATTTGCATCATGCATTCATGGCATAGTTGGGACTTCAGTCCTTTTGGTGGCTTCAATCCCATTGTATGGATTGAAGTGTTTTATGACGTGCTCCGGTTCTTGTGTAGAATCGATCCTATTGGTGGGGATTTTGGAGGGTGATGGCCCAGTGTCCATCGATTATGACGATTTGGTACCACATGCATGAGTCTATGATATTGCATTGCATATTGTGTGACATTGCATTATATTGATGTGATTGATGTGTTCTTGACGTTGTGAATGACTTGATGATGTTGTTGCTTGTGCTTTATCTTTCACTTATATCTTATATATTGATTTCATGATTACTCACCCTGCCTATTTGAATATTGCCTCCACGTGGGTAACGTGCAGGTGATCAGGCTTAGCTCCCTTAGCGCATGAAGATTTTTTTCTGAAGCATTTTTTATTTTTCCGCCGATTAGAGGGTCTTACTCTAATATGTAACATCGGGTCGGGACATTTGAGTCGAATGATTACGTTCTTTTGTTTTGTGGACATGATGTTTTTCATGAGTTTTATTTGAGAAGTTTTGAATTATAAAAGTGTTTCGTTTAAACTTGATTTTCCGTTGCATGGTGTTTCATTAAATTATGATTGGTAAAACCCGTGTTACGGGACAAGTGGATATTTGATGATTTTTGATGATATGTGATGCCCTTTTGGGACTTTACTCTGATTTATTTTTCGTTTTATTCGTGATGTTTGTTGGGTAGAAAAAGGGTGTCACATTAGTGGTATCAGAGCAGGTCGGTCCGTCCGGCCAGGTTTTTACGTGATGTCAGTCCTCTATCTGTCGACAAGTGTGTGTACACTGTCGATGTTTTGTTTCTTCTAACCTTATTTGTGGTGTGCACGATGGCTGGAAGAATGATCGTGCTATTACTGATGCATTGGAATCAGTTGCTAATGTAGTGGCTCAACTCAATCCGAATGGTGGAGTTCCATATGAGTTTCGTGCTTTGGGGAAGTTTCAGAGGAACAATCCACCGACTTTTGTAGGTACGCATGATCCAGCAAGTGCACACAAGTGGCTGAAGGCAATTGAGAAGATCTTCTGGGTGATGGGGTGTACTGACGCGCAACAAGTTTAGTTTGGAACGCATATGCTGGAAGAAGAGGCCGAGGATTGGTGGGATAACACCCGTCAGAGACTGGAAGATGTTAGCACTGTGATAACCTGGGTTGTGTTCAAGCAGGAGTTTCTGGGAAAGTATTTCCCAGAAGATGCTCGTGGTAAGAGGGAGGTGGAATTCCTTGAGATGAAGCAAGGAGACATGACTGTGGCAGAGTATGCCGCAAAGTGCGAGACGCTGGTGAAGTTCTGTTCTCATTACAACCGTGCTGATGCTGAGATGTCCAAGTGCCTCAAGTTCGAGAATGGGCTGAGACCAGAAATAAGGCAGGGTATTGGATACCAACAGATTAGCAGGTTTGCTGAGCTGGTGGATAAGAGTAGGATCTACGACGAGGATAGCCGAGCTCGATCTACTCACTACAAGCAGTTGAGTGAGAAGAAATGGCAGTATAGGGGGAAGCCTTATACGACTTCAGCTGACAAAGGGAAGCGTAAGGCTTCAGATGGGAAAAAGACAAGTGAGGGAGCAGCTCCCGCTTCTAGGAAGTGTTACAAGTGTGGCGAGCAAGGCCACCATGCTGATGGTTGCACCAATAATATGTTGAGGTGCTACAGAGGTGGTAAGAAGGGTCATAGGGCTACTGATTGCAAAGATGATGGTCCAACCTGTTTCAATTGTGGGGAGAAGGGTCACATTAGTACCCAGTGTCAGAAGCCGAAGAAGTTTTCTACTGCTGCTCAGACCAGTGGCAGGGTGTTTGCTTTGAGTGATGCAGAGACGCCAGAGAAGGACAACCTGATTCGAGGTACTTGTTTTATTAATAATATCGAATTGGTTGCTATTATTGATACTGTTGCTACTCATTCTTTTATCTCGCTTGAATGTGCTAATAGATTGGGTTTGAAGTTATCTGATATGAATAGTAACATGGTAATAGAGACTCCAGCTAATGGTTCTGTTACTACTACCTTTGTATGTTTGAGATGTCCTGTGACGATTTTTTAGAAGAGTTTTGTGATGGATTTGGTGTGCTTACCCTTGCACCAAATCGATGTAATCTTTGGGATGAACTGGTTGGAGTTCAACCGTGTTCATATCAATTGTTATAACAAGACTGTAGAGTTTCCTGAGTTTGGTGACGGTGGAGAGTTGATGTTCTTGTCTGCTAAGCAAGTGGACAAACTTCTGGAAGACGAAGCCTTGGTGTTTACAATGTTTACATCGTTGCAGATTGATCGTGAAGCTACAGGTGTGGAGTTTCCTGTTGTCTGTGAATTTCCAGAGGTGTTTCCAGACGACATCAGTGATTTGCCTCCAAAATGTGAAGTAGAGTTTGCAGTGGACTTGGTACCAGGTACGAGTCCAGTGTCAATGGCTCCTTACAGAATGTCCTCTTTTGAGTTAAGTGAATTGAAGAAACAGTTGGAAGAGCTGCTTGAGAAGAGGTTTGTTCGCCCAAGTGTTTCTCCGTGAGGTGCTCCTGTGCTGTTAGTGAAGAAGAAAGATGGAAGTATGAGGTTGTGTGATGATTATCGACAGTTGAATAAAGTGACTATCGAGAATAAATGTCCATTTTCGAGGATTGACGATTCGATGAATCAGTTAATAGGTGCCTGTGTGTTTAGCAAGGTTGATTTGAGGTCGGGTTATCATCAGATTCATGTTAAGCCTGATGATATTCTGAAGACAGCTTTCAGGATAAGGTATGGTCACTATGAATACATTGCGATGCCGTTTGGAGTGTCCAACGCACCTGGTGTGTTCATGGAGTATATGAATCAGATTTTCCATGAGTATTTGGATCAGTTTGTTGTGGTTTTCATTGATAATATTTTGATATATTCTAAATCGGAAGAAGATCATGCTGAGCATTTGAGGACTGTGTTGCCAGTATTGAAGGAGAAGAAGTTGTATGCAAAGCTGTCGAAGAGTGAGTTTTGGTTGAAGGAAGTGAGTTTCCTTGGCCACGTGATTTCAAGTGGTGGAATTGTTGTTGATCCTTCTAAGATTGATGTTGTATTACAGTGGGAGACTCCGAAGTTTGCTACTGAGATACGAAGTTTTCTGGGATTGGCGGGTTATTACCGCAAGTTTATTGAAGGGTTTTCTAAGCTGGCATTACCTTTGACTCAGTTGACTCGAAAGGGTCAAGCTATTGTGTGGGATGTAGCTTGTGAAGAGAGTTTTGTGGAATTGAAGAAGAGATTGATGACTGCTCCATTATTGATTTTACCTAATCCGAATGAATCTTTTGTAGTGTACTGTGATGCATCGAAGATGGGTCTTGGCAGAGTATTGATGCAGAATGGGCAAGTTGTTGCTTATGCTTCCAGGAAATTGAGGGTTCATGAAGTGAATTACCCAACCCATGACTTAGAATTGGCAGCTGTGGTATTTGTGTTGAAAATTTGGAGACATTATCTGATTGCCTCTAAATTCGAAGTGTTCAGTGATCATAAGAGTTTCAAGTACTTGTTTGATCAGAAAGAGTTGAACATGAGGCAGAGGAGGTGGTTGGAATTGTTGAAGGACTATGACTTTGATTTGAATTACCATCCAGGTAAAGCAAATGTAGTGGCTGATGCCTTGAGCAGAAAGTCATTGCATATGTCGATGCTTATGGTGAAAGAGTTGGAGTTACTTGAACAATTCCGAGATTTGAGTTTGGTGTGTGAAGCGACTCCCGACAGTGTGAAGTTGGGAATGTTGAAGTTAATGAGTGGTATTCTAGAAGAGATTAGAGTGGGACAGCAATCTGACTTGAAGTTGGTTGACCAGTTGACATTGATTAACCAAGGTAGCGGAGGTGAATTCCAGATTGGTGAGAATGGTGTAATGATGTTCAGAGACAAGGTGTGTGTCCCAGATGTTCCAGAAATTAAGAAGAGCATTCTTGAAGAAGGACATTGAAGTAGGTTGAGTATTCATCCTGGTGCTACGAAGATGTACCAAGATTTGAAAAAGTTATTTTGGTGGCCAGGGATGAAGAAGGACATTGCGGAGTTTGTTTATGCGTGTTTGACTTGTCAGAAGTCAAAGATTGAGCATCAGAAACCTTTAGGTATGATGCAACCGTTGAATATTCCAGAGTAGAAATGGGATAGTATTTCCATGGATTTTGTGTCGAGATTGTCGAGGACTGCTAAGGGAAATGATTCGATTTGGGTGATTATGGATAGATTAACTAAATCGGCTCATTTCTTGCCTATGAAGATTAATCATTCTATGCAGAAGTTAGCTGAGATGTATATTGAGGAGATTGTGAAGTTGCATGGTATACCTTTGAGTATTGTGTTGGATAGAGACCCGAGATTTACATCGAGGTTCTGGAAGAGTTTGCAGGATGCTTTGGGCACTAAGTTGAGGATGAGTTCAGCATATCATCCGTAGACGGACGGTCAGACAGAAAGGACTATCCAATCTTTAGAGGATTTGTTGAGGGCATTTGTGTTGGATCATGGAGGATCTTAGGATAGCCATTTACCGTTGATTGAGTTCACATATAATAATAGTTTTCATTCTAGTATTGGAATGACGCCCTATGAAGCGTTGTATGGAAAGAGATGTAAGACTCCCTTGTGTTGGTATGAATCGGGCGAGAGTGCTGTACTCGGACCGAAAATTGTGCAAGAGACGACTGAGAAGATTAAGATGATCCAAGAAAGGATGAAAGCTTCGCAGAGTCGTCAGAAGAGTTACCATGATAAGAGAAGGAAAGCACTTGAATTTCAAGAGGGAATTCACGTGTTTTTTAGGGTGACGTCGGTGACTGGGGTGGGTCGAGCTTTGAAGTCTAGAAAGCTCACTCCATGTTTTGTTGGTCCTTACCAAATCTTACAGAGGATAGGAGAGGTGGCATATCAGATTGCTTTACCGCTGACGCTTACGAATTTGCACGATGTGTTCCATATGATTCAGATGGATGATGTACAAGTGAGGGATAATCTGACCGTGGAAGCGTTACCTATACGGATTGATGGTTGTGAAATGCAGCAACTGTGGGGTAAAGACATAGCTTTGGTAAAGGTGTTATGGGGTGGGCCAGCTGGCGAAAGTTGGATTTGGGAGTGTGAAGATCAGATGAAGGAGTCATATCCGACTCTATTTCCTTTAGGTAATTTTCGAGGGCGAAAATTCTTTAAGTGGGGGAGAGTTGTAACGCCCCAAAATAATTATAATATTTAGTTATTGAATTATTATGATTATTCGGTGTTTTGGTGCTTTATGATGATTTTGTGACATTGATGAGTTTATAGGGTGCGGTGGGGTAGCCTTGGATTAAGAGAACTTGAGACCTTAGAGTTAGTAGAAATTAATTAAATTGTTTTATTAATAATAATATTAGAATAATTTGAGTAATTAGAATATTATTTAGATTATTATTATTATTGTTAATTAAAACAATCAGGAGACCATTAAGGGTAAGACGGTAATGTTGAGGGGATTAATGAAGGATAATACGATAAATCGTAATTAAAGCCCAAAACATAGGTTAAACAAAAGAAAAATAAGGATTATGAGGATTAGTTTTGTGCAACCCTAAGAAGTGATTAGAGAGCTGAGGAAAGGAGGCTAGAACGAGGAATCAATCGTAGAACCCCAGGAACGAAGAATTTCTACTGGAAAATTCGAGGTATGGGGGTATTCCGGGTTAATATGTTTGATATAGGTTTAAGGTAGAGGTAATTGTGTGTTTTCGTTTTCTGATGATTTTGTGCTAAAACTTGTGACGAATCTGTGATAAAATTTCATGCTTGTATGTATACGATTTTTGTGATGAATTCTGTGTGATTTACTATAAATTTCGTGTGAATATTTGTTGATGCTGTGATGAACTTGTGGGAAACCAGATCTGAAAATCGAAGTTGATATTAACCAAATTCAGACTTAATAATTAGGAGAAATTTATGTAGACAATGAAGTAGGATGAAAAATGTAGATCTGTGATGAATCGAAGCTAGTTTGGGTCTGATTTTGGTAGATCGAAGGTGCTGGAATGAGGAAGTTTTCGTTTAGATACGAGATCTGAGTTTTGGGGTGGCTTCTGGTGATACGCGTAACAGGGGAGGTGTTACGCGTAATGGGGGACACTCATAGGGTATTACGCGTAGCATACGCACCCGTCCCCAAGGGCTGGCTTGGCCCTCTGCCGGTATGCGTAGCATACACGTATGTACGAGAAGGCATTCCGCGTAAGGGAATTGAAGGAAAAGGGGCATACGCGTATGGGTAGTGTCGTACGCGTATGGTTAGTGTCTTACGTGTATGGGGTAGCCATTACGCGTAAGGGAGAATCTGAAGGAGAATTGAGAGGAAAACCCTCTATGTTGATACGTGTAATAGAGGGTGCATTACGCGTATTGGATGGTGTAAGAGTTAAGCCATACGCGTAATAGGAGGGGCATTACGCGTATGGGCAGGGTTGTAGGCAGAATTTCCCATTTTTTCGATTTCTGTCCCGATTTCGCTTGCGACGTGGGTTTTTTTTAGACATAGGGCTCTGATGAGAAAATAAGACACTAGTAAACTAGCAATGATGATGAACGGGATTAGATCGAGGAACTTATGTGATGAATAAAACATGACGAATTGTGAGGTATAATGACGAACTTTAACAAGTGTGACTTGGTGTGATATATTGATGCTTGTTTGATGGTGATTCATGAATGATGGTGCAATTATGACGATTTTATGATGATGCTTATTATGACGATTTGCATCATGCATTCATGGCATAGTTGGGACTTCGGTCCATTTGGTGGCTTCAATCGAATTGTGTGGATTAGAGTGTTTTATGACGTGCTCCGGTTCTTGTGTAGAATCGATCATATTGGTGGGGATCTTTGGAGGGTGATGGCCTAGTGTCCATCGATTATGATGATTTGGTACCACATACATAAGTCTATGATGTTGCATTTCATATTGTGTGGCATTGCATTATATTGATGTGATTGATGTGTTCTTGATGTTGTGAATGACTTGATGATGTTGTTGCTTGTGCTTTATCTTTCACTTATATCTTATATATTGATTTCGTGATTACTCACCCTGCCTGTTTCAATGTTGCCTCCACGTGGGTAACGTGCAGGTGATCGGGCTTAGCTCCCTTGGTGCATGAAGATTTATTTCTGAAGCATTTTTTATTTTTCCGTCGATTATAGGGTCTTGCTCTGATATGTAACATTGGGTCGGGACGTTTGAGTTGAACGATTACGTTCTTTTATTTCGTGAACATGATGTTTTCATGATTTTTATTTGAGAAGTTTTGAATTATAAAAGTGTTTCATTTAAACTTGATTTTCCGCTGTGTGGTGTTTCCTTAAATTATGATTGGTAAAACCCGTGTTACGGGACAGGTGGATATTTGATGTTTTTGATGATATGTGATGCCCTTTTGGGACTTTAATCTGATTTATTTGTCATTTTATTCGTGATGTTTGTTGGATAGAAAAAGGGTGTTACATAGATCTGTGTGAATAGTGTCAGACTGTGAATAACAACCAACTGAATATAACAGGATGAATTGTCCACTCCTGTAAGAATACCAGAAAACCGGGTATGTTGGAAGTCAGAGTTACCTGTAAACCCGTAAACACCCGCCCATTCTCACATGTGGGTACTAAAACCAAGGATCCTCAGTGTCACGAACTCTTAGGTCGAGAAATGATGATACGTTAACCATTTTTGTTTTGGCATCATCATCAATCGAGGAGGCCTCAACTGAGTCCCCTCAAAAAAGGTCATCCTATGGCAATTTCTCAGCTTCGGGTCCTCGGATCAAGAAGCGTAATGGTTTTGCCATTTCTGGTCTGCCATTATCGCCCCTTGGGAGGAGTGCCTTAACTGAGTCCTCGAGAATGGTCACCAGAGTCGACAACTTATTAAGGGAATATCCAATGTTCTACAATAACATGCAGTATCAGATATCTCCTAGAGGAACCTCGTCTGGATGTGGGTCTCGTGAGCACTACACGTGGTCAACACCATGCAAACGACACGACTATCTACTCTAAAACTTGTGTGTATACTCAAGCCTGGGTAGTGTGCTTATCTCTCAGAACACCCATCCCACCAAACAGAAAAAATCCAGCACAGTCCAGAATATAGCAATAATGAATGTAAAGCAAGTAAATGCAAGAAAGCAATAAACAATGCGATAAAGCCATAAATAAAGCAAGTAAAGCATACAAATAACCACCCTATAATCGAAAACAAACAGGTGCTAGGATTGACTCTCTTAGGGATGGGAAAATCCCCAGCAGAGTCGCCAGCTGTCGCATATGCGAAAATCAACCGACAGAAAGGAACAGAAGAGTTGCCACCGAACGTTATTTATCCTGACGTAGGGAAAGGGAGCGATCGAAGAAAACCTCAAAAAAAGGGAAAGGAATGGTCTTCGCAACCATAGCCTGGGTTCGAGAGTCGGTTACGCGAGAGGAAGGTATTAGTACCCCCTCGCGTCCATCGTACTCGATGGGATCCACGCTTGTTGTTATCAATCAAAGGGTGTAGGGTATCTGAAGCTCAACTGCTAACTGGAAACGGAAAGGAACGGGAAACGGGGGAAGAGAAGAAAAGGTGACTCGATAGGACATCGCCGTCCTAGGCCTACGTATTCCCTTGGGAGCGGGAAAGTCAGAGTCAACGTAGTTCAGAGGACTACAGAATTGTGGGGGAAGGTTGCTCGCCAAGACATCGCGTCTCGTACCTACGTATCCTCAATCGAACGAGAGAGAGGAAGTCAGAGCAGTCGTAGTTCGACCTAACAGGGTCTTATTGTTTTGTGTTTTTAGTGGAAGTCGTCAACGTTCACGTTCTAGCAGTTTAGGTGTTGTCGCTCGTTGTATGGAGTCTTACGCGTTTACATGTTTGCGGTAGAACAGAAATGACGCATCCTTTATGAATGGAGTGAGGGAGATGAGAAGAGAAGACAACTGTTTGTTTTCGTTTTTTAGAAGAAAGTGTTTTGATTTATTGTTTGTAACTCATGTTGCACTAAAGTCTATGACATAGGAGCGAATGCGTCGCATGGCCGTCCCCAATAGGACGTATGCTAAACACTCTAGAAAGGTGAAGGGAGACCATCCATCGTCCATTTCCTATGTACTTAAGGCTCATGTCATGCAATACTCGTTGTATTTATTACAGGTTTTTTATTTTGTATTGAGATGAGGAGAGAAAGACTCAAAGTTGAAAGAAAAACACTAAGGGAAACTAGATCCTAATGTTATCATACAATGGTGGTCCTACGATTAAGTTTAAGAGGGGACTAACCTACTTGTTATCATGCATGGATTTCTCACCTAATGTCTATCCTACTTTGGTCTTAATCAAAGATTAAAACCAAACTAGGAGCCCTAAGGGATCATGTTATTGCACAAGTAAACAATAAGTGAAATCAATCCAACATTCAAGGAAGAAAGAGAGATGAGATGAAAAGGAAGTGACATAAGAATGTAAACATCAAACTAAAGAGACTTACCTCACACACAAGCTCAACCAAATAATGGTTGAAATATTTATGCAAACAAGCTCAACTAATGACTAGTTGAAAGTTTATGCAAACTATGTCCTAAAACTAATGCAAATGCCCTACAATGGTTCTAGGTGCAATGGCAAACCACAAAAAAAGTTAATTAGGTTATAAGAGGGTAAGATCCTATATAGGTCAGTAGCTAAACCAAGTTCAATCCTATCTAAGTTAGTGTCCTAAGGAAGATCAAACAATTCCAAGTTGTCCAAAGTTAACTCACAAACACAAGTTATTCACAAACTATGCACAAATAGTGTCTAAAAGTCACATGAATCAAATTAAGGCACATATATGAGATGAAGTCAGTAGTGTATAGATGGAGGAATGAGTTTTAAGAGGTGAAGAAGTGATCATGACATTCATACCAAACCACATTCAAAAGTTTAAGCAAACTTGCACAAAGATGTTTCACTTTGGATGACTCAAGCATTTAAGGTTGTATGATGCACAAAAGTGTGAGATGAACATGTAAATGGCATGGATCAGAACTTAAAACATGTTGAAATTCTGGTATGAGATATGTGATGTTAAGTGAGATGTCACAACATTAATATCTGCTGTATGAACAAGACAATAAAGTACTGAAAAGCATAAACAACACACAAGGATTGTTCACCCAGTTCGGTCTAACAACCTACATCTGGGGGCATACCAAGCCAGGAAGGAAGTCCACTATTAGCAGTATCAAATTAAAGACTCAACAAACCAGTTGACAATCCACTAACTTAATCACTACCCAATGACCCTTTTATCTAAGTCCTCCCTAGATAAGAGACTCCATCTCACTCCCAATCATCGCAATGATGTCTAGCAGTCAACATCTCAGTCACTGCATCAACAGCTTGATTTCCAACAACTCTTCAATCACAGAAAAGTAGAAGACACACTTCCATGACAATACCTAGACATGACACACATGACTAAGAGTAATACTTAGAGTTGCTTAACAGCTTCCTCCAAGAACAATACATCTCTTACCTACAGGCTTCGAGATAAACACGATGACCATCCCACAAACCGGGTGGTTCATCAACCAACACAACCCTTATAATCTACATGATGGCTGGCTTCTTTATTTCTAGGTTACAAAGACCCTATTTATAACCTATACCCAACTGGATTTGGGCTTCAAATCACAGCATATCAGCTGCTACAAATGTGCAAAAGATTCTCCTACAAAATAGGTCTTCAATCAAATCCTTCCTAATTTATCTCCATGATTAGAAAGTCATTATTCTTCAATATTCTTCTTGATTCTGACTTGAATCTTCCAGACCTTTAAATCAGCTCCATAATATTTCCAAGATATTATGTATCTTTTAAATCTTCACTTTTTAATTCAGCTGCAAGATCTTCTCCATAAAAATAGGAACAAATCTCCAAATAGTTTCCTAAAAAGTCTCCAAGATCCTTTTTATGAAATCCAATTAAATCTGCACTTTGTTCCTAATAAATCTCCTTGACCTGCGTATAATGATGAGGTATATCCAAACAGATCTCATCAAATCAAATCAAATCCGTCAAGAGATATACAGCAGCAGTACTTGCTGTCCCAGACAACTGATGTCGTGACATTTCCTTTGACATCACATGACAGCAGTACTTGCTGTCCCAGACACCTGATGTCGTGACATCTCCTTTGACATCACATGACAGCAAAACAGCAACACCTTCTATACCAGACTAAGATGTCATAACATCTCCTGCAACATCTGTCACATAACAGCAGCAACTGTTGTGCCATAACCAAGATGTTATGACATACTGTCATGACAGTAATACTCCATATCTGTACTGATGTCTGATTAACCATGTCAGGAAATCTCACCCAACATCCTGCAATACAAAAAACACAACAGATGGTTTTCTGATGTTCTATCAACTGATGTCAAGACATCATGTTTAACATCAGACCTCAAAACTGCAACCCTGCAATAACTAATGTTAGAAACTCATGTTGAAACATCAACCATGACATCCACATTGTTTTACCAAAATTCCATCCAACTACAAGAACTAACACATGTGTTCAAGGTATAAGAATGATCTCAATTTGTCATGAAAATAGCATGTTAGAACATCTCTAAGATTTACACAAGTTTACACACAAGTAGTTCACTTAAGATGTAACAACATGTTTAATCAACCAAGGCATAAATAATCATGAAAGTGTGCATGTGGAATGATACAAGTCAGAAGTAAATGCATATTTAGGTGTTAAAAAGTGATCTCAAGTCATCATGAAAAAGTGATCTCAAGTCATCAAGATCGGGGCCACTCTCCCCTCTTCTTCCGCATATTCCACCTTCAACGGTCGACTGATCAAGGGCGACACATCTGGGTTTCCATCAAGCAGCCGAGGAAGTTGTTCAAGGCATACTCGGATTCCGTTCGGAATTTCAAGGATAGGTTTTACTACGTCATTCCCGTGACGCACGAGGCTGTGGGAACGCTTTATAGTATCACGACCGACGAGGTCGGGGAGGAGAGGTTTGTGTCCAAGTACCCCCTGGAGTGGGAGGATGCGCACTTCGCGCTTGGCACGGATGCCTACCTCATGAAGCCCAGTGAGCTGTCGGGGGAGGACAAAGAGGCGTACGCAAAACTGGTCGCGGGGAAATGTCGTGACTACAACCCATACATAAACACCAAAGCTCTCCTTGAGTGCAAGTCCCCCGACGAAGCCAAGAGGCTCTTATGTAGGAGCCCGTCATTCTAATCGGGTGCTCACCTTATTTTGTTCCCTTGTTCTAAATTTTTTTGCATTTTCCCTTGCAGGTCAAATGTCGAACGCCACCGAGCGCCTCATGAAGATGGCCGCTGACCGGGCACCCAAACGAACTAAGGGCCGTGTTCGCGAGGTCATTCAAATAGCGGTGCCTATTGGAGGGACGAGTGGCTCTTCTTCTCCACAGTGCAGTCAGTCTCCCCCTCCGGAGGGCACCCCTGCCAAGAAGGCGAGGATTGAGGGACCCATCCTCATGGATCTAGAGGACCCTGTCCCAACGAAAAAGTTTTTGTTGCCCGCCTGTCACCTTCAGCGGAACTTCTTCGGGGGAAGCCCTCCTGTCGTTGCTGAGGTCAAGATGAGGGCAATCTTGGAAATGGACGGAGCGGTCAAGAAGGAGGCGCATGTCGAGGACCTGGCGGCCATGATGCAAATCTTCGAGACTGCCTTGATTTTGAACGACGGGACCTCTCCTGCCTTCGAGTTGCAGAAGCTAAAGGATGAATACACCGCCCTCGAGAAGAAGAAGGACAAGGTTGAGGGTGATCTTCGAGAGGCCCAGTTCAAGTGCGAGAGCTATGATAATATCCTCCACGAGCTGAACGAGGCCAACGCTGCGCTGAAGGCAACTCAAGAGGAGCGTGACCGCCTTCGGACCAGGGTTGCTGAGCTGGAAGCCGCTGCCCGTCCTGCAGAGAATGAGTCCGCTGAAGAGAAAGGTCTCGCCAGCCGCGTGACTCTGATCGCTAAGATTCGGGAGCTTCGGGAGGATAGTCTGGAGGCCCTCGAGATAGGCTTTAAAAATGTTGTGGTGCAGGTCAGAGCCGAAAATCCAGGCGTCCAGCTTGCGCTCGACAGGATCAATCCATTCCTTCGTGTGGTCGATGGTCAGTTGGACGTGCCCGAGGAGGAGGACGGGAAGACTGATGGCCGGATCGAGGAAGATATCATTGTTTAGTTCTTTTGTTTTCTCGGCCTGCGCGCCATTACTTTTTGTTTGGCCTGCGTGCCATTACTTTTTGTTTGGCCTGCGTTCCATTTGTGATGACCTTTGCCCGAACTGCGTCCCAAGGGCTTTTTGATACTTTTATAATATTTGCACAATAGGCCTCTTCCCGCTTAATGCTTTGATTTTCGCTTATGGTGCTTGTATGCTTTCGCTTGTTTGTGTGTGTGTGTGATGATATTGTTTGTCTAAGTGTTGGTAATTTGGGAGTTTGCTCGACTTTGTTGATCCTCGACCGTGTGGGGGAACTGGTCGAGTGGCCGGAGGTGTATCCCGACCTTCAACGAGGCTAAGAGTTCGATTGAGGTCTTAGCTTCGTGGTGTGAACTTTCCATCGCGAGCTGGGCATTCTGTCTGATTGGTATGACGATGACGGAGCTCGGTCGAGGGGTCCTCATCGGATCAAAAGGCCTCACGCACACACAACGCAGCCTTTGATCGTCGTGTTTCGTATAGAGGTATCACGCTTGTACCCTAGCGCGCCCCCGTAATTGTGACATTGGTTTTTCGCGGGCAGTGTCCAACTGTAGTATTGCTTAAGTTTCTCACCGTTCCATGGTCGAGCAAGTTCTTCCCCGTGTAGATTTTCAAGGTAGTAGGCTCTTGTCCCCATTTTTGCGCGAACGCGGTACGGGCCCTCCCTGTTCGCGGCGAGTTTGCCCTCTCGCGAATCTTTCTGGTTCCTTCGTAGGACGAGGGTGCCAACCTGAAAATCTCGTTTAATAACTTTGTTGTTATGACGTAGAGTTATTTTTTGTTTAAGCGAGGCCTCCTGGAGGGATGCGTCCGTCCTTGTCTTCTCGACGAAGTCGAGCTCTTCCCTCAGGGCTTCGTATTTCAGGTCCTCATCGAGGGGGACCTTCGTCCTCCTCGAGGGTTCTCTGATTTCCACGGGGATCACCGCTTCAGTTCTGTAGGTTAGAAGAAAGGGGGTCTCCCTGGTCGTGGAATGCAGGGTTGTTCGGTAGGCCCAGAGGATGTTGTGTAGTTCCTCGATCCATCGTTGCTTGGCGTGGCCTAGTCAGCTTTTAAATCCTCGAAGGATTACCCTGTTCGCTGCTTCGTCCTGTCGGTTCGTCTGAGGAAGCTCGACCGACGTGAAGTGCTGCTTCGTGCCCAGTTTGGTGACGAAGTCTTGGAAGTTCCTATCGGTGAACTACGTCCCGTTGTCGGTGACAATCGCTTGGGGCACGCCGAATCGGACGAGGATGTTCCTCTTGTAGAAGCGGAGTATGTTGAAGGCCGTGATTTTGGCCAAGGCTTCTACCTCGATCCACTTCGTAATGTAATCTACGCCGACGATGAGGTATTTATTTTGGTATGACCCCACGACGAAGGGCCCGAGGATATCCATTCCCCACCATGCAAACGGCCACGGGGATGACAACGTTTTGAGCTCATTCGGATGGGCAAGGTGCATGTCCCCATGTCGTTGGCATCGATCGCACTTCTTGGCGTCCTATTGCATGGTGGGCCAGTAATATCCTGCTCAAAGTGCTTTACGGGCTAATGAATGTCCGCCGAGGTGTTGGGCGTTGATCCCCTCGTGGATTTCTTGGAGTATGCCGGGGACCTTGGTTTTTTTGATGCACCTGAAGATGGGGATAGAAATCCCATGGTAGTATAGCTTGTCCTCGACTATTGTCTATGAGCACGCTTACCGCCTGACCATCCCCGCTTCCTTGGGATCCTCGGGTAGTTTGCCCGTCATGAGGTATTCGTACACCGGGGTCATCCAGCAATTACTGTCCCCGATGGTGTTCACGTTCATCATCGGAGCGGGTTTATCGATGCTCGGGCGGGAAAGTACCTCCTGGATGACAGACTTATTCCCGCCTTTCTTCTTTGTGCTCGCCAGCTTGGACAATACATTTGCTCGGGTGTTATGCTCGTGCGGGATGTGGGTTACTTCCACGGAGGAAAAGTTCTTCATTTTGTCCTTCACTAAGGTTAGGTATTCTATGAGGCAGTCGTTCTTGGCTTGGGACTCTCCTCGGACTTGAGAGGCTACGAGCCGAGAGTCGGTGAAAATTTTGACTTCTTTGGCGCCGAGGTCTTCGGTAAGCCGTAGTCCGGCGAGGAAAGCCTCATACTCTGCCTGGTTGTTCGACGTTGGGAAGGACAATTCGAGGGAGACCTCGATCAGGATGCCATCCTCGTTCTCGAGGATAATGCCTGCCCTGCTCCCTTTCGTGCTGGATGCCCCATCGACGTAGATTGTCCACTTCTGGGATCCATTGGTCGAAGGTTCCGGGACAGCCATTTCTGCCACGAAGTCGGCCAACACCTGAGCTTTCAGGGTTTTCCTTCCCTCGTACCAAATGTCGAACTCGACGAGCTCTAGCGACCATCTGAGCATCCTTCCTGCTATATCTGGTCATTCGAGGAGTTGCCTTATGGGCTGCTCGGTTCTTACCAAGACCGTGTGTGCTAAGAAGTAATGGCGCAGCCTCCTGGCTGCGATGACGAGGGCCAGGGCGACTTTCTCGATCTGCTGATACCTGAGCTTGGGGCCTTGGAGGGCCTTGCTCGTGAAGTAAACTGGCTTCTGTCCATCGGGGGTTTCCCGGATGAGGACGGCGCTGACTGCTTCGCTCGTGATAGCGAGGTATAGGAACAATGTCTCCCTGTTCTCTGGTCGCGATAGAACCGGGGGTTGCGACAGGACTTGTTAAAGGTGGAGGAATGCTTGTTCGCACTCCTCGCTCCATTCGAACGTGGCTTTTTGTCGTAGAACCTTGAAAAATGGGAGTGCGCACTGCACAGATTTGGTGACGAAGCGGGAGAGGGCGGTCAGCATCCCGTTCAATGATTGTATTGACTTCTTCGAGTTCGGGGTCAGGATCTCGGAGAAAGCCCTAAATTTGTCGGGGTTTGCCTCGATTCCTCGCTCTGTGAGGTAGAAATCGAGGAACTTTCCCGCCCGAACGTCGAAGGTGCATTTGTCAGGATTGAATCTCATGCGGCATCTCCTCGCTGTGTCGAAGACCTTCTAGAGATGGGCAGCGTGGTCGGCTTCTTCTGCGGATTTGACGATTATGTCTTCCATGTAGACCTCGAGCATGTCGTCGACCTCTCCCTGGAAGACTTTGTTCATCATTCGATGGTAGGTCACGCCGGCGTTCTTCAGGCCGAAGGGAATCACGTTGTAGTAGTAATTGCCCGACTCAGTCATGAAGGAAGTATGCTGCTTGTCGGCCTTATCCATGGGGATTTGGTTGTACCCCGAGTAGGTATCCATGAAGGACAACAGTTTGAAACCTGCAGAATTTTCGACCAGCTGGTTGATGTTAGGCAAAGGATAAGAGTCTTTAGGGCATGCCCGGTTAAGGTAGGTATAGTCAACACACATCCTCCATTTTCCATTATTCTTTTTTACAAGTACAACGTTAGACAGCCAAGTCGTGTACCTGGCCTCCGAAATAAAATTTGCCTCTAGGAGGTCTTTTACAGTTTTTTTGGCAGCCTCTGCTTTTTCGGGAGACTGCCTACGCCTACGTTGAACTATGGCCCTACCGGCCGGGTCTATGGTGAGCTGATGACAAGCCACCTTGGGGTCGAGGCCAGGCATCTCGGAGGTACTTCACGCGAACAGATCAGCATTCTCCTGGAGACATGCCTTCAACTACTTCTTCGCCAAGTCGGGGAGTGTAGGTTGCTAATTTCGACGGCAAGATAATTGTTCAAGAGCTAAATTGAAAATTCGCCAGGACATTTTGACCAAAAGGTTTCTGATGGGAGAAAAGCAAGTCGAAGACAAATGATACTTAGGGAAAGCATTGGCAGATCTTTCTAAGTATGAGGAATATTTCGACAGAAGAGTAATCAGCTTCGACATGTATTTGAAATTCAAATTTAGGAGGGAGTTTCATTTTGAAATAGGACGCGTGGAACGCATCTAGTTGACGAATGCATGCAAAATGCCATTTGTCGCCATTAAGAGAAATAGTTGTTATTGGTGGTTATTTCGTTTGTATATAAATAGGGAGTCTTAGTGTTAGATTTCTGGTGTGTGTTCAAAATTTGTAAAAATTACTCAAGAAATACTCAAAGTAACCGTGAGAGAGAAAAGAGTAGTGACTGAGAAATGTACGTTTGAAAAACACCAGTTTTCATTCCTTGCATTTTAATAAAAAATTTAAGTTCTTCATTTACAATTCCCTTTACATTTCTGCCATTTTCCTACATGCAAGTTATTTACATTTCGCCATTTATTTCAAGAAGCAAAGTTTTATTACGTCTGTCGAACAATACGAAAGTTGGTGAAAACCATGATGAATTCAATAAACAAAAGCTTTTCTAACGCAAATTGTCAAAATTGTTAAAGCACATTGTCCTAGGATTTGTTTGATAGGTCTTGTAAGTAAACTAATTTTTCATAGATTAGGAGATCAGCGGTTGTTTGCGAATTTTCCAAGCAAACAAATTGGCACGCCCAGTGGGACCTTGTGCTATTAACATTTGAAAACCTTCATTTTACACTTTACTCGTAAGAAATTTTCTTCGTTTTGTTGTATGAGACTAAGAAGTGGTAAAATAGCCATAAATAACGAAGAAAGACCCAGAAGAAGACGAGTACATAGAATGGCGAATCCAAATACGCCTAACAATCAGAATCCTACGAATAATGAAATACCACCCCCTAATCCTTCGACTAGGGGCAATACCGCCTCAATATCAGTGTCAGAGGCTAATCCATCAACAGCGGGTTCGACGCCTGCGCTTTCAATTCCCTAGAATGCGCCTAGTTTTTCAACTATGGGACCCCAAATGCCTCAAATGACTCTTCCCCCTTCAGGTGGTATATACAGCCCCTTTATATCTGGGTTTTCGATGCCTCTAAATCGAGAACAACCATATGGAATGTCAACTTTAGTAATGGCAAGTTTGCATAACGCGCCAACAGCATTTACAGATCCAACAATGAACATAACTCCGCCCTTGCAAGGGTCCGATTCTGGTGTGAACCATATGGGTGGAATTATCCAGCCTTTAGGAACGGGATATCAAGCTTACATGCCAAACATTACCAATAACTCTACACAAGTGATCAGGCAACAAATGGATGAGAATAACCATGATATGGTCCAGATGTTAGCCCAACAAATGGGGGTTATATTCAACCCTTTGATCCAAAACATGACACAAACAAATCAACAATTGGCAGCACAGATGACGCGCATTGCTGATTTCTTCGGTGTTCCCCAACCTCCCCCAAGGGAACAAGTAGTTTAGAACCCAAGGCTAGCAGTCGAAAAAGAACCTACCATAAACCAAAGGCAACCAAATGTCCATCAGACGGACGTTCTGAACCAAGGAGGGGCAGTCGAACCACCTGGGGTCGAAATCCCTATTCAACAAGAACCAAGAGTGTTACTAATAAATCGAAACCAAAATACTGACAATATTATACAACAAATGCGTTGTAATGATATGCCGGTAGAGAATAATTTGGCTGCCATGGTCGAAAGAATTATGGCACGAAATGGTATTAATTTGGGATTACAAAGACCCAGTTATACCTCCCCTTTATCGGAATATATTTTGCAGCAAGAATTACCCCACAGATGGAAAGTTCCCAAGTTCACAAAATTTTTAGGGGATATCAGTGAATCGACGGTCGAACATGTGGCGCGATACTTAATGGAAGCAGGCGAAATAGCGCAAAATGAGAAATTGAGAATAAAATATTTTCCTAGTTCCTTGACGAAGAATGCTTTCACTTGGTTCACCACATTGCCCGCGAATTCAATACGTACTTGGACCCAGTTGGAGAGGTTATTCCATGAACAATTTTACATGGGGCAGACGAAGATAAGTCTGAAAAAACTGGCTAGCGTAAAGAGAAAATTCTCAGAACCAATTGATGATTATTTGAATAGGTTTAGATTGCTCAAGGCAAGGTGTTTCACACAAGTGCCAGAGCATAAGTTAGTCGAAATGGTCGCTGGTGGCCTTGACTATTCCATCAGAAGGAAATTAGACACCTAATATTTAAGAGACATGGCCCAATTAGCTGATAGGGTTAGACAAGTTGAACGACTAAAAGGCGAAAAAGCTAGGGTTAATAAAAATAGGAAAGAAAGGGTAGCTTATGTCGGAGTTTGTGGGGATGATGACGAAGAGGAATCATCAGATTTCGACGAACAAGAAGTAGACTTGGCGGAGTTAAAACAGGGTCTGCCTTATGCTTGCAAAGTCTTGGCTCCGTCGAATGGAAAAAATCCAATCGAATCGGAGAAGAACGACAAGTTCCCTAAAAGAACTTATACGTTCGACATTACTAAATGTGACGAAATATTTGATTTATTGGTCAAGGATGGCCAAATGATAGTACCTCCTGGTACTAAGGTGCCTCCTTTAGAACAACAGAAAAAGAGAGGTTTTTGCAAATATCACAATTTTTTGGGTCATAAAACGTTTCAATGTTTCCTTTTCAGGGATCTAGTGCAGAATGCAATAAGAGATGGAAGGCTCAAATTCGGGGACAAGTCGAAACCCCAGGCGAAGGTAGATTCAAACTCCTTGCAGGTGGTGGAGGCCCACTATGCTGAGCCATCCATAGTAAATATGGTCGAGGTTGCTGAAGGCTTCGACGATGCCATGGACAAGATGAAGGCTGCTGATGGTTTCGACCACAACGTGAATATGGTGGAGGTTGCTGAAGATCCCGCTAACAAAGGTGATGTGGTCGAAGTTACAGTTGACTGCGTGGACCAGCCAGTTATGGTCAAGGTTTCTGAAGGCCTTGACGCAAGGGTTATCGAGAACTACATTGCTGAGGCCACTGAGGGCATCAACAATGAAACTACTGAGGGTTTCGACAAAGTCAACAATGAAACCACTGAGGGTTTTGCCAAAATCAACGAAGGAACTGCTGAATGTTCTTGCAAACAAGCTGCTGTTGGTATTCTCCGAAGAACCATGGAGGACCCAAAGGACAAAACTGTTGGATTCGTCAGCCCATAAGTTGCCAGGAATCCCCTCCTAAAGGTTCTAACAAAGAAAATCTCTGAGGATTTCAATCGAATGAAGAAGGAACATGAGGTCAATGAGGGCCTCAGCTTGAAATTGAACAAGTTGAGCATGGACGCAGAGTCACCTGCCAATATAAACATGGTCGAAGTAACTCAGAATGCGTCAATGCAAGTTGACGAAGAACGTCGACGGGAGGAATACCAGAAAGTGGCTTACCCTAAGGAGGAAGAGAATCTGGCAGATTTTATTCATAGATGCCAGAGGAAAAGGCCTGAGGTGATGCTTTGCCCTCGTTGTAGTTCCGTCTTCGACGAAAAGGTAGCACAAAACTTAGAGGGAATAGAGAGGGCAAGGAGAAGAGGAAATTGGAGGCCTTCTGGAGAAAGATTCGACCCCAGAAGAGGGGACCAAAACAAGGAAAGTTTAGGCGAAAGACGCCCTAACACATTCAAACCAACAACCAAAGCTCTAGACGACAGGTGGGTCAATTCAATCCAACATGCCCAGGGGCAAGGAAAATGGAAGGACTTCGAAGTACAGCGGGGATCCTCTATGTCATACAGAAAAGAATTCCAGAAGTCCAAAAGGGTGACTTACCCTTCTGAAAATTATAAGGGCAAGAATCCTATGACGAAGTTACAATGGAGGAGATACCAACGTCAAAAGAAGGCTGAGAAGAAGGCTGCAGGAAAAGACAAGCCAGAAACTAGCAGCAACGTTCAAACTTTGACTTAGATGGAAGAAGTGAAGTCTGATAAACCACCTACTGCTCCAGTGCAAGAAGCGTCAAAGGAGGAAGTAACCAAGGATGATGAAATGATAGATGATTTTAACTCAGAGTCAGAGGCATCATTCGATGTAACATGTAATGTCGTTTCAGTGCTTCCTAGGGAGTATGATCAAATAATGGAAGTCGAAGAGGAAGAGGAAGCTTTGGAGGTCGAAACGGCTAGACACAAGCCCATTTGCTACTATATCATGAACAATGGATGCGTTGAAGAACATAACGCATTTTTCGAAAGGCCAGATGACTCAATGAGGAACCACCTGAAACCCCTATTTATAAAAGGAAAAGTGGGTAACGTAGGGGTGAATAAGATTCTGGTCGATGGAGGAGCGGCTGTCAACTTGATGCCGCATTATATGCTTAAGAAAATTGGAAAAGATGATTCTGACACCAAACCTCACAACATGGTGTTGTCGAACTATGAAGGGAAAGTAGGAACCACTATGGGTGTGATACAGGTATATTTAACTGTCGGAACCATCACGAGGTCGACAATGTTTATGGTGATTGCGTCGAAAGCGAATTATAACCTTCTCTTAGGTAGGGAATGGATACACGACATTGGTGCCTTCCCTTCGTCAATGCATCAGCGAATAACAATTTGGCGCGCAGACGGCATTGTTGAAAATATAGAGGTTGACCAGAGTTATTTTTTGCCTGAAGTGAACCAGGTGGATAGGAGAAGTTTCGACAGGAATCTGGCTCACATAGCTCCTTGTAGCCCAGCCACCTTCGACATGACGCTAACAGATAATGCTTTTTGCTCATTGTACCTTCATCCTACCCACGGGTTTCAGTGGGATAGAGAGGTAGTTGGCGAAGAAGACTACATTTTTGGAACCTCACACAGCAGGCCAACTGGCTGGGGCAGCGAATTCAGTGACAATGAGTGAGTCACTAGTTCTCGAAAAGATCACGACTTATATAGCCGAGAACAAACTCAAAGCGGCCTTGGAGGCCGAAGTAAAGTATATGGTTGTCGAAGCCAACCAAATCAAAACAGATCAACAAGGTCTTGAAAAGGATTCTTATAGGGATCCTCCAGATAAAGATCTAGGAGATTTGCAAAACCAGAGGCTTGACGCGATTTATGCCAATGAACCGTTGGGTTTCGAAAAGAATCCTTTAGCAGCAAATACCAAGATGATGGCACAGGATCCACTCAAAGAAATTGACTTGGGATCAGGGGCAGAGAAACGACCAACTTATATCAGTGCGAAAGTGAGCCCCCAACTCAAGATCAAAATAGTCTAGTTGCTGAAGGAATACAAAGATTGTTTCGCATGGGACTACGACGAAATGCCCGGACTAGATAGGAGCTTGGTCGAATTAAGGTTGCCAATAAAACCTTGGAGGAAACCTATTAAGAAAACTCCAAGGAGACTCGCCCCAGAAATCCTCTCGAAGATTAAAGAAGAAGTTGAAAGCCTTCTCAGGTGCAAGTTCATCCGTCCAACCAGGTATGTCGAATGAATTGCTAACATAGTTCCTGTAATAAAGAAAAATGGCAAGTTAAGGGTATGCATTAATTTTTGAGACTTGAATTCAGCTACCCCAAAGGATGAATATCCCATGCCAGTGGCGGAAATGCTTGTCGATTCTGCCGCAGGCCATAAGTACCTCAGCATGCTTGATGGGTATTCTGGTTATAATCAAATTTTTATTACTGAGGAAGATGTTCCAAAATTGAAATTTCGATGCCCTGGAGCATTAGGCACTTACGAATGGGTGGTAATGCCTTTTGGTTTAAAAAATGCCGGGGAAACATATCAGCGAGAAATGAATTTGATTTTTCACGATTTCATTGAGGATTTTATGCAGATTTACATTGACGATATTGTTGTTGAGTCCGTTTCAGGGAAAAATCATATAGACCATCTTCGACAATCCTTTGAAAGGATGAGGAAGTTTGGTCTGAAGATGAATCCTCTCAAATGTGCATTTTGTGTGCAGGCGGGAGACTTCCTAGGCTTTGCGGTCCATAAGAAAGGGATCGAAATCAATTAAAACAAGGCCAAGGCAGCAGGATGCCTTCGACAAGATCAAGGAGTACCTGGCGCATCCTCCAATTTTAGTGTCACCTTGTAGGAGTAGAAGTATGAGGTTGTACATATCTGCGTCGGACAAGACTTTAGGGAGCATGTTGGCTCAGGAGGATGAGAATGGTGCCGAAAGAGCCATTTACTACCTCAGTAGGGTCTTGAACGATGCGGAAACTAGGTATAGTGTGATTGAAAAGTTGTGTTTATGTGTGTATTTTTCTTGTATGAAATTAAAGCACTATATAAAAACCAGTTGATGTTTATGTTTCTTCTCATTTCGACGGTATAAAATACATGTTATCTAAACCAATCTTGCACAGTCGGATTGGAAAATGGGCATTAGCATTGACTGAGTATTCTTTGACATATTTGCCTTTAAAGGCTGTCAAAGGCCAAGTAGTGGCTGATTTCATAGTCGACCATGCTATAAATGAAAAGTCTTTGGACTATATTGAAATGGAGCCATGGAAGTTGTACTTCGACGGTTCTAGTCATAAAAATGGAACTGGAATAGGGGTTCTTGTTATTTCTCCTAACAAAATTCCAACAAAATTCAAGTACAAAGTCGAAGGTCTCTGCTCAAATAATGAGGTAGAATATGAGGCTTTAATAGCAGGACTTGAAATCTTGTTGGAATTGGGGGCAACTCAGGTCGAAATAATGGACGACTCTGAGTTAGTCATAAACCAGATAACAAAGGAGTACAAATGTGTTAAGGAGAATTTAATCATGTACTTTGTAATAGCTAAGTGACTCTTAAAAAAGTTCGATATGGTTACGATTCGACATGTCCCGCGAATAGAAAATCAGGAAGCAAATGATTTAGCGCAGATAGCTTCAGGGTACAAAGTGTCAAAGGAAAAGTTACAGAAAGCTATTGAAGTTAGAGGAAGAGTAGTGTCAGCTAGATTATCCCCGTCAGATTTGGAGACGATAAAGCTTGGATAAGTTGACGAAGAAAATTTCGAAATTTTTAACATAGACGATTCAATGACTGGAGATTGGAGAAAGCCTATAATATAGTACCTGTAAAACCCAACAGGACCAGTCGAACGAAAAATTAGGTATCGAGCTTTGAGTTATGTGATTTTGGAAATGAACTATTTAAGAAAACTTCAGAAGGAATACTACTGAAGTGTTTAGGCGAATCGGAGGCATACATAGCTTTGTCGAATGTACACAGCGGGGCATGTGGTGCACACCAGGCATGCCATACGAAGAAGTGGTTATTATTCCGACTGGGAATGTATTGGCCAACTATGTTAAAAGATTGCATTGAATACGCTAAGGGATGTCAAGAGTGCCGGATACACACAGGGATACCACATGTTCCTGCAAGTGAATTACATTCTATAATAAAGCCTTGGCCTTTTATAGGTTGGGCTTTGGATCTGATTGGAGAAATTCGACCGGCCTCTTCAAAAAGCCAGAAGTTTATTTTGGTTGGGATAGATTATTTTACAAAATGGATCGAAGCCATACCCTTAATAAACTTGGATCAAGAAGCAGTAATTGAATTCATTCGAAAGCACATCATTTACAGGTTTGGTATCCCAGAGACAATAACGACGGATCAAGGATCTATTTTCACTGGTAAAAACATGCAAGCATTCGCGAAGGAAATGGGTTTCAAACTCCTCACATCAACGCCTTACTACGCTCAAGCCAATGGTCAGGTCGAAGTTGCAAACAAGGTTATAATTGGTTTAATAAAGAAGCACGTGAGAAGAAAACCAAAGAGTTGGCACAAAACGTTGGACCAAATTCTATGGGCTTGTCGAACCTCTCCTAAGGAAGCTACAAATGCTACACCTTTTCGATTAACGTATGGCCATGATGCGGTCTTACCAGTCGAAATATACTTGCAGTCAATAAGGGTTCAAAGACATCATGAAATTCCATCAGATACATATTGGAATATGATGATAGATAAATTAGTGGATGTAGATGAAGAAAGATTAAAAACGTTAGACTTATTGAAAAGGTAAAAGGAAAGAGTGGAGAAATTCTACAATAAAAAAGTAAAAAATAAAGCCTTTTCGATTGGTGACTTTGTGTGGAAAGTGATTCTCCCCATGGATCGAAAAGATAGACTTATGGGAAAATAGTCCCCTAAGTGGGAAGGACCTTTTCAAATCATACGAGTATTTTCCAATGGCGCTTATGAAGTCGAAGAATTGGATAAAGATAAGTGAATATTAAAAATAAATGGGAAATATTTAAAAAAACACAAGCCCACATTACTAGAAGTGAAAATAGCAGTCGAATAGTCATGCAGAAAAATAAGTAACATGGTGGATTGAAATTCTTTTCGCCAAATAAAATAGCTCCAATGTCATTACAAAAAAGGCCAAACAAATAAAAATTATTACAAATATTTAAACGGGGAAAGCTTCTTTCAGCTTTTCAAATTTGGATTTTTGAATTTGAAGACGACGCTCACAAAGTGCCTTGCCCTTCGAGAGCTCTTCGATTTCCTCACCAAGTTTTCGAGCCCTATCAACATGGTGCACCCAAACTTCAAGTTCTTTACTTATTTCCTCTTGATTGATTTGTTGCAGTTCTTCTTGACGCTTCTCCGCCTGAGAAATTTTGTTTTGAAGAACAACAATTTGTTTCTTCCACTTGAGGATGCTTTCACCACACAGAGTTGCTTCTTTCTGGTTTTGGTCAGACGCTCTTTCTAGTTCAGTTACTTTGTTGGACGGACTTGAAGCAGCATCTCACTCAGCAAGTTGGGTTTCTGTCTTATTTTCGAGCTTCTTGGAGTAATCTCGAAGCCGGTTAAAATCTGTCACTACAAGATCTATTAGAGTAGTTAGGTCCAGCACAACATCAGTAACTTCAGAAGGAGCCTCCAGAACATTAATTTGCTTTAAGATGTTTTTTAGGTCAAAATGAGCAGAAGAGTCATTCTCCAAAAGTTAAAATAAGTCAATGTTGAGGATTTTTTGTCGAATATGGGTCAGCGTTTCGTCCATGATTTGGCGTCAGAAGTAGTTCCTGAGGTGGTCGAACTACTGATGGTAGTATCACTAAGATTATAGCGGGAACTAAGCATGGCCTTTAGGTACTCAAATGGTCTTTGCACCTTCAGATTATCAAGCTCCTCTTCAGAGAGTCGGGTCGAAGTTGTAGCGGTCGAAGCAGTTTTATTTGGTTCACCAAGGTCCTCTTTGTCACCATTAAGAGAAATAGCTGTTATTGGTGGTTATTTCGTATGAATATAAATAGGGAGTCTTAGTGTTAGATTTCCGGTGTGTGTTCAGAATTTGTACAAATTACTCAAGAAATACTCAAAGTAATCATGAGAGAGAAAAGAGTAGTGACTGAGAAATGTACGTTTGAAAAACACCAGTTTTCATTCCTTGCATTTTAATAAAAAATTTAAGTTCTTCATTTACAATTCCCTTTATATTTCTGTCATTTCCTACTTGCAAGTTATTTACATTTCACCATTTATTTCAAGAAGCAAAGTTTTATTACGTCTGTCGAATAATACGAAAGTTGGTGAAAACCATGATGAATTCAATAAACAAAAGGTTTTCTAACGCAAATTATCAAAATTGTTAAAGCACACTGTCCTAGGATTTGTTCGATCGGTCCTGTAAGTAAACTAATTTTTCATAGATTAGGAGATCAGCGGTTGTTTGCGAATTTTCCAAACAAACAAATTGGCACGCCCAGTGGAAAATTTGTTTGCTTGGAAAATTCGCAAACAACCGCTGATCTCCTAATCTATGAAAAATAAGTTTACTTACAGGACCTATCAAACAAATCCTAGGACAATGTGTGTAATACCCTAATTTTTACCCCTAAGATCCCACATGTCATTTGCATTTTTGCATACCACAAACAAGATCACACGTTGGTTCCCTCTTTTGTAGGTTTGTGCCTTGTAGGGATCTTTGGGCTTGTGTGCGTTTGTTAGTTATTTTATTGCTTAATTTGTTTATGTTTACTAACCATTAATTAAAATCCAAAAATATTTTGTTTTCTTTCACTAACATTTTCAGGGGAAGAACAGGTTAAAAATGCCAAAACATCAGTCTCTCAGCTCGAATGGATTTCATCTGAATAAAGTCAAAGTTGATCTGCGATTAATTCAAAAATTATCTGATCAAGAGTTTCCAAGATTTAATTGATTATCATTCAAGGGACTCCAAGTTTCATGTGTTTATTTCCATGCCTTCTTTGACAAGCAAGAAAATCGAGCCAGAGCCAAGACAGTACATCAAAAAGCCATTTTTCCCATTTTTCACTATGTTAATCGATTAACCTAATTGTACTGTGAAGTGGTTAATCGATTAACACGTGCATTTTTTTGAAAAAATGTGCCAAATTCAAATTTCAGCAATTGGCACCAATTTTGATCACATGTGGAATATTCAAGACCATCTCATTTTAATTCCCTACATCACTTTGATCATTCCCCACCATGTACCATCACTAATCACCACTCTTTTGTGATTTCCCTCCAAATTTGAATTCCAATCCTAACTTTGATCATCCAAGCCTAATTCCAAACCACCAAATTTCCAAGCCTAAACTCTATAAATAGAACCTTCATTTCATTCATTCTACAAGCTTTTGATAGCCAACAAATCCCTTGCAATTTCTCTCCCCAAACCACAAATTCACCAAAAGCGCAATTTCTTCTTTCATAAGTTAGTAAGAATTCACATTGATTCTTACTAATTTAGAGCTAAACCTTCATCATTTCTTGTTTTTGTTCATAGATCAAGGTTTTGGAGTGTAGATCTTGCTGCAATTTGGAAGGATTTTCTGATTTGGATTGGTAATTCACTTTTCACCATTGTTGAAGCTTAATCTTCATCTTCCATAATGTAGATCCTTTGTTGATCTTGTTTGCTTGACCTTTGGATCTTGCAATTTGTGTTGATAGCTGGTTTTTGCTGCCGTTTTACTCCGAAATTCGTGCACAATTTAATCCTTGATCCTAAGATGTTTGAAGAAATAAGTGATCAAGGATTTGGCAAATTTCAAACTGATTTTCTGCTGTTTTCACAGTGTTAATCGATTAACCAAAACATGTACAATTAGGTTAATCGATTAACATCTTGTTTTTGTGAAAAAAAACTGGAAGTTTGCACTGGTTAATCGATTAACATAGTTACACTGTGAGTTGGTTAATCGATTAACCAGTAACCAGAATGTGAGAATTGCTTGTTTTTGGGACTGTTTTGGTTCCTTCTCTTTTTTCTTCCCTCTCCTTTTGTTCTTAGCCTAAGATCACATATTTGTGTGGTTTAATTTGGCTTTCTCTTCATATATTTCTCTTTTCTTTTGATCGATGAAAGTCTAAAAGATCTTGGAATTCTTTTGTTGAATTTCGATCAAGACTAGATCGTTACCACTTTTCTTTTCGTGCGGTATTGCTTTCGCATGGTGATCTACATATCGTTCATCTAGCATGCATTAACATAAAGAGCTATTGACCGTCCTCATTGTAGGGTAATTACTTCGTAAATTACTCGGCGATTGCTTAACATAGCGCAATATTTGTCCCGTATCGGAAAACTATCAAGAATGGTTGATTATTTGTCTTATGATTCAAAACTCATGAAACTTGTTGTTAGGAGGCTTTGGTCTTATCTATCCTCTAATGAGTTTCATCAACCTTGACCAAAGTGCAATTATTCAATTGTTATTGATCACTAACACTAACAACTAATTACTAACTTACTAATATTACTAGTGTACTAATCATTTACATTTCCTTCTCGCTCCTTATCTCTCTTTTACTTTTATGCAATTTTTCCTTTGTCCGTTGGACACATGTTTATGCTTCCGCATATTTTTCCTTTGTCCGTTGGACACATGTTTATGCTTCCGCAATTTTTCCTTTGTTCGTTGGACACATGTTTATGTTTATGCCATTTTTCTTTTGTCCATTTGGACTTAAAACATTAATAAAGGCTTAAACCATAAAAAACTTAATTCTCCTCATCTTGGACTATTGGTTACTATCCTATGCTTTGGAGTAATCTCTTTATGGACCTCTTTTGAAGTAATATTGGACTTATGGACCTAGAATTAGGACTTCTTATCCCTTTGCTTGGAGTATTGATTGAAGACTTGCCTTTATTGGCCAATTTGCTTAAGGATGGAATTCTTTTAATATTGCTTTGAAGTGGCTCCATTTTGGTTAGATCCTTCTTCTTCCTAGCTTTTTATTTTATGTTCTAGGATAGTCACTTCTTCTCCTCCCCATTCTTAAATTTTCAAAATCTCCTCTCTCTTTTTCAAAACCTTCTTGTTTTCAACTTAAAACTGCTTTCATAATAAAACCTTGACTTTTGTCAAGTGACTTTTAAAGCTTTGTTTTCTTTAATAAATGTCAATCTATCTTAACCATACTTTGATCATTTCATGAAAACATAAAAAATATAAAACTCACTCAAATCTTTTGTACTTTTATGCACCCTTTTTTCTTTTAAACTCTTTTTCATAAGTTTAGATATGATTCATTTCTTTAAGCGGAATTATTCACTTAGAAATGATGACTTGTCTTTACATTAAAAATCAATCATAACAAACAAATTTTTTGTTCTTTGTACCACAAACTACGAGGTTTTGATCCTACATTGCACATCTTGGGTACGTAGGCATGAGGCGATAAGTCTCTCCAAACACAAAAATCTTAAAAAATATTTCTCCTCTCATCTCCACAATCTCTTTACAAGCAAACCTTTTTTAGACCAAAAAGCGGTAGATATTTCAAAGGGTTCCTATAGGGTACTATAGACGTTTTGGGTGCTAACACTTTCCCATTGCGTAACCAACCCCCCTTACCCAGTCTCTGTTTGTTCTTGTTTTTTAGAAATCTTTAGGTTTTGTTCCCTCTTTTTCCTTTCCCTTTATGGATAAAAATAAAAGTGCGGTGGCAACTCTTGCTTATTTTTGAGTTAAGTTAATTAATAGCTTGCACTCACAAATTTCCCCGCTACAGAAAAGTGGCGAATTTGCTGGGGAGAATCTCTGGTTGAGGGGTTTAGCCTACTTTGATTTATTTATCGCTTTTTGTCTGATTTGTTTGTTACTTGCTTGTTCTGTTTGGGAATTCTTCTGTGAGGAGTGATAAGCCCACTACCCAGGCTTGAACGTACACATAGGTATTAGCGTGGGCAGGCGTGTCGCTCCCGTGG